>CM029653.1:10907625-11507625 GCA_017311315.1 Dendrocalamus latiflorus | reverse complement strand
CACATGCATTGAGGTTTTGCTAGCTTAATTCATATTATAAACACAACAACTATTTCCCCAGCGATCGACGAACCACTTATAACAAACAATTTTGACAAATTTGGCCTCCCACATGATGGGAACTGATCATGTATGGTCAAGTAGGTACAAACCATCTTCAATAACACTCACCAAAACTTAGATCTAAATTGTAATACAAAGAAAAATAAATTTCATTACTTACCATATCTAGCGCAACCAGGAACGTATGAATCTTCAAAGCTCTAGGTGCAGCACCAGCTGAAATCCACCAAATTAACTGGCCTAAAATCCTTACCAACTCCAGGTGCAGCACCGACTAGATTGGATCAAAATGAGACAGATGCGGTTCTGCGCGGCGCAATAAATATATAGCCGGATTATCACAGACGGTTTTAAAAAAACCGTCTGTGATAATTGTGAATTAAATCACAAATGGTTCATCGGTAAGAACTGTCTGTGATACTCCTTTTTTCCAACGCCAACAACAAAACTTAGATGAAATTTTGAACTTTATTTCACTTGAAGATGGATGTTTAAAGCCACTTAATTCTTGGAGAACAAAGCTCTCTCTCTATGGAGCGCACACATAAAGCTTTGTCTTGGAAACCTTAACCCTAACTCTCAAAGGTTTAACCAAGAATCCTCCAAGCTTAGCACCTAAGCTAGACATCTTTTTCCTTATATATGGAGGCTCACAAGAAACCCTAACTAGCACCTCTAGTTGGGTTTCATCCACTTACATAGGCTAACCCGTTAACCTAACACCATACTAGGTTTTACACACACGTGCACACTTTTCAATGCGTCTCATCCAAAGGGCTCTGATTGTTTGAAACGCCAATCCAATCCATTAAAACATCTTCACATGCTTTGACACGCAACATATAGTGTCCAATGACTAGTCATTATGTCTTCACGTCTTTAGACTCCCCCGAACTATCTCTCCATATATCGGTCTTATCACTCGGCACACCACATATACAACTCACCTCATTGCGATCCTCGTCTTTTCTGTGCTTCACACTTGAGACACGTAGTCTCACCCGAACTTACTCGACCACACAGACTCAACTTCCCCACCTAATTCTGGTCTATTGCCATTGACGGTCGCTGCTCCCCAAGTAATGCTACATATCCAAAGACCAAGTAACCCAATTTCGAGCATAAGTTCCATGCAGTTGACTCATGTTAGCCAAATCATACATCATGCAACACAACACACCTATGCAATCGCACCTATGTCGTGCACACACTCAAACCACTTAACTCAATCCTAAACCTATAGGGCCGATTTTACCGCTAGCCACAGGCCAGTCAGACTGCCCAACTCCACTCCCCTCAAACTTACCCCGATAACAGGGGGCCGGTTTGACCGCTAGCCCAACTTTGGTTTCATCACCAGTCACAAGTTGGTCAGACTACTCAAAAGCACCAGAAAACACTTTTGAAATTTTGGTTAATTTCTATATATTTTCAACTCAAAACTTCAGATTGAATGACACCTAATATAAACACGTCCTCAAACATACCTATACAAAGTGTTTGGTGTCTATTTTCCAAAATGCCACATGGCCGGTTTGACTGCTTCAAAGCCACCGATCAGACTGTTATTATCAGGCAGGTCAGATCAATTAACTCCTAATAGCAACTCTAAAAACTAAAAAGGTTCAAAAACCAAACTCAAAGTTAAATACTCCTAACACACATACTCCTCGTGGTCTCCCAGAACCAATATGTGAATAAGTGGTAGGAAGGCTATGTGGTTGATGTCATGCATCCCTTCAGTTCTGGTTTGGTTTCGCATGGATCAGTCTTGGCTTGCTGCTGCTGAGCTCGAGTAGCCAGCGAGAAAAGCGAAATTTTTGTAAGAATAATCTATTTTTTATTTGAAATTACAGAAATATACCCACAGAAATTTTTTTACAAAAATAGGCTCCAGTCGCTCAATAGGGAGGAGACTGGAGCCTATCGCCCAACCGAGAGGCGACATAATTTCTATCGTCTTACTCTCGGGCGACTGAAACCAATCACCTCCCCATTGGGTGACGTGCAGTGCAGTCGCCCAATGGGCGGGCGACTGCACTCAGTCCCCCGTGATTTTTTTAAAGTTTTGTCAATTTTGTAGTTTTAAATTGGGAAAAATCTGGTGTAGTTGTAATAAAAGTTTATGTTCACTGTATGTTGTAGGTGCATAAAAAATTTTGGGAAATTTTTTTAAGAACGATTGACTGCAGAACGATCGATACATACAGTGGTAAGTGATATTTTGATGTTACTGAGAATTCGTGTACGGAGAGAACCGGTATGTTGATATTGTTAAATGACTTGCTATGTGAATCACTGAAAGCGAACCATTGAATGCGAACAGATGAGATAATAAGCTTATCTGAATAGAAATAAACTTCATAATACAGTTGGAAGTAACATGCCGCGTACTTTTTTTATTACATGGATAACATATAGCATGATATGCGACTAACCCACCCAACTGCTCGTACGACCTACTGAGTGGACCGGGGCCACTTTCCCTTCCTTGCCCGCTCGGCGTTGAACTCCTCGGTGGCCTCTTTTACCTTAGCCGACATTTCCCTCTTTCTCTCGCGCTCCCTCTCACGAGCCTCCCGCTCCCTACGCGTGCATGTTTCGAGATGAGCTTGTGTCTCGTGTTGTATACGCAGGGTTTGCTCGTTCTTGCGGCGCTCCTCCTCCCACAACTCCTTCTCCCATGTGACATTCCACTCCTCGAAGTCGAGGGTCCATTGGTCTGCAGGGTGGATCTCAAGATCGATTCATTTGCGGTAGGCATATAGGGGTTCTGGAGACTGTAAATACAGGGGAGATATTGTTAGTGTGTGCTGTGAAGGAGAAAAGGTAGGGAAAATGGTGTATGTGGTCCTTACCGGCTGCCGATAGGTTGCGGTGTCAAAACGGCGGTCGGGGTAGTCACTGGAGTAGTTTGCGCAACCCCAGTAACGCATATCTAGACTGATGCGGTGCTTAGACTTGAAGAACTTGCACGTGTTCCCACACCAACAAAGGGGGTGTCTCCCCCTCAGGTGGGAGTTGCGGTGAACGCTCGGTGGGGACGTTCGGCATGGGGTTGTTGATACGCGGCCGCTCATTGCGAGGAGCTGACCTCATAGCACGCTGGGCTTGTTCTGTCCGGGCCGCAATAGCCCTTATTTTCTCATCGCGGGCAGCAGCTGACCGTGCTAGGTCACGGGTCTCCTCCCATTCCTTCACCATCTTGTCCCACTGCTTCTTCTGGCTTTTGTCTATCCCGGTGGGGTGAAGGAAGTGCGGTGTAGTGTGGGGTTTGGAAGTGTAGTGTTCCCTGCGAAATGGAATGCACACCAATTTATAGGGTACGTTTTCTCTCTACTCCTACGTGTAAAGCTGGTCCACGTGGTCATAGCACTGAGTAAAGCTGGGTGTGCTGCCATATCATTGCAAAAAGGCTGTGTCGTCATGCCATGTGACTGAGCAACGCTGGCCTCGTTTTTTCATCTCACTGAGCAAAGCTGCCCCGTTTAGCTGTGTCACTGCGCAAAGCTGCACTGTTTTGTCATCTCACTGAGCAAAGCTGGCCCGTTTTGTCATGTCACTGTGCAAAGCTGCACTATTTTATCGCCTCACTAGCAAAGCTGCCCCGTTTAGCTGTGTCACTGCGCAAAGCTGCACTCTTTTGTCATCTCACTAAGCAAAACTGACCCGTTTTCTCATGCCACTGCGCAAAGCTGCACTCTTTTGTCATCTCACTGAGCAAAGCTGCCCGTTTTGTCATATCACTGCGTAAAGCTGGCCTCTTTTATCATCTTACTGAGCAAAGCTGGCCCGTTTTGTTATGTCACTGCGCAAAGCAGGCCTCTTTTGTCATCTCACTGAGCAAAGCTGCCCCGTTTTGTCATCTCACTGCACAAAGTTGCACTCTTTTGTCATGTCACTGCGCAAAGCTGGCTCCTTTTGTCATCTCACTGAGCAAAGCTTCCCCGTTTTGTCATCTCACTGCGCAAAGCTATACTCTTTTGTCATCTCTCTGCAACACCGCATATCCTGGTGGACCCGTGGACGGCTTGTCTTACACGGCAATATACGTTCCTGGGTTCCTTTCCTGCAACACCTCAAGCATACAAGGAAGATTGTCGTACGCCGCCTCGAAAGACCCGAAACGTTTTTCCAACGCTTTCTGCTTGGCACGTCACACCTTCACGTAGCTAATCTTGTATTTGAATTTATTCTCGATAGATACCACGATATGCGTGGCCTCCATGTCTTTTTTCTCAACAATTTCTCCATACATCAAATTGGCTATAAAGGTAGACGTTAGGTTACGATGCCTCGCCAAAACACTGTTAAGAATGCAAGAGTGCGGCTCCATCTTTGACACAATCCAGTGAGTCTCATACTTGGGTCTCCGTGCGTGCACCCTCCAAGGACAACCAGCCTGCTCGCACTTCACAGTGTACTGCTCCTAGCTTGATTTCACGACACGAAATGTCCGCTGCATTGAAAGGGCCCACAGCTTGATGGCATCATGCAGTGCTGCCTTGTCAACAAACATAGAATGCAACCAAACTTCTGTTTCATGATAATCCCACGCCGATTCATGCTAATCATGCAGAATGCAACCAAACCTCTGTTTCATGATAATCCCACGCTGATTCATGCTAATCATGCACGGAAACACCCTCAGCGTTATACCGGTTCCATTCCTGCAGGATAGGAACTTCATTCTCATCCGAACTGTCCTCCTTATCGTCCTGTACAACTTCCTCTTCAGCCCATGCCCTCTGGTCATCACAGTCCATCTGCTGCACAATGTACTCAACATGCTCCCCTTCGTTGGCTTGTCCAGTTCCCTCTATATGGCTTGCCCATTGTACCTCTTCTCCATGTACCGAATCGTCTTCCACACGAGCAACTTGGTTATCTTCGCCAACATGTGGCCCGCCCGAGCTACTAGCACCTCCCGAAGCAAGGGCAGACGCATGAGCTTGCGCAGCTGCTTCTAGTGAGCATGGTTGCACAAGCAGGACACACTCGTATCCACGGCGCCGGCACCCTTGCACAAAGCCCTTCCACAAAGCAGTGCGCACCAATGTCTTCAGCTCCATCTGATATCCGTGGGAGACCGGCTCTAAAGCCCTTGCACGATGTGCTGCACACCTCAGGGTCCAATGAAAAACTCTGGGTCAGCTAATGCAGCACATCTGCGATTCGAACATTCTCGCCATCCGGAAGTACAAGAGTGACTTGCGGAAAACCGCTCAAATCCACACCATTCGGACCTTCACGAATGGTTCCAGCACCGTAATACACTCTCAATGTAGTGGCTACTGCCATTGATGTTGTCGGCCTGCATATACGTTTCAATTTTATGACATGTCAAATAACATCGCACAATACTAAACTTTCTATACTACAAATTGTGCTACAATTTCTATACTACAAAATGTATACTAAAAATTTCTATACTAACATTTCTATACTAAAAATGTACTAAATTTTCTATATCTACAATTTTTACTAATATTAACATGTCATAAAAATAATACTGCAAAATACAAAATAATCAAAAAATACCTGAATCTGAGGATCTAAATAGATGGAATAGCTTCCACTCCTCCTACCTCCCTCACCTCCTCCTCTCCTCCTATCATGTCCTCCTCTCCCTCTCCTCTCCTCCTCTCCCTCTCCTCTTCTCTCCCTCTGTACAGCGACTGCACTGCAGTCGCCCAACGCTTGGGAGACAGCAATAATTCGCCCAACCGTTGGCATATTTTCTACGTGTCGCCTCTTGGTTGGACGATAAGCTCCAGTCGCTCCTCCATTAGGTGACTGGAGTCTATTTTTGTAAAAAAAATTTCCACGAATATATTTCTGTAATTTTGAATAAAAATAGATTATTTGTACAAAAATTTCAGCAGCAGCACAGAACAACTCATCCCTCCCAAAAACGAGTGGTATCGGAGACGCCAAGAAAAAAAATCAGCTTTATTATTATTAATTGGTACGGAATGGAAATTAAGTGTGCGTTGATTATTCCAAAAACGTGTGTTGATTATTCCGAAAGCGTTGATTATTCCACTGAAAGCAGAGCCAAGTTGACCCAGGTTTGGGCTCCATCTATTGACTAGTCATGAGTGTCGCAGTCACAAAAACAGTGCAGACATGGACGGAGCCAGGGGTGCCCGTACGCACGGGCACACCCACACACACACACACAATATATATATATATATATATATATATATATATATATATATATATATATATATATATATATATATATATATATATATATATATATATAGAGTATAAGTCTTCCTATCTTTAGATTGCTTTTAGATGCGTGCTAGTGTGATTGAGACTTTCCATCCATGATTAAGACTTTCCATTCATGATTAATTTAGTATGCTTACCATTGCACTAGCACGTATTTAAAAGCAATCCAAAGGCATGGAGACTTGGTGCCCAAACACCATCGTTAGATTTTATTGCAATTTAATAATGCTTGAGGCGAGAGAATTAGATATATATTTTATTTCATACACTCTTTCAGGTTTTGTAGACAGTCTAGCACCTATTTTTCTCTGCTTGTGGCACCATGTAAATAGTATGAAAGTACTTTATTTTATTTTTTGATTACAAGAAAGACTCACGCACACATACCACTACGCATACACACGAATGTGTTCTCTTAGCACGCAGATCGAGACAAATCTATGACCTCACAAAATTCCTACTGAAGCATTAGGATTTGAACCTAATAAGTTTGAGTCATACATCTACACCTGTATCACGCCACCAAGAGGTGGTTCTCATGCTTTATTTTATTTGGATATGAGGAGCTTTTTTAGTTTCTAACTTAAAAATCAAGTGCCCGATTTTCTATTTGTTTCAACCATCGCAACTATTACTTTGAGTGCAATGATTTGAAACTAAAATAGGGTGTCTTGTACGGGACATTTTACTTATAAAATTTGAAGTCATATTAATAGGCCATATCAATATTGTCATACTAAGTATAGATGTACTAAAACCTCTATGTGCTTTTCAAGTGGTAGAGTATACGAACTGTCATGTGGGTTATGTAGTATACTAATAAAATATATGGAATTTATTTGTCAATGTTGGTATTTGTTATCATTATAATGCTATAAAATCTAATTATTTCACAACTAAATATGTAAAGTAGCCAATAAATTAGGACAAAAACCCCAACTAATTATATAGTAATGTTAAAGTACCATATGAATTCAATTTTCACGATGCATGATTTACATAGCGCTAATATTTTATTTTTCCCTCCGTTCTTTTTTATGTGACTTTTTATTTTTTATGAGACGTGACTTTGACCATTACTATTTGTAACTTTATCTTATTTTATACTAATAAAATTGTAATATTATGAAGCTATTTTTAGTAACAAATCTAGATAATTTTAAATATATTAGCAGCCAAATTTTAGAAAGTTTGATGTCATGGAATATAGAACATCGTTTAAAAAATTGTGTAAGTGGCATAGCGAGTCGATGCCAAGAGGTGCCCAGCGAGCGCAGTGAAGGCGTGCATCCAAGTAAGTATGGCACGGTGATCGGAGACGTATCCAAAGAGGTGTGGCATGTGTAGTGTACACATCCAACAGAAAATTTCTAGTTCCACCACTGAGCAGTGGCGGATCCAGGAAATTTTTTTGGAGGGGCTGAAGTACCTTCAGCTCGACCTCAGCCCCTTCTACATTATACATCCATGGCTAAAAATTTAGGGGGGGGGGGGGGGGCTCCAGGGGGGCTCCAAGGGTCCGGTAGCAGTAGGGGGGGCTCGAGCCCCGCCCGCCCCACCGCTGGATCCGCCGCTGCCACTGAGTGCATATAAGTGGATGGTAAACCACTGCTCCAGTTCATATTGCTTTGACTGCCTTGAGCCCCAGAGCCTTGAACCCCTGGATCCTATAACAACGACTCAAATCACCAAGAAACAGCTAGCAAGAAAAACTAATTAAAACTTCTTGTTGAGGCTTGCAGGATATGACAAGCCCTATCTCCAATCCATTATATACGAACACAATTAAAAGAGTAAACAGGAATCAAGGAGAGATTTTTATCTTGAGATGCCAAGGAGAGGTATATTTTGTCGATGACATTTTCACCTAAGAAGTATTTGAGTACTTCAATGGCCAGAAGGACCTATTAGTGAAAAGTAAAAAAAATCTAGGCAACATATGTAGCACGCATGGCCCAGTTCTAAAGTACCAAAGCCACTCAAATTATTAAAATATGTATTAAAATCATTAAAACAAGCACTAATATCACTGAAACAAGTGTTAAAGCAATCAAAACCACGAGAATTAATGCTAACATGCGATCTATAGGGTATTTATATGGCAACTTAACTTATGTGAGATAAAGTAAACGAAATGAGATAGAGGTCAAATTAAAAAGCTAGCTTACTTATAGAGGAGTTTACATTTTTTTTCCTTTTTAATTTAAAGGCAATCATGCAAGTACAAGGACATGTCTTAGGAAATATATGAAACAATTAATGAAAAATTGTGTTCTGGCCTCCCCCTCCTTATGTTTTTCTAGCTCTGTATAAATGGACTTACTAGACTTGTTAAGAGCACTAACCCGAGCTGGTTAGAACTTAGAAGTACACACGTGACGTAGACCACAAACAATTAATTGACCGAGACATAAAAAGAGATCAACCTTCAATAATTATTATTGAGAGGTAACTCGCATAATAAACTTATCAGGTCCTGAAAAAATGTGCTACATTCCTAGATAAGTCCTAATAAGAATAGGATCTACTTCAGCTTAGGGAAGAACTAGTGGGACTATATAAAACCACATGATGTGGCTACATAGGAACCAAGCCACAAATCAATTCATCTAAAGCAAGAGACACACGGGAGAATTAGGAACTAGCTTCTTCTTAGTGCTATATTCTTGTATAGAGTAAAAATCCGAAAATATAAAATGTTATAAAGGATTGTACGAGCGACAATCACTTACTCTTTTGAGATTGTGTTTAAGAAATTTGAGGTCACTTTCATTAAATATTTCTCTCTCGTTGTGATTGTTGTGATTGTTTTGACGCTTTATTTCGGCTCTCTCTACAAGAATCACCTAACTCGTTATTTATATTGTGTATGCCTGTACGGTATCTCGCAATACTGATCTGATTTGATGGCTATAGTGCATAAGGAGTGGCACAACAATTACCACATACTGAATTTTGACAAGTTCACATTCGATTTTTGGATTTTTAATGTATAATATTTTTACGGGGAATTGAATGTATAGTTTGAATATGAACTAGTTTCATAATATAAATCACAGGATGCTAGTGGCTTCCAGTTGTTTGATCATATGTTCATGTGAGGAACGAACCGTTTGATATGTGGGATGCTATCAGTAACAATACTCCCATTTGTTGCACGTAGCGGTCAGACACTCGGGTAGGCAGTGCAGGTAGTGGGCCTTGGAACTGGTGTGCTTCGTGGCGCAGCGACCGGCCCACACGACCCAACTGCAGTCTGACCCGGTGGAGGCTCCCGTGCACGGTGTTGCTCGTGCGAACCGGACCAAGTGAAATGCGGTGCGGTGATTCGAGGAACTTGTTGAGGAATCATCGCTGATGACCAGTTCGATCGATTCCTCTGCTAGAACAAGAACGAATCAATAATAGAATCACAGAGAGAAAATAGATGAACACAGAGAGGTAGAGAGAACTTCTGGTCTTTCTTTATTGTTTTCAATTGCATTGGTGTACATGAGAGGAGGGGTATGACTACCTATTTATAGTCTACGGTGGAGTGCCCAAATATGTCAGGATTCTGGCCATAGCCCAGTTTCCTAACACTCCCCCTTGGGCACTTAATCAACATGCTCATGCCTCATCAAAACTCCATAAAAACCCAGTGGGAAAATTTTGGAGAAAGAGTACATAATACATGTGATGCTGCGATGCACGAATTGCCTCATTAAAAACCTTGGTCGAGAAACTTCAGGAAAACTCATCAAGGGAAAAAGAGTACAATCCACCCAATTTTATTTTGTCTTCCGGACTTCATTCTTTTGGGTACTTGACCTTCAGGATCAAGATTTACTAGCGGGCATGCGAGAATTCTCCCCCTGAATTCTGCACTTCTCTAAGTCTCATCATTCCAATTCCACGCACGCACCTTTCAAAGCTAGATGCGGGGAGCGACTTAGTGAATAAATCTGCGAGATTTTCATATGACTTAGTATGCAGTACTTTAATCTCTTCCATCTTTTGCAATTCATGTGCATAGAAGAATTGGGGTTGATATGCTTAGTGAGATGACTCTTCATATAGCCCGTTTGCACCTGTGCAACGCAAGCGGCATTATCTTCATAGATAATTGTGGGGTTCTGTACAATGTTCATTCCACATGACTGCTGGATGTGGTGAATCATTCGGCGGAGCCAAGCGCACTCTCATGCGGCTTCATACATTGCTATAATTTCTGAGTGGTTCGTCGAAATAGCTACAAGGCTTTGCTTAGACGATTTCCATGAAATTGCAGTTCCTCCACACAAAAATACATAGCCTGTTTGTGACTTAGCGGTATGCGGGTCTGACAGGTACCCAGCATCTGCATAGCCAATCAAGTTCAGATCTTGATTCTTTCTGTAGAACAGTCCAAGGTCCTTACTTCCTTACAGGTATCGGAAGATATCCTTTATGCCCTACCAATGCCTTTTGGTGGGCTCTGCACTGTACGTTGCTAACATGTTCACAGCAAATGCAATGTCCGGTCTAGTGCAGTTTGCTAAGTACATGAGCGCTCCCACTGCACTCAAGTGTGGGAATTCCGGTCCCAAGACTTCCTCCCCCTCTTCCCTAGGTCAGAAAGGATCTTTTTCTTGCTGCAAAGACCTCCCGATCATAGGTACTTTCGATGGGAATATCTTCTCAAAGCCAAACCTTTCAAGCACCTTCTGAGTGTAGGTCGACTGATGTACCAAGATTCCTTCAGGGACATGCTCAAGCTGCAGGCCTAAACAAAACTTGGTCTTACCCAAATCTTTCATTTCAAATTCTGACTCCAAGTAGGAGCTTGCTTCTTTTATGTCTTCGGTTGTCCCGATGATATTCAGATCATCTACATACACAGAGATTATACAGAATTCATTTTAGGATCACCGTATAAATACACAAGGACAGTCTTCATTGTTCGTGTAGCCTTTCTTGCAGCGAAAGTCGCTCAAGCGATTATACCATATTCTTCCAGATTGTTTCAGTCCATACAGTGACTTTCTGAGTTTCACACTGTACAGATTTCTATTTGCTCTGTCTTGGTTCGGGAGAGGTATTCCTTCAGGGATTTTCATATAAATCTCCGAATCCAAGTACCGTAAAGGTATGCAGTCACAACATCTATCAATTTTATTTCTAAGTTCAAGTTCACTGCCATTGAGATCAAATATCTAAAGTTAATTCCACTAATGACTGGGGAGTAGGTTTCTTCATAATCAACTCCAGGACGTTGAGTGAAATCTTGGGCTACTAGCCTTGCTTTGTATCTCAGCACTTCGCTTCTTTCATTTCTCTTTTGAACAAATACCCACTTGTGCCCAACGGTGTGTACATGGGGAGGCGTGCGGCATACAGGCCCAAACACATCTCTTTTGTTCAGAGATAGCAAGTCAGTTGCTATTGCCTTCTTCCAATCTTCCCAATATGATCTTTTCTTACATTCAGTGAGCGATGTAGGCTCGGGATCAAGATCGATGATGGTGGTAATTTTCTTTGCGAAGTAGATATCGATATTAGCTGTTGTCCTATTCAGGGACTCTCCCGTGTGCACATAATTTATAGCTATTTCTTCATGAGTTGCTACTTCTGGAGCGATCGCTTCTTCTGGAGCTTCACCTTGCACATCACTTCTTTCAATTGCGGTGGCAAATTCCTTTAGTTTTTTCAGCTCCGATGTGTGCGCACATATCCATGCCGACGGGGATATTCAGATCCGGTATGCCTTCTTCTGGAGGTGTCATACTTGTGCTAGGTCTCAACTAGCTCCCCTTCTCATTCTGGGGACTTCAATGATCGGCTGTGATAAATCCCTCTTATCCTTTTCCGCCGGGCGTCCTCGATTACTGTGGACTCGAGGAACCGGAGTTCTCGTCCTTTTATTCTGAGGCCTCTGGACGGGATTAGGGATACCTTCAATTTTCTTTGGTATTTCAACCCTCTCCGGTGCATTGCGTGCAGACACATGCGACTTAGTCACGCTCTTCAAATCACTAAAGTGATCGGGCAGTTGGTTTGCTAATGCTTGCAAGTCAATAATCTTCTGGACCTCTTTTTCAGTTTCACTAGTGCGCAGGTCATGTGCATGAATTCCCGTGGCTTTCCACGTAATTTCCCGACATTTTTTATCAAGGGGTTGATTTCCTCCCCCTAATGACGGGAAATTATCCTCATCAAAAATGTAGTCAACGAAGTATGCAAATCTCCCGACATGGGTTCCAAATACCTGATTATGGATGCAGTCTCATAACCAATGTATATCCAGTCTTGCGGAGTGGGCCCATTGCAGTACGCTGCGGAGGTGGTATCGGTACATAAACCTTGCATCCAAACCTCCTAAAATGAGAAATTTTCGGTGGTGACCCTTGCGCTAGTTGCATAGGTGAATGGATGTTGTAGGCCGAAGGTCTAAGGTTGATGAGATTCGCTGCATGCAGAACTGCGTGTCCCCAACATATAGCTGGCAAATTACAATTATGCAAGAGGGGTCGGGCAATAAATTTAATTCTTTTAATTAAAGCCTCTGCCAGACCGTTCTGAGTATGGACATGTGGTACCGAGTGCTCAACTGCAATACCCATCGCCATGCAATAATCATCAAATGCCTTTGAAGTAAATTCTCCGGCGTTATCCATTATGATGGACTTGATGTGATGATCAGGGAACACATTTCTGATGCGAATGATCTGCGAGATCAATTTTTCAAAGGCGTGGTTTCTTGTGGACAACAGACCCACATATGACCACTTCGAAGAAGCGTCAATAAGCACCATGAAATACTTGAATGGCCCTGAGATGGGCTGAATGGGACCGCAAATGTCTCCCTGGATGCGTTCCAAGAATGCAGGGACTTCATCCTTCACTTTCAGAGTGGATGGTCTAGTTATTAGTTTCCCGGTGGCACATGCAGGGCACACAAAATCTTCCTGATTCGGGAAATTCTTCACATTAATATTATGCCCTTGTGAATTATTTATTATGTTTCTCATCATCATAAGACCTGGGTGGCCTAATCTGTCATGCCAGAGACAGAATAGTTCAGATCTTCTAAATACCGTCTTCAGGACAGTGTACGCTGCAGGCGCCTTAATGTGGTATAATATAGCCTAGTTTTAAGTGAAGGAAGTTTTTATATTATTCATTTGCCATTCTCTTCGCACTTCGTGATGAGTAGGTATTCCTTACCGTACTCTTCTTCAGTCTCAACGTGGAAACCATTGGCATGAATATCCTTAAAACTTAGGAGAGTTCTAGTCGATTCTGGGTACAATAAGGCTTCTTCAATGACCAAAGTTGTGCCCATGGGGAGTATAATTGTGGCTCTTCTGGAACCTATTATACATACATCGCTTCCGGCGATTGTCGTAAGGCTGCCAGTGCTCTTACGGATCGACTGAAAATACTTAGTCTCTCTTAAGATGGTATTCGTTGTGCCGCTGTCGGCAAGGCATACTTCCTTCATAGGGTGCCACACGTGCTCTAATATAACGTATTTAATAAACATGTATTAGAAGGCATTCAACACATAAATAAAATACACCAATATCAGAACATAAAATGCCATAATAAACTGAATAAATGAATGTATTATTCCAAAATCATCCAACCATCATGAGAAAACAAAATCCTAAAGCACCATCCATGCAAGTTCTAAACTTGTCCATTTAACACAAAATAAATGACAATTAATATCTTATGCATTCTGTGCATCAGACGGAATCAACTAGAAAATCATTATCTTCTTCGGCTATCTTCTCAGGAGTGACATTCTCTTCAGGAGAAATCATGGCGGTGGCTGCCTCTAAGTCATAAGGGGGTGCCGCTGCCAGGATGGACTCAACCTCCATTATCTCCAGTAGCTGCTCAGGCTGCTCCCCCTCAATGGCTGCAAAGTGGGCTTCAGGCTGCCCTTTGCCATTCTTCTTCTGAGCTTGGTGGGCATCAATGACATGTTGCGGTGCTTTGCATATCCGCGACCAATGTCCCCACTTGCCACATTTGTAACAACCCTGGTTCTGCTGGCCATAGGTCTTGTCACTCTTCTTAGCCTTCTTGTCACTTGGAGCATCTGACTTGCCTTTCTGGGCAATAGACTTACCCTTCTTCCCCCTTCTCTTCATCAAGGGCTTTCGCACCTTGTAACTTCCCGCATTGGCTTCACGGCCAGCGGAGCTGCCTGGTGGCTGAGTGATGTAATTCTTGCGGAGAAGTTCATCCTGAGCCTCCGCAACCTGCATCATATCAATCAATTCGGCGTACTCCTTGTAGCCGTCTTGACGATAGTTGCGGGCGGATTGTATAGCATTGGGGTGAAAGGTGGATTGTACTCCCCGACCGTCTTGAAGTCGGCAAACCTCAGTCTGATCCACTCTTGCTCTGCTTGAGGAAGAATGGTGTACTTCAGCCTCTCAAACCGCTTCTTGAGTGCGGTCCAGAGTGCTAGCGCGGTTTTCTCCGCCATGTACTCATTCTTGAGAGTAAGGCAGAGGTGGTGCCTGAGAAAATGAAGTGCCTGATCATTCTCCTCAGGTGTGGGTTGTGCGGCATTCAGGCCACCAATCCCAATAGCCGCGCGGAGCTTCCTGGCTCCAAGCACAATCTCAACATCGGATGCCCATGTCAGATAGTTTTGGCCTTACTGGGCCAGCTCCTCGAACTCCCGGTTCGTGATGCCAGTCATCTACATGTGTATGAACGAAATACAATAAGTTTCCTTCAGGTAAACATGCATGAAAATTTTACTACGGGTAAATAAAGTGGTACAAAAGGTTTTCATAATTTTCTGTGCATTTTCTATAATTTTACTGCTAATTTCAGTGATTAAAAGCAATTTAAACAATTATAATTAACCAAAACAGTAAATAAATACAGAAAATACAAAGAATAATAATGGCATAAATAAATAAGCTTCAAATGCTAAAAATAATGCAAAATTCGGAATCCCGAGGTCCTTTTATGCAAGAATATAAATTTTTAGTAAATTCTGCAATTCCAGAGGGTTTTTACGCAAATATTCAGTTAAGAGAAAAATTTGCGCAATTTTCTGATTTACCGAGGGGTTTCCTGCAAAATTCTGGATCCGCTCGTAAATTTGAGGGGTTTATACGTAATTTTCGGAACTACGAGGCCCATTTGCAAAGAATCGGGACTTGAATTAAAGAATTAAGGATTAATCGGTGATTTTCATAGAGTAGGGGGGTTTTGCAAAATTCACTGCCCCCCTTCTTGTCGGGCCTTTCCGGCCCGTTTCCCTTCCGTGGCCCATCACGTGAAGGCCCAAGATGGCCCGTCCGGCCGCACTTAACCGAGGTAGGGTTTCCTACCCGGTATTCCTTTTGGTGGCGGCGGCCTGGCCGACCAACTCGGGCGATGCGAGCGGCGGGCGGTGGCGGCTACAGGCCGTCGTGCGGCCGGCGGTGAGCGGCGGAAGCGCTTCGGGCGCGGGTAACCGGACGGCAAGGCGACGACCAAGCGGCTAGGCGGTGCGGGTGGCCGGGTCTATGCGCGAGGCGGTGGGCCAAGTGGGTAGACGGCGCGGCAGCCGGAGCTACGCGCGAGGTGGCGGGCCAAGCGGCGGCAACCGGCGTGAAGACCCCAAGCGGTGGCCAGTGCGCGTGCGGGCGCGAAAGCCGGAGCGACGGCTGGCGCGCGTGCGGGCACGAGAAGCCGAATCGGCGGCCGGCGGTACTCATGTGCTCGGAGCGGCGGCACGCTTGCTGGCATGGGGCTGATTCAACGATGGCGTGCGTTCAGGCGCGGATACCAAGGCGGCGCGCCGACTGCAGACCGGCAGCAGCGTGCGGCTCGGGCGGCTGTGCTTGGGATGGCCGGCTTCAGGCGCGGCGACTAACGGCTTCGGGCGGCGGCGGCGCTTCGGGGCCGGCCGTGTGTGACGTCTACGGCGGGCGGCGACGACCACCCGTGACGGTGAGGCGGCTGCGGGCCAGTCTCAGGCGGTGGAGAGCGCGCATACGGGCGCGAGCGCACGTGCAGGTGCCGTAAGGCTAAGCGGCAGGGAGCCAGCCGTGGAGGCTTCATGCCGGTGATGGGTCGGCGATAGCTTCTGGCCATTGCCCGATATTTTTTTTGTGTTGTGCTATTTTTTATGCAGGGCCAACCAAACAACAACAAAAGAATAGATGCATAATTTTCGTACAGGATCAAACAAAATCATGCAAAAAAATTTCAATTCTAATCTACAGTGCAATCAACATCTACCCCGTTTCACAATCTACCGATCGACATTGTGCCGGCGACTTCAGGTCTGCTCACGGTAGATTAGGGCGGATTTGCACCGTAGAATTTCAATCTAGAACGCGGAAAGAAAATACAGATTCAAAAGCGATCTAGAAAATTCAATCTGTGCTTCGATGATTACTTCGTTCACCGGAGCGAAGTCATGCTGATAACGTGTTGAGGAACCGTCGCTGGCGACCAGTCTGATTGATTCCTCTGCTAGAACAATAACGAATCAATCACAGAGAGAAAATAGATGAACACAGAGAGGTAGAGAGAACTCTTGGTCTTTCTTTATTGCTTTCAATTGCATTGGTGTACATGAGAAGAGGTATGGCTACCTATTTATAGTCTACAGTAGGGTGTCCAAATATGTTAGGATTCTGGCCATGGACCCAGTTTCCTAACAGAACTAACCTAGTGCGCTAGCGTCAGCTCTTAATTAGCGGCTAACTAATCTCTTATCAGAATATATATTTGGATTTATGTACAGTACTGGCATGAAGAGTTGCCGTCTATATACGGTCTTGCAATCGTTTCGGTCGATGCTCACCAGTGAAGTACAATACTCAAGTACTGGCCTGAAGAGCAGCCTACAACGTGCTAATTCCCTCCCTCCGGCAATACACATATATCAACTCATGAGTGTAATTAACGATCGATCTATAGGTATAGGAACTGGGAGCGGCTCACCTGCAGGCCCTCCACATAACTATGTGTAGAGATACCCACAGCTTGACATGTGTCTCCAAAAATTAAAAAATACTTTAAAAATTCAAATAATTATAAAAAGTATTTTTAAGTACTTAAAAAATACATTTATTAAAAAGTAATTTTTAAGTACTTAAAAACTACTTTTTAATAAAAGTATTTTTATAAAAAAATACTTTTTAAGTATCCAAAAATTACTTTTAAGAAATGCTTACATTTTTTTAAGTATTTTTTGATTTTTTTTAAAGTATTTTTTTATTTTTGGGGGACACATGTCAAGTCGTGGGCACCCTCACACATAGTTATGTGCAGGGGACCCTGCAGTTGAGCCGCTCCCCCTGCACATAACTATGTGCAGGGGTGCCCACGGCTTGACACGTGGCCCCCAAAAAATAAAAAATACTTTTAAAATCCAAACAATTGTAAAAAATGTTTTTTAAGTAGTTAAAAAATACATTTATTAAAGAGTAATTTTTAAGAACTTAAAAACTACTTTTTTTGATAAAAGTATTTTTTAATAAAAATACTTTTTAATTATCCAAAATTACTTTTAAAAATACTTATATTTTTTAGATTTTTTAATTTTTTGAAGACACGAGTCAAGTTGTAAGTGGTCTGCAGCTGAGCCACTCCCTGTGCAGGGCCTGCAGCTGAGCCGCTCCCATAGCAACTCATGCATGCATCGTCTCTAGGCTTTATTTAATATGAGTAGGTAGTACCATGGATACTTCAAAGAGGGATGTGCAAGGATTAGCCTATCCGGTTGTGTGCATGTATAATGTGATTCAGGTTCGGACACGACCACATGGGCAAGTACTAACTTATCAGAACGTACGATTCCAATTCAAGCCGTAGCTTACATTACTTGCAGTACCAATCCTAGCCATAGCTTCGGATGGATATCAGTCTTGGCTTGCTGCTTCTGAGCTCGAGTAGCCGCCGAGAAAAGCAGCAGCTGCCGAACACAGGACCAGTCATCCATGCTCTTCTCACATTGTCTTTCTTGTTCCGTTTCAGAGTAACTCTCTCAAAAAAGAGTGGAATGGGAGACGCCAAGAAAAGCTAGATGTGCGTTGCTTTCAGCTTTATTATTATTAATTGGTATGGAATGGAAACTAGCAATCTAGGAATGGATACTTCAAAGTAAAGTAGCAATCTATCAGGGATATGCCCTCGCGCATACATCCAACGGCAGGCAATGCGTCCATGTGACGAGACGTGGCTAATTAAATGTTACCCAATAAGTACATTTTGATTTTTAAGCAAACATGGATATATAGCCATGCATGGTTTGTGCTTCATCCAACACATGCTTCTGATGATCGATGTGACTTGATGAAAGTCATATGAATGGAATGAAATATTCTCGCAGCTTGGATTGAAATATCAGCATATTGCTTCTCATTCGGTTCGGATCTATACGATCTCTCTCATTCGATCTGTTGCCCACCGCGCGCGCGCGCGTTTGGTGCTCGTGGCCACGTCGCGAAGAGCACTAGACAATGCTCAAGCCACACGCACGCACAGATCAAGAACCACCCGTACCAGATCAGTGGTTATATAAACCATGCACACGCTCGCTCCGACATCTCCTCCGCCGATCCCAGAAGACTGTTCATTGAACACAGCCGTTGCCAACCAAACCAAACTGGTATGCAACGCATATTACTTAGCACGCCGACCGAAACACCCCCGCCGCTGATTTCCTCTTCGGGCACGGCGTCATCAGATCTAGAGCGACAACGGTCGGATCTCTACGTTCGAGCTCGTCGCAGTTTGCACGCCGCCTGCCACCACCATCTACCATGGGAGATAGGTATTGTTTTTTGTTGCAACATTTTTTATTTTTTGAATGCAACATTTTGATTTCACTTGTGTAAGATTTTGATTTCATGCGTGCAACATTGATATTCTTATTAATTTTTTTATTGCATACATGGCCGAGAAATATTGCATAGATTTATAAAAAAAAATTGTGACCAACCATACGACTACGGCCGCTACGACCACGGTAATAATTGAAGTGACTGTGGTTGTAGCGGCCGTGGTTTTAACGTCTATGATCGTAGCGGCCGTGGTACCACGGCCGTGAACCCACGGCCCTAGCTGTACAGATTCGAGACTTGCTAGCGTTAGGACCATGGTTTTGAAAATTGGTTTCAAAATTTTAGCAGAGGAATCCTGTTAAACCGATTTTACTAATAATTGGAAAATTTTGACCCACATTTCAATTTTTAAAAAGGCCGATAATTAGAAAATATCGGAGTTTTTCAGTCGAAAACTTAGCCTTCAGCGTGAAATATAAACTCTTGTGCAATTTCTCCGGTAGACGATCGAAGAAAAGACACATATCCGATATATGAACATTCAGTAAATAAATACTAAGAATAATTGATCATTTGTCCCACCTTTAAGTGCAATTGATAATTTATCATGTGATATCTCATTGACATATAGGTCTAGGATATATATGTCAATAACATAAATGGGATAAACCTGTCAATAACATAAATAGAATAAATCATCAAATTATACGTTGACGTATGGGATAAATTATCAAATCTCCTGAAAAGGGAAGAAAAGCTAGTGTCTGCATACCCCTGAATGTGCTGATGGAGCTTCCTTATCTTGTCCCCAAGGGCGTCAAGTGCACGGGAGGCGTTCCTCCACGTTGTTGAGGCAAACCTCGACGACCGCAGTGCCGGTGACGACCCCAGCACCAAGCTCTTCACCGCTTTCCTACGGCATATCAATTTGGAAACTAGGTGAATGGGAAGTGTTTGCGAGCTTATGAACGTAAAGTCACGTAGCACAAGATCGGCGTTATTTGATATGGCTTTTAAAATTAGTTTTTGATTTTTGTTATAGTATCCAACTTTTAAACAGAGTATTTTTTTAAGATGAGGTGTACAAGTTAATTGTAGTATATGTTAAAAGCCTAACATCTGTACCATTTAAAATCATAAGCAAGTATTTCTCTTTCTATAATATCTGTCATAAACAGTTAAAATTCAATTTTTTCAGCTAAAAACTATAAGTCACAACCATATAGTTCGATTTCTTGCTTAACGGATGCCACACCTGGACATGCAAAAGGCATATGCGTACATGTGTAGTCCGAGAGCCGCCGCGAGGCCGGCAAGTCCGGCGCCCACGACGACGAGTCCTCGGCAGTCTCCTTTTCTTGCATGCGGGTACGCTACCGTGTAGTTTCAGTCCATAATTGAAGGGGAAAAGAAAAACGTAACGCTGGTGGTGCTAGGATGCTAACTACTAGATGAGAGAGAGGAGCGTTGAACGAATCGAAAACACCTTCCAAACACAACAAACCAAAAGCTCGTACATGTAGGCCAGCTCAAGGCCACGATCTGTCGGAAGTGATGAGAGAGAGCCAGAGGAGCTTAATGGCCTCACTTTTGATGATACTACGTCTAACTGCACGGTCCTGTACCGGACCAGTAGACAGAAAAGGACAACTCGCGGGTGCAAACAAACATGTATGTGACGGAAAATTCCACAACCCTCCACACCCTCTGCCGCACAGGAGAAAAGGCACTAATTCACCAGCATTTATCTATCTGGACCATTCACTTGCTGGTAGGACGTCCGTACTCCAGCAATATAGACTACTGGCGCTAAAAATAGAGACAATATTATAGGCTTTATAGCACCATTATCAATTTGAGGCTGTCTTGGTATAAGCTGATGGATTATTCTTTCTCAAGTAGACTATTGCACAGGCGATTGAAATTTTTTTATCTTTCAGTCACCTAAAGTTGTACTTTGAATCACCTGAAGTTGTACATGTTTTTTTTTGAGGGGGCTGCAATTTTAATCGATTGAGAGTGCAATTTCAAGTCACCTGAAGTTGGACTCTGAATCATCTAAAGTTGTAGCTGTTTTTTTTTGAGGGGGCTGCAATTTTAGTTCATTGAGAGTGTAATTTCAGGTGACTGGAACATAAAAAAATTTCAGTCGCCTGTGCAATAGCAAAACTGAAAGAATATTTTTCAACCGTATTAGATGGAAATCTAAATCGAATACACGTCTCAAAGCTAATCCAAACGACTTGGTCTTTTTTAAAAAAAATCAGGTAACTTCCAAGTTCCAACTATCAAAAGCAAACACATAGACCACAATCGTCTGGTTTCAGAGCGTGTTCACATTCCTGACGTTCTCACGTCTTCCTTCAGCAATATTTTTTCGGAATTGCTAATGCACAGTCGCCTGGTTTTCTTTTTCTGCTTCAGTCGATTCTGAAACGGGCTCGGAACTTTATCGGATCCACGTTTCAACCCGATATGATTTGTTTTTTGTATTTTTGTATTCCTCGGTCCGCGCGCCTCTTACTTTTCCCAATAGTTTTTTCCAGTCGTGCGGAGTGTTCGAGAGACTCCTCGTCTCCACGGCGATTTGACTGGCGATTGGTGTCTCAACTCACCGGCGATTGGGTCTGCTTTGAGAAGAGGAGAACGTGAGGAGGAGCTCCCTCCAAATCGGCGGTTATCTCCGGCGAGCACCTACTCCTTCATCATATCTGACGTTGGTATTCTCCTTGTCCTTCTCGTGTTGATTTTTGTTTAGTGATTTTAGATCTGTCGATTTCATGTTGATTTGTGCCTTTGCTCGCCCTTTCGCTCCCCATTCTGCTCGGTGTGCTCTCATTGCTTGCTGCTCGCTGATATGCTCTGCTTCGTGCGACCTGCTTTGAGAAGAGGAGAGCGTGAGGAGGAGCTCCCTCCAAATCGGCGGTTATCTCCGGCGAGCACCTACTCCTTCATCATATCTGACGTTGGTGTTCTCCTTGTCCTTCTCGTGTTGATTTTTGTTTAGTGATTTTAGATCTGTCGATTTCATGTTGATCTGTGCCTTTGCTCGCCCTTTCGCTCCCCATTCTGCTCGGTGTGCTCTCATTGCTTGCTGCTCGCTGATATGCTCTGCTTCGTGCGACCTGAATTTTCTTGGTGGGGTTCCTTATCCTATGATCTGTGTGGATGGTTGGTGTATAGCAGCAAGTTGATTGGTTGAGGATTGTGCTCTTTTTGACTGCATCGGGTGGGGGTATGTGTAGGGAGAGGCACAACAGAAATGATTTTAGGGTAGAACAATTTTGGATCAAGTTCATTACATCCTGTTCATTTGTGGCTTTGTTGTAGCAAAATTTTCGTGATTTAGTTTCTGTCACCGTAGCCAATTTTTGTCTCCATAGGTAGTTAGTCAGAACTGAGCACACTGGTAGATCTGATCTGAAACAATGCTTGTTTGTGGTTGGAATTTTATGGCACAGAGATCTGAAAGAGGCGGCCGATAGAGGAGGTGATTTGGCGTTCCCGTTCGTGTGCAGCTTGCCGGCGCTGTCTATTCTGCGAGTTGCTGGTGAGTTACTTGTACAATCCATTCAGTGGTGTGTTTTGTTGTATGATTCGAGTCTTACATTTGTAGTATGAACTTATCAGTAGTTTTTATTCGTGCACAATGCTTGATGCAACAATCTTTGCTAAGGCAAATCATAGATCTGGTCATTGTCGGTGCTGGGCCGCAGAGGATGTATGTGAGATATAGAGGTGTTGTTGGTATTTCCCTCCCCCCCCCAACCCACCATTTTTTGAGTCCGACTTATGTTGTTAGCAGCTGTTTTATGGATTCATTTTTAGCCTGAACTGAGGTCAAGGTATTTGGGGGGGGGGTGTGGAGGTGGGTGGTCATGCATGTATGTTGAACATCCACAGATCTGAAATATGAAACACACTGTTAGGATGCACATATAGAGTTGACTTATATTATTTCTTTGCTAATAGTACAATGTACTATAATAACTTGTAGTTTTTGTATACCTGTTGGCATAGATGCAATCGTCACATCCACAATCCTCGCCTACGATTCAAAACTTGCACCATTGTTAGTTTATGTTGCAGCATCAGGTCATATGCAATTTTTTCCTTGAATGTGTGCAAGTTTTAGAATTTATCTGTGGTGTGGTATTCGAGTTTCAATATGGTGCCTTGTATTCCAAGTTTGCATGTGTTTGTTGAATTTATCTGTTAGTGTCAAGTGTTTTAGAAGTTTTATAAACATATCTTTCAGCTCCATGTAATGTGTAATTTTAGTATCCTGCATGTGCAAATTCCAGTTTGGCCATATTTAATAGGTTCTCTTTTTAATAGAAATGCAGTGTTGTCAAGTGTTAGTATATTGGAAGTTTAATTATTGTCTATTAGCTTATTTGTTCAAATGTTATTTTCAGTAAATGGAGTTGTTTTTGCTTTATTCCATCTTTTCTTGAATGTGTCCCACCGAGTTGCGTCTATTTAGATTTCATTGATATCAATGCTCTCCAATACACATCGATAGTGGAGATCTGCATTTTTTCAATAATGTGTTTGGTTGGAAACAAATTGCAGTCCACATGCATTATTATTGCAGTTTTAATTTATATGCAATTTTATAGTACATGTAGTGGAACTTTTGTAATGTATTTTTTTAATCTATGCCAATATACATGTTCTTTAATTTGTACATTTGTGTGAAATAAATGCTCTCAAATACATATCGATAGTGGAGATCTGCATTTTTATGTGCAATTTTATAGTATATGTAGTGGAACTTCTATAATATATTTACTGGTTAGAATTTATATTATTTTTGAATAAGCATTTGTTCAATGCTTTGTATGCTGCTATGATTTGTGTCTCCATAGTTCAAATGTATGCAGTGGCTTAGTTATGGCTGCAGGTGGTAGTTAGTCAGAACTGAGCACACTGGTAGATCTGATCTGAAACAATGCTTGTTTGTGGTTGGTTAGATAATTGTAGTTAATTTTTGTGGTTTGGTTATGTCTTGAAATCATAATGTTATTTCTCGCTGAACCGTGGATTTTGTTTTGTATGCGATCCATTTGTATCCATATCTGCCAATTACAAACAATGGAATACTGAAGACAATGCATGTGGGCTCTGGCGACCTTGATCAACAACGAAACAATTGGCTGGCTGAGGTGGTCATTGTAGTGCTAGTCTGATTTGTAGGTGGGAGGTAAGCTACCAACTCTATTCTGCCCGTCTATTATGCTATTTTTTTTAGTTTAGTCCCAAGTGCTATCCATTTATTGAAGCATAAATGACTTTACTGATTTAGTGTTGTTGTCTTAATTTTATTTTCTGCATGTGTATCTCTTATGTCAGTTTTTTTTTATTTTCTTCTATTTTTGTTCATATGGTCTCATGGTCATTTATCACTTGTCAGTTCACTATTCAATTAACATATGAACAATGATACACAGCTCAGCTATGAACAACACAGATTAGATTAAAACTTGCACACCATTTTTAACTAAACTTGCAGTCCCGTACAATATGCATTTTTAATTCTTGCAGAGTGTAATTTTTGGGCCCTTTCTTTCATTTTTATATTAAATAATGTTTTTAAATTTTTCTTTTTTATGTTAGGGTTCACATGTGTCTGAACCTTTCTGTCATTGGTAGAATAATTTCTGGTTCTTTAGTTTTTCATTTTGTTTTATGTTAGGGCTCACCTTGGTCAGGATTTTTCTGTCCTTGGTAGAATAATTATTTTCTGGGATCCTGCATGTATGTATGTTGGTCAGTGAGGATGCTGAACTCCTTTTAGAACTTATTTTTTGCTTCAAACCGTTCCAATCCTAACAATGATTTGGTGATGTGTATTCTTCATCCTAAGGTCCAAAGGTTGTTAAAACTCTGGACCTTCTGGTGAGTTCATCATTACTTCATTCTAATATACCTTTTGCATTGTTAGTAGATGTATGTCTTCTTACGTGTATATGCTTGCTCTGTTCAGGCGAAGGCTTCGAGAGAGTGCCAGAGAGGAAAAGGCGATAGTCTCTTTGGTGTGCCTCTTCGGCTGCTCGGCGAACTCATCGGCGCTTTGTCTCTTTGGTTAGATCTAAAGGAGGCGGCAAGAGAGGAGGTGATTTGGCGTTCCCGTTTGTGTGCAGCTTGCCGACGCTGTCTCTTCTGCGAGTTGCTGGTGAGTTACATGTGCAATCCAACAGAGCTGTGTTCTGTTGTGTTCTGTTGTGTGATACGAATCTTACATTTGTAGTATGAACAGATATGTAGTTTTTATTCGTGCACAATGCTTGATGCAACAATCTTTGCTAAGACAAATCAGACATCTGGTTGTTGGTATTTTGCCCCAGAGAATGTATGTGAGATATAGTGGTGTTGTTTGTATTTTGCCCCCCCCCCAATCTATTTTCTAGTCTGACAAATGTTGTTAGCACCTGTTTTATGGATATAATAACTTGTAGTTTTGTATACCTGTTGGCATAGATGCAATCGTCACATCCACAATCGTTGCTTACAATTCAAAACTTGCACCATTGTTTAGTATTTGTTGCAGCATCAGGTCATATGCAATTTTTTCCTTGAATGTGTGCAATTTGTTCTCTGATTTACATGATGTGGTTTGTGCATATATTTTCTTGCTTTTTCTTTTGAAGTTTGCATTCTCACCATTCTTATTCCTCCTTGTTCACCATAGTTTGTGTTTAGCATTGTTCCTACTATTGTTTTTAATAATGTGTTTGGGTGGAAACAAATTGCAGTATAAATGTAGTAATATTGCTCTTTTAATTTATGTACAATTTTGTAGTATATGTAGTGGAATTTCTATTAAATATTTACTGCTTAGAATTTACATTATTTTTTGAATAAGCATTTGTTCAATGCTTTTGTATGCTGCTCTGATATGGCTCTCACATTCATGCTTTATTGTTATTTGTGTAGTTTTAGAATGGCTAAAGAAGATTCTCACAATCATTCTAGTTCTAGTGGAGATGGCGATGTTCCGGGAAATGATAGTGATTATGTTGCTTCAGATTGTGGTGGTGCTAATGAAGTCAATGCAGATTGTGAGTTTTCATTTTTTATTCTTGTTTTTTGTGTTTGTTTTTAAGCTATTTTGCACTAACTGCTGTATTTTAATTTTTAGCATCTGATGAATCTTTAGATGATGAGTTGATTTTTAACACTTTTAAGAAAATGGTATGTGTTTTTTGTCATCAGTTTAGATAATGAATTCATTTTTAAGCAGTTTAACAAAAAATTGATATCATTGCCTTGTTTAATTATTCAGGTTGTGAAAGCAGTTAAAAGAAAGTCCGCAAAAAAGGATGTTAAGAAGCAAAATTCTAAGGTTTGATGAACAATTATTATATATCCTTTTTTTGTTTTTTCTATTTTCATTAAACATATGTTATATTCTATTTTGTAGAGTCGTAAAGTTGAATCTAAGAAATATGAAACACACTGTTAGGATGCATCATATAGAGTTGACTTATATTATTTCTTTGCTAATAGTTCAATGTACTATAATAACTTGTAGTTTTTGTATACCTGTTGGCATAGATGCAATCGTCACATCCACAATCCTCGCCTACGATTCAAAACTTGCACCATTGTTAGTTTATGTTGCAGCATCAGGTCATATGCAATTTTTTCCTTGAATGTGTGCAAGTTTTAGAATTTATCTGTGGTGTGGTATTCGAGTTTCAATATGGTGCCTTGTATTCCAAGTTTGCATGTGTTTGTTGAATTTATCTGTTAGTGTCAAGTGTTTTAGAAGTTTTATAAACATATCTTTCAGCTCCATGTAATGTGTAATTTTAGTATCCTGCATGTGCAAATTCCAGTTTGGCCATATTTAATAGGTTCTCTTTTTAATAGAAATGCAGTGTAGTATGAACAGAGCTGTGTTCTGTTGTGTTCTGTTGTGTGATACGAATCTTACATTTGTAGTATGAACAGATATGTAGTTTTTATTCGTGCACAATGCTTGATGCAACAATCTTTGCTAAGACAAATCGGACATCTGGTTGTTGGTATTTTGCCCCAGAGAATGTATGTGAGATATAGTGGTGTTGTTTGTATTTTGCCCCCCCCCCTCCCCCAATCTATTTTCTAGTCTGACAAATGTTGTTAGCACCTGTTTTATGGATATAATAACTTGTAGTTTTGTATACCTGTTGGCATAGATGCAATCGTCACATCCACAATCGTTGCTTACAATTCAAAACTTGCACCATTGTTTAGTATTTGTTGCAGCATCAGGTCATATGCAATTTTTTCCTTGAATGTGTGCAATTTGTTTCTCTGATTTACATGATGTGGTTTGTGCATATATTTTCTTGCTTTTTCTTTTGAAGTTTGCATTCTCACCATTCTTATTCCTCCTTGTTCACCATAGTTTGTGTTTAGCATTGTTCCTACTATTGTTTTTAATAATGTGTTTGGGTGTTTATGTACAATTTTGTAGTATATGTAGTGGAATTGTCAAGTGTTAGTATATTGGAAGTTTAATTATTGTCTATTAGCTTATTTGTTGAAATGTTATTTTCAGTAAATGGATTAACAATTATTATATATCCTTTTTTTGTTTTTTCTATTTTCATTAACCATATGTTATATTCTATTTTGTAGAGTCATAAAGTTGAATCTAAGAAATGTTCTAAAGATGCCAACGTCCGAAGAGCATTTAGTAGATGTAATACGTCATATTTTGCTGAAATTCTCAATGGTCTCAGTCAGTCCAAGAGAGATGCTATTGAACAGTTTGGCTTTTCTTCTCTTTTGAATTTTGAAGACTGTTCTGTTCCAAGATATTTTGCTCAATGGATAGCAGACCATGTAGATACTTCCAGCTCTGACATAGTTGTTGATGGAAAGGTTATACCTGTCAGTCCATTTTCTGTCCATATGGTGTTAGGAATACCTACTGGTGGTATTGAAATTAAAGCTGAGAGAGAGTGTGGAAAAAGCTCTTTGCTTCAATTGTTTGACCAAGCTACACTACCCTCAATTAAGTTTTTTGGTAATGAGTTGCTTAAAGAGAATATAAGCAATGATCAAACAGTGAGATGCTTTCTGATTGTTGCTCTTTCCACATTTCTTTGTCCCAATTCTAGTACACACCCTAGCACAAAATACTTTGGTGCCTTAGTAGATGTTGATAAAATCAAGGATTTTGATTGGTCAAAGTTTGTATATGACTGGTTGATGACCTGCATTCAGAAATATCAAAAAGTCAGGGCTAGTTCTTCACACGCATCATTAACTTTGGGAGGCTGCATATATTTCCTGGCTGTAAGTTTTTTTGTTTCCTTACTTTTTGTCATTTTGAATCATATTGTCTACTCTTTTATTGTTTAGTTGTAAACTCGTATTCATTGCGATTCATTAATTTTGTTATCAGGTATATTACCTTGATTTTCTCCAGTATGGATTTTGTTCTACTCCAAACACAATTCCCAGAATTTTGGTGTGGAGAGGTGACATGATTAAAGATTTCTCCAAATCTGACTCCACAAGTGGTTGCAATTATGGGAAGCGCCCGGTGAGTTTTATGTGTAACGTTTGCATTTCATTTGATAGTAATACTTTTCTTTTGCCCTGTGAATTTCAAGTATTATCACAGGCCATACCTTGTATATGCTAATATATGTTGTGCGCAAGTTACAGTTTAAATATTTTTTCTTTGACTTTTTTTAGATCAAAGATCTCAATCAAACGTGCTATGGATTGTACTTCAGAGATAATTCTACTTTTAGAACTTCTTTGGAGAGGATTGTTGGCAATTGTTTACCAGAGAAGGTACGTTGCATTTTTTATTTGTTTTGTGTTTTTGTATGATTTAATTATTTTCATTTATTTATTGCTTTTAATTGTAGGTAAAAGATGACATAACTAATATGTTTCGAAAATTTGAGAATCTAGTTGACCCTAATGCTTCAATGAAAGCTCAAGAGCTTGTTATGGAAATTATGGAGTATTTGCAAGTTTCAAGCAGTTCTATTCCTGATTGTGATGATGATAAGCCAGCTGGCAATAATGCTCCAGAATTTTCTGAGGACAAAAAATCTAAGGACAACACCATTATTGATGCTTCTAAAGAAGGCGCTGGTTATGATATGGATAGTTTTGCACAGAAAAATGTTGATTCTCAATCAACATTGAAGCTCCCTTCTGATAATTCTACTCAAGGAGTTGATAATCAGCAGCATATTAATGATTCTCAGTCTACCATCAAGCTTACATCTGATGAATCTTCTAACAAAATTCAATCCAATGATGGTAACTTTATGCATTTCTTTTTTTTTCTTTTGCCTTATGCACAATTCTTTTGTTTGTTGCTATTTTAATGTTATTTGTTCTCATTTGTTTTTCGGTGACAGGAGCTGCTAATGTGAAGAATAGAAAGAGAAAATTATCTGCAAGCCAGGAATCTAATAATTCTATTGCTTCCCGTACAAGATCACAACGCAAGTATATTGATTCTAATCAGAACTCCCATTTGAGCCATTCTGTAAAGGTTTGTTCTTGTTATTTTTTGCCAACCAGCTAATCTATAGAATAATATGCATTTCTTGTATAAGTGTTGTCTTACATTTCAGGCACGCATAGGCGTCACTGTCCAGTCGTCCACTGAAAATTTGCTTAGAATCAATATTGATTCTAATCACGAATGAGTTGGCACATGGGAACTCGGAATCAAAGCAAAAACTTTGCTTCAAAAAATAACAAAATTCCTAGCAATTCACTAGTTGTATAGTTTTTTTGTGTTGAATTATCAGTCAACTGCAGTTTGATAATGTTTTCATCTATTAGGATAGCTTTTTGTAAGCCAGTTTTTTCCCCAAGTTAAGTCTTTTTTGTTCTATCTGTATTCATATAAAGTGTCCATCAGTTTGATTGTTTGTTCCTTTCATCAATATGTGGTTGTTGCTAGTTTAATGTTTCTGACAACTAAAAATTTTGGGTCAATTATCACATCTCAACTAAGCATGTGGTAATGTATGAATTCATTTAATACAAGTTTACTTACATCCTAATTAGCACTCTTTTCAGTTTTAGAACATTCTCTTTTTTTCCAGCTTCCTGTTGGTTTAAGCAGTGGACATGGAGGCTCTGATAAGAGTGCTAGTTTGGATTACATGTTGTCTTCTCCAGACATAAACAATTCAGATATTGGATCTAAAATTTCAAAGGTATTTCTTTTTTTGTTTTTCTTCTATTTTTGTCTCTTTTATTAAATTTTTATGATCATATTTTAATTTCATTGTTGTTTGTAGATCGTTGTTGTCAATAAGCATTGCCTCGAATCGAAGAAAAATGGTATGAATAAAAATTACAAAAGTCGGGTAATGTATATGCTTGTTGTGCACATATATAAATAAGTGTTCTTACTGTTGTTTTTTGTTTCAATTTTAAAATTTATAATTAGATGATGACTTGTGCACTCCAAAAGTTGATTCCAATCTCAGTCATGTTGATTTAACACCAAAGGCTCCAGGTTAGTATTTTAATTAGTTTAATTATTTTTTCATTTTTGATTTTTTTATATTTTGTTTTCCCCTTTAGAAACTAATTGTATTCATTTTATTTTTTCACAGTTAAAACTTCAAGATTGTTGAATGTAGATCATGATCCCTCGTTTACTGCTGGATTTGTAGGATGTTGTTTCTTTGTTAAGTTTATTATGTTAATTAACCTGACTTTTTCCCCCATTGAGTTGTGCTCTTATGCTTGCCTTTTGTTTTTTTAATTTAGAATTTTGAAGGCATTAGCTATGATAAAGCAACAATTAATATTACCAGTTCTAGTGTTCATTGTTCTGCACCTTATGGCCTTGGTTAGTACCCTAATTCATTTATTTACTGTGTTGTCTTGGTGTGATTTTTAGATTTTTATTTACCAACTCATGCTTAGTTCATTCTGTAGACCAATGTTTTGATGGTAAAGATCATTCCAATGATGTTGATAAAGGTACTAATGCGCAAAATACTGCTGTTATTTGTAGTCCATCTCTTCAAATGCCTGAAAATAAGGTATATCTTGTGCCACTTCATGTTGAACTTATTTTTCAATTTTAATGTAAAGATTCTATGCAATGAGTTGTATTTCTTAGTTTGATGCTTTTTTTATTTTTGTATGTACAATTTATTTTGTTCAATTGATTTTCAATGTATATCGTAATATATTTTTTCCTGCAATTAGTTGCATTCTTTTTATATTACAAATTTCATAACTTATTGTTTAAAAACTTGCAGTGCCAAGTATTCTGCAATTTAGGTTCATGCTTACTGCAATTTTGCATTGTTGCAATTTTTTAAAAGTCTTTTTGGAGTATTTGCAAAATTTTCGAGTAAATCTTTTTTTACCTGTGTTGTATTTCTTTTTTTGATCAGATGATCGAAAGTATCCCCTGCCAGATTGGATCCCCTTGTTCTAAAAGTCAGTACCACACATTTAATGAGGTAGTTTTTATATGCTTTCTCCATTTTCAATTCATTATGCAATTTTAGGTTTACTTTTCATTACAACTGTATTTTTTCATCTGTATAAAAAATATTTTTTATTTTATTTTGCAATGTTTTACAGTTCAATATTTTTTTACGTTTTTATGTGTCTATTTTTCTTTTGAGCAGGTGAACAAGAGTATTCCCTCCCAGTTTGAATCATCCTATGAGGTAATTTTCATATGTAATTTCAATTTTTGTTTTATTTTTTTTTGTTGTAAAATATCGTGTTTGTTGCTTTTTTTCCTTTTTGTTAAAATCATTAGTATTACTTTACAATGTAAGACTGCATTTAATTTGTTTAAACTTCAGCATTGATGAGGACCAAGTTAATTGCATGCAGATGCGAAATAAGCACTTGGATGAGCAAGAAGATCCGTTGCCCATTGCAGCTGTTACTTCAGATGGCAAGGTGGTTGTGCTTGTAAGTATCTGTATTTCACGTGTCATTTTTTTCTTACGGGAAGGTCATACATATGCCAGTATTTGGTTTCTGGAGATGATACAAGTTGCAGTTCGAATTTATATGTGGTTTTACTTTTCCTCTCAATAGTGTCTTGAAGTTGTTGAAAATCGCTAGCTACGTTTCGTTGATATGTGGATCACCTCCTGTAGTAACTAGGTTACCTAGGTTACAATTTTTCTTTCATTATATAGAATAGTTGATCTATAAGGGTTGAGTTAGGACATGACTTTTTTTTAAGGCATTGTGTGTTCTGTTATGGTTTATAGTTTGCCCTGCTTGTTTGCAGAGTTCCCAAGAATCTCAAGAGGTTGTTTTTTGTGGAGAGAAAGGATTTAGGACAAAGTTCAACAATTTGTGTGATGAGTCTGATCAATTATACAACCAGTGGATATCCTCAAATCAATCTGTGGAGAGAAGGGATTCAGTTGACGTTTCTAGTTCTTATGAACAGCCTAGACATTATGTCCCTTCAAGATTTGTTCAGCCTAGTAGATACAAGTCTTCACCATATGGCGATAACAGAATTAGAACTTCTGTTTCCGCTTTGGAGCTGATGCATTTTGATGCTATTGTTCGGATTTCTGATATCGAAAATCACAAATAGTAAGTGATCCATGTTTATAGCGATTGAAATTTTATATGTCGGCTATATTTTTGATAGTTTTTCGATATTTTTATTTTTGCAGTCGGTTTGCTATTGACTATGGCGGTGTTAAGGTTACCTTCTGGTCCCTTGGGCAATGTTTGAAGAGAAAATCAAGACTTGATAACTATGTTGTCAACGCATTCTGCTACAAGCTTTTCAAAGATCTCAAACCGAGTGAATCAAAGAAACATTTCTTTTTCCACAACATGAGTGTGAGTTATCATTTCTTTTTTGTTAGCTCTTTTTTATTCATTTCTTCTTTTGATTTTTTGCCAGTTCACTTTTATTGTGATGTTTCTTGTCTTTTGTATTGTTTGTTTAGGAATTTTTCTTACAAAAGTGGGATAATCAAAAGAGAAAGGAAGATATGATAAAAGTTGTGCAAAATTCATTTAAGCGTGCTAACAAGTTTATTTCGCACTGTGATCTGGTAAGTTAAATATTCATATTCATTTATTTCATGCTTTGATCTAGTTTTTTATCCACCATCATTAAATTATCTATGTTGTTGTTTTTGTAGTTATTTTTCCCTTCTCTTTTCCAAGAACACTGGTTTGTTTTTGTGGTTGATTTGAAGGATTCAATGTTTGTATTTCTGGATTCCTTTTATAATATAGACTCTGCTTATCACAAACGTGTCAAGTCAATACTTGTAAGTAACATTACCGTTTTCTGTATTGCCTAAAAAAATTCTTATTCCTTTTCATTACTAATCACTTTTATCACTAACATATATTAGTTTTGTATGATTAGATTCCAAATTTTGTGAAGGCATGGACTCAGTATGTCCCAAAACAGATGAACTTTTCAGATTTTGATACTGTTCATGCTACTGTTCCACATCAAGACAATAAGTATTTTTCTCATTTTTCCTGCTAATTCTTTTTTGTTTTCTTAGAATAATCCATTTTTGAATTGTATAAGTAGTTATGGGTAGATATTGAAATAAGTTTGTAGTGCATACGTACTAATGTTACAGCTGTTACTGATGTGCAATTTTTATAATATTTGAAGTGCAAGTTTTTTTTACATAACTGATGATTTAGATGTTATTATGTTTCCATTCATGTGAAACTTGGTCTATGTGTTCCATTTATGCAAAACTTGGTCAGTTTCTAAGTTATTTAACATGCATAGATGGTCTGGTTTCGGAAATTTAATACTAAATTGATGCTTATCTTCTGGTTTGTGCAATAACGAATGATTGTAGAGTTCATGGATAGTTCTGGAACTTAGGTAGATATTTAAAGAAATTTAATTTTTCAAGTTGTTCTAGTGTTGCTGTCCTTTTTTGTAATGCATTTTAGGTAAACTGTTGTGAATTTCATGTTGTACTAGTCTTGTGTTATTTTCATTTTGTTTTTTCTTGTGTGCAAACACAAAAAATGACAGTTTTGTTTCTTTTTGTTTGGTCAGTTCTGATTGTGGAGTATTCGTCCTAAAGTTTATGGAGCTTTGGAGTCCTCGAGTGCAGCTTAGGGATAAGTTCTCCCATGTGGACATTGCTAATATCAGGGCCAAAATTGCTAATGAAATGCTTTTTAGCACACATAACCAGTTGGAGGATGCCAAAAGTTTAGTGAGAGATTTTGAACCTCAGGTAATTACTTGAGAAGTATATTCTGTTTTTAAATTTTCTTCATAATTTCTGCTTTTTTGTACTGCTGACAGTGTTTTTTTACACGCGTCATTTGTTTCTAATTGTAGGTGCAAGGCAAATACACTGGACAGATGTGATTTTTTCCAAAGATTATCTGCATGTGATTTTGTATGTTAATGTGCTCCGTAGTTAATGTTGCTAGTATTCACAGATATGCTTTTACTACTGTTTTGCAATGCTGAAGTGTAAATACTAGTAGGTTATATATAGGAATACTTAGTGATGACAAGTATACTGGGGAGATGTTACTTGTGTGTTGTTTGTTTTCTGTTGCGACTAAAGGTGCATGTGGTGTCGAATGTTCAAATGTTCATTGGTTGAATGGGAAGTATACTGGATAGTTGATGTATGTGTGCTGTTGTATGTTCGTTTCTACATTAATGTGTTTTTTTCCATTTTTGTTTTATTTGTAATGTTTTTTTAATCCGTGTGCTCCACAAGGAATATAATTTTTCGAAGCTGCCTCAAATAAGTCTTTGAATGGTAGATTATGTTAACAGTACAAATACTAAACGATAACAATCAAGTGCGAAATGAAAAGTACAAGTCATAATTCATAAATTGTTGCTTTCAATAAATATAATTCTGTTTTTTTCATAGCATTAATAATTAGCTCTTCATGCTTATTTGCATTGCATCATACATCAATAGTCTTCTGTCGGTAAGGTGTTTTCTGTAGTCGCCCCTTTGTTCTTGTGTTTCTTGTTTGGTACTCCTCCGGTTTGTCCTGCATATAAAAAACGATAAATAGTATGTTAAGTCTTATTTACTGTCATGGGAACCTGCATATCAAAAAGTAACTTGTTTTATTGCCAATGAATTACCTGTTACTTTACGATTTGAATTTTTCTTTTTTCTTGTGCTGCTCATGTCTTCGTGCATCTTAGGGCAAGTTTGCACATTGTGGTCATGTGATCCACAATGGCTACATGTGATGATATGCTTCAATTGTTCAGCAAGTGGTTTCAATCTTCCTTTTTGTTTCTGTGGTCTGCCCTTTGGGTTTGAATTTAGCGGGTCATTGAGCTTAATAGTTGTACTTCCCTCTGCTAGATCAGTCGATGAGATTTGATGATACATGTTGCTTTTGTCGTGTGAAGATCTATCTGTTGTTGCTTCTGTTGATGGGATGCTTTCAAGTTCTTGTTCAATCCTATCAATTTCCTTCAATATGTAAGCATATTTCTCTGCTGTCTTTGATCCTTGAGATGCCAAATCTACCATCTTCCTAGACAAAATATTGAATCTTAGTTGACTATTTTCACCACCTAGGTCTTTTGGAATGTTGTGATCATGAGCTCTAATATTCTTCTTTTCTTTTGGTCGCCATCTGTCAAGGAAGTATCTTTCTGGGAGCTCAGTGATGTTCATCTGAATTAGAACTTTGAGTACGTGCATACACAGAATGCCATCTTTTTGAAACTTTGCACAAATGCAGCTGTATTGTTCATTTTGTTTGTCAATCTTCACTATAAATCTTCTTGGTCTGAATTCCCTCACAGCATGAGTTTCTGATTTGAAAACTTCATATGTTTTATTCAGTTCTCTTTCCTCTGTGTTTAGCTTTGTTGTTCCTTTCAATTCTTGCTGGAACCTGTAGAATATAGCTCTGTTGTACAATCTTGCAGCTTGTCTTTCAAAGTAATATTCAGACCAGTATGATGGTTTTGTCCCTCTTGTGACTGAGTCCTGTTGTTTCTGCTTTTCTTCAATTGTGTCAACTATTCTCTGATACTCTCCAAGGAAACTTATTATGCTGTACGTTGATGCAACATTGTCTTTGAAAACCGAGTTAGTGCCTTCACTTCTTGCAGTCGTCTGGATGAAAGGGTAGAACTGTTGTTTGAAATAAACAGGTACAAACCTATTCCTTGTATTCCACATATCTTGAAAGTACTTGATGTTCTGAATTTGATATTTTGTAATCATTTCCACCCATAGATTCTCAAATTCCATTTCTGTAAGAGAGTTGTTTAGTACATCCATGAATTCATCATGCAAACCTGGGATTCTTCTAAAACACATTGATGCTTTCTTTTGTGCCTTCTTCTGAATGTGAAACAAGCAATTTCTGTGGTTTGTTTCTGGAAAAACTTTGCCTATTGCTGTTCTCATGGCAATGTCTTGGTCAGTGATAACAGTAATTGGTGCTTTGCCTCCCATGCAAGTTAGGAATGTTCTGAATAGTCATGTGAATGTTTCTATTGTTTCATCCTTTAGAAATGCACACCCAAACAAACATTTATCACCATGTCCACTAATGCCAACAAATGGTTCAAAAGGTAAGTTGTATTTGTTAGTCCTGTATGTTGTGTCAAAGCTCACACAGTCTCCGTATTGGTAATAACAGCTCCTGCAATTCGCATCTGACCAGAAGATGTTTTTCACTGTGTTATTTTCATCTGCTTGGAATGTATAGAAGAATCTAGGATCCTCCGATTGCTTCTGTGAGAAGAATGCAAGCACTTGCATCATATCATTCTGATTCAATTCTTTTCTCATTGATGTTCTCAAGTTGCTCACGTGCTTTTTGGTGAATGGCACAGCTGACAGGCCGCCTCTCAGAAACGACAATATGGCCATTATCTTTCTGTTTGGAATTTGCACTGAGTTGAGTGTCCTTATTAGTTTCTTTTCTGCATCTGACATATTTTTGTGTGACCGCAAGAACCTTGACTCTCCTGGGGGACTGAGCTCATGATTGTGTTCGAAATTGAGTCGTATAACTTCCCATGCAGTGTCTTTCAGCTTTATAACCATTGCTGCAGGGCATCCGGTTAATATTAATGTGTTGCTTTTTCGCTTTCCTATTGCTGGTTCTGTTGAGGTCCCTTCTTTGGATTTTCTATTCCTTTTCTTTGATGGTTCTGCAGACCTGTCCTCCTTTCTTTTGGCTAGCTGATCGCCTTCTTTTGGCTTTCCAGACTTATTGCATCTGAATGTTACCCTAGTGACAGCATTGTTAGCTTCTTTCTTTCTAGACAGATAAGTTCCAGCTTTGACCACAGAGAAACCAGCTATGAATGCATAGCTGTTGTAGAACTTTTGTGCTTCGTCTTCGGTTTGAAAAGTCATGTCTAAGTGTGGAACATGATGAGTTTCTATCTGCATATCCCCTTTCTGTGCTGCCTTTATACTTTCATTTTCTAGGAATATCTCAATGTCCTCTTCTGTTATGTTTTCAAAATTTTTTGTTGTCTGAATCTCATTTGCATTGTTTTCTGAATTGATTTTGCCAACTATTGATGTCTGAACGTGTTCATCTTCTGCAATAGCCTGATTTTCATCAACTTCAACATGTTCTGCATTGACTTGATCGGGTATGTCTGTAGAAAGCAAGTATAATTTTCTTTTATGCATGACATTATAAAAAAATTGCGGGAAAGAATATGTACAAATTTGCAAACAATTTAATACTGAAAATTAACTTACCATTCATGTGAGTCTCCACATCATAGCTTTCATTTTCAGCATTGTCTGCATTTTCATCAATCATATTGGTGGTCATATACAAGTGGTTCTGTGATCAAAGGCAATCATATTGTCAATTTACAATTTACAATGAGTACATTTGTAAATTGTTCAGCCTTACCTCGAATGCATATGGAGCCGTCAGGAGGTATGTGAAACTTCCTTGTGGCGCCTGATTGTCATAGAAATTCTTATTATTTTGTGTAATGACAATATAATTTGATTTTCAAGTATTATCACAAAAAAAATTGTAGTGACATACTTCTAAATCTTCAGCATTTTGGCTTCCAAGTATATCCATCTGTTGTAGCAAACTTGTGTATGTGTTGTCGCTATCCTGTGATAGATTTATCTGTTGCAAAATGTTATATGTTAATGTTAGTTGCATCATGTTTTTTGTTTTTTTATGGAGAATAAATTGCCTGACATTCATATCATTAATATATTACTAATAGATGCGCAAGTTCATGTATATGAATCTGCATTTTGTTGTGCTGCATTGTATGTTGTGCTGCATTGTACTAGATGCTACTGGTTATCAAAATGACTGGAAATTGTTGTGCTGATTTGTTTCGTATCAACCATTACTATTCGGAAAGAATTATAGTTGATAGAAGAAAACAGGATGACAGCAAGTTGGGAGGTGAATCAGAGTACACATGCAGCAAACGGGAAGATTAGGAAAAAGAAACCTGGGGATTCTGCAGTCTCGGATCCATTAGCACAGGCCAGTTCGTCATTCTCTTTTTTTCTTCTGCTGCCTCCATGCAATCCTCCTCTTCTGCGTTTTGTTTTTCTTGGATTTTGCTTCCGCCTCTCTGCAATCTCCTATCTGGTTTTCTTCTGTCGCCTCTCTGCAATCCGTCTCTTCTGTTTTTGGTTTTTGTGTTTGGTTTTTGTTTTTCTTGGATTTGCTGTAGCCGCCTCTTTTGCAGTCCTTTTCTGTGCTTTATGTTTAGGTTTTCTTGGAGAGGAGAAGAAACCGTGTCGGATCCATTTACACTTTTTTACGGTTATTTTTTGGGCTAACAAATTTAGATGGGCCAGCACCGTGGAATATTTGCCCTGCTTTGAGGTTTTCGTGTTGGCCCATAACGGGCTGAAACCGGGGAGGTGTTAGTTGACACGACACAGAGTTTTTGACATGTTAGCGGGTCTGCCCATCTAAAACTTGCGGGCCCAATAAGGAACAAGTCAGCCCAAAACAACTCAACACGGTAACAGAAATAGAAACAACAGAGAACCGTTGGATGGTGATCAAATGGACAAAAAAATCGACTGAGACTTTAAAAAATTTCAGGCGACTGAGGAATAGACACTCCCATATTTTTTTTATTTTTCCCACTAAAAGATGTGTTGGAACAGTGGTTGCCACTTGCCGCTGCCTGCTAGCTGATGCCATATATGCCGCGCGGTTGGTAGTTCCGCGCATCTGTGGTGTGGGATTTTTCCCACTAAACAGTGGTTGCGCTGAAGTCAGTGGTCGGTCATCCACGCGTTAATTCTACGCAATGTCATGGTGATGCATGCGATCTCTCCTGTATAAGAAGACGACGACGACTCTGCCGCCTCCTTATCAGTAGTCACACTCCATTCGGTACGAGTAACCGAGCGGTACGAGTAACCGAGCAACTCCTAGCTACACCTATCTAGGTTTCACGCCCTTCCTGCTACCTGACGGCGGCCGGTTCTCCACCGTCCGACCGTTCGTGTTCGAACTCCGATGGTTTTGACGTGGCTGACCTCCTTGTTTGCCAAGCCCAGCAGGGTACGTATCTCTATTTATGTCGTGATAATTTGCGTCTGTTACAAAATTAAACATGCCATCATGCAGACTATATGTGCATATGATTATCATCATCGTGCTTTAATTCGGCTTCTTCACAGGCGGACGATGTCGCCGGAGCTGGACACGTCAACCCACCAGATCCCGATGTGGGGAGAAATGAGGTTTCCAAGAACTAGCTAGTTCGTGCGCGCCCGCCCGGCCAGGCGAACTCACAAATCTTTTTTTGTACGTATGTAGGGATCGGTGGTGCAAGGTCCTTGTGCTGCTCGAGGAGAGGACGGTGTCGCCGACGTCGATGAGCCGCCGGCTCAAGACGTGAAGATTGATATTAATTGTATCGGAATTGCTAATGCACAGTCGCCTGGTTTTCTTTTTCTGCTTCAGTCGATTCTGAAACGGGCTCGGAACTTTATCGGATCCACGTTTCAACCCGATATGATTTGTTTTTTGTATTTTTGTATTCCTCGGTCCGCGCGCCTCTTACTTTTCCCAATAGTTTTTTCCAGTCGTGCGGAGTGTTCGAGAGACTCCTCGTCTCCACGGCGATTTGACTGGCGATTGGTGTCTCAACTCACCGGCGATTGGGTCTGCTTTGAGAAGAGGAGAACGTGAGGAGGAGCTCCCTCCAAATCGGCGGTTATCTCCGGCGAGCACCTACTCCTTCATCATATCTGACGTTGGTATTCTCCTTGTCCTTCTCGTGTTGATTTTTGTTTAGTGATTTTAGATCTGTCGATTTCATGTTGATTTGTGCCTTTGCTCGCCCTTTCGCTCCCCATTCTGCTCGGTGTGCTCTCATTGCTTGCTGCTCGCTGATATGCTCTGCTTCGTGCGACCTGAATTTTCTTGGTGGGGTTCCTTATCCTATGATCTGTGTGGATGGTTGGTGTATAGCAGCAAGTTGATTGGTTGAGGATTGTGCTCTTTTTGACTGCATCGGGTGGGGGTATGTGTAGGGAGAGGCACAACAGAAATGATTTTAGGGTAGAACAATTTTGGATCAAGTTCATTACATCCTGTTCATTTGTGGCTTTGTTGTAGCAAAATTTTCGTGATTTAGTTTCTGTCACCGTAGCCAATTTTTGTCTCCATAGGTAGTTAGTCAGAACTGAGCACACTGGTAGATCTGATCTGAAACAATGCTTGTTTGTGGTTGGAATTTTATGGCACAGAGATCTGAAAGAGACGGCCGATAGAGGAGGTGATTTGGCGTTCCCGTTCGTGTGCAGCTTGCCGGCGCTGTCTATTCTGCGAGTTGCTGGTGAGTTACTTGTACAATCCATTCAGTGGTGTGTTTTGTTGTATGATTCGAGTCTTACATTTGTAGTATGAACTTATCAGTAGTTTTTATTCGTGCACAATGCTTGATGCAACAATCTTTGCTAAGGCAAATCATAGATCTGGTCATTGTCGGTGCTGGGCCGCAGAGGATGTATGTGAGATATAGAGGTGTTGTTGGTATTTCCCTCCCCCCCCCCCCCCCAACCCACCATTTTTTGAGTCCGACTTATGTTGTTAGCAGCTGTTTTATGGATTCATTTTTAGCCTGAACTGAGGTCAAGGTATTTGGGGGGGGGGGGTGTGGAGGTGGGTGGTCATGCATGTATGTTGAACATCCACAGATCTGAAATATGAAACACACTGTTAGGATGCACATATAGAGTTGACTTATATTATTTCTTTGCTAATAGTACAATGTACTATAATAACTTGTAGTTTTTGTATACCTGTTGGCATAGATGCAATCGTCACATCCACAATCCTCGCCTACGATTCAAAACTTGCACCATTGTTAGTTTATGTTGCAGCATCAGGTCATATGCAATTTTTTCCTTGAATGTGTGCAAGTTTTAGAATTTATCTGTGGTGTGGTATTCGAGTTTCAATATGGTGCCTTGTATTCCAAGTTTGCATGTGTTTGTTGAATTTATCTGTTAGTGTCAAGTGTTTTAGAAGTTTTATAAACATATCTTTCAGCTCCATGTAATGTGTAATTTTAGTATCCTGCATGTGCAAATTCCAGTTTGGCCATATTTAATAGGTTCTCTTTTTAATAGAAATGCAGTGTTGTCAAGTGTTAGTATATTGGAAGTTTAATTATTGTCTATTAGCTTATTTGTTCAAATGTTATTTTCAGTAAATGGAGTTGTTTTTGCTTTATTCCATCTTTTCTTGAATGTGTCCCACCGAGTTGCGTCTATTTAGATTTCATTGATATCAATGCTCTCCAATACACATCGATAGTGGAGATCTGCATTTTTTCAATAATGTGTTTGGTTGGAAACAAATTGCAGTCCACATGCATTATTATTGCAGTTTTAATTTATATGCAATTTTATAGTACATGTAGTGGAACTTTTGTAATGTATTTTTTTAATCTATGCCAATATACATGTTCTTTAATTTGTACATTTGTGTGAAATAAATGCTCTCAAATACATATCGATAGTGGAGATCTGCATTTTTATGTGCAATTTTATAGTATATGTAGTGGAACTTCTATAATATATTTACTGGTTAGAATTTATATTATTTTTGAATAAGCATTTGTTCAATGCTTTGTATGCTGCTATGATTTGTGTCTCCATAGTTCAAATGTATGCAGTGGCTTAGTTATGGCTGCAGGTGGTAGTTAGTCAGAACTGAGCACACTGGTAGATCTGATCTGAAACAATGCTTGTTTGTGGTTGGTTAGATAATTGTAGTTAATTTTTGTGGTTTGGTTATGTCTTGAAATCATAATGTTATTTCTCGCTGAACCGTGGATTTTGTTTTGTATGCGATCCATTTGTATCCATATCTGCCAATTACAAACAATGGAATACTGAAGACAATGCATGTGGCTCTGGCGACCTTGATCAACAACGAAACAATTGGCTGGCTGAGGTGGTCATTGTAGTGCTAGTCTGATTTGTAGGTGGGAGGTAAGCTACCAACTCTATTCTGCCCGTCTATTATGCTATTTTTTTTAGTTTAGTCCCAAGTGCTATCCATTTATTGAAGCATAAATGACTTTACTGATTTAGTGTTGTTGTCTTAATTTTATTTTCTGCATGTGTATCTCTTATGTCAGTTTTTTTTTATTTTCTTCTATTTTTGTTCATATGGTCTCATGGTCATTTATCACTTGTCAGTTCACTATTCAATTAACATATGAACAATGATACACAGCTCAGCTATGAACAACACAGATTAGATTAAAACTTGCACACCATTTTTAACTAAACTTGCAGTCCCGTACAATATGCATTTTTAATTCTTGCAGAGTGTAATTTTTGGGCCCTTTCTTTCATTTTTATATTAAATAATGTTTTTAAATTTTTCTTTTTTATGTTAGGGTTCACATGTGTCTGAACCTTTCTGTCATTGGTAGAATAATTTCTGGTTCTTTAGTTTTTCATTTTGTTTTATGTTAGGGCTCACCTTGGTCAGGATTTTTCTGTCCTTGGTAGAATAATTATTTTCTGGGATCCTGCATGTATGTATGTTGGTCAGTGAGGATGCTGAACTCCTTTTAGAACTTATTTTTTGCTTCAAACCGTTCCAATCCTAACAATGATTTGGTGATGTGTATTCTTCATCCTAAGGTCCAAAGGTTGTTAAAACTCTGGACCTTCTGGTGAGTTCATCATTACTTCATTCTAATATACCTTTTGCATTGTTAGTAGATGTATGTCTTCTTACGTGTATATGCTTGCTCTGTTCAGGCGAAGGCTTCGAGAGAGTGCCAGAGAGGAAAAGGCGATAGTCTCTTTGGTGTGCCTCTTCGGCTGCTCGGCGAACTCATCGGCGCTTTGTCTCTTTGGTTAGATCTAAAGGAGGCGGCGAGAGAGGAGGTGATTTGGCGTTCCCGTTTGTGTGCAGCTTGCCGACGCTGTCTCTTCTGCGAGTTGCTGGTGAGTTACATGTGCAATCCAACAGAGCTGTGTTCTGTTGTGTTCTGTTGTGTGATACGAATCTTACATTTGTAGTATGAACAGATATGTAGTTTTTATTCGTGCACAATGCTTGATGCAACAATCTTTGCTAAGACAAATCGGACATCTGGTTGTTGGTATTTTGCCCCAGAGAATGTATGTGAGATATAGTGGTGTTGTTTGTATTTTGCCCCCCCCCCCCAATCTATTTTCTAGTCTGACAAATGTTGTTAGCACCTGTTTTATGGATATAATAACTTGTAGTTTTGTATACCTGTTGGCATAGATGCAATCGTCACATCCACAATCGTTGCTTACAATTCAAAACTTGCACCATTGTTTAGTATTTGTTGCAGCATCAGGTCATATGCAATTTTTTCCTTGAATGTGTGCAATTTGTTCTCTGATTTACATGATGTGGTTTGTGCATATATTTTCTTGCTTTTTCTTTTGAAGTTTGCATTCTCACCATTCTTATTCCTCCTTGTTCACCATAGTTTGTGTTTAGCATTGTTCCTACTATTGTTTTTAATAATGTGTTTGGGTGGAAACAAATTGCAGTATAAATGTAGTAATATTGCTCTTTTAATTTATGTACAATTTTGTAGTATATGTAGTGGAATTTCTATTAAATATTTACTGCTTAGAATTTACATTATTTTTTGAATAAGCATTTGTTCAATGCTTTTGTATGCTGCTCTGATATGGCTCTCACATTCATGCTTTATTGTTATTTGTGTAGTTTTAGAATGGCTAAAGAAGATTCTCACAATCATTCTAGTTCTAGTGGAGATGGCGATGTTCCGGGAAATGATAGTGATTATGTTGCTTCAGATTGTGGTGGTGCTAATGAAGTCAATGCAGATTGTGAGTTTTCATTTTTTATTCTTGTTTTTTGTGTTTGTTTTTAAGCTATTTTGCACTAACTGCTGTATTTTAATTTTTAGCATCTGATGAATCTTTAGATGATGAGTTGATTTTTAACACTTTTAAGAAAATGGTATGTGTTTTTTGTCATCAGTTTAGATAATGAATTCATTTTTAAGCAGTTTAACAAAAAATTGATATCATTGCCTTGTTTAATTATTCAGGTTGTGAAAGCAGTTAAAAGAAAGTCCGCAAAAAAGGATGTTAAGAAGCAAAATTCTAAGGTTTGATGAACAATTATTATATATCCTTTTTTTGTTTTTTCTATTTTCATTAAACATATGTTATATTCTATTTTGTAGAGTCGTAAAGTTGAATCTAAGAAATATGAAACACACTGTTAGGATGCATCATATAGAGTTGACTTATATTATTTCTTTGCTAATAGTTCAATGTACTATAATAACTTGTAGTTTTTGTATACCTGTTGGCATAGATGCAATCGTCACATCCACAATCCTCGCCTACGATTCAAAACTTGCACCATTGTTAGTTTATGTTGCAGCATCAGGTCATATGCAATTTTTTCCTTGAATGTGTGCAAGTTTTAGAATTTATCTGTGGTGTGGTATTCGAGTTTCAATATGGTGCCTTGTATTCCAAGTTTGCATGTGTTTGTTGAATTTATCTGTTAGTGTCAAGTGTTTTAGAAGTTTTATAAACATATCTTTCAGCTCCATGTAATGTGTAATTTTAGTATCCTGCATGTGCAAATTCCAGTTTGGCCATATTTAATAGGTTCTCTTTTTAATAGAAATGCAGTGTAGTATGAACAGAGCTGTGTTCTGTTGTGTTCTGTTGTGTGATACGAATCTTACATTTGTAGTATGAACAGATATGTAGTTTTTATTCGTGCACAATGCTTGATGCAACAATCTTTGCTAAGACAAATCGGACATCTGGTTGTTGGTATTTTGCCCCAGAGAATGTATGTGAGATATAGTGGTGTTGTTTGTATTTTGCCCCCCCCCTCCCCCAATCTATTTTCTAGTCTGACAAATGTTGTTAGCACCTGTTTTATGGATATAATAACTTGTAGTTTTGTATACCTGTTGGCATAGATGCAATCGTCACATCCACAATCGTTGCTTACAATTCAAAACTTGCACCATTGTTTAGTATTTGTTGCAGCATCAGGTCATATGCAATTTTTTCCTTGAATGTGTGCAATTTGTTTCTCTGATTTACATGATGTGGTTTGTGCATATATTTTCTTGCTTTTTCTTTTGAAGTTTGCATTCTCACCATTCTTATTCCTCCTTGTTCACCATAGTTTGTGTTTAGCATTGTTCCTACTATTGTTTTTAATAATGTGTTTGGGTGTTTATGTACAATTTTGTAGTATATGTAGTGGAATTGTCAAGTGTTAGTATATTGGAAGTTTAATTATTGTCTATTAGCTTATTTGTTGAAATGTTATTTTCAGTAAATGGATTAACAATTATTATATATCCTTTTTTTGTTTTTTCTATTTTCATTAACCATATGTTATATTCTATTTTGTAGAGTCATAAAGTTGAATCTAAGAAATGTTCTAAAGATGCCAACGTCCGAAGAGCATTTAGTAGATGTAATACGTCATATTTTGCTGAAATTCTCAATGGTCTCAGTCAGTCCAAGAGAGATGCTATTGAACAGTTTGGCTTTTCTTCTCTTTTGAATTTTGAAGACTGTTCTGTTCCAAGATATTTTGCTCAATGGATAGCAGACCATGTAGATACTTCCAGCTCTGACATAGTTGTTGATGGAAAGGTTATACCTGTCAGTCCATTTTCTGTCCATATGGTGTTAGGAATACCTACTGGTGGTATTGAAATTAAAGCTGAGAGAGAGTGTGGAAAAAGCTCTTTGCTTCAATTGTTTGACCAAGCTACACTACCCTCAATTAAGTTTTTTGGTAATGAGTTGCTTAAAGAGAATATAAGCAATGATCAAACAGTGAGATGCTTTCTGATTGTTGCTCTTTCCACATTTCTTTGTCCCAATTCTAGTACACACCCTAGCACAAAATACTTTGGTGCCTTAGTAGATGTTGATAAAATCAAGGATTTTGATTGGTCAAAGTTTGTATATGACTGGTTGATGACCTGCATTCAGAAATATCAAAAAGTCTAAGTTTGAGTATCTAACCATAGTCATATTTCTTCACTATTGCTTTGAATTAATAATTAGCCTCTTAGGTGATGTCTCAACCATATTAGTTATGCATACCTGAGCTAATCCAATTATAAATATAAAATAGTCTCATTCACCTCCTTGTTGATTTTGTTTTTATCAACTGAAACAGGTTAACCAAAATTTCCAATGAGCTTCAAAAATCTTGGTTTTAGTTTCATTAGATAGATTTTGAATTTAGATGAATTTAAAAATTTGTTTCATTCAATTTGGAGTTAAAATGAATAAGTTATGCTCATTTAAAGTTTTCAGTTTAATTAAATCCAGAAAATATTAAATTCTGACAGGTGGGTCCGGCTTTTATTTAAATAAATAGGGTATGGCCCATATGTTAGTAAGAGTGTATTGTATTAATCCAGCATTTGTATTTATAGGGGCCATCGATCACTAATTAATTGTCATTAGCATTAATTTCCTCTTGTCCGAATATTAATTAGGCTTATTTATTTCCTAATGAACTCTTGTATTACTCACTAATTAAATCCTGTTTTGTACCGGATCCTCTTTACTAATACTAAAAAAACATTAACTAAAACCTAGCCTAATATCGCGTAGGGAGGGATCGAACTCGGGCTGGTGGAGTGAGAACGTGCGCCGTTAGCCACCCGGCCCTCGGGTCTTACCTGACAAAAACGGCCGAAGAACGCAAATGAAGAGAGGCAGTCGGGGTGCAGAGCAGAGGAGGTTGGGGCAGTGGTTGGGCGGCGGTGTCGGCGGCGAGGGGAGGCCGGAGATGTACGGGAGGGTGCCAAAATGGGGTGCCCGAGTTGCAGCGATGCCGATGGGAGTGCCGGCGAGGTCCGGGAAGCTTGGGGGCGGGCCGGCGGCAAGCGGCGGCGACGGCTTGGGGAGGGACTTCAGCGCCGGCAAGGTACGGTCTTCGGGAGGCGCGGGGAAGACCGGGATGGCTTCGCGAGGGCCTGGAGGTGGCTCGGATGCGAGGAATCGAGCTCTAGCGGCGTATATTGACGGGGAGGGTGGCCGCCGGAGTTGAGGGAGATGAGCGGCGCCGGCGGTGGAGAGGGCGTCCCAGTGCAATTACTTGGAGGGGGAGGGAGCTGGGAGTGCGGGGAAGACGGGGGCGCGCTCAGGGACTCTTATAGACGCGCGAGAAGGGCTGCCCTCGGGAGGCTTGCCCGTGCGGTCCCATCGGCGAGCGGCGGAGTAGGTGGCGGGCAGAGCAAAGGTGATTTGGCCGGGATTTGGTCGTGATGGCCTGCGCCGCGCGTGTTGTGGCAGAGAGCTCGAGCCTTGCGCATGAGGGGACGGGTCGGGCAGCGTGGGGAGAAAAAGAGGGACGGTGGCGGGGCTCGTTGGCGCGGCGGACCATCGGTCGGAGATGGCGGTGCCCGGTGGTCCGAGACAGGGGTCCGCTGGTCCGCGCGTGCGAAGGGAAGACGGGTTGGGCCGCGGGGTCGGGGCGAGGGAGCAACGGCCCGGAGAGAGAAGAGCGGGATTGGGGTGGGGAAGAAGAACAGTAGGGGGAAGGGGCTGCTCGGCAGAGGGGTAAGGGGAGGTGGGCCGCGCTGCATGGGAGAGAAATGGGGCTGGGCTGGGCCGGCTTGGCCTGGTCTGACCCCCCCTCTTTTTATATATTTTTATGATTATTTGCTTTTGCTATTACTCCTATATGTATATGGTTATGTATATATGCTTATGGGTGTACATACATATCTGTGTGTATATATATTTTTATTCCCTTAGGTGCCTTTCCTTTTTAGCCAAAATTGTGTATATCAATATACATTTTAAGGCTTTTATTTATTTGCAACACCCTTGTGTATTTTTGTTGCCCCATTGTAATACTTTTGTTAATTATCAAAATTTTTATATTTTAATTCAAGTTTTCTCCCTCCTTTTATGGATCATCGTTTCATACTCAAATTTTTAAATTTTAATTCTCTAGTATTTGAACATGTTTGTTCCTTTCTTGAACTTCTTAATGTTTGGAACCTCAACCAAATTTTCAGAAGTATATCACAAACTCCAAATTCAAATGAAATATATTGCCAAAAAAATTTAAAAGCTTCATATTTTCAAATTCAAATTTACAGGATGTTACAGCCGCCCCGACATCTCCACCGAGTCAGGCGACGCCTCCATCTCCACATCGTCTCCACCGCAACCGACGGCATCAACCCCTGCTTCCTCTTCGACATCACCAGCTTTCAACCCGTCGGCATCACCTCTGCACCTTCTTCCTCCTCGGTTGTCTAATTTCCTCCCCTTTAATTCTTCAGTTCTTAATTACTGTTCACAATAATTGCTATAACTGACAACTACCATTAGAACTGTGTTGATGAATTGTGGATTGTTATCTGATATCTGTGATGGATGCATGTGATCTGTGAATGTGTAGTACTCTGTTAATTTGTGCACTGTTAAACTGTTGGTTTATGCACTGTGATTGTGGATGTGAAATGTTATGTTGATTTATGGATCATGATGATATGGGCTTTGGTTCTGATCATGTGAGTTGTGATCTGAGTTAGATTGCCTATGTTGGCATTAGGTTAGTCTGTGCTTATGGTCAGTGTGTATGTGCTTCCTGTGAATTCGATGTCCTGTGCTTGTCCTACTGTCAGGGTTAGTATGTGTGTTTGTTTGAGAGTCTCGTCGAATTAGCTAGCCGGCCAATCGTCTCCCTTCCCATTTCTGTCTCGACTCTTTCTTTGCTTCTAGTCCTCCCTTGTTCTTCTCGCCCTCCCTCTTTGCTTCTCTTAGCGGTCAGTCGGTAGTTAAGTCGTGCGTGTGTTCGTAGTTTAGTGTTTTGTGTAGTGTGCCGTCGTCGTCTAGTTAGCCATCGACCATCTTCTCCCTATTTATCTCTCGACTCTCGCCGTGCTTCTAGACTCCCCAGTGCTTCTCGACTTCCTCATTCTATCTAGCGGTCGATAGTTAGTTAGGTTGTCGGTCGGTAGTCGTGTCATCGTTTTGTAGTCGTTGTAGTTCGTGTGTGTTTGTTCGTGTAGTCAGTCATCGTGTTGTTCTTTCGGTCGTACGACGTCCATTTGTATGATCGTTCGTTCCGTCGTCTGTTGATCGTTTAGTTCGTTCGTCGTTTTGATCGTGCGGGTTAGAGTTCGTTCGTTTAGGTTTAGTTTTCTCCCCCGTTTTGTTTGACCTAGCTTTAACTGAGCACCGGTAGTCTCAGTCTAGTCCCTGTGGAGAACACGACACTCGTCGCTATTTCAGTGGCAACCCGTGCACTTGCGGGTGTGCTATTTTTGCATGATCAGTAGTCAATGCGAGCGCTCCACCATGTGTCGACACCTTCGTTTAGCCAGATGCTTGCAAAATCTCTGTCAGCTAGAGCTTTCTTCTCGGCGACCTATGCCTCTTGGGGCAACTCTTCTGTCGACAACGCACGGAAGAGCAGGACAAGATCATTCCCACTTACTTGCGCATCAACCACCCTGCAGGAATCACCATGGTCAACAAAATGGACATAAACCATGGGTTGCCGAAAAGTCGGAGATGAAGGATTGCTAGCCATCTCCATGTAATGCTCCCACATAGCACTGCTAGTAAGTTTCAACATGTCCCACAGATTTGCCTCTGGGTGTGACCATGGTGACAGTCACTGCCTCTATTATTATTATCTTGTTTCTTGTCACGTCCTTATCGAATAACCGCTGAATGCACCAGCGTAGCTTGACCAAAGGCACATGCGCTAGGTTAGGAACAATTAGTACGGTGCACTCACAGCTAGAAAGATCAAGTCCGAATAGATTGCCATGCATAACCTCACCATTTTAGAACACGAACAGTTCATCTATTTATACAAAAAATACTACAGCTGTAAAGCGTCATTCCACCTCAAAAACGTACATATGACCCTAAAATTAACTTACCGATAATGGGGGAGCATCCGTACAATGCACGCACGAAATACTGTATAGACAAACATATATAACATTATTACCTCCGTCATCAAATAGTGCTCCAAAGGAATAACACAATAAAAAACCAACTAGTACTGCAAATTCGTATCCTCGATGTGGGATGAAGTAATCTGCGAACGGGGAGCATTGCTATTTGCGAGAGATCACTGCGATCAATGCAGAAGGAGCAGGGAGGGAGGGAATGCAGGGGTGAGGTTCGTTGCGTGCCCTCGTGCGCTTAAATAACCATGCAAATGACATCCGTAAGACATGACGCAACGTAAAGTTCAAATTATCAGAAAACAACGGCTTACTGGGCCTATGCATTGGCTTGACGTGGCTCCCAGCAGCGCCAGTCTTCCTGGTGCGCTCCCTGGCTGCACCTAGAAGCTGTTTGGCCAAAAAAAAAAAAGCGTCACCAAATGCACATAGCAGTGCACGCAGTTTGAGTTCCTTTTTGTGACCAAATGCACAAAGCAGTGCACGCAGTTTGAGGTCCTTCCGTTTTGTGCTTCAAAAATTGAAATGAGAATATCTTTCGATTCATCATCCGTTTATATCATCATATTTTTTATAACAAGATCTACGGAATGAGTCCAATGTTGCATGTATTTAGGCTTAGTGATGATATAATGTGTTACGGAAAAAATAAAGTACTTGTGGAATAAATAAACGGATGGGAGGCACATGCCATGGTATAAAAACAAAAAATTTCACACATTTCGTTCCAACAGTTCATCGACCATATTGCACACATTTGAAAAAATTATTAAGTAAAAGAAATCAATTTTTTTCTTAAAACAATTCAAGACTATCAGTGAAACAAATAAAAATATTGGCAGAGCAAATAAGAAGTGCTCGTGTAACAATTTAAAAGTATTACTAGAACATATTAAAACTATTCACGAAACATTTCAACAGCTTTGATATGCTTTACATGACAAGAAGGCCACCCGGCCTTTTTTTTTACGTGTTGTCGTGCTAGCACATGCGTAGTTTAGCAACATCTTCCAAGTCGATGCATACGCTTAAGCCACGTTTATACAGCTAGCTGGTTCTCCCTCCGGACAAAAGAAAGTGTTGTCAAGTACATCCGAAAGACTGAAACGAAGAAATTGGAAAGAGGAACCGAGGAAGGGAAGAGAAGCTAGTGTCTGCATACCCCTGAATGTGCTGATGGAGCTTCCTTACCTTGTCGCCCACCCCAAGGGCGTCAAGCGCACGGAAGGCGTTCCTCCACATAGTTGAGGCAAACCCCGACGACCGCAGCGCCGGCGACGACTCCAGCACCAAACTCTTCACCCCTTTCCTACGGCATATCAATTTGGAAACAAGGTGAGTGGGAAGTGTTTGCGAGCTTGTGAACGTAGAGTCACGTAGCATAAGACGATTTCTTTCATGACGGATGCCACATCTGGAAATGCAAAAGGCATATGCATACCTGTGTAGTCCGAGAGCCACCGCGATGCCGGCGAGTCCGGCGCCCACGACGACGAGTCCTCGGCAGTCTCCTTTTCTTGCATGCTAGTATGCTACCGTGTAGTTTTTCAGTCCATAATTGAAGGGGAAATGAGAAACCCAAAGAACGAAACGCTGGTGGTGCTAGGATGCTAACTAATAGACGAGAGAGATGAGTGTTTAACAAAACACAACAAACCAAAAGCACCTGACAATTGCCTATGTACGTGTAGGCTAGCTTAAAGTTATGTTATTTCCAACTTTTAAAAGCTGATTTTCAGCTTTTCTATAGTAACTAACTTTAAACAGAGTATTTTTTCAAGATAGTGTTTACTAGTTAATTGTAGTACATACTGTACCGACTTCATTTATATCAGTAAAAACCGCACGTGAGTTTCTGTTACTCTGTAATCTCTCGCATGAATAGCCCAAAGGCCACAAGCTGTAGCCAAAAACTATAGGGCTTGTTTGATATGACTATGACTTACGGCTTTTGGCTGAAAGTTTTGAATTTTAGTTGTTTGCGACAGATATTACGGAGAGAGCGATACTCACTTGCGATTTTGGTTGATACAGATATTAGGCTTTTAACGTGTACTACAATTAACTTGTAGACATCGTCTTAAAAAAATAATCTATTTAAAAGTTAGATACTATAGGAAAAATCAAAAATCATTTTTAGAAAAAATATGTCCATAAGTTTTACCAAAAGAATAGGACTAAGGCTGAGAGCTGTTGGAAGTGATAAGACAGCTTGAGAAGGAGCTTAATGACGTCACTGCTGATGAGACTGTGTCTAGCTGCTCGGTTCTGATACTGGAGAAGCAGACAGAAAAAGGACAACTCGCGGTGCAGACAGACATGCGTGTGACAGAAAATTGCACAACCCTCCGCATCCTCTGCCACACTGGAAAAAAGGCACTAATTCACCTGCATTCATCTGTACCATTCACTTGCTGGTAGGACGCCCGTACTCCAGCACTATATAGACTACTGGCGTTAAAAATAGAAACAATATTTCATGCTTTCTAGCACCATTATGAATTTGAGGCTGATGGCTTATTCTTTCTCAAGTATAAAGAACATTTGTCAACCGTATTAGATGGAAATCTAAATCGAGTACACGTCTCAAAGCTAATCCAAAGACGAGAGAAATTGACTTGGACTTTTAAAAAAATCAGGTATCTTCCAACTATCAAAAGCAAACGCAGAGACCACAGTCATCTGGTTTAGCGTGCCAGTCATAGTCCGACATTTTTACAATTATTTTCGCGAGTACTCCAGCCAGGAACTTGTCCTATTCATGCCTAATTTAGGATATTCCTAACATGCGATGCATCGATGAAGTTTTAGTAGCACTTCCCAGATGTGCACTTAGCGCGCTAGAACCGGACTCCTTTAGTACACCTGAATTTTCGAGGAAAAGTTGTAACTCTAGCATGATTTCTATGAACTCTCACGTGTCAGACGGAACCATATTGTACCACATTTTCGAAAGAAATATTGGAGTACCACTTTAGATTAAGCTCCAAACAAAACAAGCTTGACACCTGAAAGCAGTCTGATGGCAAAGTCGCAACCACAACCATGATTAATCAAAGCGAATCGGAGAATTGGCTGGTCTGTACTTCTTCCCCCCCTTCTGTTAACAATCATGGGGGATACATAAAACAATGAAAACAAGCCCGCGGCCCACATTCGGAGGCACATAGCTGCCAAGGGAATCGGCGGCGAATGTCTTGAGGGTGCCGCCGGCCGGCCTGCCTGCCGGCGAGGCCCGGGACCAGTGGCGGTGGTCCAGATTAGCACTAAACGCGGGCTTGATGACAATGATTGGTTGGTGCTGCATAGTGCAAACCGCGTATAATTAACTGTCTAAGCACCGTGATCTGAAATAGCTATCTTTGTTATGTATTATGTGCAAAAACTTTTAGAATTTTTGTATATCGGATTTAACTAATTTACCAATTAATTCAAACAAGTGTGAAGTGAAATTTGAATTATAATTGCCTTTTTATAATAGTTTAATTGTAAATATATGCTGATTATTTATTTTTATATATATAAATCAGTAAAGCATGTGATCTGAATTTGTTTGAAACTTTAAAATCAAGTATATGTTTTCAAAGGTATATATTTTATTTGAATTATTATAGATGGGTATATACCCTAAAACTGGTATTTTAAAAAAAACACCCGAATTTAGGTTGCATTCGAATCATAATGCTCAAGTATCATGGTGTCCTATTTCAGTATCCTGGATTTCGAAGCAAGACAACAGCTCCACACTAACGAGCGTTCCTAGGAGTAGTGGTACTTGCTGAATTGCTTGATGGATTCCTGTCCTGTTAACATGCTTTATACAACATATATATACACCGACCAAGAATAACTTAAATCAATTTATAACTTAATTTTTTTTAAATTATCTATTTTGACCGAAGCAACACAAGCTAGCTGATCAGACTCCATCTTTATAAGCTGTCTAGAAAAATCTACGAATCTACAAATTTTAAATTTTTTACTTCTCTAAAATAAAATAATAATTAATGGTTGATAGTAATAAAATCCCGACGTTCTCACGTCTTCCTTCAGCAATATTTACAGTCGTTGCCACTTGCTGCTACCAGATGCCATATATGCCGCGCGGGTGGTAGTTCCACGCATCTGTGTTGTGCCTGACACGCAAATAAAAATTTACCATGGCTCACCAAACGCACATTGCAGTTCACCCAGTTTGAAGTCTTCCTTCGGAAAAATCTAAAGAACGGTATTTTGTTTGGACACCATTCAATGATATAGTCCATCGTTGTTTGATCTTTGCACACATAAATCTTAAAAGCGTCGTCCTTAACCACTCGTTCGCTGCACTCACACATGCACCAACTCCATCTCACATTCCCTTCTTCGATCTCCTTCTCGCTCTTCTTCTCGTGTGAGCACCATCGCCAATCTCCTCGTCCTTGCTCACAGTCGGCCTCACCATGCGTCGGATCCGACGGTCTGAAGGGGCGCCGCTGTCGAATCTGGTATCGGAGGAAGGAAATCCCGCTCCTTCGCTACAGATTCATTCTTCCCCTCGGACATAGAAGGAGGTCGAGGGGAGGCGGTGGCCCGGCGATAGGCAGTGACGACAGTGATGGGCGGGGTAGGAGGGCGGTGGGCAAAGCCAGAAGGCGGTGGCAGTGGCTGCTGTGGCAATTTGGTTAGGGGTGGAGCAGCGCGGCAAGGCGGCGATAGCATAGCTGACCATGGGTGATGGTGGAGGGGGACGGGGGTGGCAAAGGAGGCGCACGGAGTTGTCCGAGGCGGTTCGGCGATGGTAGCCGGGGACGAGATACTCTTCCTCTTTATGAAACATAGAGAGAGGATGGGGAGGAACAATATAAGAGGAGATATGGGCCGTTGGGATATTTCTCAACGGCATGCTGTGAGTTAGTACTTCTCCTTTCCTTTTTGTGCCACATTGCACATCGCAGTGCACGCAGTTTTGAGGATCTTCCTTTTTGTGTTTCAGAAATTGAAATATCTTTCGATTCATCATCCGTTTAAATCACCATATTCTTATAACAAGATCTACATAATGAGACCAATATTGCGTGTATTTGAGCTTAGTGATGATATAATGTGTTACGGAACAAAAATAAAGTACTTGCGGAAAAAATAAACGGGTGGGAGGCACATGCCATACACTACTACAGAAAGCCTAATAGTAGACGCCTCATCACAGACGGTTTTGTGAAACCGTCTCTAATGAGCACTATTACAGACGGTTGTAATTTGGAGGACGTCTGTGGTATTTGTGGCGGGAAAATGGATTATCACAGACGGTTATTAACTATGAACCGTCTGTGATACGTTTGTATCACAGACGGTCTGTATTAAAAACCGTCTGTGATAATCCCAGATTATCACAGACGGTTTTTAAATAAAAACCGTCTGTGATAACCTTGTTATCACAGACGGTTAATAATTAAAAACCGTCTGTGATAATTCACAGACGGTTTTTTATTAAAAACCATCTGTGATAATGTCAGTAGGCATTTATTGCGCTGCTCAGACCGCATCTGTCTTCATTTCGATCCAGATCTAGCCACTGCTGCGCACTTTTTCACTCGGGAGGAAGCTAGGCGATTTCAGGCCTTGTTAATTTGGTGGGAAGAGGCAGAGATTGAGCATTGAAGATTCATACTTTGCTGGTTGTTCTAGATATGGTTAGTAATGCAATTTATTTTTTTCTTTAATTGCATTACAATTTAGTTCTAAGTAATCCATGAGTGGTTATTGAAGATGGTTAATTTGCAAAATTGTTGGTTATATAATAGCTGTTGTGTTTGTAATATGAATCTAGCAAATAAAGTCTCAATATAATAAATGTGGCCGGTATATATGTAGTTATAATTAGTTAATCTAGATTTTAATACTAAGTTGTTATATATGTACGTAACGTAGGACCGAAGCTGGATGTATGCCGCGAGCCGTGTGAGTGAAGAGTACATTAATGGCGTTTCTGCTTTTATAAGAGCTGCCGAGGAGGATATGTTGAATAAGGGGGCGATATATATGTGCTGTCCATGCACTGACTGCGAGAATGTGAAGATGTTTAAGAACCGAGGGCAAATTGAATCGCACTTGATTCGGAGGGGTTTCAAAAAGGATTATACGTGTTGGACCAGTCATGGCGAAGTGAATGATCATATGCCGCCGGATGACATCGCCGGTGAAGTGAATGATATGCCCCCGGATGACATCGCCTGTGAACTGAATGACATGCCGCCGGCTGATGTCGATTGTGGGTCGGATTCGGATAGGTTGCACGATGATAATCTGGATCAGATGCTTCGCGATGTTGAAGAGAACTATGATGAGAGAGAGTATGTTAAATTCCGTGGCTTGATGGAGGACTCAGAGAAACCTTTGTACACGGGATGCAAGTACACGAGGTTGTTGGCCGTGCTTGAACTGTTGAAATTGAAGGCAAGCAACGGTTGGTCGGACAAGAGTTTCACTGCGCTGCTAGGTCTTTTAGCGGACATGCTTCCGGATGGAAATGAGTTGCCTAAAACCACGTATAAAGCCAAGAAGGTTCTTTGTCCGTTGGGAATGGAAGTAGAAAGAATACATGCATGCCCGAACGATTGTATCCTCTACCGTAAAGAGTATGCAAACATGCATGTATGTCCGGTGTGCAACGCATCCCGATACAAACGTAACAATCAATCAGTTGATGGCGAGGGAACAGAGGCGAAGAAAGGACCTCCTGCTAAGGTGACATGGTATTTTCCTATAATTCCCCGTTTGAAAAGGTTTTTTGCAAATCCAAAGGAGGCAAAACTGCTGCGTTGGCACTCGGAGGAGCGCAAGAAGGATGGAATGATAAGACACCTTGCTGATTCCGCGCAGTGGAGAAACATCGATAGGAGTTTTGCAGAGTTCGGTGCAGAACCAAGGAATATAAGGTTTGGACTGAGTACAGATGGAATGAATCCTTTCAGTAGCATGAGCAGCCGACATAGCACATGGCCCGTGACTCTCTGCATCTATAACCTTCCTCCTTGGTTGTGTATGAAGCGAAAGTATATTTTGCTGTCGATACTTATCCAAGGGCCAAAACAACCTGGGAATGATATCGATGTGTTCCTAGCACCGTTGGTGGAAGATCTAAAAGTAATGTGGAACGAAGGGGTACAGGTATGGGATGCGTACAAACGAGAGAACTTCACTCTGCGCTCCTTATTGTTCTGCACCATAAATGATTATCCTGCCCTTGGTAACCTATCGGGCCATAGTACAAAAGGTGCCAAAGCTTGTACTCACTGTTTAGATGGTACCGAGAGTGTGTGGCTGAGACACTCACGCAAAACCGTCTACATGCGTCACCGCCGGTTCCTTCGGAGGGCTCACCCATACCGCAAGATGAAGAAACAATTTGACGGAGAGAAGGAAGATGGTTCAGCTCCAAGGCATTTAAGGGGACGCGAGGTTTATGATATGGTTAAGGATTTAGATGTTGTCCTCGGAAAGGGACGTAAATTGAGGGCTCATGAGAAGAACACCTGGAAGAAGAGATCAATATTTTGGGACTTACCTTATTGGGAGTACCTAGATGTTCGGCACTGCATCGACGTCATGCACGTAGAAAAGAATGTGTGCGACAGCTTGATTGGTCTCTTACTGAACATCCGTGATAAAACAAAGGACGGTGTCAACGCACGGCTTGACTTGGCTGACATGGACATCAGGCCTGAGTTAGCACCGACAAGCACTGATAATGGACGAACGTACCTTCCCCCTGCGTGTTACACTCTGTCCAAGGCTGAGAAAACAGAACTGTGCCAGTGCTTGCATGGTGTGAAAGTTCCGTCTGGTTACTCCGGCAACGTGAAGAAACTTGTTTCGATGCAAGATTTGAAGTTAAATGGCATGAAGTCTCATGATTGTCATGTGCTGATGACACAGATGCTCCCTATTGCAATTAGAAATATTTTGCCGATCAAAGTCCGAGAGACAATCATGAGGCTATGTTATTTCTTTAACACAATTGCTCAGAAGGTCATCGATCCCGAAGGACTAGATGCTCTGCAGGACGAGGTGGTGATGACTCTATGTCACCTTGAAATGTATTTCCCTCCTTCGTTTTTCGATATCATGGTCCATCTCGTTGTTCACGTTGTGTGGGAGATAAAAATGTGCGGGCCCGTATTCCTACGCAGCATGTACCCATTTGAGAGGTTCATGGGAATTCTCAAGTCCTACGTACGGAATCGTTCTCGGCCGGAGGGCAGCATCGTCGAAGGTTATGCAAGCGAAGAGGTGATTGAGTTTTGTGTCGATTATATGGCTCAGATTCAACCGATAGGTGTCCCTCAATCTCGTCATGAAGGGAGGCTGAAGGGTCTCGGAACTATCGGAAGGAAAGCAATCACTCCAGATATGGACACGTATACTCAAGCCCATTTCACGGTGTTGCAACACATGACTGAAGTGGCGCCTTATGTGGACCAGCACAAGGATGTGCTTCGGCAACAGAATCCAGAGCGGCCGGATGTTTGGATCATGAGGCAACACAACCGTTGGTTCAACCAATGGTTGAAGGAGCAAATTGCTAGGAGCTCGCCGAGTGAGACGCTGAGATGGTTGGCAAAAGGGCCGACATTTACAGTTGTGACATGGCAAGGATATGACATAAATGGGTACACATTCTATACGCAGTCTCAGGATGTCAAGAGCACTAACCAGAACAGCGGAGTCCGCATAGATGCATTCAGTACCGATGGGTCGAGAAACTCGTACTATGGTTTAATAGAAGAGATTTGGGAGCTCGACTATGTGGTTTTCAAGATCCCCTTATTTCGCTGCCGTTGGGTGCATCTCCCACAGGTGAAGGTTGACAAGTACGGTGTCACGACCGTGGACCTCCAACGTGTCGGGTACAAAGACGAACCATTCGTACTTGCCAATCAAGTTGTTCAAGTTTTCTATGTAACCGACCCGGCAAATAAGAAACGCCATGTAGTTCTTCATGGAAAAAGGAGAATTGTCGGAGTGGAGAATGTAGTGGACGAGGAGGAATACAATCAATTTGACGAGTTACCTCCTTTTGGAAATGGCATAAGGGTCGACGATGAACAACGTGACGAAACTAGTTACGTACGCATTGATCATGATGAAGGGCTAATTTTTAAAGGAAATAAGCAAGTACAATAAGAATGTATATGTGAAAATGTGTGACAATTTTGAGATCTATATGTGAAAATGTGTGATGTAGTCAATTTTGAGATGTATATGTGAAAATGTGTGACAATTTTGAGATGTATATGTGAAAATGTATGATGTAGTCAATTTTGAGATGTATATGTGAAAATGTGTGATGTAGTCGATTTTGAGATGTATATGTGAAAATGTGTGACAAAATGTATATGAGTATTGGCATTTATGTATATGTGTGATGCACATGTGATGGTTGATATGAATGCAGCTGGTTGGTGTTGTATATGAATGCAGCTGTTTGGTGGTGGATATGAATGCAGCTGTGGTTATTGGTGTTGTCTTAATAACTACAGTCGCAAAGGCTTATCACAGACGGTTTTAAACTTAGAACCGTCTGTGATATCAATAAAACAGACGGTTCTAAGTTTAAAACCGTCTGTGATAATATGACTATCACAGACGGTTATACACTTAGAACCGTCTGTGACATTTATACTATCACAGGCGGTTTTAGACTTGGAACCGTCTGTGATATTAATATCACAGACGGTTTTTGAGTTAGAACCGTCTGTGATAACCTCCCTATATATACCCTCTGGCTAGGGTTTTCCCTGTGCGCTGCGCAGTTATTCGATCTAGATCCAAGTAAATCCCGAGCCCGTCGTCGCCTCCGCCTCCCCGAACCCTCGTCGGCCGCCTCCTCGAGCCCCTCGCCGGCCGCCTCCGTCGAGCCCCTCGTCGCCTCCGCCTCCTCGAGCCCCTCGTCGCCTCCGCCTCCCCGAACCCTCGTCGACCGCCTCCCCGAGCCCCTCGCCGGCCGCCTTCGTCGAGCCCCTCGTCGCCTCGGCCTCCCCGAGCCCCTCGCCGGCCGCCTTCGTCGAGCCCCTCGTCGACCGCCTCCGTCGACCCCCTCGTCGCCTCCGCCTCCCCGAACCCTCGTCGACCGCCTCCCCGAGCCCCTCGCCGGCCGCCTCCGTCGAGCCCCTCGCCGGCCACCTCCCCTCGATTACCGACTGCATTGTGAGCACTTTCTGTGATGGACTAGGGTTTACTGCAGTAGCTTAATTAGTTTGCTATTTGGTACATTAATTGTTTACTACAGTTGCTCGATGATGATAAAATCATATACTGAGATTGGTTCATTCAGTGCTTGAGCTCTAATAGCTGTCGGTTCATGCAGTTTTCAGGTTATAGCATGTTATTAAATTGATCTGTTCGGATTTAATCTTGACAAGTTAAAAGACTGAATTATTGGGCAAAGTTAACTTGTGTGGTCTTGATCTGTATGAATACTGTTGTTTGAATATATGCATGCTAAATATATCTTGATCTTGAGATTTTAGAGTTTGTATCTAGAGCTCAAAATACTGAATTCATTATTTGGCATAACCAATCAAGGAAGAGTATATGATTTAGTAGCGGGACGGCCAAGATTAATCTTGTGCAACCCTACAATTTGAGAGCACATATTCATGTTGAGACTGTTATTGATTCTATTATTGATGCTTGTTGCTTGTTGCTTCATATTGCTACCATTATATATGTATATATGTAGGTATGTATATGTATACATGTAGGTATGTATATGTATATGTATGTATATACACATATAGTATGTAGTATATAGTATAGGCACATAACCCCTCTCTGTGTCCACATCACCCCCTCCCTTCTCCCCCTTCCCTCTACTCCTCTCCTCTCTTCCGAACATTGAGCATCATGTTTGACTTTTCGTGCTTCCTCACTTTGAACATTCTCATCTTATCTTAATAGACCCACAAAATGAGCAACATGTCACCCGCGCATTCTTCACCATCATCGCCGGAGGCGTCCGCTCCAACATCAAGACGCCAAGGAAGAGGGCTATCAAAGAAGCCTCAGAGTCGACAGACCATCACAGCGGTAAACGCAGCTGGGGTCCCTATCCTTCCTAAGCAAGCGGTAAACGCATTCCGAACCATGGTCGGAATAGTTGCACGACAACGAATTGAGATCACATACAATTCGTGGAAGAACGTGCCTGACACTCGGAAACGTGACCTGTGGACCGAAATCTTGGCATCGTTCGAGTTCCCAGAAGAACACTTACACGCTGTGGAACGACAAACCTACCAAGCGGCGTGCAAAGCATGGAAGAACTTCAAGAGCACGCTTGTCAGGAAATACGTGGAGACGGACGAAACGCCTTTTACTAAATACCCATTCCTGGAATCACAATGGGAAGAGTTCAAGGCGATGAAAACGACCGAAGAATTCAAAAGTACAAGTGTGGCGCACAAGGCCCTCCAGGCAAAAAACACGCACCCCCACAGACTTGGCACAGCTGGGTATGCGGGTAAAATCCCGCAGTGGAGGTTGGAGGATGAGCTGGCAGCTGCAGAGGACATCGCCCCGCCGTTTTCCAATATCCCGGATGACCGCGCTCGAAATTGGCTTAGAGCAAGGTCATCTACAACGACATCGGGGGACGTCTCCTTTCGAAACCCTGCAGACCAGCAAGTGTCCCAGCGCCTGGTAAGATATCGATCGAACTACGTAGCTTGTAATTACTCCACAACTTCGTACGAATTGAAATGACATGTCGTGCTCTTGCAGGAAGAGCTGAGTTTTGAATCTACCCTGGGATCATTCCAGGGAACAAGGGAGAATGATATGCTCTCCGTGGCCCTGGGAAACAAGGAGCACCCGGGTCGTACGAGAGGCCTTGGGCTTTACGTTCCTTGGAAACATGGTTTCCAAGATGACTCCGGAATGTATCGGCGTAGGAAGAGAAACAAAGCCGAGCGTGAGGAGCAGCTACGAGAAGAGATCAAGGAATCTCTTCGAGAGGAGCTATTTGCTCAGATGGGTGAAGTAATCAGAGAAGAGGTGCGGAAACAGACAGAAAGTCAGCAGGCCGCCACCGCCGCTGCTATGCTAGGTAGCCCGCACAACCGTCCGAGTAGCTGCGCGTCCAATCCGACGCATACCCAGTCCAAATTTCCTGTGGACGACATCCTGGTAATAATTATTACCTCTCGAATGCTTGCTCCATTGGTAGGCCTATTCGAGTAGCTAATTTTGTATCGTTATGTAGGAGCCTACGAACTGCAAGCTCCAAGTGAGATATGGCGCCATTCCCTTGTACGCTGCTTGGGGCCAGGCATATTCGTCTGGTAACGGGGCCATGGTGCACGGCCAAGCTTTAGCGCCAGGCTTCGCAAAAGTTAATGTGGATGGTGTGTATGTCAATTTTGAGGTGGTCCCGCTACCGAAGCCCCCCAACGACGAGATCGTGACTCTAGGACAGGCCATTGGAACATTCATCCAGTGGCCCAAAAGCGACATCTTCCTGGAGGCTTCTTCACCGGTGGCAGGACCAGAGCAACATGCACTGGTGCCATCTCCAGTACAAGACCAGTCGGTTCCACCACCGGATACTACAACGGTGCTATCTCCACGGGCCCTATTCTCGCCAGAGCAACTTGCACCGCTGCTACCTTCAAAGTCGACTTCCGTGAAGTCGACCCATAGCCGAGGCAGCAAGGCCAGCAAGGGCAAAGCAAAGAAGACCAATGATGATCTTCCGTACCACCCTTTGGCCCGCAAATTCGTGCTTGGCGAGCCGTTGCTCGAGCAAAAAGCCCTCCAAAAGCTACCATATAGTTGCATGCAATTGCACACGTGGTATATGCAGCAGTCCAATAAGCCAGAGGGAGAACGGACTTCAAGTATCACTGTCAAATTCTCCGAGGAAGATTTACACCACAATCTTCAAGAGTGTACATTCGTGGTCGCCTTTGAGGATTTATTCGAGCTGTTCATGCTCAACGCTCTTGACGTCTCAATCGTTCGATGCTGGACGCTGTAAGTGTGTACAATCACAGTCTCCGTTAATGTCATACCGATAAATGCCATATCTAATTTTTTGCTTTCGTGTGTATATATATAGACACATGCTGATTAAAGCTAGAGTATCGAACTCATCAGCTGGTTTCTTGGACCCACAATTGGTCGCCAAGACTACCATCGACGTGGAGGCATCCCTCGTCGAGAGGTACATTGCATCAGGCCTGCTGAGTTGTCGCAATAAGGACTATGTACTTATGCCCTTCAATCAGAGCTTTCATTGGATTTTAATAGTAATTGTACCAAAATGGAACAAGGTATATTACCTTGATTCCCTAAGTAAGAATAAAATGGACTTCACAATTGTCGGCCAAGTAATCGATAGGTAAGCACATATTCCCCATACATATCTACATTGTACTCTTTCTTTCCTTCCGAATGATTAAGGTTAACCTTTTCGAATTACGTAGGGCGTTCGCGATGTACATTGAAAAGGGAGGTGACTCGAAGCGCGGGGCCAACGGCCTGCTGACACATGTTCGAGATTTTAAGGTATTCGCTATTTCACATTAATTAATCCTATGCAACAGATGGTACTAATGCCTTTTGAACTAACACATTCCATTTTTTGCAGTGCCACCAGCAGCAGCCGGGCAACACATGTGGATACTACGTTTGCCAACATATGGAACTACTCCTCGATTCCTCGAGGGTCACCAATCGCAAGGTTTGTCACTCTTCCCATAATTACTTCATACTTATCACGTTACATATATATGTACATTGATATTCCTATCGACAGGCTGTATCAATCCCGTCAACTGCATTGAAACAGTCTGAGCTTCGAGAGGTTCAATCAGAGTTAGCGTTCTTTTTGCTGACTCAAGTCATACAGCCAGAAGGACGGTTCCACTGCGCACACTGATTTCCTATTGGTCTTATCACTAAGTGTAAATGCAGTGTAGATCTTTTGTAACTGTGCATTTGTTAATGGATATTTCAGTTCAATTCAATTAATTGATTTGCGAAATGGATGCATGCTTTATGTCTGTGAGATGAAGTGCGATGTCAATTGGATGTTTTATGTCTGCGAAATGTACCTGAAAGCAAATGAGATGTGTGAATTGTATGTTTTTTGTCTGTGATTATCTGCTTGTTTCAGAGGGCATGGCTAGCATTTCCTGAGGCTAGCCAATAAACAGAAATAGATTTTGGTTTAGGAGGAAGGAATATCACAGACGGTTTTTAAGTAAAAACCGTCTGTGATATGTATCACAGACGGTTTTTCATGAAAAACGGTCTGTGATTATTAGATATCACAGACGGTTTTTAATTAAAAACCGTCTGTGATATCTGATAATCACAGACGGTTTTTAATTAAAAACCGTCTGTGATATCTAATAATCACAGACGGTTCGAAAACCGTCTGTGATAACCTTCGATCATCACTGACCCATAAATTCAGACGGTTCAGAAAACCGTCTGTGATGACGTTTCTGAACCGTCTGTAATGTCGATTTCTGTAGTAGTGATATGATAAAACAATTCTAGACTATCGGTGAAACAAATAAAAATATTAACAGAGCAAATAAGAAGTGCCCGTGTAACAATTCAAAAGTATTAGTAGAACATATTAACAGTATTCACGAAACATTTCAAATATTATTAGTGGAAGAAATAAAAATATATTAGTAGAATAAATCAAACATGCTCATGGAAACAATCCAAGGCTACTAGGTAAACAAACATGCTTACTGGAATATTAATGCGAATAAATTCCAAATGCTGAGCGGTCAAGATATTAAAAAAAATTGTGGCCAAGACGTGTACAATAGGTCAAGAACACCCACCTAACACTTAAAATAGAGCTTATGTTTAGTCGAAAAAAAAATAGAGCGTGTGTTGAATAGTTTTCCCTTAGCCGTGGCCAGATAATACTTGTGAAATAGTTTTTCCAGTTCAATTTGCGGATTGGCTGTTAATTCAATCTATAAGGAGACTCCACTACTACAGAAAAGGTCATCACAGACGGTTCAAAAACGTCATCACAGACGGTTTTCTGAACCGTCTGAATTTATGTGTCAGTGATAATGGAAGGTTATCACAAATGGTTTTCGAACCGTCTGTGATTATTAGATATCACAGACAGTTTTTAATTAAAAACCGTCAGTGATATTGATATATCATAGACGGTTTTTAATTAAAAACCGTCGGTTTTTAAGTAAAAATTGTCTGTGATTATCAGATATCACAGACGGTTTTTAAGTAAAAACCGGTTTTTACTTAAAAACCGTATGTGATATTCTTTTCAACCCCTAAATCTATTTCTGTTTGTTGGCTAGCCTCAGGAAATGCTAGCCATGCCCTCTGAAACAAGCAGATATACATACAATTTCTGACAAACATACAACATCCAATTCACATACAAACATACAACATCCAATTCACATCGCACTTCATTTGACAAACATAAAACATCCATTTGACAAACATAAAGCATCCATTTCGCAAATCAATTAATTGAAATGAAATAAAATATCCATTAACAGATACACAATTACAAAAGATCTACATTGCATTTGCCCTTAGATGGTAACATTGCATTTTTTATTGCTCTATCACTCCGGAATCGAGGTCTCGCGAAAGGAACAGATCCATAATCAACGAACTTGTCAGACTACATAAGCTATACTTGGATGGTTCATGATTGACATTCAAGTATTGCTTATGCAGCCGACAAGTTCGTTGATTATGGATCCGTTCCTTTCGCGAGACCTCGATTCCGGAGTGATAAGAGAAATAAAAAATCATTGTGCGCAGTGGAACTCTCCATCTGATCTTATGACTTTAGTCCACAAAAACCAAGCGAACTCTCCTCGAATTTTTGCAAAGTCCAGCTGTTTCAATGCAGATGTAGAGATGGGCGCAGCCTGTCGATAAGAATATCAACGCGCGTACATATATAACCTGACAAGTATGAAATAAATGTGGGAAGATTTACAAACCTTAGAATTGGTGATCTTCGAGGAATCGAGGAGTAGTCTCATATATAACCTGACAAGTTTGTTTGCATACTCTTTACGGTGGAGGATACAATCGTTCGGACATACATGTATTCTTTCTACTTTCATTCCCAACGGACAAAGAACCTTCTTGGCTTTATACGTGGTTTTAGGCAACTCATTTCCCTCCGGAAGCATGTCCGCTAAAAGACGTAGCAGCGCCGTGAAACTCTTGTCGGACCAACCGTTGCTTGCCTTCAATTTCAACAATTCAAGCACGGCCGACAACCTCGTGTACTTGCAGCACGTGAACAAAGGTTTCTCCGAATTCTCCATCAAGCTCCGGAATTTAACATACTCTATCTCATCATAGTTCTCTTCTACATCGTGAAGCATCTGATCCAGATTATCATCGTGTAACCTATCCGAATCCGAACCACAATCGACATCAGCCGGCGGCATGTCATTCACTTCACCGGCGATGTCATCCGGCGGCATATCATTCACTTCACCGGCGATGTCATCCGGTGGCATTTGATCATTCACTTCGCCATGACTGGTCCAACACGTATAACCCTTTTTGAAACCCCTTCGAATCAAGTGCGCTTCAATTTGCCCTCGGTTCTTAAACATCTTTAAATTCTCGCAGTCAGTGCATGGACAGTACATATATTCCACCCCCTTATTCAACATATCCTCCTCGGCAGCTCTTGTAAAAGCAGACACGCCATTAATGTACTCTTCACTCGCACGGCTCGCGGCATACATCCAGCTTCAGTCCTACGTTACGTACATATATAACAACTTAGTATTAAAAATTAAATTAACTAATTATTACTACATATATACCGGCCACATGTATTATATTGAGGCTTAATTTGCTAGCTCAATTCATATTACAAACACAACAGCTATTATATAATCAACAACTTTGCAAACCATCTTCAATTAATAACACTCACCAATTACTTAGATCTAAATTGTAATGCATGCAAATAAAAAATAAATTTCATTACTAACCATATCTAGAGCAACCAGAAAAGTATGAATCTTCAAAACTCAATATCTGCCTCCTCCCACCAAATTAACTGGCCTGAAATTACCTAGCTTGCCTCCTGAGCTAAAGAGTGCGCAGCAGCGGCTAGATCTGGATCGAAATGAAGACAGATGCAGTCTGAGCAGCGCAATAAATGCCTAGTGACAATTATCACAGACGGTTTTTAATAAAAAACTGTCTGTGAAGTATCACAGACGATTTTTAATACAGACCGTCTGTGATACTAAAGTATCACAGATAGTTCATCGGTAAGAACCGTCTGTGATACTCGTTTTCTCCGACGCCGCCAACACAGACGGTGTCCAAATTAAAACCGTCTGTGTTAGCACTACAGGAAGACCGAGCATTAGTGATAAAATGTGGTGGCGAAATTTTGTTTTGCCACTGATTCCCATGTTATTAGTGACCAAACTAATTTTCATCACTATTGCGTCGATTATTAGTGGCAAACCACTATATCGCCACAGGATGCACCTTCAGTGGCGAATTTAGTGGAGAAACATTAATTTGCCACTAATAAATAGGTTAATTGTGACTAAATATTTTTTCCTCACAGTTATGCCATTTATCAGTGACAAAATATTATATCGCCACATGGTTCAAGGTTAGTGAGAAAATGTTGTGGCGAAATTATATTTTGCCATTGTTTACCATATTAATTGTGACTAAACAATTTCCCCCACTACTAGTACATTTATCAGTGACAAAATTTTGCATCGCCACATGGTACACGATTAGTGAGAAAATTTTGTGGCAAAATATTCTTTTGTCACTAGTTACCAAGTTAATTGTGAGCAAATAAATTTCCTGTTATATAATATTTTTATTAGTGATAAAACATGTGTTCCATATTATAAATAATTAGTGGAAAATATTGTATTATCAACATTTACTAGATTATTTTGGATTAAATATTACTTTCTAACTAGTATGATTTTTTTAGTGTCAAAATTTCCTCACTATTGTTTCTTGGGAACACACAAAAATAAAATCAGATAAAGATAGGAAGAGACTTCTCTGGGGACTGACCCCATATACTCTCAGTGAGGTCACGGTCGGATGCCCAACAGGTCGCCGCACCGCTCTGCGCGCTCCGCCGCGCGATCTCCCGTCTTGCTTGGGCTTGGTTCTCTTCCCTTTCTCCCCCAATCCTGGCGCTCCTCCTCCCCGCTCCGCTCCTCCTCGCGACGCCCGGCGGCTTGGTTCTCTTCCCTTCCTTCCCCGCCCCCCCCAATCCTCGCGCTCCTCCTCCTCGCGACGCCCGCGCTTTCCTCCACCGGCACCATCGTCTTCGCCACCATCGGCCGCTGCCGCTACGCCTTCGACATCTTCTCCCTCTCGCTCTCCCACTCCCCCGCCGCCGCCGCCTCCGAGCTCCGCCTCACCGACGGCGCCTCCGTCAACTACAACGGCAACTTCGCCCCCACCTCCGACTCCCTCCTCTTCGTCTCCGAGCGCAACGGCACCCTCAACCTCTACCTCACCCCCGTCCCCACCGCCGCCGCCTCCCGCCGTAAGGTGCTTGAGGTGGCGCCGCTCTCCCCGCTCCTCCCCTGGGACCCCATCGCCCTCAAGGACCACCCGTCCCTCACCCCCGACGGCTCCCACCTAGTCTACGTCTCCATCATTTCTCTGCGGCTGCAACTGCTAGACGGAGATGGAGCATCTTCGGCCGCCCCAAAGCTCGGAGCTCCGCCAAGCGCCGACGAGCTCGCCCACAGTCGCCGGCCGTCGATGCCCCTGCCCATGGCTCCGCCGAAGCTCGCACGTGCAGTGCTCAGCGAGCTTGCCCACGGCCGCAACCACCTGTCTCGACGAGTGTCTCCGGCCGGCGGCCGCCCCCCAGCTCGCTGCTTCTGCTCCGCGCCGACGAACTCATGGTCTCCGGCCATCCCCGCTCCCACCCGGCTCCACCGAATCTTGCCCCGTGCAGCACTCGACGAGCTCGCCCACGGTCGCCGCCGCCAATCTCGACAAGCTCGCCCGCGGTCGGATTCGCTGCACCCCTGGCCGCGGTCGTCTGCGCGTGAGGACGAAGACACCGAGCCGCGGTCTCGCGCCGTACTGCGAGCCTGGTACGGTCATCTTGCGGGCGTCAACACCGGCAGGCGTGCGGGCAGCCGCTCAGGCGTGTGGCGGGCGGCCGGTCGTAGCTCGGGCGTGTCCGTGGTGGAGCTTCACGGCCGCCTGTGCAGCTAGCGGCTCGTGCGTCCAGGGGCCTAACACGGCGGCTCATCCGAGGCCATAGGATTGGATAGTAAGCACCGTTGCTCTCTATTTTAGATTCTTTGATCAATTCACCGTATTTGTCTATTCGATGCTCTGGAGTTTGAATGTAGGCTAGAAGCTCAATCGCCAAATGCCTTAGTGATGATTCAGTGGCATTGATTGGGCACTTGAACCTTGGTCATTGCATACGGGACAGATGGACCCCCTATCTTTATCTTTAGTTACATAAGACTAGTATATTATGTTGTAATTCTGTAATTGAAGTACAAATTAGACCTCTATTATCTTAGGTTTTGGTGACTTTGAGTGTATGTACCAGTTAATTTGGTTGTGGGAACAAAAAAACACAAGTTTGTCTTGTAGGGATCCAGAACAGAAGTAAAATTAGTGAGAACGAACAAAAGCAAGCGCAAATCTGTATGTCTATAGTAATACGTGAATTGACAATTTGTGGATGAATAGCTTGTTTATAATGAATATATATCATATTACCAGGGCATGCAAAACTGATAAGTATTAGGAAATAAAACATAGCTGAAAATGCCAGAGTGACTATGATATCCTAAATGCTTATTTGTTTGACACTACTGTGTAGTGTTTGTAAAGCAAGTGACCAAGGAGATGAAGCTGCATCTCATATATATATTCCCTATAGAAATTTCAGCTTGATTATCAGTTATTTGCTAGTCGTCATCTATATCTTCTTCCGCTTCAGTGTCTTCGTCACCTGAATCCATGTACTCACCACCTTCGCTGTCATCAGTTTCAGATTCTTGCTCTTCATCTTCAACGTCACCCTCGTAATGGAGTATCGGATTACCTTCCACAACCACAACCATACCTTCAGCTTCCGCTTCAACTTGAGGTGTGTCCAATATACTTGTGTCATCATCTTCTATTGTATTTGGATTCGGCACAGTTATTACTTCATTTTCTTGGCAAGCTTCAGGATTGGATTTACTTGATTTAGTAGTGGCATCTTCTTCATCACTGGGAGGAGTGTCAAAATAGTAACGAGGTTTAGTCTTTACCACGACATACCATTTTGGATCTTGAGTATCATTCACATAATATACTTGCTCTGCTTGCGAAGCCAAAACATATGGCTCATCTGTTGACAGCCTGCGAGTAGTATTTATCATTATGAACCCATACTTATCTTCTTTAACTCCCCTTGTTGTATGTACATCCCACCATTCACATTTAAAAAGAACAACTTTATGAGTCCCATATAAAAGCTCCACAATATCTGTCAAGACACCAAAGTAATCTTTGTTTCCAGTTCCTTCATCGCCCTTGACAAATACTCCACTGTTTTGTGCTTGAAATAGAGCGTCTCTGTTCCTTGTGTTAAATCTCCATCCATTGACCATATAACTTGAGAAATGTGTCACTCTAGTATCGGGTCCTCTTGCTAGATCTAATAATTCATCAGAAACAGAAGGATCTCCTTTGGAATACAGAGCTGATATCTACATGAAACACAGTAGTTAATTAAGCTACCCTAAAGAAATAATGTAATAAATACATCCTTATACTTACATGGTTCTTGAACCACTCAAAGAACTCTTTCTCATGCCGCTTATCTACATTTCTGGTGCTCTGTGTCCTTAAATATTCCTTGTGAATGCTGTGACATAGGAGAATAGATGTTACAAAATTGGAGGTCCACAGTTCAATGAACATCTTAAGAGTGGCTTACCCTGTATATGGAGAAGCCTCTTCACAGTTCTTTAGAATGTACGCTTGTGCTTTATTCAATTCATTCATCTCCATCTCACAATATCTATTCCCAATAAGTCGTCTTCCAATTTTAGCAAAAATCTGGAGCTGTGTGTTGCTATTGTTATCATCACTGTCATCATTACGGCTTGCCCTGTTGATTCTTGTCTCAATTCCATGCAAGTACATAGAACAAAGAGTCACACATTCCTGTAACACTACAGCCTCAGCAATTGCTCCCTCTGGACGAGCTTTGTTTTTTACAAATGACTTTAGTCTGCGCAAGAATCTCTCGATGGGATACATCCATCGATATTGCACAGGACCACCTACCATTGCTTGTTGAGCTAAATGGATTGGTAGATGCATCATTACATCAAACATGGATGGAGGAAATATCTTTTCTAATTTGCAAAGAGTAATAGCAATTGAAGAATCAAGCCTTTTAAGGATCTCAACATCTAACACCTTTGAGCAAATTTCTCGAAAAAAGTTGCATAGCTCAATTATTGGAAGACAAATATCAGCTGGAAGCATGCCACGAATAGATAGTGGAAGGTATCTATGCAGAAACACATGGTAATCATGGCACTTCATCCCTGATATTTTAACATTTATTGCATCTACATAATTAGATACCTTTGCAGAATAACCATCTGGGACTTTGATTTTTGTCAAGAACTCACAAAATGCCTTCCTTTTAGGTCCAAAAAGTGTATAAGGTGCATTGTGAAATAAATATTTTCCATCATCTGTGGGAGTCGCATGAAGTTTTGGTTGTATTCCCATGATTTCCATATCAAATCGAGAATTAATGTTATCCTTTGTCTTCCCCTCCTGTCCAAGCAAGGTACCTGCCAAACTTTCACCAACATTCTTTTCAATGTGCATAACATCTAGGTTATGTCTTAGTGTCAATGTCCTCCAATAAGGGAGTTGAAAAAATATACTCTTTTTCTTCCAAACACCATACACTGTGCTGGAGCGTTTCCTTTTCTTGTCAGATTTCCCAAATATAACCTGAATGGCAGCATAATGATAGCAATGTTACACCTTTGAAATTACATCAAAATATCATAACGCATATCATATTTATTTACAAAAAGAAAGCTGCATAGACTTAAATCTTTTTTGTATGTGTACCTGAGTAAACTTTTCATATTGTGAAAGAACTTCAGCGCCTGATAATGGTTTTGGAGCACATCTCCTTTCCCTTTGGCCATTAAAAGAAGTAGTATTGTTCCTCCAACTATGTCTTGTTGGTAGGAATCTCCTGTGTCCCATGTAGCAACCTTTTCTTCCATTGTCTAGCCATTGGTAGCAAGTGTCAGTATGACAGGATGGACATGCATATTTTCCCTTTGTGGACATTCCTGATAAATTCCCTAAAGCAGGAAAATCATTAATTGTCCAGAGCAATGTAGCTTTTAGTGTGAATTGACACTTCGTCGAAGCATCATAGGCCTCTACCCCACCCCACAACTCAATCAACTCATCAAGTAATGGCTGTAGATATACATCAATGTCGTTGCCAGGTGCTTTAGGGCCAGGAATGAGCATTGAAGTTAACATATAAGGATCTTTCATGCACATCCAAGGAGGTAGATTATACATCACAATAACAATGGGCCATATGCTGTATGATGTGCTCATATGTCCAAACGGATTGAATCCGTCACTAGCAAGCCCAAGCCTAACACTGCGTGCATCTGATGCAAATGATGGGAAATTTTTGTCAAAATCCTTCCATTCCTTTGAATCTGCTGGGTGTCTCATATATCCATCATCAACTAGCTCCTCTTTGTGCCAACGCATATTAGTTGCAGTTTTGGAACACATGTACATCCTTTTCAATCTTGGTATCAATGGGAAATAGCGCAGCACCTTCTGTGCAACCTTTCGAACTCTTCGCCTTCGTGATTTGGATGCATTGTTCTGGTCATCACTTTTCCACCTAGAAAGCTTGCACACTGGACATGACTCAGCTTTAGCATAATCACCTCTGTACAGAATGCAATCATTTGGGCATGCGTCTATGCGCTTGTAATCCAATCCCAAATCTGACATGACTTTCTTAGCATCATTGAATGACTTTGGAGCTTTATTCTTGGTAGGAAGTACCTTCCAAAACAGAGTAAATAAAGCATCCATTGCATTTCCACTCAAATCATATAGGCACTTGATGTTCATCATTTGCACAATGAACGATAGCGTAGAGAAGGTACTGCATTCTGGGTACAGCTCATGGTCTGCCTCTTCAAGAAGTCTATAAAATTTGCTAGCTTCTTCAGTAGGACCTGTAGATGTGGTCATGTCATCCTGCAAGCCAGGTGATGAACCATCAAATGATCCCAAGTTGGCATTCACAGCATTTCCAAAATCATTCACCATCTCACGCAGACCAAAGTCATCATGATCTTCCATATTATCGTCACTGTCTTCTGAATCTGACACACACTCTCCATGATGATCCCATACTCTGTACTCTTTCCATATTCCATTCAGCATGAGATGCTCCATTATAGATATCTCATCAGCAAAGTAATTGTTTTTGCAGATTCTACAAGGACATCGAAGGAGCTTGTCCGCACTACAGCCAGAAAAAGCAAACTCAATAAATTTTTTAGCTCCTTCTTCGTATCGGGGAAGCCTCCTATTGGATATGTCCATCCAACTTTTGTCCACAACCATCCTGTCATTGAGGAATGAATTGTTTACAAAACTACAGTTTGTCAAGTTATTGAAGAACTTATAAAAATGACAGATAAATATAGGTTGTGTATGGACTATTCTGACCACTGATCATTCATTTTGTTTATCTTTTACTATGGGGTGTTCCTGTCCTGGACCTATGACCATATATTTTTTTACTTTCTATATAAAGTGTTTCCTCCTAGTTTCTAAAATATTTATTGGCTGATGTTTGATTCATATTCAAAGAGCTCACTTTGTTTTTTTATCTGTATAATCTTCAAGGAGGGTATGCAGAACAGAAGACCCAGGAAATATTCAATGGGCAATTGGTATTTGGCATGCATAACAGGTACAGGCCTATGGGTGTGCTATGGATATGGCAATGCCAATCAGGATGGAACAATCGAGCTACTCCTGCATCTGGCTGCTTCAAGAACAAACACGTGTACGGTCTTGAAAGGGGAGAAGGCTTCTGATGGAAACATGAATGATAGTGGCGACAACTTGTATTTTGACCAAAAGTATTACCTGGCTGCAGAGGTGTTGGACACCAGCGTCTCAGCTCTGCACCAGTGGATCGGCGGCAAGAAGCAAATGGATCGGCGGGCGGCGGCCGTAGCAGTGTGGGGCTGTTTAGGGTTTAAGCGGTAGCCATTGAGTATTGAGTTCAGATTTGTGGGCTACCTGATCTGGGTGCAAAAATGTAGGAGGACGTTTTTGCTCTATTTTCTTTTTCTTTCTATTTTTGTGGTGAACATTAATGCCGATGAATATGGCAGGCAGCCTGGTTACTTGTTAAGGACCCGATTTTGTATTTGACAAAGATTTAAAGCACCATAATTTGCTTTATTAGTCATCGAATATGAGTGAGTTATTTGCAAAGAAAATATTTGCCAAAACAAAACTAACATGGTTCGAATGTTGATATTTGGCTTGATCTTATGAGTAGAAAATTATGATATTCTATATTATTTTTTATAAATATTTAATCTATGATTTAAATAATCATTTGTTTATGATTTTTATATATTTCATTATTAGTTTAACACTTTATATATTTATTAAGCATACTTCCCAGGAGGTGGTTGTATCGGCTTTTCAATTTTTGGCGTAGGTGAGGCCATGTATCGCCATGGCGCACGCCCAGATGCCTCCGGTGGCTACTTGCCCCACGGATCCATGATGCCGATGCGGCAAATCCACCACCGCGCGTGTTGATCCGTCGTTGCGGCCTCCGATCCAGTTCGTCGCGGCCACCGCCGCCGCGGCCACCACCGCTGCCGTTGTCGCCGCCGTCGCCATCTCCGCACCGCGAGAAGATGCGATACCTCCAACTCCATACTGATATCTGATTTTTGATCTATGAATATGCATCACATCCATGCCATATTTGTGCTGGACACCAACATCTCTAGCCCAGTCCAACATTTATATTTCTCAAATTATTTTTTTTGACAGATTGTTTCCAACCTTCGTATGTCTCAAATTATTTTTTTGTCAGATTGTTTCTTTTGGTAAAATATCCATTAATTTGATGGCTATGTTTCTCCATCAATTCCATTGCTGTTTCGCAGGGAAAATGGCTCCACGGGTGCCTCGACGAACCGTTGCTGAAATCGATAGAGAATTTGATGAGCTTGCCTCTGCTTTATCCAAAGATCCAAGGGACCAATTGACCTCTGGTATAGATTTGTTTTATACATTCAGCACCACCAAATATTTCTCTGCGTAAAAAATCTGATGTATTGTAGCATGTTGCATCAAAGGAAATTAGGAAAGCTACAATTTTCTGCAGCCTCATGTTTGTAATACAATGTTTCTATTATGCTTCTAGTGTATAAGAAAACTTACATGATCTTTTGTTAAGTTCATATGGTGTGTCTTCTAGTTATCAGCAACTCAACAGATTAGTACTGATAGCGATTCCAATAATAATCTCCATGAGAACCTGTGAGTTCTTGACTTCTTGTTTAATTGAATGCACCATTACTTGTTCATACATCTGAACTAGAGCTACTATGAATGAACATTCTTGCCGATGTCAAAAATCCTAGTTACTTGCACGTGTGTTCACTTGTATTGGTTGTGTGCTGATGTTACAATGAAACATAGCCATTTTTGTTGTTGTGTTAAGTAAAATTTACAAAATGACCACTTTTGTTTCTACAGGTGAAATAACAACCAGGTTACGTTCACATGCCCCTCGAACTGACAATGCACGTGATCAACTGGATTCAGATGTGGCCATGGATGAAAATAATCAAATAAATGCTGTAGCACACAACACTGAAGGTGTTTTGCTAATCTGAAACATGCTTCTTTACACCATTTTTTATTTCGCTGATTTAGCTAGGCTCTGTTATGCTGATCTAGATTTATTTCTTTACACGACATAATACCAAGTGCTACATTTAGCATTCACAACCTGTTATACTAATCTAAAATTTTATTCTTGACACTACAGAGTACAAACATTACATTTAATTACCCTTGTTCTTTTCCCTAAATTAACTAGGCCATGCTAAGAATGGAAGAAAAGTTACAATTAACGATCAACTTCGCAAGAGAAGAGCAAAAGGAAAGCATATTGATATAAAGTTCCCTAAAGAATTTGCAAAAGTGTGTGGAGAACATGCTAGTTTATTTAAAAGTGAGATCACAGTTATTGTAAGAACTATACCACTCCAAGTGAAGAAGTGGAGGGACATGGATAAGTTTCATGCTGGTACTACTGCAGCTGTTTGGAGAAAACTAAAGGTGACCTACTTTTCATATGAAATAAATATATTTGGCATGCATAGGTTATCATTGCATTCAGTGGCTGCTTATTACGTCATATGTTTGCTGTACAGCAAAAGTTTCCTGAGCTTTCAGAAGAAGATAAAACTGTGCCATGAGACAAGTAGAGAGTCAATATAATAATCGGCGTTACCGTCTACTTCAAGCTTACCGAAACAACAAGCCAAGGCCACAACATGTCTCACCAGAAGGTTGGCAATGGTTGATAAGGAATTTGTGGACGGATGATGATTTTCAGGTACATACAACTCATCCTAAATTATGGTGCTACATAATTGTTAATGAAACACTCATGCAATTTGTAAACCAGAAAAGGAGCAACCAAAACTCTATCAACAGAGGAAAGCAAGAGATGGGGTCCAAAGTAGGAACTAGATCAATTGCTCAAATTGCTTATGATCTGGTGAGTAAAAAAAATACCAGGCAGAATTTTGTATCTGCTACACATTGTTCTAAATTAGTGAATATATGCTTTTTTATTCCAATGTAGCGAGACCCAGAAACTGGTGAATGGCCTACTGCTATGCAAGTTTGGAGGGCTACATATCAAAAGGCTGATGGGACATGGTCTATTCCAACGGGTGAAGAAATAATGGTATGAACATGTTACTTCCCTTTCTGATGGCATGTAGATAATTTAGAATTTTGAAGGATCTTTCTGTTATCTACATGAAACAGATTTTTTTGGGGTTATGTCTTATGAATTTAGAATTTTAACTCTTCGCACGTACTTCTGATGAATGTAGATAATTTAGAATTTTAACTCTACATGAAACAGATTTATGTGCAAGATTCCCTTTCTGATGGCATGTAGATAATTTAGAATTTTGAAGGATCTTTCTGTTATCTACATGAAACAGATTTTTTTGGGGTTATGTCTTATGAATTTAGAATTTTAACTCTTCGCACGTACTTCTGATGAATGTAGATAATTTAGAATTTTAACTCTACATGAAACAGATTTATGTGCAAGATTCCCTTTCTGATGGCATGTAGATAATTTAGAATTTTGAAGGATCTTTCTGACTAGCACGTACTTCAATGGATGATAACTCAAAAGAAGTAATTAAGCAAGTTCAATTATCTTGCACATAAATCCAATGAAATTGAACTTTGGACAACTCTAACAACAATTGCCGAAAGGTTCCTGGTCTGGCAAAATGAATGATGTACAGCAGTATAAATGATCTTAGGTAAGATAGACTTCCTGACCATGAGAGAAAAATACAGGAGAAATTCTCAGCATATATGACCACACACATGTGATGGATATATATGAAACAAAATTTCGATCTTATCCAACTCTACCAATTACTGAATTCTTTCACCTAAAATTAAGCAAACCAACACCTAAATATGAAGTACTTGTTCTGAAATATTTTGAAGCATCAATCTCGAAAGTACCAGTAAACTTTTACTCATAACCATGAAGGCATGAACAAAGCAACAGCATGCAAGTGAGTTGAACAGCAGCAACTATCCTAGAGTGAATTCGTGCTCATACTTACTATTAATTAGATGAACGTTTTTTTCGTGTTGTGTAGTATATAAGTTCTTAATTAGTTTGTTGTTTCATGCTTTGCAGACCAAACTACATGAAGTTGCTGGGACACATCAAGAAAAAATTTCTTCTGCGCCCGTGCCAATAGTGGAGCACTTCGCACTAGTTCTTGGTCGAAAGCCAAACCATTCACGTGGTGTTGGCATTCGTGCTGTAAACCGAGTGGCCGAGGAAAGGATCAGATTGCAGGCACAAATCGAGGCTTCTGAACAGCATGAAGCTGCAGCTCGAGCACGTGCAGATGCTGCTAAGCAACGTGCTGAGGCTGCTGAGCAACGAGCACAAGCTTTGGAAGGCCAGGTCTCGACTGTAGTCGAAACAAATGCACAGTTACAAGAAGAGCAGCAGTCCCAACGTGATGAGCTTAGTTCCTTGCGTCGAACACAGAGTGGAGAAGTTGCACGTCTAGTGAGAGAGCAACTTGATCAACAAATGGCTGATTTCTTTGCGCGCATTCATTCTGGTGCTTCGCCGCCTCCATCTTAGAGTTTAATACCTATAGTTGAATAAATTATTTGAGATTTGAAAGTAGTGTGTGCGTTATTTTGAGAGTTCCAAGTGTTATTAATTTTTGTGTATTGCTTGATTGCAACATTATCATGGATAAAGAATTATTGAAATAAATGTTATTGGTCTACAGTTGTGAGAATTGTATTGCTACAATGTATATTTGTCGAGCCATTTTTGTCACTACAACATGGGTGATGATGATAAATCGTTTGCCACAACATCTATTGTTCCACACAATTGAGACTTTATATCTTGTGACAAAACTTGTCATAACTAATATTTTCACACAAATGATATGTTTTTTGGAGATGAAATTATCGACACAACATGTCTTATCAATTCTCACAAAAAAATCATATTGTGAGGAAAAGTTTTGCCTCTGTAATATATATGTGAGGATGAGTTATGTCACAAATAAAATGTATTTGTGTTGATAAGGTGCCACATTTTCCCATATAAACTGTGGCGATTAACTAGTCACAATTGTAACTAAAATAGTGAGAACAAATATCGACACAGTAAACTTCTATAATGGCGAAACATTGGTCACTAATATATAGTCTTTAGTGACCATATAATTCGTCACTTTTACAATGGTAACTGCGATGACAAAATTGCCATAAATACTCTATAGTCATGTCGATTATTCTTGCCACGAAAAACATTATAAGTGGCATCTTTTTTGCCACTAATACATATGTTTTTGTGACAACACATGGGGCCACAAATGTCCACTTTACTAGTGGCACCACAATTCGTCACTAATGAGTATGGCAATCTGTGGGGAACAAAAAATCATCACTAGAGTATTTGTGAGGCTAGTATTTGTGGCGACTAGTGGCGATTTAAAAAGTCGCCACAAAGGTTGCTTTGTGGCGAACAAATAAGCTTTTGTGATGAAAATTTTCACCACAAAAACCCTTTGCCCTTGTGGTGTAGTGTTCGTCACAGATGGTTTTGTCAAATCGTCTGTAATTGACCGTCTAGTATTAGGCTTTCTGTAGTAGTGCTCATTCGAGGAATCTAGAGGCTCTGCTATTCTTTACATGACAAGGGCACCCGGCCTGTGGACACCCATAGATTGACTCGTTTTTGCATGGTCCCTCTCCTACTAACGAGGCAATGAAATTGAGAAAGGTTACCCCTGTAATAATTGTCTTGCAAAGCTAATTAAGAATACTTCCTTGCAAAAAAAAGTATAGAGAGAATACGTTCTGTGCGTGATGACCCATAGATGCATATGAGACAGAAAGTAAGGGCATAGTATGAAAAACCTTACAGTAATTTTGTTATAAAGTTTCAGAAATTATACTGGTTGTTCTTCTAAAAATGACGTTTTATCCTTATGCTCAAATATTAGTAAAATGCACAAGGATACCAATATGCCCCATAATAAAATGGGAAAATTTGTTCAGTAGCACTGAAAGATCACCTCTTTCGGAAAATACCACTAAAAAAACGGGGTTCCGGAAATTACCACCGAAAGATTCATTTTTCTTCGGGATTTAGCATTCTGGACAAAAATGCCCTTACCCCTCAGCTCCTCCTCCTCCGCAGCCGGCTGGCCGAACAGAGGAGGAGTGGGGCGCATGGCGGCGGCGGGGGCTCCGGCGGGGGGGGGGGGGGGGCAGAGGGGCAGAGTGAGCTGGAAAAATGCGTCCCCGGGGAGGTGTGGAAGCCGGTGGGGGAGGCGGCACGGCCCGGAACGGTGCTGGTCGGCGGGGACAGCTGTTTGAGCGGCCGACGTTGAGGTTGGAAGGGGGCGCCGGCGCCGGCGGGGGAGGGGAGAAATTGGAGACGAGCAGGAGTATGAGCAGGTCAAGGGGAGCGCACCGAGGCGGTTGGAGAAGGCGGGGGAGACCCAGAGAGTGCCGGCGGCGAGAGCTCAGGGCGGCGCGGCCATGCGCACGGCGCCGGCGACGCACGGGCAGCGGGAGCTTCGGCCGGCGGTCGGGATGGTGTCGCCATGTCACGGTGAGGCTTCGGCCGAGGCTCTTCTTCGTCGTCGCAGCTCCTCCGCCCGCCGTCCTCCGCCCGTCGCGGATCTTCACCGTCAGGCGCCTGTGGCCGCCCAGATCTCCACTCCTCCGCTCGGATCTCCACCGTCCGCCCGGGGTCGGCGCCGGATCCGCCTCGCCTCGTCCGTCCGAGGTCGCCGGAGAGGAAGGGGAGCGGGGAGAAGAGGGAGAGGAGCGGGGAGGCGGGGGCGAGGAGGAGGGAGAGGAAGGGGAGTGGGAAGAAGAGGGAGAGGAGCGGGGAGGCGGGGGCGAGGAGGAGGCGGGGAGGCGAATGGGGCGGCGCAGGAGGAGAGAAGGTGAGGGAGGGGAGGGAGAGGGGTATTTTTGTCCAGAATGCTAAATCCCAAAGAAAAATAAATCTTTCGGTGGTAATTTTCGGAACCCCGTTTTTTAGTGGTATTTTCCGAAAGAGGTGATCTTTCAGTGCTACTGAACAAATTTTCCCTAATAAAGTTTTCTCCTTTATTACCTTACTCTTCTCGGTTCACAAAAACAAATCATTTTGGACATCAACACAGTTCTCAAAATATAATTTTGATCACTAATTACTATTATAATATATTTATGAAATTCAATAAAATTATAATATTATAAAAGTATTTTTGAAGGTAAATCTATACATATGATTTCCTTAAAACAGAACAAATACAAACCGAATTTCCTCTAAAAACCAGCAAATCTAAAGGAATAACGCGAGCTCAGACGTATAACAGAAGGCCCCCCCCCCCCCCCCTTCCTGTAACAAATGACCACTTCCGCAGTTCAAGGGTATGTTATTTCTGGCTTCAATTTATGGCTGTAATTTATGACTTTTAGACTGTTCGTTATAAAGAGTACAGAATAAGAAAAACTCATGTGTGGTTTTGACGGATATAAATGAAATTGCTATAGTATGTACTATAATAAACTTATAGATTCTGTTTTAAAAAATATTTCGTTTAAAAATTAATTGCTAGAAGAAAAGTTAAAAACAGTTTTTAAAATATGAAAAGATGAGGCCCCAGAAAGCCTTCCAAAACTTATGTCCCCGTACTTTGTTATTACATGGTGGTGATCAAACGAGCTTTAGCTTCTGGCTTCCGACTTATTTTTCACTATTCATAAATTTCATCTTTTTCTGAACTTTTGGCTTTTTGTTGAGCTTTTTTGCCGGTTTTTTCCCGTATTTGTTTGTATTATACGTAATGGGCTAACATATTTTTTAGATTTTTTAATTTTTTAAATTTACTTATGCTAAATAAGCCTCTGTCAGCTACAGTGTTTTTTCAGCCAATTACAATACTTTTCAGCCATAAGCCAAAAAAACAAGCCATAGTCTCCGGTGCCAGCATGCCACTAGCGGGTTGATTGACATTAGCGGGTTAAGAGGGTAACATAATTAGGGGTGGAAACGGATCGGATACGGTCGAATAGTCTCAAATACGAATACGAATCCATATTTTTCAAACGAATACGGATACGAATTCGAATATTCTCAAATACGGATACGAATATTCTCGAATACGAATATGGATATTTTCGAATACGGGTTTTCTCGGATACGAATATCGGATAAAACGGATTCCTAGCGGTTTTACTGATTTTTCACCAGTTTTTGACCGGTTACCGGTTTTAAATCGCCTAAATTCAAATTTTGAATCACAAAATTTGTACGATTTTTTCATAAGTTCTAGAAACGGATCGAATACGAATCGAATAGTCTCGAATACGAATACGGATACGAATATTCTCGAATGCGAATACGAATACTCTCAAATACGGATACGAATATTCTCGAATACGAATACGAATATTTTCGAATACGGATTTTTGCTTACCATATTTGTGTTTTCTCGGATACGAATATCGGATAAAACGAATTATCCGTTACCGTTTTCCACCCCTAAACATAATCCTCACGAAGTCACGATGATTCAGTCCACATAAGCGGGTTGATTGCCATTGGCCGGTTCAATGAACAGCCCATTGCTGAATTACGTTCCACTTTCATTTGGTCCACTTGGCAGCGCCAAATGAAGGCTCAGCTCTTTTATGGCTTCTAGTTAATGATTTTTTTTAACAAATAAATAAAATTTTTCATCGATTTTTTGAAGAGATTGTTTTGAATATTCTTTTAGAAACGACTTATCGATATTTTATTTATTCATATAAATAGTAATACTATAATAAAAAATCATTAATTATAACTATAAGCTATTAGTTATGGCCAAAAAGAAACTATCCTAAACATTGCCCAGCTTTTTCTTCGGAATCTAAGAAGGGAACGAAGGATCAAATATCTAGTTTTCAAGTGACGCATAGTAAGAAAGGCAGATAACCGATAGCAATAGGCCAGTAGCCAGAAGGTTCCACGAAGCATCTCACAAAAAGAAGAAAAGAAACCGGTCCTAAGGGGAAAGAATACTCCTAAATAAAAACAAGAACTCCTAAATAAAAACAAGAAGACGACGATGACGCCACCGCCACTAGCACGACAGCACCGCTAAAGTAATTAGAAACGAATGAACTTAAAGTTCAAATAACTAGCTAGGCGAGCCGAGCTAGCTAGCTTAGCTGCCGTGCTAGTGTGCAGTGTGCTACCTGCTGCCATCCATCCATTGACCATTGATTCCATTCATCATTTCATCCCCTTCTTCCACAGTGACCCAGGTGCGTGCATGCCCAGCCCAGGCGATAATGCCGATGCCATCGACGCCAAGGACGACGTGCGCTCGGGCATCGCCGGCCTGAAGGAGGAGTTCATCGACGTCAGGGCCGCTCAATACTCGGCTGATGGTGGCGAAGGCAATTTCTCCCACTTCGGCGACGACGACGACACGCCTCTTCCTCCGTCCAGCGTCTCAGCCAGCGCAAGCCGCCTCTGGCATAGGCGGAGCCACATGATGCATAGAGGTGCAATTGCACCTTTAAAATTTTTTTACAAAAAATCGATATATACCTCTCTTAGTATATAAAATATAGACAACATATACTAACATACTCCTAACAGCCCATTAGATCCGATAGGCAACAAGTTAAACCTATTAGTCTAAGTGCCCACGCTATGCTCACTTTCTCAGTCAATAGACCACCCCAACCGAAGATTCCTCAATCGGCCAAATCTTTCAAGCTTCTGCACTAGTGCAACAACCGAGCTCAAGCTCAAGCACATGGCTTTACTCACACGTAGCTCATTGCCGCCGCTGCCAGCGACCACCAGGCACTAGAGAGGAAAAGGTAAACCAAAAAAGTCATCGAGCCAAGTCTCGATCACGTGCTTCTCAATTTGTAGATATATTATTCTGATTTTTCTCATCCGCATTACTCTGATTTAATTGTGAAACAACGACAGATCCATGGCGATATTGGTGTCGAAGCTAGCGTAGCTGCAGTCCAAGGCGTGCGACGCGACAAGGTTAATGGCCATGCACGGGCACGCGTACCACAATACGCTTATTGAGAGGAACAAAGAGTACATCATCGACCCACCCACCATTGAGAAATGCCAGAAGCTCTTTAAGCAACTCTTCTACACCCGCCTCGCTAGGTCCCCTATGTTCCTTACTTATTGTGCCTTGTCTTTTATCGTCTAGTTCTTATATACACCTGAGTCCTTGATGTTGATTAGCTTCTTGAATCTTGAGTGCTGGTAGATCGTTTTCTGATATTCATGTGTCAACTAGCTCTGCTGGAATGGTTTTCATGATGTTCATAGATTGTTGTATATAGATTGGTCTGAGGCACCAGAAAGTAAATTACTCCTTTTTTACCTTTAGATTTAAAAGAATGATCTCAAGAATCAAAACATAAAAGGGAGTTGCAAGAGTTATGATCAATCCTAACAAGTTAAGAAATAACATACATGAATAATACTTGAATGATTGCTTAGTTATCTACATTGAACTTTCATACTATGTCATTTGAATTTATCTTAGAGCGGACATGTCTTGAGTTCGCATCCCTATCGTTTAAATCCTGGCTCCGTCACTGGCCGGCGGAGCATCAGTCACCATCACACCCGTGCTCTCAGCCTCGCTCGGCGCCCTCGCGCTGCTTTGCCTCGCTCACTGCTACGTCGGCGGTGCCATGATGGTGGCCCCCTGCCGCGACGCGCGTCTTCAAGATGATGGATAACGCCGACGAGGGATGGACACCATCACCATGCTTGTCGTGCGCGTCATGCCAGACCAGCCCAAACACGACATGCTATGTTGGACCAGATCGAGCCTCCTAACAGGCCGGTTTTCTAGGCTCAATCCACTCTCTATCCATGTCAGGCCAAGCCGCTCCACACGCTATACCAGGCCAAACAGCCCGACAGGCCCGTTTTCCAGGTCCAATCTGGCCGTGTCGTGCCAGATACGTCAATGTTTTGATCGGACCTCTAATACAGTGTTTCCCTACGATTTTCTGGGTTCAGCTGCAGGAGACAATGAGTGTGTTTCTTTCTTTCTTTCTTTTCGTCTGTCAGTCGCCCTTTGGTGCTGCCCGTGAATTGAGATACTTGCTAGCATTAGGACCACGGTTTTGAAAACCAGCTTAAAATTTTTACCAGAGGGTCCGGTTAAACTGATTTCACCAATAATGAGAACATTTCGAAGTATTTCGGTCTGAAATTTTCAAATAAAAATTTAAATTAAAAAAGGCCAAAATTTGAAAAATATCAGAGTTTTTCAGTCGAAAGTTTTAAAGGAAATCGTTGTAAATTGGTGCAAATTCAAATTGTACCAAAATATTTAACATCGATTTATACTCTATCCGGGGTGTCTGATAAAACTGATTTTCAGGAATTATTGATAATTATCAGCCACACTGTGAACCGTGAGTAGGACACAGTTCCTCCTAATAGTGCCTGTTTTTTATGTGTCGTCGTGCTCGCACATGGGTAGTTCAGCAACATCTCCCAAGTTGATGCATACACTTTAGGCACGATTATACAGCTAGCTGGTTCTCCCTCCGGACAAAAAAAGTAGTGTCATAGAATAAAACTATTTAACTTTTACAAATAATATATATAGTATAAATAACAGGGGCATCATGATGCTCAGACTACATGATTGAGACTTTCGATCCATAATTAAGACTTTATATCCATAATTGATTCAGTATGCTAAATCAATGACTTCCTTTTCAAATCGACGCCTTTTTGAAATTAATGGATGTTAACGGGTTTGCTTGATATATTATATGCACGCATCTAAAAGCAATTTTAAGGTAGGGACGCTTGGTGCCCAGACATTATATATATAAAGCCTCTTTTGTACTCCCAGGTGTAATTACACCCTATGTCGTATCTCGCATAACTGAGGGTATGTACGTGTAGTTTACGAATATTTAAGACCATCTAGGTGGTATGAACAATTTTTTCAGATGTAGTATGTACAATTTTTTCAACATACTCCTTTTTATGTGCGTATATAAAGGTATTTACAAAATACGCTAAAAACTATAGATTCCCTTTCAATTTTTTCGTGTGGTTTACATTAAAGTATCTTATAATCAGTATACGAGTATACCTAAAGTGATAAAGGAGTATTTCAAGTTTGTTTAGGTGGTATATTAGAGGTGGGTGTAATTACACCCTATATCGTATCTGAAGGATCGAAAACGGCAACAGAGGGGGAGTGAATGGTGCGTTCAAAAATCGCCCTCGAGTATTCGCACACAATCTTCTCCTCCGATAGCTAAAAAGCTATGAAGAAGGAATATGAAATCTTACTGAAGAAGGAGCATAGACAGCAAATAAAAAAGGAAGCAAAACGGACCAAAAATCAGATATTTAAATATAATTGACAGCTCATTTTAGTAAGAAAACAATTAGGACAAGTAGCAGCTAATGATGGCAATTCAAGAGTGAAGACAGACTGAAAAAGATGCTAGCCCAGTAAATTCAGAGAAGCTGCCGAAAACATGAAGAGTAAAGAGGAGACAAAACAGTGCGGCACAAAAATGGAAAAGACTCTCGGCTGAAAGTCTGCAGGGGAACTGAAACCAAGAGATATGCTTTAATTGATATTAGAAAGAAATGCCCAAAACCAATGCTGATCGAACATACCACAAGCAGTACGCTAATCGGCAATAAGCAGTAGCAAGAGTACATGGACTAATTGATGCATGTTGGCCGACAAGAGAAAAGAACCAAATCCGGTTTGTCCGGACGGAAGAAAAAAACAAAAGAAAATTCAAGGCCTAAAACTGCAGCCGAGAGATTAAAGGAATGAGATTCAGAACAGAAGAAGTAGACTGCAGACTTGCTGGCCGAAAATACAAATGCAGAAAGTTTCAGAATTCAGCAGCAGAAAATAAACAAAGACAGTGCTGGCCGATGGTCATTAACCAGTGAAGCTAAAACTGAAAACTGCAGCCTGTACCAAACTGAAAATAGGGGCTTACCGGCAGAGAGGAAGTACTTAGCAAGGGAGCTGCAGTTAGCCAATCAGGTTGACAAAGTACAGCCCAAAACATAAGCAAAGAAGGCAAACCAAAGAGAGGAAAGACTGGAATCTGCAACCAAACAAAAACTGAACCCTGAGAATCAACCAAGCCCGAACTGCAAATAGCTGAAACAGTACAAACTTCAGTTAGCCAAAAATACAGGAAATTCGAGGAATCTTGCTTCTCTTCTCTGGCCAAAGACATTAGAATTTTAAATTAAATATCATCTTTATCTCAGGAACAAGAAGAAGAAACAAAAGATTGATTCGGCTGAAAAGAGAGCAATTTGAGCACAAAACTGAAAAAGACATACTAACCAAAACAGAGATCAAATGCTTAAATAAGTTGAGATTCTCATATCCATAGATTATGAGGTTCTTGATCTCAAAAAGAAATGACCTTAGGGCAGGGAAGCACTAATCAGAGAACATATTTTTGAAAGGAAATTGAGAACACCAAAAATACTCTGCTCACCGTAATAATAAACCCTAGAAGTACAAGAAAATAGAGGAACTCTTGGTGCATGCCTGAGAGAGGAGATTATCCATGAAATTTGATCTTTGCTCTTGGGAATGGATTCGTCGAGTGACCTTGAGGCTATTCCCGGTTCATAGCAAGAAAGATTCAACTAATTGAGCAAGAAAATCACTTCTAATCAACAAGAGGAACTGTGAACCGCAAACAAAGAACAGAGGCGAAAACTAACTCATCTCAGACAAAGAAAATCTGCAGTCCCTCAAACGAAACTTAAATCACAGTGGAGAGAAAAACATGCAAAAGAACATGATCACAAAGAAGAGATGAACCATAAGAGCCACTCAGCCAAAGTCTTCCTCATCTTGATTCATAGAGAGGAATGCTTACATGGGATTTCTTACAGCATCTCACACCTCAAGAACACAACACAAGAACTTGAGGAATTCACCCAAGCTGCCCCATACGCAGTTGCAAATCAAGAACTCATGCCATCTCCTAAACACATGCTTGAGAGGGGAGCATGAGCACACGCAGAGAAGGGGCAGAACAGCCTTTGTCCTTCTCACCAACTCAAAACAGAAAGCAAAACAACATTTCTGCTCTCTCCCACCAACTCTCAACAGCACAAAAGGAAAAGCTCAAAGTAAAAACCAACTCCTAAAGCCCTAGCAACTTCTGGAATCCATGCCTTCTCTAGGAGACACACCTCCTCTATTTATAGTCTTTGCTTAACGGGTTTCTCCTTGCATTGCCCGCTAAACCAAAGACCCAATCCGCTTCCTCATGCAGCTTTGCACTTTTACCGAAACGGCCCTCCTGTATCTTCCGGGAAGCTTCCTCATTCCTTGCCGTCCAAGCCTCGCAACCACCTCGAGTCCTCGCCGTCTTTGGCACATCCCGACCGCTCTGACCTCAGCACCATCTGCGCCTAGTCCGGTCATCCCGTGCCTCGCCACGACTTTGCCTCGACGTCCTGCAGCCATCACAGACAAGAAACACATCACATAGCACCGCTCGACATAATGTAATCAACAATAGCATTAAGAGAAATCTTAAGTATGAAAAAGCCCAAACCTGTCAAATCAAAAGAATAAGCATCCTAAGCCGTGGTCATAAGATCGAAGTCGTACTGCCATGGTCAAAGCCAAACGTAGTCGAAAGCTACCGTGGTTGTAAGGTCAAAGTCGTACTGCCATAGTCGAAACCAGACGTTATTGAAAGCTGCCGTGGTCGTAAGGTTGAAGTTGTACTGCCGTGGTCGAAAGCTGGTCATGGTCGAAGGCAGCCATAGTTGTAGTCATGTTCATGCTGTTGGTTGAAGCCAGCCTAGTCGTAGTCGTGTTCATGCCGTGGTCGAAGACTGCTATAGTCATAGTCGTGTTCGAAGTGTTGTGGTTGGAGCATGTTGTGGTCGTAGTCTGATGTGTGATGTCTAAAGTCTGAAGTCTGTGGTCGTAGTCTAAAGTCTGAAGACTGAGATCACTCGTAACTGTGCAAAATTAATCAAAGGCAAAGTCTTCAACAGCAAACGACTAAGTTTTTAACAAATGCAAAATCCAAAGCAAATCAAATATCAATTGTTCATCATCTTTTTATTTATGACCATCCACATGGTCTAACAAAATTGAAAAGAGAGATCTTATTCAAATACAAGGAATATTCTGCCTTTGAGTTTCAATTTCAAAGCTCATGTACATATTTTCAGAGTTGTTAACTAGTCACGGTTACGTGGATCTGAAATCCAAACCTGAGCCAGGGGCCCCAGTCTAATGCAACAGTCTTGTGCAGTCAGTCACCTTCCCTCGACAATCTCGCTGCTCGAACAAGGCGACACGGCCAGAGGGGAGGTGTCCGTATGGAACTTTTGGTTGTTGCTTGAGCTCGACGGCGCCCTGACTTGTCTGGCTGAAGACTGTTGCATTGACGATCCTGAGAAGTTCGCGAGGAAGCCATCGTTCCCGCTCCTGAGCTGCCAATCAGGGACGTAACTCGGCCTCATAGCCGTATCCACTTCGGTCATCTCGATATCTTCAGTAAGCATGGACACGACCTTCGACATTGGTGGGCGTTGCTGAGGCAGACCCATCGTGCAAAGAAGAACAACACTGATAACTCGTGCAGCCTCTTCCTCGTCGAATTCTGCGAGTTGAGGATCTAACAATTCAAGTGTCTGTCTGCTCTCGTGAAGACGCCAGGCCTGCGAATAGTAGTGTAATTTATTTTTTTAAAAAACCAAAGTGTAATTTAGTTAGTATACTAAATAAATTGATGGAAACTGTTTTGATGTTAGGATAAGTATGTAAATGTTGATCAGCTAGCTCACCCATCCAAGAAGATATTTCCTATCTTCCTCAAGACTCTCATCAAAGTTTGTCCGTCCAGCAATGATCTCCAATGCCACGATGCCAAATGCGAAAACATCAGCCTTCTCTGTCAGGTGGCCCATCATGGCATACTCGGGCGCGAGGTAACCACTGAAAACACACCACGGTGATTACCTTATTGATTTTCACTTATTAATGTGCATTGGAATAATCAAGAGTAGTGAGAAATGTTCTTACAGGGTGCCAGCAACTCCGGTGCTAAGATGAGTCATGTTGTCCTTGTAATGCCTGGCCAGCCCAAAGTCAGAGATCTTGGGGATGAAATCAGCATCGAGCAAGACATTGCTGGTTTTGATGTCCCTGTGCACTATCCGCATGCTGGATTCCTCGTGGAGATAAGCCAGGCCTCTAGCAATGCCTACGCATATCTCGAAGCGTGTTCTCCAATCTAGGTTCAAGTTCGTCCTACCTGCATTTTCACTGAAGCTTTAGGCAACTTGGAGGTTTGCTTTTCATGGTGCAGATCTACTGCAAGTTTAGGAGGTCGAGAAAAGTAAAAAGTACCAAAGATTGCTCGATCAAGACTCCCATTTTCCAGATACTCATAAACCAAAAGTGGTGTATTCCTCTCAATGCAACAGCCATGCAACTTCACAAGGTTTCGGTGTTGAACTGCGGATATGGTTGCAATTTCTGTAATGAACTCCCTTTTCCCTTGATGAGATGTCGGACACAACTGCTTTACAGCTACCATTCTCCCATCAAGTAGCTTACCCTGTACACAAAAAAGATATTCTGTCATTACCTCATGATTTCAGCATGCAACAAGTACATTATATTTAGTAGATTACGAATCGTAATTAACTACTTGAATCTGCAATGAAGTGTAGAGCTACTTAGGGTGCAATGGAGTATAGAGAATGCTAGATTGTAGAACGAAATGAGCGCAAATCACATAAGATGTATTTTCTGCTTTCCTAAAAAAGTTGATTTTTTGGAGGAAATTTAACTGACCTTGTAAACGAGTCCGTATCCCCCCTTTCCCAAAATGTTACTAGGATTAAAATTGTCGGTAGCTGATTTTACTTCACCATAACTAAAGACGTTAGGCCTTCCCACTATGCTGAACAGCTCTGCAGAACATCACATCAGGCAAAAAAGGAAGCATGTGTCATTTCTTCCCATAATTACTATAATAATTTTAGGCCCTGTTTGGAATACAATAATTTCATAGAAAATAGTTCAATTTCTACAGAAATCATGAAAAATTCCAGCGTTCTTTGCATTACCTTCCATTTCCACCTCCATCCTCTTTCTTTTCTGCCTCCAAACAAAGATTACCGTGAGTGCTAGAAATCCTAAAACTGCAGCACAGACTACAACTCCAGCAACCAAACATGTTTTACTGCTACCTGTACTTTCACCACCAGTACTGTTTTTCTTTGGACCAGGATCCCCTTCATTGTTGCTACCTACAGTAGGAGTAAGATAACAGAAAATGGATTATTGTAAGATTATCTCCTGGAACCAATTGTTTCCTGAGATAGTCAACAGTACCATAAGAAGATACACTTAATGCTGAGATAGATGGCCCGTAGTACCCCAGGAAAGGAATGCAACAAGTGCCCTTTCCAGCCCAAAAGAGATGAATCTCCATGAAATTTCTCGTAACTTCAACAACATACGGCCTCTGAACAGCAGTAAAAGATTTCCCATTTGTCTGCTTCTTTATATCAAAATCCTTTTCTCTAAGTTCTCCCTGCACCAAGTAAGCCAGCAAAATTTTTTAAAATTTACAAAAGAAAATGAAAGATCCTAGAATCAATTCAGTAGATAAAACATAAGAGAAATCATTCCCACACTTTTGTCAAGTACGTTTAAGAGTAAAGTTGGTTGGATTGAATCACTTTTTTCTCTTGCTAATTGGTATAAATACACACATGCATGGGCTTATGGGCCAAACACACACAGACTCAGCCCAACAAAAGAGATTATCACTAGCTGGTATGTTCAAGAATAGGCCACCTGGATGTATATATCGAAAATTCTCCTTCCCACGCTTTTCCAGGTCTTATCATCTGGGAAGAAGATCTCTGCAAATTGAAGCAAAACGTTGTAAGTGCCATTCTTGAGCCCAATGCCGTAGTATCTCAATGAAGAGGGTGACATTCTAGCTGTCTGGAATATTTCACTATCAAGGGTGTTGCTAAACTTGTCAGAAGTGTATATAAGGGAACTCTCATTATTAGGGCCCTCCATGAATTTCCCGATGTTGCTAACACCCCATCTCGTTGAATTCGTAACGTAGTACGATGCATCTTGCAGACTGGCATCATCACGTTCGTAAATGGAGCTGTCTGAGCCTCTAATGGATCTGTTACCACCAGAGTCAACCGCAAAGGAGGAATCTACAAGTTAACAAAAATACAGAAGTGATAAGGGCTGTTTCTCTTAGGATTTCTCTTGGGATTTTAGTGTTTCCCAAGGAAGGTACTGCTAAAGGATGAAGAGATAAGGGCTCCTGGGCTCACAATATGGAGGGCCAATAGAACATGGAGTATCTCGCTGAAGACAATTTAGTCCTGAAGGCAAAATACTACAAACAAAAGAGATAGTTCAGCACATAGTTAAATTAGGTGTATCAGTGTTTCATAAAGACGAAGGAAAACTAAATGAAGCAAGGGGAAAAACCTGCTTTTGGTGCTATCTATCATGAAGTTGTTCCACACCAAATTCCTAAGAGAAATATAACGCAGACAGTTTGGTCACAAAGTATCATGTTCATCATAGTTTGTAGTTTCACAGTCTAGACTAAAAATATACTAGACATGTATTAATTTTTTTTACTTTCTAAATGGACATTAGACGAGAATAACCTACACATGTAAATTGTTCGTGCTAACCCAAGAAGGAAATCTTCCTGAGAGCATATTGTACGACAGATCTCTGCAAAGAAAGATGAAGGCGTATATTCATTAAAAAGAGGAAGAAAAAGAATGTCCAAGACACGTCACACACCAAATATAAACTAAATAAAACCTAATTTTGCGTGTAGCACAGAGTGGTGGACATGCATACTGTCAGTATGAAGGTTTGACACTGACAAAATTGATTAAAATGTAACACCCCGGCCCTCCACAGGACCCAAGATACTACCACCACATACTTACCATTTCAAAAGTGTTGCTAATCCAACTTTTAGCAGCACCAGTTGGATTAGCAATACTTTTGAAATGGTAAGTGTGTGGTGGTAGCATCTTGGATCCTGTGGAGGGCCAGGGTGTTACAGTTGGTATCAGAGCAGGCGTTAGGTCCGTGATAGATAATTTGGTAACCTAGGCTACCTTAATCAATTAAAGCTTGACTTAGACCAAGTAATTGAATTAAATTTGACACACTTTGTTGCACAGTAGGATGGGGTTTAGTACTTGCATTGCATATGTGTTTTCCCTAATTGTCATGTTGATTTATACTGCTAAAGTTGATGATCGTGAGTTGATTGTGTGATTGCTTCTCTGTTGTGAATAGAGATGCCGAGAGGTAGAGGTCGTGGTCGCAGTGCGGGCCAAGGCCATGCCCAAGCAGAGCCATCGCTAGAGGTTTAGCAGGAGGCACCCGACATGGAAGTTGGGTCTGCTGAGCAGTCTGTAGCTGGGGTTCAAGTAAGGTCTTCAGCCTTGCTGCGGGAATTCATAGAGGAGGTTTGTGCGTTTCGCCGACAAGCGCCTGCTGCTACTGCTGCGGCCGTACCTATCACTGTCCCAACTGCCGTTCCAGTCACATCGGAGCCAAGAATGGGCCTTCACGAATGGATGGCATTGCGGTTGGATACTTTTGATGGGACAGGTATGCCAGTCCAAGCTGCAGACTGGTTGCGCTATATGGGAAGGCAGTTCAAAGCTTTAGAGATGATTCACAGCTTAGAGCTCGCTTTGTGGCCTTTCAATTGAAAGGTCAAGCAGACATCTGGTAGGAGGGAGTCCTTTCAGCCAGAACCTCTGCCTAAGGTCCAGCCACCTGGGAGGTCTTCATCGAGCAGTTCAAGGTGAAGTATTACCCAGAATCTTTTGTGGAAAGTATGGAGGTTGCCTTGTCGACCCTTGTACAAGGAAATATGACAGTAGCTGAGTACGAGGCATGGTTCAATGACTTGATCCGCTTTACATCCGTTGGTCACAAGTAGTGACCTTGAGAAGGCCAAAAGGTTCTGCCGAGGGCTCCGTTCTGAGTATCGGTATGTTATGGGGGATACTGCACCACATGATTTTAGGTCTGTGGTCGAGCAGGCTAGAGGAATGGAGATGGAGATGCAGCTCACTAAAGGGTCACAACTCTCTGGTGGTCTGAGTACTTCTGGTGGTGACCAGAAGAGGAGTTATAGTGAGAAGAGTGGGTCATCTCAGCGGCCTGCTCCTAAAAAGTCCAATGGAGTCAGCATTCTTCACAGTCATCCAAGTCTAAATCGTTGACGTTGTCGTGTCCTACACCACCATTATTGCATCCTATCCTAGGGCAGGGCATGATTTGTTTTAAGTGTGGTGGTGAGCACCGAGCTGTCGAATGTTCTTGGACAGGGGAATGTCGACACTGTGGCCGGTTGGGCCACATGGAGAAGGTTTGTCGTCAGAATCCCTCTAGTATCATTAAGTGGGAGCCGGTATCTGCGTCATCGAATGCCTCATCTTGGGGTCAGTCCAGGTGTTGCCGGCTGCTCCTACGCAGCAGCCTCCTTCCTGGGTGCTGCCTACCGGGTACTACTAGCCTCCTACTCCAAGTACTCCACTTCAGTATGCTGCATAGCCTCCCTTTTAGATGTCGCCACAGCAGAGCGTCGGAACTCTCGCTGCTCTGGTGCCATCCGGAGTCTACACATTACCTGCCACTAAGTCTGCGAGTCGACCGGATGTGGTGACAGGTACTCTGTTAGTGGGTTCACACAGTGCTCTCGTTCTTTTCGATTCCGGTGCCACTTATTCATTTGTTTCTCATGAGTTTGCTAGAAAGGCAAAATTGAGTATGCAATAGATTTCACAGTCGGTTTTAGTCAATTCCCCAAGGGGTATTATTGCTAGATCAATGGTTTGTCCCGGATGCATGGTTTCAGTTGATGGCTAGGATTTTGTGGCCAACCTCATGGTTATTCCGATAGAATATTTTGATGTGATCCTCAATATGGATTGGTTGCATCAGTACCAGGCAGTGATTTCCTACTTCTAGAGGACAATAACTTTACAAGCTCCTTCAAGGGAGGAGATAACCTTTCAGGGGAATGCATCTCCGGGTTCTCTTTTTGTGTTGGCTAGCCTGTTCCCTAGCCGACGAATGTTTAAGTTTGGATTACTTCTATCACTTGCGGAAAAACCAAGCGCACCTTTGCGCATTGAGGATATTCTAGTGGTATGTGAGTACCTCGACATATTTCCTAAAGAACTTTCGAGAATACCACCCACAAGAGATGTGGAGTTCCGGATTGAACTTGTTCCTGGCACTCGGCCTATCTCAATATCCCCGTATCGTTTAGCACGACCACTCCAAGAAGAGTTGAAGAAGCAATTAGATGGGCTATTGTCCAAGGGGTTGATCCGTTGTAGTGTGTCACCCTGGGAGCCCCCGTCCTATTCACTGAGAAGAAGGATGGGAGTTGGTGCATGTGTATAGATTATCGTGCTCTTAATTGGGTGACTATCAAGAATAAATACCCGTTGCATTGCATCGAGGACTTGTTTGATCAATTGAAGGGAGCCAAGATGTTTTCCAAAATTGATCTACAATCTGGGTATAATCAGATTCGAGTGCGGGAGCAAGATATTGAAAAGATAGCTTTCTCTACGAGGTATGGACACTATGAGTATAAAGTTATGTCCTTTGGACTAACAAATGTCCCTGCTGTTTTTATGGAAATGATGAACAGCATCCTACACAAGTATTTGGATGACTTTGTAATTGTGTTCATTGATAATATCTTGATTTATTCCAAGACGAAGGAAGAGCATGAGCGGAATTTGAGGCTCATGTAGAGACTCTGAGGGAAAATCAATTCTTCGCCAAGTTGAAAAAGTGCGAGTTCTGGATTTCTAAAGTTGGCTTCCTAGGACATGTGATTAATCAGGAGGGTATTTCAGTAGATCCAACCAAGATTTCTACAGTAGTAGACTGGAAGAGACCATCTAATGTTAAGGAGGTGAGAAGTTTTTTTAGCTTAACTAGTTATTACCGGCGTTTCGTGAAAGACTTCACCATTATTGCCAAGCCAATGTCTCAACTCACGTGGAAGGGCATGAAATTCCAGTGGACCTGGGAATGCAAGCGCAGTTTCAATATTTTGAAAGAGAAGTTAGTAACTGCTCCTATTCTCACTCTTCCTGAGCTAGGAAAGCGTTTCACGGTCTACTCGGATGCATCGCGAGTGGGTTTGGGTTGTGTGCTCATGCAAGATAGCAAAGTGATCGTGTATGCCTCGTGACAATTAAAGAAATATGAGACGAATTACCCTACTCACGATTTAGAACTAGCTGTAGTGGTTTTCGCTATAAAGATTTGGAAGCATTATTTGTATGGAGAATCCTGTGAGATTTTCACTAACCATAAGCACCTCAAGTACATCTTCACTCAGAAGGAGTTAAGTTTGAGGCAAAGAAGATGGTTGGAATTGATCAAAGACTATGATCTCACTCTCCAGTACTATCCAGGCAAAGCAAATGTAGTTGTTAATGCCCTAAGTCGCAAGACGACGCCCTCCATTGTAAGTTGTCTTGTTGTTGACTTTGAATGGATGGGAATTTCCTATTATTATGCTGGTATAGCATAGGTGGAGACATAGTTGTTGCTAGAATCAGCAATTCCAGAATGGGTGAAAGAAGCACAACAACACGATCGATTACTTCAACAAGTGAAGAAGCGTCTCGATGAAGGAAAATTGGGGGATTTTAGCCTTGATGAGTCAGGTGCATTGCGGTTTAGGGGCCATCTTTACGTGCCACAAAAGGCTCAAGTCAAGGACAATATTTTGAGAGAAGCTCATTATACCCCATACACTGTACATCCTGGTGAGACCAAGATGTATCAGAATTTGAAAAAAAGCTTTTGGTGGAAGAGAATGAAGTGGATGTCGCGCAGTATGTGGCATCTTGCGGGATTTGTCAGCAAGTGAAGGCTGAGCATAAGCATCCCGCCGGACTGATGCAGCCTTTAGATGCTCCTCAGTGGCCCTGGGATGATGTTACCATGGATTTCGTAGTCGGCTTGCCTCGTACCTAGCAAGGTAAGGGTGCGATTTGGATAGTGGTGGATCGATTCAGTAAGTTCGCACACTTCATCCCTATTCATACGATGAATTCGATGAGTGATTTGGCACCTGTCTATGTGTGTGAGATAGTGAGATTGTATGGTGTGCCCAAGACAATAGTTTCGGACAGAGATGCCAAGTTTGTCTCCAAGTTTTGGGAGAGCCTGCAAAGCGAACTCCAATTTAGTACCGCTTTCCACCCACAGACAGATGGGCAGTCTGAACGCACCATTCAGACACTAGAGGACATGTTGAGGTCCTATGTTTTGTTGTGGAAAGGTAGCTGGGAGGATCAGTTGGCACTCGTGGAGTGTGCCTACAACAACAGCTACCACTCCAGTGTTCGGGCCGCGCCATTTGAGGTTCTGTATGGGCGAAAATGTAGATCGCCACTCTGTTGGGATGCCATAGGTGACAAGGCAGTTCTGGGTCCAGATTGGGTCCAGCAGACAGTGGAATAAGTGGAGGAGATTAGACAGAATCTGCTAGCTACCCAGAGTAGGCAGAAAAGCTATGCGGATATTAGAAGGCGAGACTTAGAGTTTGAAGTGGGGGATCAGGTGTTGTTGAGAGTGTCTCCTACTAAAGGAATTGTGCGATTTGGTACCAAAGGGAAGCTTAGCCCGCAGTATATTAGGTCATTTCCGATTCTGGCACGAATTGGAAAGTTGGCATATCGTTTGGATCTTCCTGAGTCTATGCGAGGAGTTCATAATGTGTTTCATGTTTCTATGTTGAGAAAGTACTTAAGGGATCCAGAACATGAGATTGTTCTAGAACCATTGCCCCTTAAGCAAGACCTTACCTTCGAGTCCCGTCCAGTTCGGATTCTGGAGGAATCGAAGAGAGTGTTGAGGCACATAACGATAAAGTATGTTAAAGTCCTATGGTCGCATCAGACTGAGTGAGAAGCGACGTGGGAATTGGAATCTCGCATGCGCGAGAAGTACCCAGAGTTGTTCCCCATGGGTATGAGTTAAGAGTTGTTTTCTGTTTGGCTCAGTTTGTTTGTTTTTCATATAGATTACCGAGTTTCAGAATTCGGGGTCGAATTCTGTTAAGGGGGTAGACTGTAATACCTAGGCTGGATGAGGGCCAGCCCGACCCATCCCCAAAGCTATAAGAGAGAGAGGGAGCCAGGTAGAGGGAGAGGCAAAAGCCATTTTGGCTTCTCTTCCCCGTGCACACCTGTGTGCTGTCGCTCCCCCTTGCGCCTGCTGCTGCCGCTCGCCCACCCGTCAGCGCCGCCGCTCGCCACCCCCTGGCGCCGTCGCTCGTCACCCTCTGGCAGCTGCCGCCACTTCACCTTGCTATGCCACTGTCGCTGTCCCCAACTCGCGTGCATCGCTGTCGTCTAGCGCCGCTACCCCTGCCTTGCTTTTCGCCCCTACTGCTACTGCCGCTCCTCCCTGCGGCTCACCGTCGTCTTCCCTTGCTTCGCTGGCCGCATGCCGCGTAGGGGGGAGTCGAGGGAAGAGCGGGGAGCCGACCAGGGGTGGAGGGCTGGCCAGTCGAGAGTAGAGGAGGGAGAAGCCGAGCACCTTCAGTGACGTGCACTGCCGTCCTGCCTCCCGTTGGTGAAAAAAGGGAGAGGGGAGGAAGAGAAGAAAGAGGAAGAAGAGGAGGCGGCCGGGAGTGGGAGTGAGACGCGGGAGACGCCGACCGAGAAAGGAGAAGACAAGAGCGAGGAGTTAGCTGACGGAGGAAAAAGAAAGAGGAAAATAAAGAAGAAAGCCAGCGAGCGCCGGCGGAGTAAAGAAGAGAAAGGAAGAAGGGGGCGTCGGCACTGGGAGGAAAAAGGAAGAGGAAGAAAAGAAAAGAGAAGGAGAGAGCCGGCGCTGGAAAGGAAAAAAAGAGAAAGAGAAGAAAAGAGGAAAGGGAGAAAAAGAAGAGAGGAAAAATAAGGAAAGTTTGGTCCGGCGTCCAACACCTGATCCGGCTAAGGGACGATAAGTAGTTCCCCAATCCAGTCGTTCAGGGCTAAGGTAACGCCTCGAAAATCCTTCTCCATGCTTATTTACTAAGTCGTGCATAAGTTAGAATTGATGTAGTGGCCATTTAGACGGTGTTTATTAATATGAATGCCTGAACGGTGAAATGGGTATTGCCACTACTGATCTAGTCGATCCGTGGCAGGAAAGGGAGGGGGAGAGAATAAATTAAGGTTAAATAGTGTGATCGATTAAAGTGAGATTAAGCATATAGAATTCGATCGGTGAGTATAAATAATGAAATCGCTAATTTTACAGACTGGTTAAGCATCAGGGCAATGAGAAGTTGCCCAGTGGAACAGGGTTTGATTATGTTGGTTGGACGTTAGAGTGATGTCATTTACTCGTATATGAATGTATTACATTAGCAATCAATTGAAATAGTTAATGTTTGTTCAGGTGGCGGTTCGAGTCTGGTGCCATCCACGCACTGTCCGCTAGGTTAACAGGCAAGTGCATGGTAGAAAAGTAAACTGTGGTGAATGTTTGTTATTCATGTTTTCATGCTGTGATTTACAGTATTTATGAGATGATGCATTTGATTATGTGCTAATCATACCTTGATGAGTATCACTTATGATTAGACATCCACATTTGAAGCATATTGCATCATACAAAATGCATAAGAGTCAGGTCAGTGAGAAAGTCATATGACTAGTCCAGAGTGCTCTTAAATAAGACCTACAGAGGTAGGCACCTCCACAGGATGGAGGGAGAGGATGACATCAACGGGTGTACCCTCCACTATACCGGTATAAGTTACAGTTACATATGCATTGCATAGCATTGCATTGCATAAAAGTGACAGAGAAAGTGATACAGTTTACAGTACAGAATTGATTTACAGATTACAGTTACAGAACTGATTTATAGTTTACAGTTACATAATTGATTTATAGTTTACAGCTACAAAATTGATTTATAGTTTACAGTTATAAAGTTGATTTACAGTTTACAGACATAGAATTGATTTACAGTTTACAGTTACGAACTTAATTTACAGTTTACCGTCATAGAGTTAATTTATAGCTTACAGTTCGTGAAATCGATTGAATTGCTAAAGTGATGTTATTGTTTTATCATGTGCTTGCTGAGTCTCCGGACTCACCCTTACTTTGTCATTGTGTTTAGGTGAATGATGACGACATGCATGGAATGGGGATAGTCTTTTTGGTACTGCACATATGAAATATCAGCTTAGTCTTACACTGAGCTTTTATGTTTAATTTAGGGCTAAGTCTTTTGTGGTTCGCTGTTTGGTTTAAGTTTGCTTGCGAGCCGTGGTGGTGGGTCTCTATGGTCGTGGAGCACAAAGTCTGTTTATATTATGGTTTCTGAAATATGAAGTTAGTTGGTTTATTGTGATTATCCGATATTTATTTGTTGTTTGTTCCCTGTGGGTAACCATAAAAATAGTGAAGGTGCTGCTAAAAGTTGGATTAGCAATACTTTTAAAATGGTAAATATGTGGTGATAGCATTTTGGGTCCTGTGGAGGGCCGGGGTGTCACATAAAAATAACTGAATTATGAAATAGAAGAAAACAACTTTTTTTGAAACGAAAGATGAAAACAACTTACATCGTATTAAGTGAAGGGCTTTTTATTTCTGGCAGGCTCCCAGAGAGGTTATTGCTCCCAAGAAATCTGGTTCCTATAAACTTTAGTATGGGGAAAGTTGATAGTACTACTTGAAATAGAACTGGTAAAAGCATTAGATTTTATACAGATTTCCTTACAGGTAATTGAGCGAACTCAGGTTCAGGAGGGTTGGAGGAACTTTGCCTGTGATGCCGTTAAAACTCAAGTCCCTGATTCACCCAGAAACACACGAAGAGCAAAAAGTTCGACACCATCACATTGTACTCGCAACTAAACAAGTTGATTTCAAACAGCTTCCCAATAATTGTTGATTTCAAACAGCTTCCCAATAATTGTTGATTTCAAACAGCTTCCAAATAATTGTAAACTTAGTTTTTGTCAAAAGTTACTTACAGGTAGAAGAGTTGTACAAAATTTGAGAAGTCCACTGAAGCAAGGTTGTCAGATATCATGCAGTTTCTCAGAATTCTGTAAGAAGGGAATAAAAAGCTTTAAGATGTCCCACATATGCCAAGAGATAGACAATGTTGTTAAGTACATGCGATGTCACCGTACAGCTTATCCAAAGATGTCATGTTACCAACAAAAGCCAATGAAGACATCTCGTTCGTTAAATCGCCTATTTGCCTTCACAATATAAAAGTTAATGAACCACAAACATAACTTTTGCAACAAGCACACAACAGGTGTCACCAGATGTAAAGTTGGAAGAACCTACAAACTTGTCAATTTGATAAGATTAGAAAGACTTGCAGGAATGGGACCGTCAAAATTATTTCCTTGGAGTCTCCTGCATTGACACATACATCTAATTAGAAGTGAAAGGAGTTGATTCCTTTTAAAACTTTTGAAAATGTAGTTAGATAGGCACTAAAATGCAAGACAGTAGGGGGCAGAATTATTTTTTCCCCTCTGAAATGAGAGTAGCTTCAGCCTTATCGTGAACATCGAAAACACGTGCAGATCATATTTGTCTCGTTAAGTTCACCTAGAAGGAAACAATCGAAGAAAATTAAGACAGTAATCAAGTGGTGTTTCGTCTTACAGGTCTTGCAAATTTAACAAGCTCCCAATATAATCAGGTATTTTCCCAGTGAAATCATTATCTGATGCCCATCTGGATGCATAAGAACAAAGTTAATGCATTGCTTGCACCAAACGTGTTAAGAACAGAAAATATGTTCTCAGAGAATTTACAGGACTGTCAGGTTCTTAAGTTTGGAAAAGGTTGATGGTAGTTCCCCGCTTAAACCACAACTATCAATATACCTGTAATCGCAAGAGGAATGGTTCTGTTCAATTATGGTACATATACATGGGTTGTTAGAAGGAAAGGGTAAGTCAAGCAGAACCAAGACATAACAGTTGTTCAAGTTTGGTCAAGTTTTGTAATTCTTCAGGAAGTGGGCCGACAAACTTATTTGAGGCCATGCCCCTGAAACACAAAGAAACGTGGGTTAGAAAATACATGTACGAAGCAATTGGTAGATGAAAAATCCATATGCTTGATTTACGGAGCTAACTCTTTTTTGATTTGGTCAAGTAACTTCTACAAGAAATGAGCTTTTGAACAACCACGAATATTATATTATGTAATAACAGATTAAGCAGGGCCATGTGGTTAGAGTCTTTTTCAGCTGTATTCGAGATCACCACAATAACAAATGAGATCGCTCTTACAACTTAACGAGATTCTTCAGGTTGCCCAGCTCGCGTGGTACAATTCCCGTCAATGCATTGATTGTCACAGATCTTGTAATTTTGAAAAGAAAGAATGACAATGATGTACTAACAAGATACCACATAATAATACTTAACATTTAAATGCAAAGCTTCTAAAAAAATGAATTGTAATTCTTACATAGACTTCAACATGGTCAACTCTCCAATGAATGCCGGTAAAGATCCTGTCAAGTAATTTCGTCGTAGATCCCTGAAAGATATCCGATGCAAAACAACTGTTGTGAAAATGACCATTTCGGTCAATTAGTTGGTTGATTAATCATTAGAGGTGGTTAAAGGGTCACATATGGTACTCCCTCCATCCAAGTTTATAGGATTTATTTTTTGAATAGCCTTGTTCATAAATATAGAGCGTATTTCATATTTTAATTCAAAATTAGTGTAATGTTCTCTTTATATCCCTAATAAATATACAGCTTTATTTATTATTCTCTGCATACATACATTGAATATAGTGCTTACAGATAATAATTAGGGGTAATCTAACTATTTTCACTATCTTCTTCGTTTATGTGTTAAGAGAAAATACGCCTTATAAATTTGGATGGAGGAAGTATATGCAAAGAGAATTTAGCGGTCTTGAATAATTAATTAGCCATTTTCCGCCATTAGTTGTCCATTTTTCCAGCTTAACTATAAAAGCATGTTAATTTTGTTTGATAATTACAATTCATTACTGTAATATATTGATCAGTGGTGCACAACATGTACCATATAGAAGTATAAAACATAAATACAAGTTATGATTTGATTATACTTTATATAGTGACAACTTATTATAATACTAACAAATAAATTATTTTCAATAAATTTTAAATATAACTAAATATATTACCATGAACGTATAATTATAATACAAATTCTGATTATATAGTATCACTTGGTGGAACCCTGTCCCTTCCATCCGACATGACAAGCGTACGACATTTTTCACACCACTACGTAAGACCAATATTTCTATCGATTTTGCTATTGTATAGGTGACTGAAATTTTTTTATCTCTCAGTTACCTGAAATTGCACTCTCAATTAACTGAAATTGTAGCCCCCTCAAAAAAAAACCTGTTACTTTAGGTGATTCAGAGTGCACCTAAAGTTGTACTCTCAATCAACTGAAGTTGCAACATCTCTTCAAAAAATCATCTGCAACTTCAGGTGATTCAGAGTGCAACTTCAGATGACTGAGAGATAAAAAAATTTCAGTTGTCTGTACAATAGTCACTCCCTATTTCTATACTCCTATTGGGAGGTAATCTTCTTGGTAAACATGCAGCAATATTTGACTCATATAGGCATTGGAAAGCAATAGCAACGCAATTTGAAGTAGCGTGTTGCCAAAAAAGATCTGTAACACAAATGCAGAGACAAACATGTCAATGTTGGGAGCATGTTCGATTTGGACAGCATATTTCTAGTCAATGAAAGAACGTCTATTAGTCTATATACAACTGAGATAAGAATAAGTACATATATTATATGAATCAACATGAATGCGTTGTTCTTTCCATTCTAACCTATTGATGTATGACTAAAAGTGATACTCAGCTTGGCAATCTACTGTGTTCACTCTTTTTTTTCCTCTCTAATTAGTTAAGAACACGACGTTGAGCATTAACTAGAAGTTCTTCTCATGGTGAGTGCAACTGTGTACATCTATTAGGTATAGTTTGGGTCTGGTTGCAACAACCTTTCTGTAATACTTCAAAGGCAAAAAAAAAAAAAAACTACATGACACTATAAAATGGTGGCATTGGCTCTAAAACACTATAAAATCGTGGTTTGATTGTAAGATACTTCAAAATAGTGGCTATTTGCCACAAAATACTACGGGTATTTAAATAATATTATCTTTGCTAGTGGGAGGCATTAAATTGTAGAAAAACTAAAAAACCGAGCCAAGTGGAACCCACTTGTCAGCGTCCTATCTCCTGCCCCTCTTCTTTCTGTGGCCACGTGCTTCTGACCAAAGGGGTCACGCACTACAGCAACTGAACATCCATAAGCAAGGGCAAAATAGACCTTTCACATGCCTTCTCTCACCCCTCCTACATGGATAACATTATTATAATGGACGCAGTCTCCTATAGCAAATAACCACTATTTTGCAATGTTTTCGAACAAAACCAAAATTGTGATTTGTGAGCGTTCTACAATAAACGTCACAAATGTGCGATGCCCTGAAACCAATTTCGCCCTCTTCAAATGAGTTCTTTGGCTTAAAAAGATTAACATGGAAATAGTTCATACAGCTTTGTCAGGTAAGTTAGATTTTGCAGCTCCTCTGGTATCTGACCAACCGCGTCTAATGCAAATACTTTCCTGCATGGAGAAAGGCAGAAAAAATAAGTTGTAAGAATACAAGTTGAAAACATTGACTAGCATGGCTTCATGCAACAAAGTACAGAAGACTGCCCAAATAATCAATCGTTCGATATCCAAACAGAGAACTTGTCATGGACATGGATTTCCTACAAAAGTCTTCTCGAAGAAAATTTTATTCTTATTACTGGATTACTAAAAGAATTGTGTCCTGAATGGACAGTTATAAAAGCATAAAAATAAGTCGGAGGATTACATGGTGAAAGCACTTGACTGGCATGACTTCATGCGAGATGCGACTACTTGCACAAAACTGCCCACGTAATCAATTAATTGTTGGATACCATGTAGAGCATATGTCATTACACTGCAGGATTTCTAAAATAATTTTGTCCTGAATGGTCCACTACTGTGAACACACCGTTACCTAATAAAAACTTTGTTAATATATTGTAGACTAAATTGCATTTTCCACCATCTAATTGGACTTAGGTTAAAGAAAACCTGGATATTATCTTTTTTTTGTACATAACACCGTCTAATCTTACAATCCGTTGCTCTTTGCATCAAGGCTCAACTTAAACCGGATCTAACCCGCATAACTGACAGCTCGAGGCCCCACTCACTAGCGCTACATGCATCGGTGTGTTGGTTTCTAGGCTAGCCAAGAGGGGAGGTGATCCTTTTTTGTTGACAAATAATCGATGAACAGATAAACGGCAATGCAATTCATGCAATCAATCAACAAGAACATAATAAATCAATCATAGGAGGCATAGTTGAGAGAGAATATCAGAACGTAGTCTTTATTAATTTCAGATCTATCTCATGTTACAAAGGGCTATCTATTTATAGCCTAAACCCCTAGGGATAATTCTAGTATTTGTCCACACCATAAACTTCTAGGTTTCGTAACACTCTCCCTTGGACGAATACCACGGCATGTACATGCTTATTAAAAACTCCTCCCAAAAACCTAGTGGGGAAAATGAGATGGAGAAAAGAGTACACCGCATCCGTTCCTTGTGTCGCACTTGTTGCCTCATTAAAAACCTTCACGTTAGAAAACTTAAGGAAAAACTCACAATAGATCTTCATGATCATGTACGTCTTCTGGTCTTATATAAGGGCAATGGTTCAGAGATTTACTCCCCCTAAACTCTGTAACTCTCTAAGTCGCCTCATCCCTATGCCATGAATACACTTCTGGAAGCTAGAGGCTAGAAGGGATTTTGTAAATAAATATGCTAGATTATCACATGACTTAGCTTTTAATACATTTGTCTCTCTGTTCTTTTGGAGTTCGTGAGGGTAAAAGAATTTAGGAGCAACATGCTTCATGATATTACTCTTAACGTAGCCTATTTGCATCTGAGCCACACCAGCTGCATTATCTTCATAGATAATAGTGGGGTCATCGGCGGTGTTTATGCCACATGACTTCTTGATATAGCTAATCATCTATCAAAGCCAAACACATTCTCGTGAGGCTTCATATAATGTGATTATTTCTGAAGGGTTAGTAGACGTAGCTACCAAGGTCTACTTAAATGACCATCAAGAAATGGTTGTACCTCCACAAAGAAATACAAATCCTGTCTGGGATTTCGCATTATGTGGATCAGACAAATATCCTGCATTTGTATATCCAACCAAAGTAAAATCTTGATTCTTCAGGAAAAATAATCTAAGATCTTGTATGCCCTGAAGGTACCTGAGAAGAGTTTTCACGCTAGCCCAATGGCTTTGTGTTGGAGCTACGTTGTATCTGGCTAGCAAATTGATTGTGAAAGCAATATTCGGTCTTGTGCAGTTAGCAAGATACATTAGTGCTCCAATGGCACTCAAATATGGAACCTCTGGTCCAAGAATTTTCTTATGTTCCATCCTTGGTCTAAACGGGTCTTTGTCCGCTTCTAGGGACCATACGACCATTGGAGTTCGTAATGGATATGACTTATCCATATTAAATTTCTCTAACACCTTCTTAGTGTAGGACAGTAGGAGGATTGGTGCACTAAAATTCCTTCAGGAAGCTGCTCCAGCTGCAAGCTTAAGTAAAATTTGGTTCATCCCAAATCCTTCATTTCAAACTGTTTAACAAGATAGGAACTTGCTTCTTTTATGTCATCTGTCGTTCCAATGATATTCAGATCATCGACGTACACTAAAATAATACAGAATATATTCTGGCATTTCTTTATGACCACACAAGGATAGTCTTCGTTATTAGTGTATCCTTTTTTCAGGAGGAATCCACTAAGCCGGTTGTACCACATTCTTCCGGACTATTTTAATCTATATAACAACCTTTCCAACTTGACGTTGTACATATCGTGATTCATTTTATTCGGATCCGGAATCTTTACTCCTTCTGGGACTTTCATATAAATATCCGAGTCCAGCGACCCATATAAATATGCGGTCACTACATCCATTAACTGCATACTTAAATTCACACCTGCTACCATTGATATCAAATATCAGAATGTTATTCCACTCATGACAGGAGAATAAGTTTTATCATAATTGATGCTGAGTCTCTGCGTGAACCCCTATGCTACAAGTCTCGCTTTATAACTCACCACCTCATTATTTTCATTTCTCTTCTGGATGAAAACCAATTTGGATCCTACAGGGAACACTTTCGGGGGGCTGTTCAGGCTATCGAGCCAAACACTTGTCTTTTATTTAGCGAGAGTAATTTTGCTTCAATATCTTCCTTCCGTTTACCCTAGTTTGAGCACTTCTAGCATTTAGCTAAGGACTTTGGTTCTGAATCCAGTTCAAGGTTTTTAGCAATTTTTGAGGCAAAATAGATGTTGATAATTGTAGTCTTTCTCTTATATAATTCTCTTGACTCCATAAAATATAATTTTCCTGACTCCATAAAATTAGTGGATATTTCTTCATTTTGTTCATCTAGCTCCTCGTGATTTTCCATAATGATGGAGTCTGGTTGTTTCGATGTCCTAGTATTAGTTTATGCACATGCAATTGTACTGGTGTTACCATCTTCAGGATCGTTCTCTTCAGGGATTCTCTCACCATCAGGTTGAGTCTTTTCTACTGATTCGAGAGGTAACCTATTTTCCTCGAGTTTCTTTTTCTACGGACGTCTCCACGGAATTAAGGCCTCATGCTCCGGTGCTCTCCCCCTCTTCTTCATACGAGGGGTTGGAGTGGTTCGAGTATCCGTCTAGGGTACTTCCACTCTCTCCAGGGCATTTACTGCTGGTGTATAAGATTTTGTTACTCCCTTTTGACTAGTGAAGGCATCTGGTAAATTATTTGCAATTTGTTGCAGGTTTATGATTCGCTGAACTTCTAGTTCAATTTCTGTAGTGCGTTGATCTAGGGCTTGGATGCCCGAGACATTCCAGACTATTTCTCGGCATTTTTCAGTAAGGTACTTTCCTCCCCCTAATGCCGGGAAATTATCTTCATCAAAGATGCAATCGGTGTAATGGGTCATAAACATGTCTCCCGTAGAAGGCTCAAGATATTTAATAATTGATAGGGACTCAAAGCCTACATAGACTCTCAACCTCCGGTGGGGGCCCATGGCCATACATTGTGGTGGTGAAATTGGCATGTATACAACACAACCAAATTTTTAATGATGGAAAATACTTGGTTCTTTTCTATGTAGTAGTTGTAAGGGGGAAACTGGTGGTATGCAGTTGGTCTCAAGTTTATTAGTGCAGCTGTGTGCAACACTGCACGGCTCCAACAACTGGTGGGAAGCCTACAATTCTATAATGAATGTCTGGCAATAAGCTTAATTCTTTTAATAAATGACTCTGCAAGGCTATTCTGAGTGTGGACGTGTGGTACTAAGTGCTCTACCTTAATGCCTGAAGCTAAACAATAGTCATTAAATGCCTTAGAGGTAAACTCGTCGGCATTGTCCATTCTAATGGACTTAATTCTTTCATTTGGAAAGGTTGCTCTTAATCTTATAATTTGTGATATTAGCTTAGCAAAGGTGTGGTTCCTAGTAGATAATAGGCATACATGGGACCATTTAGTAGAAGCATCTAATACCACCATGAAATATCTAAAGGGGCCCAACAGGGGTTGAATAGTTCCATAGATATTGCCTTGTATTCTCTCTAGGAAAATAGGTGATTCCCCCTTAATTTTCAGATAAGAGGGTCTAGTTATGAGTTTTCCTTTAGCATAGGCTGGGCACAAGAAATTTTCAGGTTTAGAAAAGGATAAAGTTTTTAAGCTATGAACAATAGAGTTACTTATAATTTTTCTCATCATGCCTAACCTAGGATGCCCTAATCAATCATGCTAGATCTTAAAGGGCTCCAAGGCTTTCTACTCTATTTTCATTGCTACATCTTCTTTAGGTTTTATGTAGGTATAATATAACCCAGATGAGAAGGAGGGAAGTTTTTCAACCACTCGTTTCTAACCACTGTCAAACTTAGTCGGTAGGAGATATTCTGTACCCCCTTCTAAATCGGTCTCCACATGGATATCATTCTGATGAATATCCTTAAATCTTAATAGGGTACGCTTTGATTTGGGATACAAGGGAACATCCTCAATCACTATTTGGGTACCCATAGGGAGAACGAGTATGGCCCTTCTAGTTGGTCATGACATGTCCTGTTCTCTTTGTTATCATTTGAACATATTTAGTATCCCTTAGGATCGAGTTGGTTGTTCCACTGTCTACAGACAAATCTCCTCCCCCGCCATCGGATTCAAGAAGTTGTTCTACATAGAGCATAATATAATCAAACAATCATTCAATAGGAATAAAGAACAAGCAACTCAATTTATTCATTAAGAATTAATGTTTAAATCCTAAACAATTAATGCTCCACAAGAGCGTGACAAACCCATTATTCTTCTAGAATGATCTAAACTGATAAAGTAAACTTAAGGAAACCATAACATATGGAGTTGCCCGAGGAAACTACAAGTCGCCATATATGTCAACCTCCATGTGATCACTCCCTGTAGTAGTGTCGAGCTCCAACCCTACAGTCGGTGCATCACCCATGTCAGCATCAGGCTGATCAACAAAATGTGACTCTACCTTCTTCCTTGGTGCCTTCTTGTTCTTGCCAATAGACTCCTGGTAGAGGTCTACCAGGTGCTTCGGGATGCGACAAGTACAGGATCAATGGTCCATATAACCACACCTATAGCAAGGCATAGAGGGATAGGCCTTCTCATTGCCCGAATCTGGCTCCTGTTGCTTTCCTCTCCCTTGCCCTATCCAACAGGGCTTGCCATTTCCCTTCTGCACATTCATCTTCTTCCACTGTCCACCCCTTTGCATGGGTCCCTTTCCATGGCCCTGGCTACCACTGGACTTCTGAAAGTTAGCATGAGCTTTTGGCAGTGGCTATGACCCAGTGGGACGGGTCTGATAGTTTTACATCAATAGCTCAAAATTCTTCTCTACCTCGAGAAGAGTGGTAATCAGTTTCAAGTACTTGTTGTACTTGGCTTGACGGTACTGCTGCTAGAGTGTCCTGTGAGTAGGGTGAAAAGTGCTCAAAGTCTTGTCTATCATCTCAGTGTCTGTAATCTTCTGGTTACAAAACCTAAGCTTGGCAACAAGCTTATGAATGGCATAATTATATTCAGACACCTTCTTTAAGTCCTGGAACCTAATGTTGGTCCACTCATGTTGTGCTTCAGGTAGCATGATAGACCTTTGTTGGTCATACCTTTCCTTAGGGAGTTCCACAATGCAAATGGGTCCTCTTGTAGTAGGTATTCAGACTTCAAGTCTAGATGGATGAGGTGCCTCAAGAAGCGCAGTGCCGCACATTTGGTGGCATCAGGAATGGCGGGAGCCCCAGTTGCTGGTTGGGTTATGGCGGCGTCGAGTGATCGGGCCGTCAGGTCAATCTTAGTGTCCATTGCCCATGTGAGGTAGTTGCTACCGTCCAAGGCGAGCTCAGCAAACTCCATAGTGATGTCAAACATTTCCTACATTATTCATGCACATTTCTAAATTTTACAATAGGTAAAAGCATGAATATTGCTAAATCAGTAAGGTATGGATTTTGTCTATTCATTAGACATTATTTAGAATTTTCTAGCAATTTTAATGAATTTATGCTAATTAATTAACAATTTTTAGAATTACTAAAAGCAGAAATAATATAGTAAAGAAAATAAACCCATAAACATATAATAATGCCAAAATACTAAAAGAAACTATAAACAAGCTCATATAATCTAAAAATTAATTATCTTAGAGCTAAATTCGGTCTGCTGGACTTATTTGCAATTTTGACAAACTCCAGAGTCAATTTTATAACTAATTTCCTACTTTCAGCACATATCTATTAATTTTCTGAAACTGCAGGGTCTAAAACATAAATTTCCGCAGACCAAAAAATTTCCTACTCCCCTTTTTTCATTTGGGCCGATACTGGCCCATTCGGCCCATATTAGTTGGTCGGCCCACAAAACCCTAGCCATCCAACTCCACTTCCCGGTGGCGGCCCCAATCGAGCGTGCGCTTCAGGTGACAGGAGGTCGACGCGAAGGGTGGCCAGACACGGGAGGTTGGTGTGGTGGGCGCCTCGGGCACAGATGCAGGCGTCTTCAGTGCAGGCGCGGGACAGTAACTGCCGATGTGTAGCGGCATCGGTGGGAGCAGCCTCGGTCAGCAGGAGATGGTCTAGGGTGAAGCGGTCGATGGCCTCGGGTGGAGGTGGCTGGCGTTGCCTCGGGTGGAGGTGGCTGGCATTGCCTCGGGTGGCAGCCGTTGCAGGCGCCCAACACGGAGATGTGTCTCGAGAGTGATGGTAGCCAAGTGGTGTTGTTCGTTGGCTTCGAGCACGGGCAGGCCGGGTGGTGGACACAGCGCAGGGCACAACGATCGGTGACATCGGGGCATGGTGGCCAACGACTTCAAGTGTGAGACATGACAGCTTTGGCTGGTGCATCTTCGGGCCATCGGCGGCTAGTGTGGGTTCAAACCCGCCGGAGATTTCTTTCATAGAGATGAGAACCAATTTCATCCCAAGCAATCTCTAATCTATTTTCTATTACAGATATAGATTCTAGCTATTTGATCTAATGATTTTTGCATGGAGTGGTATAACCATACATATATAATATAGATCAATTTGAGACTAGAATCAATTAGAACATATCTAATCTAATCATGGCATTGCAAATAGATCTAGTATCAATCTAGATTGAAATATAAATTACAATGCACAATAGATCGATTTGTGATTTGCATACCTTTCACCTTGGAGAGCGATTCGTACTGATAACGTGTTAAGAAATAATCGATTGATAGATGAACGGCAATGCAATCCGCGCAATGAATCACTAAGAACACAATAGATCAATCACAGGAGACAAAGTTGACAAAGAACACCAGAACATAGTTTGTCAGGGACAGGGTGGAGGGGGAGGTGAGGAGGAATGAGGGGTATTTATAGTTGGGGAGGAGCTTAGGAGGCGGTGGATGCTTGTTGTAATTTGCGGTGGTAGTCGACTGGTCATGGAGGTGACAGCAGCACCAATTGCAGAGCGAGTTGATCATTTGGCTTTTATCTGGATTTTCTGTGCTTTTTTGGATTTTAAAAACCAATTTCAAAGCTAACAAGTATTTTTGTAAAAATTAAAAGACCAAATATATTTCGTAAGTCTAAAACATCTCCAGAAATTTCTATGAATTTTTCTGGAATTTTTAGACTTTATTTGCTATTTTCTAAGTATTTCCAAAGCTTCCTAGTATTTCTAAAAACCAAAAAGGAATTTTAAATCTCGCTCTCTCTCAGGCTGACACGTGTCAAGCCCTGGTTCAATCCGCCCTCAGCTGATCTAATCCTAGCCGCTCGATCTCACTTACCCCTTCACTCTTTATCCGACGATATGGATTAAATCCACTGCCGCCAATCTAATCTAAGCCGTCCCCGTCACTTAACCCCCTTCCTCTCCATCCGATGGCCCTGATCTTCTCCATGCGCCATGTTGCTCATTCGACCATCTGCTGCTCCCTCCTCTTTTCTCTCATCGACACACGGGCCCCGCCTATCAGATTCCCCTTCCTCCTCCCTTTCTTCTTCCTCGCGTTGCCACCATTGTTGCCACCCGCTCGAGCTCTTTAAAATGACTGTTACTACCCGTTGGCCCCGGCAATTGTTGCCATTAGTGGCCCTAAAGCCTCCGCACTAATACCCGCTGTTTTCCCCTCCTTTAATCCCCTTTATGCCTCACCTTTACTTGCCATTGCGCCGGCCGTAACTCCGGCGAGCTCTCGAAGCTTCATGCTTCCCTCCGCCCCTATATAAACCCCTCCCCAGGATTCCCTAGCCGCACCACCCCTTTCCCCTCTACCAATTCCACCTCCCCGTGCCCGAGAAGCCCTAGTGCTGTCTCTCTTCTTCACCGAATGCCGAAGGTCCTCCGGCGAGAAATCGCCGCCGCCCTGGTTATTCTCGCGCCCCGCTGACCTCTCCTCTGGCTTCACCGCATGTAGCTGACTTGTTTTTCAGGGAAATTATAAGATTGCATAGCATGCTAAAGACAATTATTTCAGACCATGATATCAAATTCATGAGCTATTTTTGATAGACTTTGTGAGCAAAGCTCGAGACAAAGTTGTTATTCTCAATAACTTGTCACTCACCAACAGATGGACAAACGGGGGTGGTGAATAGAACACTTTCAATGCTACTACGAATGATGATCAAGAAGAATCTCAAAGAATGGGAAGATTGTTAGCTGCATGTAGAGTTTGCTTACAATAGGGTAGTACATTCTACTACTCAATTGTGCTCGTTCGAGGTGGTGTTCGAGGTGGTGTATGGTTTTCAACCAATCACTCCACTTAATTTGCTGTCATTGCCACTACATGAACGTGCCAATATGGAGGCGTCAAAACGTGCTGAGAAGGCACATTACTATGCTGAGAAGGCGAACAAGTCAAGAAAGAAGATGTTATTCGAACCAGGTGACTTAGTTTGGGTGTATCTCCACAAAGAATGCTTTCCAGATAAGTGAAAGTCCAAGTTGATGCCTCGAGAAGATGGTCCATTCATAGTACTTGAGAATATCAATGACAATGCATATAAGATCGAGCTTCTAGGTGATGATTTTGCTGCGCATTCTACATTCAATGTTGCTGATTTGTCACTATTCTTTGAACCGAAAGCACTAGAGTTGAGGATGACTCTTTCTCAAGAGGGGGAGGATGATGAGGACATCCTGATCGGACTGATTACATAAGCACAAGCTAAAAAGATTAATTAACAAGTGAATTCACTCCTAGTCGAATCTGGTTTTAGTTTACGAGAGAATTGGATGCTACCTCATGTAAATGTTTTGTGCATTTTTTGGTTTGAACGATGTGAAGCTTTTGAAGTTGCAATAATGGAGGAGAAAAACATGGGGGCCAAGCAAGGGAAGACATGTCCAAGCACTCATGGCCATGTTGAATCATCCACAAGTACAACCGAACTCACAAATTCACTCTTGGCGTTCGAACGATTTCAATCGGCATCAAAAACAACCTTTGGATTAGGCCAAATGACCTTGGATTCATTCGGGGTTGTTCGACCATCTTCAGACCATCAGATTGCTCCAGTGTTGTTCGAACCACTCCGAACAATCACGCCATCCAATATCCCATAGACCGCCTAATCGCCTCAGAGACGTTTGGACCACTCCGAATGGTCGTGTTGTCCAATCTCCCGTGGACTGCCGATTGTCTTAGATATGTTCGGACCACTCTGAATGACTATCCGTTCTTCCGCAGACAGTTGATCACTTTGAAGATGTTTAGACCACTTCGAATGACCGTTCGATCTTCCACGGACCGCCGATCGCTTTGGAGACGTTCAGACCACTCCGAACGACCGTTCAATCTTCCGCAGACCACCTGATCACCTCGGAGACATTCGAACCACTCCAAACATTCGCACCATTTGATCGTTCGACGTTCAGACTGCTCCGAACATTCGCGCCATTCAATTTCCTCAGAGACATGTGGAACCGTTCAATGGACCTTGGTGATGATCGGACCAGTCCATTCGACCCTTGAGTATTTCAGCACAATTCCGAAGGTATACCTTGCGTATAAAAGGCAATAACTTTCACATACGGAGTCCGATTGAGGTGGTCTTGGACTTGTTGAAAAGCTTGTTTTAAGGACTACATAATGGAAGAGAATTTAACTTTAGAAGTATCATGGATTTTTATTTTATTTTATTTTATTTTTAGTTTTGTTTTTATGTGAGTTCAAGTCTAAAACCATATAGGGTTGAGTTGAACACGTTTGGGGGTCATGCGAATTTTTCCCAAAGACTATATAAGCCTTGTAATATGTAACTTTTGGTAGACCACGATTGAATATATTATTTTCCAAGAAAGAGCTATATGCTTGTTCTTTCTAGGGTTTGACATATAATTGCAACCTAGAGGTGAATTGGGCATTCTCTACACCGTTGTTCTTGGGATTTCTTGGGATTTTGCAGGAGCAGCGACATGTCTACTTGAGTGGTCGGGTAGACAGGATCACGTGCATGTGGTTGGGCGAATTCTTTATCACAGGTTACTGTTCTAACAGTGGTTGGCGCCATTGGTTCGTTAGGTTGCACAGATCCAAGTTATCATCATCAATTCTACATCGTGAAGATCAAGCACCCCCCTTATCAAGGTGGATGATCTAGGTCGGCTGGACCATCACCCAGAGAATTGGTCCAAAATGTTTCTAGGTTCAAGTTTTCATGAGCCAGATTGTTCAGGTCCAAGCGGATGATTCAGGTAGGTTGCATTATCCAGGTTGGGCCAAATCTTTCGGGTCTGTGCAATAGCTATATTTTTTACCACTAGAAGTGTGCTGAGGCGGATGACTTGGGTCGAGGCGGATGATCCAAGTCAAGTTGAATTTTGAAGAATTCTATGTCTAATGACCAGTTTCTTGAGTTGATGTTATATATTCAGAGTGTGGGCTTTCAAGGAAGCTCTCTTGACGCTCAAGAAGGATAGCCACATCAAGGGGGAGTTCAAGAGTACTCATGAGCTTGGATTGAAGATTTGAGATTGTTGGAGAGTGAGAGAGAGAGTAGATTATTAGGTCTTAGTATGCATCACTCTTAGTTGTTTGACCTTGCTAGGCACAAGTGGCAGCATTGGTTTTATTACTCGTGGATATCGGTTGTTTCCTAGATAGTTGGACACATGCTCTTGGTGACTTTTCAAGGAGTATCTTGGGGAAGGCACTAGGAGGGTTGTGAAGGTTCAGAGCCCACCTATCCAGAGTGGAGAAGGGTTACCACGATTGGAACACTTGAATCCTTGCACGGGTTCAAGTAGGGGTGATACTCTTGTGAGAGTGCTCCAACAAGGAGTACGGAAGATCATCTTGCCTTGACAAGAAGTTTACCAGCCCACTCATAGATGAATCCATCTCTTTGACCTTGTGGTACGCCTCCACCTCCACCTGCGGCTAAAGGTGGGGATAGTTGGGATTGGATGACTTATATCCTAACCTACTAGGACTTGGAGAGGTATACTACAAGAATTCCGAGGTGAGTCTTAATTGGATAATGAAACCTACTTCTCTTTGGAGGAGTAGGGGCTATATAAAGCTATAAGCTGGACCATTGAGAACCGAAGCAAGTCAAAAGCTAAGCAAGAGGCTCATCCAAAGCAAGCGGGTTAGAGACAAGGTTATTTTTTAGCACTAGATTCTTGCATATGGTAAAAATCCGATGGTTCTAAAAGGTTTGAGAGGATTGTGTGAGAGAAACAACCCTTTGTACTCTTATGAAATTGTGCTTAAAAATTTATGATCGGCTTTGGTAAATCATCTCTCTATCGTTGTGATTGTTTCATGGTCTTTATTTTGGTTCTCTCTACGAGATTTATTTACTTCGTTCTTTATACCATATATGTTTATACCTTATCTTACAATATCTGATCTGGTTTGAGAGTTGCTGCGCATATGAAAGGACATTAGAGTAGACCAATTTGTTATTTAGAAAAGCCACCCGCTGTCGGTATGACACGTGGGTCTATTGGAAGGGGAAAATAAGAATACCTAAGCAAAAGTAGTAATGTCGCGGTCATCCCTTTTTCCTCTCTGCAGTAGGTACTAGCGCCTGCTAGAAGGGGGTGCTCCTGGAATTTAGCGTTGTGGAACGGCGTAGCTAAGGTTTTGGTGCATGGTGGGAATGGGGATTCTTTTAAGGGAAGGGAATGGGGATTGGGGGTGGCAATAGCGGACCGCGATAATGGTGCAAGCAACATGGTAGCTGGAGCGGCAAGAGAAATGCCAGCAGTGTCCATGATAGTTGTGTAACAAACAGATTTAGGGAACTGTAACGCCCCCGTTTCCAGGGGCGCGTACGGACACGGCATTCTGTAACTATTCACGTATGAACAGTTATGGAGTGTCGCGCAAGAGTATACCATTGCATGCTTACAACAAAAGTCCAGCATATATTTCACATAAGGAATAACATCCAGTTTTTGACAGCGGGGCGTGCAAGCCCAAAGTATAATTACATTACAAAAGACTTCCAGAATCCGCTTCGAGCGCGACGAAGACCTAAAGCCACGGGTCCTCGTCGAAGAAGAGATCCTCCGGGACTTCCTCAACGGGGAGACCTTCACCTTCGTCTTGGTCCTCTAAAGAGTGGATTAAGCAAGCCGTGAGCCAAACAACCGGCTCAGCAAGTCCCAAAGGGACTCTATCTTACTACATGCACGGATTTACAAAGGAAGGGAAAATACTTGGTTTATTACATTTGGTGGATGCAATTTTATTTGTAAACATTTTAATAAAACGGACCCAAAACTACTTCTTAAGATCTCAGGGGTTTTTCAACAAAAGTTAATTAACCAACTAATCAAGTTAAAGCATGTACAAAACTACTTAAGCTTCGCTGCTGGAATCACCCAAGTGACACAGCTCCAATAATCGGGAGCACGGCGTATTCGAATACCATTTATTTGACTCTGCAGAGTTTGCTCAGCTTTACCCACACGATCCCTCAACTCCCGCTAAAGAGTTAAGAAAGCCAGGTCGTTTCACTGCTCAACTCTTTATATAGGCTCTACCCGGTAGAATCCACTCGGGTCTGGCTCACACACACACACCCACAAAAAGAGAAAACAAACGTCCGCTTCGAGTGAACTCTACCGTTGTTAGGCACCCGCAGCACAGCCTGCCTAACCTTGATACACAATCACCCACTTCTCAACACCTGTAGAGTTTCAATCGAGTTGAGCAGCTACTAAACCAGTGTTGACAAGTCAACTCCTGTGGTTGAGCGGTCACTATGTCATTTGCTCAGCGTAAGGGTCTGGTCCTTACATTTTTCCCTAGGGGCCCGCAGCCCCTGCCAGGTCCGCAACCTGCAACCTAGGGTAAGAGGTGGGCGAAAACCGTCTCGCGGCGCACCACAGCCCCCCTTACCCTATCCTGCGCATGCCGACAATCTCCGCCCTAGGGCACGGTGTCCCATACCACCCTGCCCTAGAGCCGGGTTTTCCAAAGTCTATTGGCCCGCAGCCACAACCTTATTAGTGTAAAGACTTTGCATGATAATAATAACCTACAGTTATCTAGATTATCAGATAATTATTTCTAGGGTTACAAAGGCATGGGTACAAGTTTAATAGGGCATTTGACAATGGTAGGTTTAACTACATAACATGTCATTCTAAACATTTTATTTTACTTTGAACTAACATTTCAGAACTAGCTCAATGCAAATAACATAATAGCATAATTAGAGAACATGGGTTGCAACATGATCAAAGGATTTGAGACTTGTCGTTAATCCGGATGATCTCAGCTAGCTCGAACGAAGAAACACCTGGATCCTGAGCCTGCACTTGAACCTCCGGAATCTCCGACACTAGCGTAAACACACAAAATAATTAAATCCAGCTTGAGACTAATCAAGCGAGGGAAAATAAACTAATCAAAAAGGAGTAAAATGCATAAATCTCCAAATAGGGAATTTTGGGAATTTATCTGGGATGATTTTGGTGGAATGGAGGTCAAAAATGGGTACAGGATATTATTTGGAGCAAAGTGGTGAAATTTGGGAATTTTTGGAATTTTCTGTGATTTTCTAGGATTTATTTGGATTTTCTGGGATTTTAGAAATTGGAAAAGCCTCTGGAAAATCGGATGAACAGTACTCGGGCCGGCCCAGCGCTACAGCGCGGCCTGGCACTGTGCGGCCCGCGCGGCCCACGGCGGCGCGCCTCGGCGGCCCGCAGGCGCGCGCGCGCGCTCGGGCGACGGAGCAGGCCACTCGGCCCACTCCCACGTGCCTCCGCGGTCCCGATGGGCGACACGCGGCTCGGGCGGACTGGTCGGATGGCGAGCGGGTGGGTGGACGCGATGCGGTAGCGGGGAGATCGGACAGCAGTGGGGCGATGAGGGCGGGCGAAGCGGTATGGAAGGATCCGACGGCCGGTGTTATATGGCATCGGATGGAACGGGTGGAGAGGATAAGGCCACGTCGTCGTCGTCTTCCTCCAGCCGCACGCGCGCAACAGAGAGGTGGAGACGGCGGCGCCTTCGCTCTCCGGCCACGGCGAAGGCTCCCGATGGCAAAGGACAGTACCACCGGGTAGTGCTAGGGATGGGGAACCCATTTTGGGGACTTGGAGGGTGAGGGAATCAACGGGGAGAGCGGGAGGGAGAAGAGAGTGTCTCGGCTATTTGGCGGCAAGGGAGGTCACCGGCGGCGAGATGGTTCAATCGGTGGCGGCTATACGTTCAGCGGGGCTGGGAGCTTACATTGGTGGCGGTGGTTCGGGGCGAGACGCTTCCAGGTGAGCTGGCCACGGGAGAGGGGGCTCAGCCGGTGGGGTGCTTCGGTGACAGCGCTCCACGGCCAATCACCTGTCCAGGGGAATGCACCAAAATGATTGTTACACCGAGGAGAAGCTCTGGGCGGAAGTAATTGAGAAATGGAGGGAAGGAGAGGGAGATTGGCTCCGGGGTGTCGCCGGCTCACAGGGCGGCAATGGCGGAGCTCGGAGCGGCGGGACTTCAATCGACGACTCAGGGAGGTGCTCTGGAGTGTTGGGAGGGGATTGAAGGCGGTGGGAGAGCTCGGGAAGCAAAGAGGGAAGAGGGAGCCGAGGTGGGGTCTTTATACCCGAGCGGAGGGGAGAGAGGCTTCGGGGAGAAGGCAACGGCTCGGGCTCCGGGGTCGACAGGAGGGGACGGGAGCTGGTAAGCGTCTCCTCCGCGCAGGGGATGACGCAAGAATCTGCACAGGGGACTGGCGACGCGACGGGAGCAGGTGAGCTGCGGGCGTGGGTGAGGGCGCGCTCCTGCGCGACGGAGGGGACAAGCGGTGGCTGACAGGTGGGGTCGGGCACAGGAGAGCGGCGACGCGGTGCGAGGACGTCCGCTCCTTCGGACCGAGGCTGTCGGGACGGCACTGGCGCGAGGTGAACCCAGGGCGGCGCGGAGACAGGCGCGGCCGCGGGCGCAGGGGCGGTGCGGCGCGGGCGCAACGCGCAGCGCACGCGCGTGCTCGGGGAGAAAGCGGGGAGGAGCAAGGGCGCCAGCGGGAGAAGGGAGGGGAGCGGCGCCAGGGAGGAGAGGAGGCGGGAAGGGAGGGAGACGGGGGAGGAAGGCGCTAGCGGGGAGGGGCGCGAGCGCCGGGGAGAGAAGAAAGCGGAAAGAGGCGGGGTGCTAGCGGAGAGGGGAGGTGCCCGGCCGAAAAAGGAAAGCGGCAGCGAGGGGAACTTTCCCAAAAAGGAAAGTTTCCAGAAAACACTCAAAAAGCAGCAAAAACCACAAAATTTTCAGGTTTGAAATTTTGGGGACTTTTCAGGAACGAAGGCTCGCATGTGCCCTTTACAAGATTTTCACAAATTAAATGTCTTGTGCTAATATGAAAAATGACCACGTTCGAGGGGAATTTTGTAAAGGGGATTTTCTTTTGGTATCTTATTTTTGTTTACTTTGTCCCCCATAAGCTAAGTTATCACGCAAATATCCCCATGTGCCGCACATTAATGCTATTTCCTGATATTTTAATTTTTTACTTGTTTTAATGATTGGGGCACGTATTTAAGTAATTTTAATATTTTTTAAATGATTTGAGTGATTTCGGTATTTGTAATACACCATTCCAATAGTAAAACATAAGTATTAAAATTGTGTATTACAAGTACTAAAATCACTCAAATAATCGAAACATGTATTGAAGTCATTGAAATAAGTATTGCCATCACTAAAACAAGTGCCGAAGATAATACAAACAATGAGTGGTAGTGTTAATGTGTGGCTTGGGAGGTTATTTGCACAATTAGTTAACTTGTGGTGGCCAAATTAAACAAAAAAAAATGAAAGATGGTGGCAAATTTAGCAAGTGACTCACGGGACTTTTATGGATTTTCAACTTTTTTAATTCTTCGTAAACGTAACTCCACGTATATACGCTGGTACATGCACTATCCCACCGATCCAAATGTTCTCCTGAGATCTATGCATATACTGCAAAAAAAATCATGTATTTGATGAAGACATACATTTCTTCTCTCACACATGGGATGATGGGATGGATATATTCAATTTTTGGAATTTGAATGGACATGGGACTTTACTTGTTTCCTTTTAAAACAGAAAATCGGTACTGGGAATATAATCCACTCGAGGCATATTTTTAAGAAAATCCTTGACGTGTTGTTTTTTTAAGAGAGGGCTTTGAGTCCTTATTTGGGAGCCTAATCCGGACCTGGATCCTGAACCAATCCACCTGGGAGTGTTCCCCTGCCAGACCTGGAGGCCCGTTTGGGAATAGCCCAAGGAGAGAAACCCCAGCCCTTTCCACGCCAAGGCCAGAATCGCCTCCCAACGCGAAGCTTTTTCCTCATCGCGCGACTAGGGGTGCAAACGGGTCGGATTCGGACGGATATTGTTGTTACCATATCCTAACCCATATTTTTTCTCCGGATTTGGTACCAATCGGATTCGGTATTAATCGGATTCGGTGCCGGATCGGTCGGGATTAACCCGTTTGTAAGGAATGCATGCAGTACAACAAATGGAGTAGGAGGACGTACTGTCAAGAACTTGATGTTACTACTTAATAGCTAATGTGGAAGATTTTATTTTACCATTGCAAAAGAAAATGAAACATCAAATAGTAGCACTAACCTGAAATCAAACTTGAAGACGTATCGGATTCGGACGGATATTGCAGTTACCATATCCTAACCCATATTTTTTCTCTGGATTCGGTACCAATCGGATTCGGTACCAATCGGATTCGGTGCCGGATCGGTCGGGATTAACCCGACCCGTTTGCACCCCTACGCGCGACGCAGCGCCGCCCCCGCCCCTCCACCGTGCTAACTCGCCAAGTCGCCATTGTTTCTGTCGCGACCTCTCCTATATCGCGCCAGTCAGCCCCGCGATGAGCCCCAGCCGCTAGACGCCGCCTCCGGGCCGTCAGCCCTGCAACAGCAGCGGCGCCCCCGCTGCCATACGCCGCCACCGCGTCGCCGTCTCGGCCGTCAGATGCAACCACGACTCTCTCTCTCTCTCTCTCTCTCTCTCTCTGTGGGGTTTTGATTGGGTTCAAATCGGTCGTTGTGAAGAATCGCACGATCCAATATTTCAATCTACTCTTTCTTTGTTCGAATTGAATAATTGCGATTTCTCATTTTCAGTTCTGAATCTACACCCGCTGGACCTTAACCTTGCTTCCAAAATTTTTGTTTTCGATTTTTCTGCATTTGAATGGGATTTCCCCTCCTACCACTCCCAAATGCAAAGGATGTGACAAAAGAGCACGAATAGTCTACTAGGATAAAAAGGAGGTGGATGAAGGCGAGAGTACGACTTAACAGTTCGGTGATGTGGCACACCGTGGTAGCGTTGTAAGAGCAGTCGCATTTGATGCCCGGGTTGAAGCCCGGTTTGTCTTCGAGGACCGTGTCGTCCACGGCAGCGCCGCTGCAGGGCTCCCCGCTGATGTTCCATGCCGGCGACGCTTGCAGCATCCATCGCCGAAAGATGGCGTTCAGCGCTGCCACTGCACAACAAATGAAACTTGGAGTACAAACATGTGGATTCGTATCGATCTGATACATCCAGCATGAAAGAAAGCCGATATACGTACGCACGCACGCACGTACGTACCTTCGGTAGGATCAGTCTTGGCTTCCTGCTGAGCTCGAGCAGAGATGCAAAGCAGAAGCAGCAGCAACACTAGGCAGTTCATAGCCTCTCTTCTCGCTCTTCCCCTCTCTGAAGCTCTCTTGCCTGGCTCCAGAGCTCCGACTCTCCGAGAAAATTTTTGCATACTAGTCATTTGTAGACTGAAGTCATTTGTAGTCATTAATAATGCCAAGTCCACGGATTCCTATTCTGCTAACATGGCTGTCATTGATCAGGTGACGGTGAGAGATACCTGTGTGCAGAAGTACGACTTGACTCACGTAATCTTTTATCGTTCTTATCCGGCTCATTGAAGAAGACCAATGTTGTTTTGGAATTCTTCAGATACTAAACATTTGTTGTTTCCGAAGTGCTGTACAACACACAAATGTTTTTTTCTTGGGGGGAGAGAGGCAGTCGAATTTCTAACCTTCGGATGCGAGTCAAGATTCGTGCACCAGTCGTCTCCAGCTCCGGCCGACGTGTTCTTTGTCTCCAACTGCAGTAGTTCGTTAAATTAGAGTTAGGGTCCACCAGGTTAGAGATTTGGATTCACTGAAGCCCAAATTTAGAGGGAGGCTAGAGCAACAGAGGCATAGCAGTGGGCGCCAGTGGCGACTGGGCGGCAAGGCAGTGGTAGCATTGCTGGCCACGGGCTTGGGGGAGGGCGGTGGGCGATGAAGGCAGCGGGGACGATGATAACAACGAGCAATTAGAAGGTTGTGGGCGGCGGTGACGGATCTGACGGTGGTAGCCGCTAGAAACAGAGGAGGAGGACAAGGCGGGGCAAATGGAGGTGTGTAGTGGTGGCGGCGATGGAGGCAGATCCGATGGCGGTGAACCATCGGAGACAAGGAGGAAAGGGTGTTAGCGATAGGGGAGATGGTGGAGGGGCGGGGATGCGAAGGGTGGCGGCACGTCGGGGGTGGAGACGGGTTGGGTGGTGGGTGGGAGAGAGGGGGAGGGGTGGAAGTTAGGGTAAAGATTGGGTTTACATTTGATTTAGGTGGGTCGATGTGGAGCATTAGATCTGCATCCGATGCCCTGCAATTATGACTGATTTTGTTGAAAAATAGTCAAATAATGTATAAACAGACCCTTGTTTCTTTCGCCATCAAGAAACCTAGATCATTACAATTTGAACTAGCCAAATGGCTGTGTGTTGCAATGGGTCTCAAATAATTGATAACACAAATAAGTCTCAAAAGAAATTTAACATATTGTATTTGACTGCAATTATAGCAAATCTAGCAATCCTCGTTTTTTGCGATCCCACCACCGTAAACCGAAAAGAGAGAAAAGAACAAGGTCAATCAAATCTATGAACACATACCTATACTTTTGTTTTTAAATTAAAATCAATGACATCATCTTCAATTTTAAGACTCGATTCAAGTTCATAGAATAAATAACCATCCACCAAAATAGACACCAAATGACTATATCATATACAAAAGATAAATTTCCGTTCAACAACCTTTTCAAAACTGTACTATCGCCTATGTATTAATTCAATACATGTCTTATCCCACATACATGTATGTTAAAAGTTGAGACAAATTGTGTAAAACTACTGAACATGACAAATTGCCGTCGTCAGCCCCGCGATGAGCCCTAGCCGCTAGACGCCACCTTCGGGGCGTCAGCTCCCCCCGCTACCATATGCCGCCAACGCGTCGCTGCCTCGGCCGTCAGATGCAACGACGATTCTCTCTCTCTCTCAATACGGTTCAAATCGGTCGTCACAGTGGTGGAGCCAGGATTTAGTTATGCCCCAGACTCAGTAGTAGAATGATCTAAGCTATCTGAACTGGACCATAAAAATGTTATCCAGACTGGACTGAATTTACCCGAACTGTACAATAGATATTTTTCCACACCCTAAGCTGAAGCCTATTCTGCCCGGGGTGTGGATCCACCCCTGTGTCATCGTGAATAATCACATGATCCAATCTTTCAATATATGCTTTCTGTGTTCGCATTGACTAATTACGATTTCTCATTTTTCAGTTCTGAATCTACACCCGCTGGACCTTAACCTTGCTTCCAAAATTTTTGTTTTCGATTCTTCTGCATTCGGATGGGATTTCCCCTCCTACCACTCCCAAATGCACAGGATGTGACAAAAGAGCACGAATAGTCTACTAGGATAAAAAGGACGTCGATGAAGGCGAGAGTACGACTTACAGTTTGGTGACGTGGCACACCGTGGTAGCGTTGTAAGAGCAGTCGCATTTGATGCCCGGGTTTTCTTCGAGGACCGTGTCGTCCACGGCAGCGGCGCTGCAGGGCTCCCCGCTGATGTTCCATGCCGGCAACGTCGACGCCGACGCTTGCAGCTTCCATCGTCGAAAGATCGCGTTCAGCGCTGCCACTGCACAACAAATGAAACTTGGAGTACAAACATGTGGATTCCAATCGATCTGACACATCCAGAATGAAAGAAAGCCGAATTATTAGGGATTTTGCTTAGGATTTCGTATGATAATCAAATTACACCTTTTATTCGTAAATGTATATTGTTTTTAATTTTTTACGGTCTTCAATGTAAAACTTTGACTATTATTTATTATCATAATATATTTACAAAAATAATAAAAAAATATAATATAAAAGAATTTTGTAAGACAAATCTATTGGTATTATTTTTATGTAATCAATCTATATACTTTAACATATATTAATGATTAAAACTTGAAAAGCGTGAGACCATGTGGAACACCCCATGGTTGTGATGAGTACTTGACTTTTGGATTAGAGTATTTTGAAGGTTGAGTTTGGTTTTGAGGAGTTTTGCAAAAGATCGCTTCTTGGTCTGTCGACTTTGTGGTCGATAGGTTCAATCGGCTGTGTTCGCTGGTTACGACTGTATGGTCGGACGGTCCGATCGACAGAATGACCACGTGGTGGTCGAAAGCTTCAGTGCTGAACGACTATGTGTGATTGATAGTCGTACCCTGGTAATCAATGGTTGTAGCATACTGCCTGGCCGTGATCGGTAGTCATAAGCTGTAGCGATCGGTTGTGGAAGTCATAGCCTGTGTGATCGATAGTCGTAGCCGGTATGAGCTATAGTCGTAGCGATCTGTGTGGTAGTCATAGCCTGTGCGTTCGATGGTTGTAGCATCTGTTATGTGATTGTAGGCTGCTGGTAGGAACTTGTGGGCTTCGAGTACCTCCTCCCCTGAGCGTCCGAGTACTCGAAAGTCATACCAAACTAGTCGGTGAGCTGAGGTTGTTCACTGGAATATTGGTGTTTTGATCAGGGCTGACCAGGGTGTTTGGTGCTAATGTGCACGTGAGTTTATTGCTTGGTTCTAAGATTAGAGTCAGTAATTTGGGTGCATACATCTTGATTATGCAGATTGATGATCTTTATGTATCGTACGGTGCTACGTAATGGTTTGCTTGTTGGTGTTGGTTGTAAGACTTCAGAGCTAAGTTATGGTGAGGCGTGCAAGGACCGGGACTAGGCACAGGGAGGTGTTGTGGTTCAAAACGGTCAGGGAGACGTCGAAGATGACTAAGGCTTGCGAGGTGGTTGCAAGCCGAGATGACGAGGAACCGGAGCGGAAGCTATCGGTGGTGGACATGATAAGCAACGGCAAGGTGGACCGAGACTAGGCTTAGGGAGGAGTCGAGGTCCAGACGGTCGAGGAAGCCAGGTGCAGTCATGCGCGAGGAGAAGCACGTGGTGCACTAAGTGACTTAGGTCGTTTGCAAGTAAGGACGGTTTAGTGGGATCTGGAAGCGTAAAAGGCTTGACGACAAGTCATTGAGGCCACATGAAAGATGGCGAAGCATGGGCGAAACTTCATGGCAGCTTCGAGGAAGGCGGTAGAGGGGCATGTTGGTAAATTGCCCAATACGGGGAAAAGTGGCGGTGTATGAAACCGCGGCATTGGTCTAAATGGTTTAGGTCTTGTATGCGCTGAAAATATGAAGTGGATTAAGGTTGGTTCACTAATGGGTTAATGGTGTAGGTCGCTTTGAGAAGCGTGCGTGAGTAAAATCTGGTGTTAGGTGGGGTTAACGGGTTATCTCCGGTTTGGCCTAATGGGAGGATTCATTAGGTTTTGGGTTCATTGGTAAGCCTATAAAAGGGGAGGAGAGGCAATAGCTAGGGTTTGAGAAGGTTGGCTAAGCCTTGTGGTGGCTAACTCCTCCCTCCCGTGGGAGTTAGGTTAGAGAGTTCGTGTGGGCTCTAGGCTTAGAGCTTTATCCTCCCGAGGGGAGTGGTTGTTAAACCAATCATCTCAAGTGAGCAATACATTAGACTTTGATCTACCTTTTGTGTATCTTTTCTCTGATTGAGTTTGATTGTCTTTGATTGGTTCTCCCTCTGTTTTCTTCTTTTGCTTCTCACCTCTCTCCATTTCCCTTTTTGTTCTAAGAGGGTGTTTTTGTTTCGGTTGGGTTGATTCCTCTTTTTCTCCTCTCTTGATCTTGCTGTGCCAAGGACCTGGACGACATGGAGAGTATCTCATAAGATTGATCTCCAATCAGTTAGACACATCTATAGCAAGTCTATCAAGAAAACCTGTGTTCACTTAATTCGGTTCTATTCTTCAGTTTTGTTCCTGTCCCTTCCTGATCTGAGAGGTAGTTCTTGTCTGATCTTGTTGATGCTCTAACTCGCAGTGACAGGTGGGAATGTAACCAAAACCATCTTGGCTATCTTTGACCCACGAGAGGCTCTGATCAACGACCTTGGTTTTAGAACTTAGTTCTTGTGTGCGTTTGGTTAAATCGCACAAAGGTCTCAACTTGGTTGATAAGTTTTTAATTCAAGATTGGAGCAGCCTCTTGAGGCTTTAAGCAATTTGCATACAAAGTTTCATAACCATTTGATCTTTTAATCAAAAGATATGTGGATTTTAGATCTAGCGGTCGTGCGTTGCTCTATTCTTCCAAATCTTTTTCGACCGCTTCTTGTTACAACCATGGTCAAGTTTCAGATCACATCATCTCTGATTTTGACCACTCAATGAGTTCCGATCTGGTGGTCATGCGCCTTCTCTGCTACTTCTAATCATTTACGACCACACCTATTTTTCGATCGCTCAATGATTTTAGATCTGGTGGCCGTGTGCCTTCTGTTACTTCTAATCGTTTATGACCATAACTGTCTTTGATCGCTCAATGGTCTTAGATCGTGTGGTCGTACATCTTTTCTATTTCTTCTAGTCGACCAAAAAGCTTTGTCGATTTTAGTTCTCACGACAACCCTATTCTTCTGGGAGAAACGGTAGTACCGCAAGCATTGTAGCGGTAGTACCGGAGTCCCTGTTCTTCGACCTCTTTGGTTTTCGACCATTCAATGGTCGTCGACCTTACCGGTTGATGTTCGACTTGGTGTGACCACTTCGGTTTCGACTGCTTACAGATCGACCACTCACTGGTCGGTGATCTCACTAGTTGGATTTCATCTTGCTTCAAACTCTTGGGTTTGTGACCACTCTCAGATCCTCGACCACGTTGGTTGTTCGACCGCACACATTGGTCTTTGACCACGTAGTTTGCGATCATATCGGTCTTTGATTTTGCTCGTTTCCAACAACTCATTGGTCCTAGACTACGCTGGCCTTTCGACCACACAATGGACATCGATAACACTGGTTCAACCATGTTGGTTTCGACCACTGTGGTTACGACCACGTTGGTTACAACCACGTTGATTTTGACCACGTTGGTTTCGATCACGCTGGTTACGACCACGTTGGTTTCGGCCACGTTAGTTTCGACCACAGTGGCTTCGACCATGTTGTCTACCTTTCGACCACGTTGCTTTTCTCTGTTGACTAGTTGCGTTTAGTTTGGCTGTCTGGTGCTTTCTGACCAGTAGTCGTAATCGACCACGTTGTGTTTCCAACGAGTGGTTGTAACTCGACTACATTGTGATCTGATCTGGTCATGCTGAGCTCTGTGTTTATCTAGTTTTTCAAGTGGACTTCACTTCCTAATCTTCATAGTTTTGTAGTTATCGGAATAAAGGATTTGTGAATATTTAGAAAAAATTTAAAGGCAATATTCACCCCCTCTGTTGTCTGTCTGGTCCTACAAAAAGTTTGACCGTATGGAACTCACGGTAACCTACATTTGTGGACAGAGGAAGTACTTATTTTATTTTATTTTTTTTATTCCAAATCTCAGTTATTTCTGGATTGTACTTGACATGGACTCGCTTTAAATCTGGGCCATTCGTATTGAAATCAAACTGCTAATTTTATTTTATTTTTTTATTCTGAATTTCAGAGTTTTTTTTGTTAATACATGATTAATCTGCCCGTTATAACTTGACCCTACCAAAATATTTAGTGTAGATCTTCTCTTTTTCTCTAGATTAACGAGGGAATTTCTAGGTATTTTTGTTTTCTGATTTAAAGATTATTGTGTGATTTTCTTGTCTTCTAAGCGAAGGAGCTAGATACTTTGGATATCACCGATTATTTGTGTATTCCGATGGGATTTCCCGGCTACCACTCCCAAATGCTGGAGTCTGGAGATCAAATTCCACAGGGGTCTCATGTGACAAAAGAGCCCGAATAGTCTACTAGTATAAAAAGGGAGCTGGATGAAGGCACACGCTGATGTGGCACACGGTGCTGTCGTTGTAAGAGCAGTCGCATTTGATGCCCGGGTTGCAGCTCGAGCTCGGGTTGTCATCGAGGACCGTGCCGTCCACGGCAGCGCCGATGCAGGCTCCCTGCTGATGTTCCATGCCGGCAACGTGGACGCTTGCAGCTTCCATCGCCGAAAGATGGCGTTCAGCGCTGCCACTGCACAACAAAATTGAAACTTAAAGAGTACATACATGTGGACATCCAGCATGAAAGAAGGCCGATATACGTACGCACGCACGTACGTACCTTCGGTAGGATCAGTCTTGGCTTCTCGCTGAGCTCGAGCAGAGATGCAAAGCAGAAGCAGCAGCAACACTAGGCAGAGCCTGTCCTCTCGCTCTTCCCCTCTGAAGCTGTCTTGCCTGGCGGTAATACAACCCACCTCAATTGGTGTCAGATCTGATTGACACTAATACAAGAAGTTGGAAGGAGGACTTAGTTGAGAGGTATTTTGTTGATGTGTATAGGGAAGCTATATTGAGTATACGACTTAGTCAAAGAAGCCATGAGGACACATGGGCATGGACCCTGGAAAAAAGAATGGCACGTTCTCTGTGAGGTCGACATGCAGGGTGTTTAGAGAGAAGATTTCTGGTGAAGCAAATCAAGCAATGCGAGAAATTAGCCGCATCAAACTCAGCTGAAATCAGAAATAAGAAAGAATGAAGATCTCTGTAAGCTTCCTATACCATGAGAAGTCAAGGTGTTTGCCTTGAGGATAGCAAGAAATTCACTCTCTGACAATGTCCTAAGGAAGCATAAAAAAATGACAAAAGAACCAACATGTGAGATATGCGGAGCTGACGAGCGAGGAGGACTGGACTCGTGCTCTGTTCAGATGTGCCCACGCAAGAAGCCTATGGTATACTGTAACTATTATTTTTGAATCCCTCCCGCAAACCTATTAGTTATATATTCTGTCCAGATAATTATATTGTTTCCATCTTTATGAAATTTTAAATAATATATTTTTTGCCTCTTGAATACACTATTATTTATATTGACTGACAAGTTTATGATTTATTCATGACACTATCTATTTGTGTTTATGATGTTATTGTAAACATCTATGATCTTATACCATTATGTAGGACACTTATAATTTATTGATCAGCACATGTATTAATTGATGATTGCGTTTCATGAATTATGGATATGAATTATCTTATATAAAATCAATAATGTGGACGCATGTTAGAGAATATAGTGTTGGATTTATCCACCTTGAGATATCGTGGGAATGGTCATATTCTTAAGTGTTATTAATTAGTCCCTTACATAGTATATGTAAGATCTTTAGATCTGAGATTGTCATGATTTTCCTATATATGTAATAATTTACTTAGGGCCTGTTCTTTTTGGCTGAAGCTTATGGATTTTGGTTGCAGCTTTTGGCTTTTGAGCTGTTCGTGCGAGATATTACAAATTAACATAAACTCACGTGCGGTTTTTACCGATATAAATGAAGTCGGTACAGTGTATACTACAATTAACTAGTATACTCTATTTTGAAAAGATACTTTGTTTAAAAGCTAGTTACTGTAGAAAAGCCGAAAAGCAGCTTTTAGAAGCCGAAAAGAATAGGCCCTTAGTGTTGCCAAATGCTACTTCGTAAATGGGTAGTCATAAAAGTAGCTTTCAGATTTATTATGAAACATATAGAGGAATGTGAGCGATCAAAATAGAGTTTGTCCATCATTTTTAATGGGAGAGATGTCTTTGGACCCCTCGATGTGGTTAGATTAGAGAAGTGCATGGCCATGTCGATTTTGGTTGGGAAGTCAACTACAACTGAGTAATCCACTACAATATTGAGTGAATGATCGAGCTATCATAGGATGGAACGTATCTCGCCTTGAGCTCGATCTGGTATTGTGAGGCAAAAGAATAAGCACATGAGCACTATACAGGTTCATCCAATATTATCTTTATATATGTTTGGGAGTTGCTATGTCTTGGTAAGGACCACTACTGATCTTTGGATTGGAAGGAGTTTCCAAATCACGACCGAGTACACATGAATCTGCAAAATTGCACACTTAATATGCTAGAACAAATTGGTTTGGATATAATTCGTTCGTATGGACTCTACACCTTGATGGGCCCCTAGTGTAGGATTCAAGGGGCTTTTTTATAAGAGGAGTCATGTGGCTTTTGGTAGTAGATCATATCATCCACCGAAACCCTAGCCACCTTCTTCCGAAGACCCTGCCGTGCACACTGGTGCTAGCACATCGGCGCATAACGTTCCACCCTTAGACGTGTGAATTCCGTAAAGGCGAGCTACGGTCACTACTGCGCTGATCGAGGATGATCCACAACGTACATGAGGAACACAAGGGCTACTGGAGGAAGACGATTGGTGGCCAAAGACATTAGACGATTGACTACTTCCACTACATCAATGCATGTAATATTGGACAGGGCTGCAACAACTCTTTTTATTGTACTATGCGTCTAGTGGTAACGACCTATAATTTCTTATTGGCATAGCTTCCTGATTTACGTGATAGAATTTTTTATTGCGTATCTACCCTACTCTATAATACACCAAAATTTTCTTTACTAAATCTACCCCCTCAACCACCCCTACAGTCATGCCTAATCTAAGTCCATCCAGATTTGTGTACCAAAGTAATCCAACTTCATACAAATGAATGGCCTGGATCTCTCCTCAAGCCTTCTTCTCTTACTCATTGAAGATCCTAAGGTCAAAATCATCCGGATCATGCATATCATTGAACCCGCGCGCTCCTCTTTACGAAACTGTGTGTCTGCCTCCCCACCGAATCCTCTCCCCGTTATCCGCGCCGCTATTCTCCCCACTGAGCCCTCCTCCCCGCTCCGCTCCCCCCTGGTCTCCTCCCCTGCTCCGCGCTGCCGCCGCCTCCTCCTGCCCACACTCCTCCGCTCCGCCCTCACCTCCTCCTCCCCATTCCGCGCTGCCGCCTCCTCTTCCTCCTCCCCAACTCCTTGCTCCACCGCCGCCTCCTCGCTCCTCCACTCCGCCCTCGCCTGCTCCTCCCCACCCCGTGCTGCCGCTGCCTCCTCCTCCCCCGCTCATCCGCTCCACCGCCGCCGCCTCCTCCCCACCTCACGCTGCCGCCGCCACCTCCTCCTCACCTACCTCCCTTTAGCCACCAGATCTGCGCCGCCGCCTCCTCCTCCTCACCTTCCCCTACTGCCTCCGGGCTACTACCTCATCCGCTCCATCGCCGCCGCCTCCTCCTTCTGAGAGGATGCGGTGTCCTACTGCCGTGGTTACGAATTGGGCCCAGGTTAAGTTGCTCCCTCCGCTCCCTCCGCTCCCCCCGCCTCCTCCTCCTGCCCCCATCCCTCCGCTCTGCCGCCGCCTCCTCCTCCCCCCCCCACCTTGCGCTACCGCCGCCTCCTCCTCCTCCCCACCCCGCGCCGCCGCCTCCTCCCCCGCTCCGCCGCCGCCTCCTCACGAAAACCTACGAACCGAGCGAGGCGGCGGCGATGGGGATCAGCGAGCATCTCGACGCCGTGAAGCAGCACTGGGCGCGCAACTTCGCCTTCCTCGACTACTTCAAGAAGGTCTACGGCTGCCACCAGCCCCTCCCCAGGTGGTCCGACGCCGACGTTGATGAGTTCATCGCCTCCGACCCCGTCTACGGCCCGCAGGTCTCCTCTCCCATCCTTCCCCCGGCCCGATCATTCCTTCCGCTCGCCGTCTGCTTCCTTCCTGCCCACCCTCTAAGTGTCTAACTAACTAGAGATGCCATCTTCCTGATTCGCTTCCGCCCGCATCTCAAGGCCCTCAGGGAGTCCAGGAACTTCGCGCTCGGCAGGGCCCTCGTCGGCGGTGCTCCCCCGAGCCTCCCTCGTCTGCAAGCAATGGCGCCGCCTCGTCTCCGACCCACAATTCCTCCGCCGGTTCCGCGCATTCCATCGAACACCTCCCTTGCTCGGATTCTTCAAAGTCGACTTCTTCATCCAGGACTTCGGCGAATTCTCCTTCACCCCCACCCTGGACCTACCCGACCGCATCCCCGAATCACGCTTCTCCCTGCCGCGGCGCCCCGGCGATCGCTGCAGATTCCTTGGCTGCCACCACGGCCTCGCCCTCCTCATCAACCTGACGCGGCGCGAGGCCGTCGTTTGGGACCCCGTGACTGGGGACGAGCTCTGCGTACCTTATCCGCCAGGGTTCGAAAAGGATTTCATCTTCAACGGCGCGGTGATGCGCGCTGCCGGCAACGATGGCCACTTGAGCCCCTTCAAATTGGTCTTGGGATACACCGAAGATGACACACGTGCGTTCGTCTGCCTGTACGAATCGGAGTCTGGTGTTTGGGGCAATATCATCTCAACGTCGATTACAAGTGGGATTCGTTTCACGAGGCCCGTCATTTTGGTTGGGAATGCACTTTGCTGGTTGCTTTGGGATTGCAACATCCTTGAGTTTGATTTGGATACGCAGAGTCTAGCTGTGATTGATAAGCCAGCAGACGCCAGCAAAAGCCCCAGCTTTCAGATCTTGCGGACAAAGGAAAGCGAGCTTGGCCTTGCCTTTTTGACAGAACTGAGCATCGAGTTATGGGAGAGGAAGGCCAATTCTGACGGTGTTGTGAGATGGCTGCTTCAGAAAATCGTTCAACTAGACAAGCTCCTTTCATTGGGATTTCCATCTGAGAGTGCAGGAGTAATGATATTGGGGTATGATGAGGACACTAATGTGATTCTTCTGTCTACGGTTATTGGTGTATTCATGGTCCAACTTGAGTCGCTGCGGTTCAGAAATCTTTCTAATATCGGTGAACACGCCGCCTATTATCCCTACACAAATTTCTATACTGCAGGTAATACCTTGTCTCTGCATTGCGTAAGTAACAAAATCCAATTACTTTTGCTATGTGTTTGCTGTAATATTTTCCATGTGATTAACTGAACTGCATGAAAGCTAGATCAAACATGGAACTATAGCTATTGTTGCCTGGCTATCACTATATGCATAAAATATGCTATGATGCTGTGCTTGTACTGATCTTTTCAGCATGAACTTCCCAAGAGCATGTACAATGCAGGTGTTTAAGGGGTGCTTATATAAAAAACCGGGTTATTTTGCCACATAAAATGGTGCAGGTGCTTATACAGAGGAATTCTATGGGCATTGATGCCTTGTCAGCGTTATACGCACGTAACCACCTTTTTGTTTGGTTGATACTTCAATCGAGGCTTCTTCTGTTCTCTTGTAGAAAAGAATGGCTCGAAAAAGGAAATAAACACGGCAAGCAAGTAACTAACGTGCAGGAAGGAGTCCAACACACAATAGGCTAAGTACTCATGCATGTAGATTTATTAGAGCATCTCCAGCAAGAGCCCTCAAATCAGAGCCCCTACTTTTGATTTAAGGGCTCTCCCTACTTTTGAGAGCCCTGTTTTTTGAGTTGAACTCCAGCAGAAGCCCTCAAATCAGGGCCCTCAAATTCATTCCAACTGAGAATGACATGTAGAGCCCACTCGTCATTCTCAAATTTCTCTACCCCTCCTCTCCTCCACCCGTGCGCTCTCCGCTCGTCCACCGCGCCTCCTCCTCTCCTCCACCCGCGCCTCCTCCTCTCCTCTCAGCCCACCCGCTCCCACGCCTCGCCGCAGCCGCGCGCCTCGCCTCGCCCGCCCTCCGCCTCCGCTCGGGCCCCTCCCTCTCCGCCGCACTCTCCACGCTCCTCTCCGCCACGCTCTCCGCGCTCTCCACGCTCCCCTCCCCGCTCGGGCCCCTCCCTCTCCGCCGCACTCTCCACGCTCCCCTCCTCGCCGCGCGCCTCCCGCCGGCCACCCACTCCTCCGACCTCCTCGCCCTCTTCGACACGCCCTCGCCCACCTTCAACCCCCAGCTGACTCTTCCTCACCCCCGGCTGGCCGCCGCGGTTTCCACCGCCGCCTCCCCATCGGTCGACCCCGGACCGATTCCGCTCGGTGGGAGCCGCACCCCGGCACCCTGCAGCCTCCCTCACCGTTGGCCGGCGTCCTCCGCCACGCGAGCTCCCCGCCACGGTCGCCTCCCCGCGCCGTTGCCCGTGCTCGTCGCCGGCTCAACCCGGCCTCCTTCCGGCCGCCCCAGTAGCTCAGGTGAGCTTCTACCACCTTGCTCATGCTCGCGCACACCTCCCTTCTTTCCCCCACCCCTTCGGCCACCGGCGCCTCTTTTCTCCTCCACCGCCGGCCTAGAGTCGACGGAGGAGCGGGGAGCGGGAAGACGAGCGGCCGGGCAGGGGCGGGCTGCTGGGCGGTGGCGAGATCTGGGCGGGGGTAGGCCGTCGGAGGGGAAGAGGAACCGGGCGAAGGCGGGCGGCGGCGCGGAACTGTCAATGCCCGCGAGTGAAAACCGTCAAAACAGAAAAATAGGGGCTCCCTCCAGACCCCCCAGGAATGAGGGCTGGAGGGGGGATTTGAGGGGCCCCTCAAATTTGAGGGCTCTAATAGGGGCCCTGCTGGACCTCTGTTTTTACCTCAAGCACTCAAATTTAGTTTTAGGGGCTCAAATAGGGGCCCTGCTGGAGATGCTCTTAGTCAAATCAGTTTGCTGCTGCATCAGATTAGAAAAGAGTCCAATATAAGAAGTTGCTCAAGACACAACGTAGGTACGTATTCATGCATACAAATTTCATAGTCAAATTAGTATGCCGCTGCATGCAGACGAGAGGAGTCCAAGCTGTATATGTATCTGCAAGCATGGGATGAGAATGAGCTGTAAGCCTGCACTATTGACGTTAAGCTCAATTTTTTAAAATTCCATATTGCAATTTCTTTTTTTTAGAAAAAGGTCTTCGCATTGGAGATCACAGGTGCTTGTTGGAGTGCTAACGAGGTAGTTGAATGATTTAAGCAACTTTATAAATTTGCATGCATCGGAGGTGAGAACTTTCATACAAGTGCTTGATGATGTGGCAATACACTCTCTTTAGCACTCATGCACAAGCACTTTGCATTGTACATGCCCTGACAGTTAGAAACTGGCAACAACCACACTAAAAAAAAGTTGAACCATCTGATATGTGAAATAGTAATTCGGTTGGCACATTTCGAAGATGTAAGTTTGTTATGTCCTTTCATTCAATTTTTTTTCAGCAAGATAGTATTTATCTTGATTTGTCTGGCTGTTAATAACGAATTGCATCTATCTTGTCTATCTTAAAGTTGAGTCCAGTTTTCTTTTTTTCTCTTATGGAGATTAATTATGGATGCTTTTCAACTGCTTCTCCTTTCCTACCCTTCCACTTCTCCTCCTCCTACCCTTCTACATGATTTAGCAACTAATCCATCTGAACAATCCTGCGTGTTTTGATTTGTCCGGTTAGTTTTTTTGCTGTGATTTGCTTGACTCAACAATCCTGTTACTGCATGCAAATCCATAGTGACCAACCTAGAAACTGGAGCGACGCAGGTGTTTTGCTTCGCTGGGCAGCCCCCTGACATTGTTCCTCTTGGCTGTTGTTGTGGTCAGTCTCAAGCGGAGTGAAGCTTCTGAGTTCTGAAGAAAGTTCGAAGCGGAGTAAGATAGAAAGCTTGCTTTTGTTTGATGTTTCTCCACTCTATCTCATGAATTGATGTAGTTTACAAAGTTATGTGATTCAGTTACATGCTTCTGTGACAGGGGATTGAATCGAGCATCAGATCATAGGTCTGGCCATTTCTTCTGGGAGTGTAAGTACTCTGGAAATTGTGATATGTGATAGCTCTAGCTATGCTTGCGGATGTATATAATTAGATCGACAAGATACTTGCACATGAGAAACCCATGCTAACATCGTTTTGTACTTTAGCTAATGATTCAATTGTTGTAACCATCGTTTGGTATAAGCTTAGCATTGGCATACTTCTAGCTGTGGTAGTTGATTCATAAATTACTTCAGAGAGTAAATATGGATAGGAAAGAACTTTTTTCCGGGTGCTTGATTTATAATGATTGGCTTTAATTGTCAATTTGTTTGTGATGAAACTTCCTGTTAAGAAAGCTAAGTGTTTGCTTCCTTGATTTACATTGTGTTGATTTAATCTAGAACCAGCAAGAACAGGAAATTCTTTTGTTTAACAACGGAAGCTAATGGTTTTTTATTGCCTCTACGAAAACTTCTCTATTTAAGTCTTTTTTGAAACAACACTATTTAAGTCTTTATTGCCTGTACGAAAACTTCGCTATTTAAGTCCTTGTTGAAACCACACTATTTAAGTCTTGCATTGTCGACCTATGATTCCTTGTCATTACTCTCAGGGGCATGAATGCCATGCAGTTTCATTTTAAGTTTGCTTGAATTCTGGTTCACTACGGCCTGTTTTATTATGATCATGATTCTTTTGTGTACCATGGGAATTTGATGCTTCTTCATTTTAGTTGGTTTGAATTAGTTCTGTTCTTCTTAGGATGGATTGACTGATTCAGTACGTGCTACCTTTGGTGGTTGCTCTTGTTCTCCCAAGAGGAGTCAGATATGAAAATGATAAATAATTCATGCTATCCTGCATGTGAAAATTCAATTAGAATTACCTTTGCTACAAACTTCGAAATTATGCCCATATTTCCTCAAGAGAATCTGTGTTAGTTTTGGTGTTTCCAGTGGCTTTTTTTCTTTTTTGTTCTGTTGTTGCTGGATTGTACCTTGTTCCTTAATTTGATCTTGATATAAGGTGTACTGGACATTTGCAGGCTGCTGTTTCCTGATCTGCCAATCAAGGGAGGAGGCTGGCAAGGCAATGAATGCATATCACAACAAGCGCACGCTTCCTGGGGTATGTGGACACAACCATGTTTGTTTCACCTGGATCTGCCTGGGTATAATTTAGCAACTGATAATGGATGTTACTGCATTTCAGGAAAGCTTATAGTCCATACTGTCGAACTTAATGCATACAATTTCATAGTGTTGGGCTAAATAGATGGGAAACAATTCATGAACAGACAGTTAGGTTTAAACTGCCTTTTCAGTTTGCCTGTTCACTTTCGTTTTTCTTTTTCAGCTTAACAAATTATACAGAGAAGGGTGCTGTTATGGGCTTTGGGCCCTATGGGGGCAGCGGCTGTGTGGCAAGGCTGCAACAGCAATGCACGCAGCAAAGCTGGATGTGTACCCATCCTCCCTTTGTAGTGCATGAGCACCGGGAGACCTCGCGTAGAAGCTTCGCGCCGCCAGTACCATGATCGAGCAATTTGTTAATTTTGTTATATGTCAGTGGATGAACCAGTATTGCATGCTTATGATGTACATAGGTTCTGTCCATGGTTTTAGATGAGTGTATGTTTAGAGTTCAGCCATTTCCAGGTTTGTGGAATAGAGTAACTAGAAGTGTAGAAAAGAGGAGAGACCAGGCGACAAGAACATAAAGAAACTAATTTTTCGAGATATCTCATAGTATTTGCATGGCATATGTTCTGGTGATAATCCTTTTATGTATGAACTGTTGTAAATCATATAATCCATCTTGATAATACATAATGCTCTAAGAATACTATACTTCAAATGCTGCTGTAGTTTTTCCATGGTGGTCAGTTCATTCAGTGAATCATATTGGTTTTCTCTAGAGAGTACGGTAGTAGTAATCAGAATGCTTATGTCCTTGCATTTCTTTGCACTGAACTTTGACCTCTATGATGATTGGATTTTTCCCATGCAAATTAATTCACTTAGTGAATCGTAGACATGGTAGAATCCTCTTTGTTCTTAGTTATGGATTGTAGGATAGTTCTCAGCTTGCCTTTTAGTTATTTGTTGAAATTATTGCTCTCCTGCCAGGAGCATCGGATGAAAAATATATGTTGTATTGTTTAGTGCTTCAACAAATAGGTCGCCTTTAATTACTCATATCATGCCTTGATCACAGTGTAACTGCTCTATTGTTTTCAAGGAATGTCCTACTGCTTTCAGGTTGCTATTCTCCTCTAAGTTTGTTGCTTTGCTTTCCAAGAACAAACTGATCATATAGCCATCAGGTCGTCATAAGGTATATCAATATTATTTCTTTTGTGTGTTGGTTTTCTGATTTTTTTTGGTGTTTTTTTGTTGATGCATATGATGCTTTGTGTGTCTATGTAAGCCATGCAGTCCTTAGATCTATTCTACTGTATGTACAGCCATTGTTTAGAATCATAACCAAGATTTATTGATTTTACAGTGTATTATGCTATCCTATTGTGATGTTTGATAGTAGAGTAGTCCCATGAAATTTGATGCTTATATGATTCTTGTTATGAATATTGCGTGTATTGATATGAGACCCAAAGGGTCATATATATAGAAGAGTACAAGGGGATATGCCATATAGAGATAAGGCATATATGGAATTGAATACAAACTCTATCTCTAATACCCTTATCTCTAATACCCTTAACACCCCCCCTCAAATGCAAGGCGTATGCAATAGCATTGCATTTGAAAAGGGTTAACACTAAAACAAGATAAATCCGAAGTCCGAGTCTTGATGATGTCGTCGTTGCGTGCAACCTTTGAATAAACTGTCAAATCAAGCCGAAGAGGAATAGATAGATGCATGACGGCGCAGATCGAAGCCCAAGAGGCGGCGGCGCAGTGCACAGAGGACGCGCGGCGGCCTTTGAAGCTCGGGGCGGCGGCTAGAGAAGCGGCGGCATCATAACGACTTCTATGATCTGCACGCGGCTCAGAGAGTAGAGCGGCGGCTGCTGCCAGACAAAAGAGAATTCCTACACTTCTATGACTGACAATTCTGTCATGTTTTATTAGATCTGCAGTGTGTGTTGGATTGTCCTTCTCTTGGTTCTAGATTGTTAGTGTGTTCCCTTTTTATGTCTAACTCTTCTCCTTTGGGTTTAAAGTGTTCTCTATTTAATAAATCGATGAGGTTGTTTGTGCGCCTTCCTTATCATAGGATCATTTCCACTTAGGGCTAGACTATGATTTTTAAATGTTGTAGTAACCTGGTGTTTCATCCTTGCTTCGCAGGATGTTTGCTGTAGGCATGTCGTACGTCGGTATGTGTTGTTGCTGAATGCAGTTGTTAGCCGCTGTAGGTTGCCCCGTGTCTTAACTTTGGGAGGTTGCTGATGACGGCGCAATGCTCGCTGGCATAGAGCTTGAGGTGCCTTCCGAGGGCTTTCCAGCGCATATGGAGATTAAGTTCTTCTGGGCTGTGGTTGCCCATATTTGAGTATTTAGGCCATGAATATGCTGCCCGGGATGCTGTTAGTATCCTCCAAGGCCGCTATGGGTTTGTGGTACATGATTACGAGGCAATGTTACTTTAGAAAAGGATTGCCTCCTCGGTGGTTGGTGCTGCTATCTGTCCTCCGAACTGTCTGTTACAACTCACAAGTCCGCTTTGAGCTTATACAATATATGAGACGTGAATTTTAATGAATCTGATTGTTCGTTTTATTTTTTGCAAATTTTATCTTGTTTTGTATTTTATCGTAGCGTTAGCACGGGCACACTACTAGTTAGTGTAGCCTATCTATATTTCTACAAAATCTTGTATGCAAAGGAACCGAAGTTGTGGATCATGGAGCTAATGAGACACAACACACCAGAGCTAGTTGGACACATTTTATTACCCTGCAGGGTTGTATAGAAAAATAGAAACGATATCACTCATGGAGTGCAGCCCAGGAATCCCTTGCAATCAGCAAATTTTGTGCAGAAATTGTTGGCGAAATCAACGCAATATTCTTATCGACAAAATTAAGAAGAATGAGAATGGAGTGCAGGTACGGCGGTGGATACTATCGATAAAAATAAGAAGAATGAGAATGGAGTGCAAGTACGGCGGTGGATACCTCCCAAACTTGGGGAATTAAAATTAATGTTGATGCTTCAATCTCAGAGAAGTCCAATGCTGTTCGAATTGGGGTTGTTGTTAGAAATCAGCAAGGAGCCTTCATTTTTGCAAGTGCAATGCCTGCACCCAATTGCTGCAATATTGAAGCCTTAGGCGCTGCCCAAGGGGGCCTACGACTAGCATTCCAGAAGGGATTGCAATAGGTCTGCTTGGCAATGGATTGCCAATTTGTTGTGAACATTGAGGAAGTCAACTTATGTCCTTATGCCATGATTGTACGAGATATTAAGGATCTAATGTAGCGATTTCAGAAGTGTCATATTCGTTTTGAGGGGAGCAATTGTAACTTTGACTCTCATAATATTGCTCGTAAATGTCAGATGGTGTTAAACTGGGAATTGAATCGTCCTCCTTTTGTAAAACAAAACTATGATTGATGCTTATTGAATAAAGCTGTGTTAGTTTGCCCTCTAAAAAAAACCTAAGTGATATTATGTAATTTTACACATAAGTTTAAGTGATATTATGTAATTTTACACTTAAGTTAAACAAACGATCTACGTCTTACGTTGAAATATTGGAGAAGAAAGAACTCTTGTTTGCATGCGAAAAGAAAGATGAACTCCCAGATTTAGAAAAAAGATGAAAGCTTAATAGTGAAAACTGAAATATATAGGAACCAATATATAAATAAATGGTAGGAAGGATATGTGGTTGACGTCATGCATCCCTCCATTTCTGGTTTGGTTTGGTTATATACCCCTGCGTACCTTCGGATGGATCAGTCTTGGCTTGCTGCTGCTGAGCCCGAGCAGCCAGCGAGAAGAGCAGCAGCTGCAGCAGCACAGAACCACTCATCCCTGCTCTCTCACATTATCTTTCTTGTTCCGTTAAAGAGTAACTCTCAGAAAAGCGTATGGAATGGGAGACGCCAAGAAAAGTTAGATTTGCGTTGCTTTCAGCTTCATTGTTATTGATTAGTATGGAATGGAAATTAGAGCGTGCGTTGATTATTCCGAAAGCGTTGGGGAGAAGTTTCCACTGAAAAGCACAGTCAAGTTGATCCAGGTTGGCGCTCATCTGTTGACTTGGCAGCGGCCACAAAAACAAGTGCAGATAAATGGCTGCTAAACCAGTACTCCAGAGTCCAGTCCACACTGTTTTGACCGCCTTGAACCGCTGGGCTATGGTGGATCCGATAACTACAAGTCAAATCACCAAGAACAGATATCAAGGAAATCTAATTAAAACTTGTTGAGGCATGCAGGATATGAAAAGCCCTATCTCCAGTCCATTATATATACGAACACAATTAAAAGCGAAAACAGGAATCAAGGAGAGATTTTTATCTTGAGATACCAGGGAGAGGTATATTTTGTCGATGACATTTTCACCTAACAAAAAGTATTTGAGTACTTCACTGGCCAGAAAGACCTATAAGTGAAAAGTAAAAAAAAAATGCACTTCCAGGTACCATATCTAGTGCACGTGGTCCAATTCTAAAGTAGCAAAACCACTCCCCTGCTCGTTTCGGTGTTGGTTTCTAGCTTCCGGTTTATTTTTCACTGTTCCTAAATTTTGTCTTTTTCTGATTTTTTTTGTTTTTTCAGATTTTTATTGGTTCTTTTTTCCATATTCATTTGCATTACACGTGCTGGGCTAACCCGTTTTTATTTCTAAACTTAATTACGTCAAATAAGTCACCTTTAGCTACAGTGTAATTTCAGCCAGCTACAGTGGAATTCAGCCATAAGCCACTATAATTCAGTCCAACCGAGCACCACTGTGTATTTGCATGGCAACTTAACTTGTGTGGGATAAAAGTGAACGAAATGATGCGATAGGGGGCAAATTTAAAAGGCAGGTAACTTGTAGATGTGTTTATAATTTTTTTCCTTTTTAATTTAAAGGCAATCATACAAGTTCAAGGACATGTCTCAGGAAATATATGAAGCAATTAATGAAAATTGTGTTATGACATACTAACTGGCCTCCCCCTCCTTATGTTTTTCTATATCTGTACATATGGACTTACTAGACTTGTTAAGAGCACTAAGCCGAGCTGGTTACGGCATTTTTAACGGTGATACTATATAGTAATGTCTATATTGCCATCTCATATAGACATTTGTCTTAGATATTATCCTTCCAATACACAATGTCTATCATTAATCAATACTGTAATTTAATATTTATTCACCTAAGAAAAAGTATTTGAGTACTTCACTGGCCAGAAATTAAGACCTATAAGTGAAAAGTAAAAAAAACAAATGCACTTCCAGGCACCATATCTAGTGCACGTGGTCCAATTCTAAAGTAGCAAAACCACTCTCCTGCTCGTTTCGGCTTCGGCTTCTGGCTTCGTACCTAAATTTTGTCTTTTTTTGATTTTTTTTTTCAGATTTTTATCGGTTCTTTTTTCCGTATTTATTTGCATTACACGTGCTGGGCTAACCCGTTTTTATTTTTAAACTTAATTACGCAAATAAGCCACCTTTAGCTACAGTGTAATTTCAGCCAGCTACAGTGGAATTCAGCCATAAGCCACTATAATTCAGTCCAACCAAGCACCACTGTGTATTTGCATGGCAACTTAACTTGTGTGGGATAAAAGTAAACGAAATGATGCGATAGGGGGCAAATTTAAAAGGCAGGTAACTTGTAGATGTGTTTATAATTTTTTTCCTTTTTAATTTAAAGGCAATCATACAAGTTCAAGGACATGTCTCAGGAAATATATGAAGCAATTAATGAAAATTGTGTTATGACATACTAAGGGCAGTCCCAATGCTGGAAACTACACACGGTTTCCATAGCAGCCACATCAGCAAGAAATCATCTATAGAAACCACCTCACACAATGCAGGTGTCTTCGCGTAATAAATATTGCCTTTTTTTTCTCTCTCTCCCAACTCCACACACGATCCACCGGAAGCAAAGCCACCAATAGCAAAGCTGAAGAAGCTCCGGCCCCCGCCCCAGATCCACCCACCGCCGCTCGCCTCCCATGGCACGCCCCTACGCCGCCCCTCGCCACCGCCCTCCTCATCTCCCTCGCCGGCGAGAAGTCCAGGAGAGCAGCTTCGAGCGCGGCGCGGGCGAGCGAGCGCGGCTCGGGCGAGAGCGGCGGTGCGTGCGAGATCCCGCGCGCGGCGGCGAGCGAGCAGAGCTCCAGCGCGGCGGCGCAGGCGAGCTCCCGCGGCTGCTCGGGCGAGCGCGGCCGCGCGTGCGTGCTCCCGGACGCCGGCCAGGCAAGGGGACGGTGAGCGTGGCCTGGGCGACGGCGGCGCGGCCTGTGCGGACACGAGCGGCCTGGGCGACGGCGGCGCGGCCTGGGCGGACACGAGCGGCCTGGGCGACGGCGGCGCGGCCTGGGCGGACGCGAGCGGCCTGGGCGACGGCGGCGCGGCCTGTGCGACGGCGGCGCGGCCTGGGCGGACGCGAGCGGCCTGGGCGACGGCGGCGCGGCCTGGGCGACGGCGAGCGGCCTGGGCGGATGGCGGCCTGGGCGAGCGACCTGCGGCGACCTGAGCGAGCGATCTGGGCGAGCGACTTGCGACTGCGTGGACCTGCGGCAGCGGCAGCTTGCTTCCCTGCTGCACGGCGGCGCGGCCTGGACACAGCGGCGGCGACTTGCGCGCGGGATGCCGTGGAGGTGATGGAAACTGGTAGTTTCTCCCCAACGCGTATTTTCTCGTTTCTTCGCGCATCGTTCCGCGTGAGGACGCGATTTCTTGAGGAGGAAACGATTTCTTGATTCTGCACTCTCTTTCCTCAATAACTCCTTTGCCACATCATCAAATTGCTGAGGTGTCAGCATAATTAAGAGGGATAGAAACTACCATCAATGTCCCATTGGGACTGCCCTAACTGGCCTCCCCCTCCTTATGTTTTTCTATATCTGTACATATGGACTTACTAGACTTGTTAAGAGCACTAAGCCGAGCTGGTTAATTACGGCATTTTTAACGGTGATACTATATAGTAATATCTATATTGCCATCTCATATAGACATTTGTCTTAGATATTATCCTTCCAATACACAATGTCTATCATTAATCAATACTGTAATTTAATATTTATTCTAATTTCCTCCCTAATACACTGTTTAATACAGTGGCACATCTTTATAATGTGGTAGACATCACTTCCCTCCCCAATAGATGTCTTAGCTAATATCTTCATGTTGGACTGTGTGCTCAAGCAATGTATTACATGAGACACTATTTCTCTCTCGTCCTTCATTAACATCCCATCTATCTTAGCACTAATTCTAAATGACATGTTAATTAATTCTATAGACACTGCTTACATAGAATTATTGGGAGTGCCTAAGGCTATTCTCAGTGGAGAGTTTCATGGCGTTGTTTCCAAGACTGCCACATCATGTAAAATGAAATGAAACATGGATGAAACATCCATCCTCAATGCATAGTTTCATTCTATTGTTTCATAGACATTTAATTTCATGACTCATATAGAGTTGGTAATCGTGCCAAGTGAGTTTCATCTAGATGAAACTCACTTCTTCTCTCTCTTCTTAAAAATATTGCTATATCATCAAAAATGCCTATGTGGCAGCCTATTAAATGCAGATGAAACTCCCATTGAGACTGGCATGTGACATAGACCGCAAGCGCATGTGACATAGAATCCCAAAAATTGAACCCAAAATTAATGCACAAACAATTAATTCTTCGAGACATGAAAAGAGATCAACTATCAATAATTATTATTGAGAGGTAACTCATATACTAACTTACGAAGGCTTGAAAATACGTGCTACAAGAATTCCTAAATAAATTCTAATTAGAACAAGATCTACTTTAGTTTGGGGGAAGAACCGGTGGGACTACAGAAAATCATAAGATGTGGCCACATAGGAACCAAGCCACAAACCAATTCATCTAAGGCAAGAGGCACACCAGATGATTGGATGCTAGGTTCTTCTTTAGCAATAGATTTTTGTATAGACCAAAGATCTGATAGATCTAAAAGGTTCTAAATGGTTATGAGAGAGCGACAATCCCTTACTCTTTTGAAGTTGTGCTTAAGAAATCTGAGGTCGACTTCACCAAATATTTCTCTCTCGTTGTAATTGTTTCAACGTCATTATTTTAGTTCTCTCTACGAGATTCATTTATTTTGTTCTTTATACCATGTATGCTCGTGTCGTATCTCGTAACTCTTATCTGATTTGAGGGCTGTAGCTTATAAGAAGTGGCGCCACAATTACCGATTATACACTGAATTTTCACAAGTTCAAATTCGATTTTTGAATTTTTAATGTATAATATTTTACGGGGAATTGAATGTATAGTTTGGATATGAACTAGTTTGATAATATAAATCACAGGATGCTAGTGGCTTCCAGTTGTTGGATCGTGTGTTCATGTGAGGAATAGAGGTGGCAATGGGTACCCGAAACCCGAGTACCCGATGGGTTTTACCCGATAAGGAGGTGGGCATAGAAATATATCTTTACCCGCGAGTATTCTGATGGGTAAAAATCTCTAGTGAGGAAAGACCCGTTTGATATGTGGGATGCTATCAGTAACAATACTCCCATTTGTTACACGTAGCGGTCACACACTCGGGTAGGCGGTGCAGGTACGGTGCGCCTTGGGCCGGCCTTGCAGTCGGCTGCACCTGAATGCGGCCGTAAGTGGGCTGTTGTGCTTGGCGGCGCTGCGACCGGCCCGCACTACCCAACAACAGGCTGACCCGGCTGAGGCTCCCGTGCACGGTGTGCGGTGCGGTGCTTCGAGGAACTAACCTGGTGAGCTAGCGTCAGCTCTTAATTAGCGGCTAGCTAATCTCTTATCAGAATATATATTTGGATATATGTATAGTACTGGCCTGAAGTGCTGCCGTCTATATACAGTCTTGCAATCGTTTCGGTCGATGCTCAACAGTGAAGTACTCAAAATACTCAAGTGCTGGCCCACAACGTGCTATTCCCTCCGTCCGGTAATACACATATATCAACTCGTGAGTGTAATTAACGATCGATCTATAGGTATAGCAACTCATGCATGCATGCTCTCTAGGCTTTATTTAATATGAGTACGTAGTACCATGGATACTTCACTCCAAAGAGGGATGTGCAAGGATTAGCCTATCCGGTTGTGTGCATGTATAATGTTATTCAGGTTAAGAGATGGCAATTATGCTTATTTATCCGTGTACTTGTAGGTAAATGTTCTAATAGAGTTGGACATAGAATATTTTCTTTACCCACGGATATAAAAATAAGGAAAATCTCTGCCTGTCGGGTAAACAGGCATAGGTATAGATGAGCTCCACATGTACCCGTCTCACCCATTTAACCACGATATACACTGACAGGTGGGCCAACAGTCAACACTACTACTAAAACCTTAGTGTTAATATTTTAATATCGATTTTACATATGATTATTTGGATTCGAGGGAACTCTTAAAGACTTGGCTATGATCACACAGAGAAAAGATAGAGATTTTTATACAGGTTCGGGCCTTATCCTTGGAGAATAACAACACTACTCTTGTGTGGCTATTGCCTAATGAACTGATTACAATTGAGAGAATAATGTGAAATGCCTTTCTCTACTTCTATTCTCCTTTGGGTTGGTTCGATCTGTCGGATTCCTCTCTTCTCTTTGACGTCAACCTTTATATAGCTTGCAAAGTGATTGCGGTTGTTCTGCGCCAAGAGACGTCTTAATATTTTAGATAATAACCATTTGACAGGAGTTATTGTCAGAGAGATGTGGTATCATGTCGTGCAACGGTTATTTCTCAGAGAGAAGTTATGCGCAATTATTTCATAGAATAATCACGCATATTAAATGCCCTGTCAGACAGACCCACAATGTGATAGGTTGTCGTTGATAAATCAATTGAAATTAAGGTAGTCGTATAAGAGTTTATGAACATAAGGTGGTCGTAGAATGACTTATGACCATGCCAAGCTCGTAGAACGACTTATGATTATGTTATGCTCGTAGAATGACTTACAACCATATCACGCTTGTAGAAAGACTTACAACTATGTTGTAGTCGTAAAAAGAGCTTACAATTATGAAGTGGTCGTCGAAAGATTTACGACTAAGGAGTAGTCGTACAAGGGCTTACGACCACTTGGCTAAGTTTCTCCTTTACATATAAAGGGTATACCCAAGAAGTATAATAGTGTGATAATACTATTTATAGATAAATAATAATTTTAGAATTATTATATCCTCGTCACCTAGTAGAGTTATTACTTGTTAGTCACTCGGTCACTTAGTTGACATACTTTCAGTTGAGTATGCCTCTCCTTTCATGAGTTGACATACTTTTAGTTAATAGTTGAGGGTGGATTTGTATTTCATTAGTTGACAGTTTATGTATGAATGTGAATATGAGATGCATTGTTCATGGGTACAAGGACATGGCCGTGGGCGACGGGCATGGACAAGGTTCTTCGCCCGTCGTCATTTGTGGGTATACTCATGGGAATAAATCGGGGTCAAGGGTATGAGTTTGGATGAGCACTATCCATACCCACTGCATCTGATTGCCATCCCTACTCATGTTCGGACACGACCACATGGGTAGGTATTAACTTATCAGCACGTATTATTCCAATTCAATCTGTAGCTTACATTACTTGCAGTACCAATGTAACACCTGGGCCAGAAGAAGGCCCAACCCAGCCCATGCCATACCACATATAAGAGAGAGAGAGAACTAGAGGGAGAAGCCAAACCCATTTTGTTCTTCTCCTCCTTGTGCATTCTCGGCTGCTGCCACCTTCTCCCGTGCTCTCCCTGCCGTCGCCGCTCTACGTGCCTCCCCCTTGTGCCTGCTGCCGCCGCTCACTAGCCCCAACATCGTAGCCTGTCGCCGTTGCCGCTTCACCTAGCGCTACCGCCGCTCGTGTGCGCCGTCACCACCCCGCTCGTGTGAGCTGCTGCCTCGCAGCCGCTCGCGCGCGTGCCGCCGTCGCTCCCCGTCCGCGTCTCGCCTCCCTCCACCCTGCAACTCACCGCCGCTCCCCTGCTCGGCCCAGCCGCTCGCCGTGTGAGAGGGCAAGGCAGAGATGGCCGGTGAGGGAGAGGAGGAGGGAGTCGCCCGTGCAAGAAGACGAGAGCCAGGAGCGCCGGCTGTGAGAAGGAAGAACCGAGGAAAGAACCCACGGCGTTGGAAGAAAAGAAAGGAAGAAGGGGCATTGGCGTGAAGGAAAAAGAAAGAGGAAGAGAAGAGAAGAGGAGTGGAGAGCCACCGGCGGAGTTAAGAAAAAGAAGAGGAGGAATCGCCGATGGAGGAAAAAGAAAGAGAAGGAGAGAGAGGGCTGGCCGTGGAAAAAAGAGAGGAAGGAAAAAAAAAGAGAAGAAAAGAGGGAAGGAAGAAAAAGAAAAAAAAGAAAGGCTGACCCGCTGCTAGATCTGTCAGATCCAGCCAAGAAGCGACAGGAGGTGCCCCACTCCAGTTGTTCGGGGCCAGGGTAACGCCTCGAAAACCCTTCTCCCTGCTTATTTTACCAAGTCAAGCATAAGTTAATATATCGATAATTAGAATTGATGCATGTGACCATTTAAATATCGTTTACTAAAATAAATGCCTGATCGGTGCAATTGGTACAGCCACTGTTGATCTGGTCGATCCGTGGTAAGAGAGGAGAGGGAGGAGAGCATAAATTGAGGTTAAATAGTGTAATCGATTAAAATGAGATTAAGCGTGTAGAAATCAATCGGCGAGTATAAATAATGAGATCGCTAATTTTACAGACAGGTTAAATATCGGGACAATGAAAGGTTGCCCGGTGGGACATGATTTGCTTATGTCGGGTTGGACGTTAGAGCGATGTCATTTGCTTGTACATGAATGTATTGCATGTGTGATGAATTGAGATTATTAATGCTTGTTTAGGTGGCGGTTCGAGTCTGGTGCCGTCAACGCACCATCCGCCAGGTTAACAGGCAAGTGCCTAATAAAGCGGTAAATTCGGGTAATGTTTGTTGATAGATGAATGATGATGCATTGTTTATTATGTGATGGTAAGTTAACTATTTCTGAATGCATGATGAGAAATGATGAATGACGGTTGTTGAGACATGACATGTTGATATGCATAAATGGAGAATTTGCATTGCATGCATGTCATGAAAAGAGATAGTGTTGTGGTATCATTGGTCCACTTGGTGTGGACGCTCCACAGGAGTGGAGATTGAGGTCCCCCTATGAAAAAGGATGGGCTATTGTGGTCCCCGTATGAAAAGGGATGGGCTTATGATCCCCGCATGAAAACAAGGCAGGCCTGGATGAGCATCGACGGATACTCGCTCTGCTATACCAGTAAAGGCTAAAGAGATAAGAGAGAGGATCATGTGCATATGCATAATGATTGATTGATAAGAGCTTAAAGAGTTTGTATGGTAACAAATGGTGATTGAACCCATGATGACTATAGACTGATTTATGAACCTGTTATTTGCTGTTTTGCTTTGTACTTGCTGAGTCTGCGGGCTCACCCTTGCTTTATCGTTGTTTTTAGGAGAATAATGGCGACATGCATGGAATGAGAATAGTCCTTTTGTTATTGCATATATGCAATAACAGTTAGCTTTACAGAGTTTTTATGTTCAATCTAGTATTAAGTTTTTGGTGGCTCGCCGTTTGGATTAGTTTGCTAGCGAGCCGTGATGGTGGGTCTCACATGATTGTGGAACCCAAAGTCTGTTTATGTTATAGTTTGTGCAATATAAAGTTAGTTGGCTTATTGCGATTATCCGATATTTATTTCTTGTTTTCTCCCTGTGGGTAATCAAAACACCAGGAGATGTGCTGCTAAAAGTTAGATTAGCACCACATCTTTAAAATGGTTGGTGTGTGATGGTAGCATCTTGGGCCCTGTGGAGGGTCAGGGTGTTACGACCAATCCTAGCCATAGCTTCTGGTGGATCAGTCTGGCTTGCTGCTACTAAGCTCGAGTAGCCAGCGAGAAAAACAGCAGCTATAGAACACAGGACCACTCATCCATGGACTAAATTGCACGTTTAGCACTATGTTAAGATCTAAATACGAGAATAGCGTTAGTTGCGCGGCAATTACAGAAATAACACTTTTACTGTCCGAGCACCGTGCGACAAGCCGTGGGAAGCTAACACGCCGGAGAAATGCACAGCAGCCGTGTGACCAGGCCTGCCGCATGGCCATCGTGCATGAGGTGCTTACTCGTGCTATCACGTGCTTAGACTAATTGATAGCATAAGTAAGCACCTCATGCATGGTGGCCGTGCGGCACTAGGTTCAGCTGCACGGCGGGCGTGCGTGAGCCAGCTCGGCCGTACGGTCGCTGTGCGGCAGGCCCTGGCTACACAGTTGCCGTGCATTTCTCCAACGTATCGGCTTCCCACGGCTCGCCGTATGGTGATGGGATGGTAAAAGTGGTATTTATATAATTACCATGTAAATGACGCTATTATTATATTTAGACTTTAAAATAGTGCTAAAAGTGCTATTTAGTCTTCATCCATGCTCTCTCACATTATCTTTCTTGTTCCGTTTCAGAGTAACTCTCAGAAAAGAGTGGAATGGGAGACGCCAAGAAAAGCTAGATGTGCGTTGCTTTCAGCTTTGTTTTTTCGAGTTTGCTATTGCACAGTCGTTTGGAATTTTTTGTTGCTTCAGTCGATTTTGCTGTCCGTCGGATGTTGCATGAGATGTTGACGTTTTGGTTGGCTTCGATGGTAAGAAACGGGCCCGTAGCGCTTTTTCGGATCCACTCGTCAGTTTTTTTTACCCGTTATGAATTATTTTTGTATTTCTCGATCCTTGCGTCTGTCCTTATCTCTTCGGTTCATTTGTGTCTGGGTGGAGGGTTCGGGAGCTCGGCGGCGAATTGTTTGGCGATTCACCGGTGTTTGCTCTCTGGCCTTTTCAGCTACCTTCCGCTTCCTTCCGTCTTAGAGACCCAAAGAGTTCCAACTTCCGCTTCCGCCTCCGGCTCCACCTCGGCTCGGAAGGTTAGCTTCCAACCATACGCTCTCATGCACACACTCCTCGGCATTAGGTCGAGCAGTTGGTGGGGGTGCTCCCGGCGTAGCAATTCTACGGATCTCTCCGTGCCGATGGTGCCGCGGTAGACGAGATCATGCGGTGGCTCGCGGTGATCTTGTAGGTTGCCTGGTATTCATTTTGTAGGTGCTTGTTTGTGATTCAGTTGGGTTTCTATGTGGCAGTAGGTTGCATGCTTGCTTTCTCGGCCTCGCTGCTCAGCCGCCCCACGAGATCTCCCTCCCCTGTGTATTTTTCTTCTGGATATCTCGGTAATCTCGCTTAAGACTGCTTCTGTTCTGCAGAATCGGCTATTTTGGGCTGCTGCTATCAGCGAATTAGTCCTAATTGGTCAAATCGGGTTTGAAAGCATGCTCGAGTTGATTTATTTGCAAACGAAGCTAGTTCCCATTCGCTAATGCTAGGTTTTTCTTTACTAATGTTGCCTTTTGAATTGAGAGAAGTGATGAGTGCATTAGAATTGGAATTTTTGATTAGTGCCTCGTTTTGCTCAATTTGCTTACTGGTTTTCCTGTGGTCTTCTGCTAATTTGATCTTCTCATATTTTCATTAGTTAGGTCGTAAGAGCTACCTGCTACCGTCTACTCAACATTGGCCAGGAGGCCTGCCATTGCGTCACGGCCGACCAGCACAGTGGTGCCACCTTTCAAAACCAACACGGTGTTATGAACCCCGTCCCCTATTCCACCAGTGGCTGTGGAGCCTCTAGTGGATTATAGTCGGCAGAAAAGGTAGACCAGTGACATCCCCCCAGATCTGTAGAATGTGAAATGCGCTTTGCATACAAAAATAGGCTGGTCTCAGTTCCTACAAAATGAATGCATGATTAGTGGAATAAAATGTTAAAAACTCACCTTATGAGGTAAACTTTTTAGGCATACTTTCTGTCTGACCTGCCAATCTACCAAACAGTATTTCACTACAAGCCTTCAGTGCTTGTTATATATGCTGGTCCGAGATATCTTTCTGTGCCATAGGGATTTGAGATTTATGTAATGCTGTAGTGCTCGGTCACTCAATCTGGTTCATTGTTATTGGTTTATGCGGAGTTTTTTTTCTGTGTGTTCATTGTGTTGTCTGGATAATACACTATTAGATAGGAGTAGGTATAGGTAGGAAGGAGTTAACTATCTTTCTTTGATTCACTTGGATTATTGAGGTTGGTTTTTTCTGCCATTTTGTATCTAGGGTATTTCTATGATACATGTGTATTGCACCAGTTATGCTAGATATTTTGCTTAATAAAAAAATTGCAGGTCATTTATGCTAGAAACTACAGAAAACTTTGCTGCAACTTTCTTTTTGTTCTTCTATTTTGTCTGTGCATTTTGAGTCCATACATGTAATTCTGTTCTTGACAGTTGACTGTACACACGGTCTATACTTTCTACCACTTTCTTTTGGTCTGTGTATATGTGTGCCCTTGTAAGACTTGTTCATTTCACTTGAATTAGCATTTTATGCTATAGGAAACACACTTGAAATGGAAGGATCTTCTTTGACTAATTTAATCTAGTGTTTGTGTGCTTTCATCCACACATTTGATTCGCTTCAAAAATTATACTACAATCTTACTTTTTTCTTGTTGCATTTATTTAATTTACAAAACATAGGTCTTTTCTTGAGCTGTCAATGTCCCTAGAAGTCCGGCTACACAATGTTGTTTGCCATTATTTTCTGTTCTATGTGTTCACCACAGTGTGTTAACCTTTTTAATGTTTGACTACTTGTTCGTAGGTACTGCGGCATGTAGTTCTTTGAGAGAAGATAAGCCTGAAACATTCGCTAACAGGTAAGAAACTATGGCCCCAATACCTCTTCATTCTCAATGTTTCTGTTTTTGTTATATCTAATAGTGCTTAGTTGTGGGACCAAAAAAGAATTTTCTAAATTTTTTCCATTACAAAGGTAGGATTTTTTATTTTAATGTCATTGATCATATTATTTGGATAATGTATATCTTAGTTCTTGGTTTTAGTCAATTAATTTCATACGGGAACACTACTATGCAAGTACATGCCAAACTAAAACTTGCATATTAATTTAATAGTAACTCTAGGTGCTATGCTGATGCAGTCATGTATACTCTATTCTCCATCCTTTGAAAATATCCGTCACATCAAAAATTGCATAGTGAGTTAAAATTGCAGTGCGTTATAATGTGTAAAATTGTAAAATCTTTACTGCATTTTTTAGTATTTATTATGAAGTGGTTTCAATTTTTGAGTGGATTATTTGTTGACTACTTCTGTTTTTGGAAGGCTGCATTGTTGATCATACTTTTATACAGTGTGATGTCTAGTTTTGTGATTTAGGCTGGCAGCGTACTAGTTTATATTGTATTTAGATTTTGATTGCTATCATATTCTCTAGTTTCAGGCTGACAGTAAGTTTGCATTGTTCTGACACTTTGATTGTATATAACATTATCTTATTTTGGTTTTTGTGCCAAGTTGGATTTGATTATGTTGCTTTTCACAATGCTATAACTACTGCAAGTGCATAATGACAATCACTTTGCATGATTTGCATTCACTAGTTATGCAGGGTAATGAAATCGATTAAGGTCTTGTTCAAGCAATGACTATCTGCTTTTCTGATGTCAATACTGTGTTAGTGGCCTCTTCATGATTATGGTTGCAGTGACTCATTACAGCTCTTAAGTTTTATGCTTGCTTTGGTTAGTAGTATGGATTTTAAATGGGATTAGTTAATTTCTAGGTTGAGCTACTTCGATATGCTTTTCTAATGTGATAGCATGTTAGTTTGCAAGCATGTCTTATTTAGAAGTATGCCTTGTGCTTCTGGTAGAAGGTAATGAAATAGATTTGTTTGTCAAATCTATTTTTTCCTATGTTTGATGTTAGATACTATAGAAATAGTGAGCTTAAATGAAGGCAATTTGATGCTAAGTTGACATTTTTGTATCCACTTTTCTTATTCCATGTTCTCCGTCTTGCAATTTTTGAATTGGTCTAGTACACCCTTTATAAATACATGTCAGATAAAAAATTGCACAATATTTTAGTTAAAGTTGCAATGTAGATAATGTGCAATTTTAGAATACCTTTTATGTTAGTTTTGAATTTTCTATATTGATTTGTTTTTTGTGAGCTATAAAAATTTTGACACTTACCTAAGGAATAAATACTTGAGCTATAAAATTTTGTATATGGATTCTGAGCCCACTGTAGATGTTTGTACATTGAAATATGTTTACATGTTCTGATTTCTGAGTAAATTCTTAGATGATTGAATGAGCTAATTATGCATGTGAGTCTGTAGTTAAAATGTTAGTAAAAGCATTACGAAACATGGCACTTAGAGATGATTGGGAAAACATAGAAGAGCTCTTCTGTTATGGTGCTGGCCAGGAACATGTGTTAGATTTAACCAGAAGAATCAATTTTCCTATGCAGACCTTAGAAAATCTAAAAATAATTTTGGAAATACACGTCAGATAAAAAATTGCACAATATTTTAGTTAAAATTGCAATGTACATAATGTGCAATTTTAGAAGACCTTTTATGTGTTTTTATTTTTTTTTTATGGATTTGTTTTTTGTGAGCTATAAAATTTGACACTTACATAAGGAATAAATACTCGTGAGCTATAAAATTTTGTATATGGATTTTGAGCCCACTGTAGATGTTTGTACATTGAAATATGTTTACATGTTATAGTGGTAATTGAATTTGATTTTAAGTTCAATTTTCACATTTTTCGTTCTTCTTTGTCTTGTTTTCCATCATGCTTTTTCCTAGGTTCTGCTATATCCTTAAGAAATAGTTGCTAGATACAAAATTTATAGTACCTTATTTAAAATTTTAGTGGTGGTTAATGTGCAATTTTAGAATACCTTTCCTGTAGTTTCTATTTTCGATATGATCGACTTTCTGTGAGCTGTAACAATTGATTTAAATTGACCTTCCTGTTATTAAGTATTATATAGTTTGTTTCCATCTATGATAATATACATGTTCTTTATTGCTCCATTTGTGTGACATCTTTCTAAGAATGCTCTCCAATATACTTGGATAGGTGGAGATCTGCAAATTTTTTTAATAATGTGTTAGGATGGAAAAATTGCAGACCACATACCTTAATTTTTCAATTATAATTTATGTGCAATTTTATAGTTCATGCAGTGCAACTTCTATAATATATTAAGTGGTTAGAATTTACTTGATTTTGAATCTACATTTGTACAATGCTAATATGTTGCTCTTATATGCTACTCACATTCATGCTTTCTTCTCTTCCGACTTCCAAGGTGGGCTGGTTTGGTAGGTTCCACAACCATGATGGAGTTCTGCATTTGCGAAGCTCGCAATTCAGGTAATGTTAAAAAGCAACACAAGTTTCTGTAATTTTGTGATCGCATGATGTTATGATGTATAATAAATTGTATTCATATAAATAATTTTCATTTATAAGTCTATTTCATTTAAACTTTCAGTTTCATGCAATGTGCAATTTTAGTACCTTTTCAGTGCAAGTATCAGTTTGTCTTTATGTCAGGAATGACCTATCATTCTTTTATGAAATATATCCATTGGAACTATGTTTTGGCTTAATCTTTTCTGGTTAATCTAGTAAGAGTAAGGATTGTTTGTAAGCAGCGAAGTACTCTGTTGTGGTTCTATCAACAAAACTTGTCAGAAAAGTTGCATAACATTTTAATTACACTTTATGTTCAATGCAATATGCAATTTCAATTCATTTGCAGTGAAAATCGTAAAATAAATTCTTAAAGTGGCTACTTTAAAACTTTGTTCTAGTCGTTTCTAATAGTTGTTAAATCTAATTATGTTTTATTGTTATCTTCATAACATGAAGTAGTAACTAGATTACCTAGTTCATAGTATTACTGCCCACTGGTTATATGAATTTGCTCACCTATTTTTACCTAGTTCATTGTAATTTCACCATGGAATTAATATATGAAGAATGCTAATTAGATAACCTATGAATAAGTCATGTTTGATTAAAATATGTGTTCTATTTGGACTAAACTTTAAGCCCCTTGCATTGTGCAATTTTAGTTCTTATTCAGTGCAAATTCCATTCAGCCTTTTTTGACAATGTCCCTTTTAAACCTAGCACTAGTGCTTGCCAGTAGTTTAATTCTCTGTGTGTGTTTCATTGATATGTGGATCACATGAAGTAGTAACTAGCTCTTCTAGGTCATAGTTTTTTTTGAGGTTTGATTCTGTTTTCTGTATGGGTTCACTTAGGTTTGGAATTTTCTGTCCTTAGAATAAGTATTTGGCCCTTTTGACTTTGTTTATGTTTCGATGCATATGTGATTTTGTCTTTCTATTCTATTGGTTCTGTAGCAATTGAAGGCAATGCTCTCATCTCACTGATCAGATTTTGTGTCATATTATGTATGCATATTTTACATGTTGCAAAGGAAGGAGGGAAGAAGTGGAAATCCACTATTGAAGAAGTCAGTAGCGCTACTTCCATTCCCTTGTCTGTTCAATTTTTTATGTGTCCGATTGCATAGTTGCTCATGGCTACATAATATGTGTTGATTATCTGGATCAGGAGAAGCCTTAGATCAGGAGAAGAAGCCTTACTTTGACAAGGCTTCAAAGTTGAAGGCTCTGTAAGTTCTTCAGAATTTGCAATTCTGCATTGCTGATGCAGCTCTAGTTAATAATAAGAATGTGTCACCTCATACATAATGCTGGCTTGTTGTTCCTCATTTACCATTGCATGTGCTTTAGGAGAACAATGTGGCTTGTGTTTCTATTTTGTTATCTCTTTTGTAATTGGCACGCGTCGAGATTCTCTAGTTTCAAGGGGGAGGGGATCTAAACAGTAGTAGCAGTAGTGATGGATGTGCTATGCTAGTACATGCATGGAGGCATTAATGGGTAAAATATAGAAGATAAATGGCAATTGCTTCATCCTATGAAATAACTGCCACATGAAAAATTTCATAGTATTTAATTTAAAATTGCAGTCTTCAGTAATATGCAATTTCAGAAAAGCTTTGCTGCAATTTTCTGTTTGATATTGATTTTCAATTTCTCTTCGAATTTCAATATTGAAGATCTATAATTTTCCTGACCTGTAGCCTTTTCAATTTTGTAGGTCTTCATCTAGCTTATTTTTTTAGTTGTTTAGATTAGAGTAAATTTCTATATATGCTTTTTTGAAGGGGTTCACCAATCATTAATTTGGTTTTGTCAAGTTTAGATAAAATATGTGTCCCTGTTTTTGAAGGGTTCACAATTATAAAATTTTTGTCTAGGTTAGAATAATTATTTATTTTTCTATGTCTCTATTTTTGTTTTTTCAGATAATGCTTAGTTGTGGAACCAAAAAAAAAGAATTTTTGGATTTTATCCAATACAGAACATGTATCAGACTTACCTTTTTGACTAATTTAAGTTGTTCTACTAGCCTATTGACCAAATTAAGTTGAGACCAATTCAGTTAAGTCATATGCGCAGTTGTTTTCAGTTCATGTTCTGAAACAATTAATGTAAAATACCCATTTGTTTTAATGCATTTAGTTGGCTAACTCAGTAACTCTTACTACAATGCTGGCATGGTAATAGTTAAGAAGCCAAAATTAGCAAGGAACTAGAGATCTAGAGTTATACCTTTATTCAGGTACCAATTATTTTCCTTTGCTCTAGGTAAAATTTTGTGTTGTAATATTTCCTGAACAATTTGAGCTATTCCCCATGTCTTCTAAATGCTTTATTATATCCAAACTGTGAAATCTTCTTTGTTCTTTTTCTCAAATAGCTCCTAATATCCTCTTATGTTATCTCAATAGTAATGTGGTGTTCCCTTATCTGTCATATCTCCAAAAATTCATTTGTTCAAATGTTTGAAGTGAGTTGTAGCTGTACTAAGAGTATCTTTATGGAGTTGTTTCGGCATAGCTTTCATACACTTATTAACCTATGCCCCTAGTAATGTTGAAACTGAGTTATACATTAAGTATGTTATTTTCTTCTCCAAATTTACAAGAGATGTACTGAATAACCTTTACTCAAAAGTTAATGTTCCTAATAACTTGCAATTTAAGCTATAAAATTTGAAATATTAGATCATATCAAAACTTGCACACTAATTTAATTGAACTTTCAATTTGACATAATGTGCAATTTTAGTATTCTACAAGTGCAATTTACATTATGGCCTCATTTAATATGTTCTTTTTCAATATAAATGCAGAGTTGTGGAGTGTAAATTTATTGCAACAATGACATATTAGTATTGCACAGAGCATAAGGTAGATGCCTTGTTGAATTTATCTATTTTTTTGTATCCTAGTGTGATTTACATTTGTTATGTTTAGGTTAACATTTTGTATAATGTTAGGGGTTCACTAACATATTATTTATCCTTATCATAGCCTAGAAAGTAACTTGCTTGGTTAGTATAGAAACTTGAAAGATTTTTAACTGAACATTCAGTGTTAGGTAATGTGCAATTTTAGTTCGAAGTTTGTGTAATTTGTCATATATTTGTTCATAAGAACTCATTCATTTTTTAGTTAATTTTTATGTTATTTATTTTTGTAAGGGTTCACAAACAAATTGTTTTATTCTGTCTACTCTAGAAATTTGAATGTGTTTGTCATTTTTGCAGGGTTCTATTGAGAGAAATCTTCTATGTTCTTCCAATTGATATGTGCTGAATTTAGTTTATGTTCATGTCTATTTATTTTTGTTATAGTTATCAAATAATGAGTCATTTTTTGTCTACCATAAAAAATTAATTTGTTTCTATTATTTGTGTAAGGTTCTAATGAGAGAAATCATGTGTCTGCTGTCCAAGGTTGCGTGTGCTAGTTCCATCATATGCTTTGTGTGCTCTATCTAATTTTGATCTAGTGTCCTCTGTTATTGATGTTGATTTGACTCAAATTGCACACAATTTAGTGCTCAGGTTAGTTAATGATTGTCAATTGGTTTTGCCCATTTTTAACTATTCTTTTTTGTCCTATTCCCCTTTGAACTGCGCCTTGTAAATACACTAGTCAAATGTGATGTTGAGTGTCAGCTCAAGTCTTTCTTGGAATGATCAGCTAGTCCCTGGTTTTGCATCTGAAGTGGTTTGCAGCCTTCCAGTGCCTTGTCCCATGTTCTCATTATGTAGAATATATTGCTTTCGCATAGTTGCTTTGTGTCATGTAGTAGCTTCTACATGCATATTACCGAACAATTTGTGGCTTCGCATTGTTACTAATTTTTTAAAGATTTGTGTTGTTACTAGGTATAAAATGACATAATTGCTTATATGCTATGGAAATATCTGCCACATGAAAAATTACATAGTACTTTAGATAAAATTGCAGTCATAAGTGTTATGCAATTTTAGAAAACCTTTGCTGCAATTTTCTACCTGTTCTTTTTAAAATTGTTATTGATTTTTTAATTTCACTTTAAGTTCAAATATTGTAGATATGTAATTTCCCAAGAATTTTGTTTTTTCTTATTTCATGATAAAATACCAATTTCGTGCCTTATTATTTCTTCTAGGTTGTCAAGTGGCATTCTTCCTTCTCCAAGATTTTTAGACCTTTCATGTGACTAGTAAGAAAGTACACTAAAATAAATCTTGCAGTCTGCCCTGAGGTGCAATTTCAATGCAATGATTTATTGTGTTGGGTTTATTTGCTGCAAGATGGGCCACCGATACTTCAATGCAATTGTTGCAGGTTGTGTTGAGTTGGGCCAGACTACATAAAATTTTCTGACTTTCGTAAGGGTTGTCTAGGTTCTCTAGCTTAAAACAATATTTGTTTATCAGACTTTGTAAGGGGAATCACTCGGTCTAATACCACATAAAAAACTCGCATCATTGTAGAAATTTCAGTTCACAACTGATGTGCAAATTTTGTTTACCTTAAATGTTATTTTTCGCCTTGTCATTTTTTATCAACTTTGGAAAATTATGGTTTATAATTTCTTTATGTAGGTGTTCACTAATCATAGAAATTTCTCCTTTTTTTTGGAAATATTGCTAGACGTAGCTTCTACAAAGTGCAATTGCAAGTGGCAGCTCGAACAGTTGAATGTGCTAATTCAGAACTATGTTGCATGTTAGTAGAAGTTTTGTCCAAGGTAGCAACAGCAGGTTAATTCAGTATGTAGTAATGTTTAGATATGCATAGTTGGAACGTTCCTATTCTGGTGGTTTCTTTCTTCTTTAATGTACTACTTGTTTTAATGCAAGTTCTTTACACTTATCATATATTGCAGTAGAAAGAAGGTCAAAAGGAAGGCAGTTTCGGGCAGCAACGCCAACTGTGTTGTCTTCTGCCTTTTGTAATATGCTCCTATTTTTCAGTTGAACAGCACGGTGGAGCCTAACTCTCTTAATGGATCAGCATAGGAAAATCCTGAACTCATTAATGAGCACAGGTGGAGCAGGGGATAACATTTGCTCCATCTAGTTGGAACAGCAAAGCCCAACTGAAAAATAGTTGACCCAACACAGATTTTTTGACACGTTAGCGGGTCTGCCCATCTAAAACTTGTGGGCCCAATAAGGAACAAGTCAGCCCAAAACAACTCAACACAGTAACAGAAATAGAAACAACAGAGAACCGTTGGATGGTGATCAAATGGACAAAAAAATCGACTGAGATTTTAAAAAATTTCAGGCGACTGAGGAATAGACACGGTACGGAATGGAAACTAGCAATCTAGCAATGGATACGTAAAGTAAAGTAGCAATCTATCAGGGATATGCTTTGATTTGATGCATGCCCCTCGCGCATGCATCCAACGGCAGGCAATGCATCCATGTGACGAGACGTGGCTAATTAAGTCTTTTGGTCTGAAGTCTATGGAGGTGGTTTTAAATTCTGATCTATTTATGAGAGATAGTACGTAAATAAAAATAGTCATATATAATTTTAGCTAGTATAGCTGAACTGGTACAGTTCATACTATAATTTACTTATAGATCTTGTTTCAAAAAACGTACCGTTTAACAACGAGTTACTGTAGAAATAAAAGCCAAAGTCTAAGCATAAGTCCAAAAGAACTGATCCTAGATGTTACCTAATAAGTACATTTTGATTTTTACGCAAACATGGATATCTATAGGTGAGTTCTTTTGAGCTGATGGCTTATGGATTTTAGCTTAAATATTTGAATTCTGGCTGTTCGCGAGAGGCAGCACGCAGAGGAAAATATTCGCATGCGATTTTAGCTGGTACAGCTGAACTTATTATATTTTTACTATAATTTTTCAATTGATTCTGCCTTAAAAAATGCAACGTTTAAAAATTAGTTATGTAAACAGCACAAATATAAACAAACTTTAAATTTAAAATAACTCAGCCATAGCCATGCATGGTTTGTACTTCATCCAGCACATCCAGCTAGCACATGCTTCCGACGATCGATGTGACTTGATGGAAGTCATATGAATGGAATGAAATATTCTCGCAACTCATTCGGCTCGGATCTATACGATCTCTCTCATTCGATCTGTTGCCCACCGCACACGCGCGTGTTTGGTGACCCTGGCCACGTCGCGAAGAGCACAAGGCAATGCTCAAGCCACACGCACGCACAGATCAAGAACCACCCGTACCAGGTGCTGTGGCTATATAAACCGCACGCATGATCAACTGTTTGCCATCACTCATGTTAAGTATCTCAAGAGGTCTCGAATGTACTTGTCTTAATGCAAGAAGATACCGTTCTGAGTTTGCTTGATCTGGAAGTCAAGGAAAAAGCTCAACTCAGCCATCATGCTCATCTCAAACTCTATGCTCATGACATCAGAAAACTAGAAAACAAGAGCATGAGAAGAGTCACCAAATATAATGTCATCCACATAAATCTGAACGAGTAAAAGATAGGATTTAAGCCTCTCATACCAAGCTCTAGAGACTTGCTTAAGTCTATACAGGGCTTTGGAAAGCTTGAAAAATATAATTTGAGTATTTGAGGTTCTTGAAACCTGGAGGTTGTCTAACATAGACATCTTCCTCAATATACCCATTGAGGAAGCTGTTGAAAGTTTACAGGATCACTAGTAGTAGATCTGGAAAGGTAGACTAGCTATTCGGTATGACCTAAGGGTGATGCGAGTAGATCTAAAAGAGCAGAGAGTAAAGAGAGGGGAAAGGTGGAGTTACCGACCATCCGTGATCTTGGTTGCGGGTGCAGAGGCGTCCGCCATGGAGTCGGTGGAGTCGGGAGATGTCGGTGGTGAAGTCCGGCGAGGGTGTTGTCCTGTGGCGGCGCGGCAGTGGTGCTTCCCGTCACTGGCTGCGCACCCCTTCGAGATCGGGTTTAGGGTTTTGTCGGTGGGGCAGTACGGCTCCGATCAACCTCGTGAAATGAGCCGCCGGCCCCCACCTGTATTTATAGCGCAGTGTGACAGGGGCCCACCAACCATTAGGGTTGGGCGCCCCCGATCAGGGCGCGAGCTCAAGGCCCAGGTGGCCGTTGGGCCAACCCTGGGGTGGAGATCATCCTAACATTCTCCCCCTTGATCTCAACTTATACTTAAACTCTATACTTGTCACTCATTGCTTTTCTCATTCCATCACAGATCAGTGCATAGAGCATGCCTCATCGTCACGGTCTTATGCCATTAGATTGAACAGCCACAATGCACTTCTCTGTTTTGAAATGTACTCTCAACTGGGCCCTTATTGTCCAGGAATCATAGGCTTTCCCGTAAACCCATGCCGGCTAAGTGTTCTCTGAACACATTGGGCGGTAAGCCTTTTGTGAGCGGATCCGCGAGCATCTTTTCTGTCCTTATATGCTCAAGATTGATTATATGATCCCGGACTTTATCTTTCACAACATAGTACTTTATGTCAATGTGTTTGGCAGCACCACTTGACTTATTGTTGTGGGCATACATTACTGCGGGTTCATTATCGCAGTACAACTTAAGTGGTCTATTGATGTCGTCAACCACTTTTAAACTGGGTATGAACTTCTTTAGCCAGTTCACCTGCCCCGTAGCCTCATAACATGCTACAAACTCGGCATACATTGTGGACGATGTAGTGATGGTTTGCTTTGAGCTTTTCCACGATACAGCTCCTCCAGCGAGAGCGAACACATATCCAGATGTCGACTTTCTATCATCTCCCGCATAATCAGAATCTGTATACCCCACTATATGGAGTGAATCTGATCTTCTGTATGTCATCATGAGGCCTTTTGTTCCTTGCAAATAACGCAAAACTTTCTTTACTAATTTCCAATGTTCTAATCCAGGATTGCTCTGGAATCTGCCAAGTAACCCGGTAACAAATGCTAAGTCAGGGCGCGTGCACACTTGAGCATACTGCAAGCTTCCGACAGCTGAAGCATATGGAACCGCTTTCATTTGATCGATCTCATATTGGTTCCTGGGGCATTGGAATTCCCCATACCTGTCGCCCTTGACTATAGGAGCAGATGAAGGCTTACAATTTTGCATACTATATTTCTTTAGAATCTTTTCTAAGTATGCCTTTTGAGATAAACCTAAAAACCCCTTAGTTCTATCTCGGTGAATCTCTATTCCCAGTACGAACGAAGCTTCACCAAGATCCTTCATATCAAAATTCGAGGACAAGAACTTCTTTGTCTCCAGTAATAGGCTAACATCACTACTAGCAAGTAAGATGTCATCCACATACAGGATTAGGAAAATGTATTTCCCATTCTTAAACTTTGCATAAACGCAATTGTCCTCTACATTCTCCTTGAACCCAAAACTTCTTATTGTACTATCAAACTTCAAGTACCACTGCCTTGATGCTTGTTTCAATCCGTAAATGGATTTCTTCAACCGGCATCCCATACGTTCTTTTCCTTCCACAACAAAACCTTTCGGTTGTGCCATGTAGACATTTTCCTCCAAATCCCCATTTAGGAATGCCGTCTTTACATCCATCTGATGCAATTCTAAATCATAATGAGCTACAAGCGCCATTATTATTCTAAAAGAATCTTTACACGAGACTGGAGAAAATGTCTCATTGTAATCTATGCCTTCTCTTTGCGTAAAGCCCTTTGCCACAAGTCGCGCTTTAAATCTTTCTATATTCCCTCTAGAGTCATCTTTGGTTTTGTAGACCCATTTACAGCCTACTGTCTTGGCTCCTTTAGGAATAGTTTCTAAGTCCCAAACACCGTTGGTGCTCATTGACTTCATTTCATCCTGCATAGCTTCAAGCCACTTGGATGAATGAGCGCTTCTCATGGCTTCTTCAAAAGAGGTGGGATCACCCTCCATTTGAAATTCCTCCATTTCATAGACTTCGTAATCATTAGGGATAGCTGATCTTCTGGCTCTTTGAGACCTTCTGAGTCCCTCGCTATTCGACGCTTGTTCTGTGTGAGGCTGTTGTTGCTCTTCCTCTTGGGTGACAATGGGTTCTATGGGATCCTGAAGGACAGGTTCCTCATGTTCACTCATCGTTTCCACAGGAGAACTAACAACAGGTGCTGTCACTACAGTGTCTGGCACTGTTGGTGTAGCAACTATAGGTAGCGTGAAAAATGGTTCCTGAACCATTGGAGTGGGCACATGTACCCGCTTTTCCTCTAGGTTAATTTCTCGCGCTACTCTGCTCCCCCTGATCATCTCTTCCTCCAAGAAGACAGCGTGTCTTGTTTCTACAAACTTCGTATGTCTGTCAGGACAATAGAAGCGATAACCCTTCGATTTTTCTGGATAGCCAATAAAATGGCAGCTGACTGTCTTGGGGTCTAGCTTCCCTATGTTTGGGTTAAAAACTTTAGCCTCAGCAGGACAACCCCACACACGTAAATAGTTAAGTGAGGGTTCTCTTCCTGTCCACAACTCATACGGTGTTTTGGGTACCGACTTGCTTGGTACTCGATTAAGAATATGAATGGCGGTTTTTAACACCTCCATCCATAAACTTATCGGTAGCGTGGATTAACTTATCATACTTCTCACCATATCCATTAAGGTACGGTTGCGTCTTTCAGCCACTCCATTCTGCTGAGGTTCGCCCGGTGTAGAGTACTGGGCAACTATGCCATTTTCCTGTAAGAACCTTGCAAAAGGTCCAGGAACTTGGCCATACGGGGTGTGCCGACCGTAGTACTCCCCCCACGGTCGGATCTTACTATCTTAATCTTTAAATTGTGCTGATTTTCTACTTCAGCCTTAAATATCTTAAATTTATCCAATGCTTCTGTTCTTTCTTTAATTGGATAAATATAGCCATAACGCGAATAGTCATTTGTGAATGTTATAAATGAATCATAACCATCCACACTTTTCACAGGAAATGGACCACATATATCTGTGTGAATTATTTCTAAATTTCCTGCGCTTCGTTTGGCGTCTTTCTTTATTTTCTTAACATATTTTCCTTTTATGCAATCAATACATTGTTCTAAATCTGAAAATTCTAACGGCGGAAGAAGTGTTTTCTTAATCAATCGTTCTATTCTCCCCCTCGAAATATGGCCTAAACGACAATGCCATAATTTCGACGATACATCATGATTTATCTTCCGCTTTTTACTTACATTCATAGACGAAGAGGTATTCTCATTCTCAATAGTCACATGATTCACATTCTCAGAAAGTGATAATAAATAAAGCTTGTCTTGTCGGAAGGCAAGACCAACACATTTATTATTAAACACAAGTCTGCATTTGCCATTACCAAAATGGCAATCATATCCATCATCATCTAATCTCGACACACTTATTAAGTTTCTGCGCAAAGAGGGTACATAAAGAACGTCTGAAAGCCTAAGTACAAAACCATCATGAAATTCTAAAGAGAGATCTCCAATGGCCTCGACTTCGGCTTCAACTCCATTCGCAACTTTAATTGTTCTTTCTCCTCTTTGTAGGGTCCTCCTCGTATGGAATCCCTGTAATGAATTAGCAACATGAATAGTTGCACCTGAGTCAATCCACCAAGTAGATTTTTCATAACTTAAATACAAGGATTCATCTATAAATGTAATGACATCCTTACCATTCTTCAACAGATGCTTCAGGAACTCTGGGCAATCCCTCTGATAGTGCCCTGCCTTCTTCTTACAAAATTTACAGGTGTCTTTGTCTACTGTAAATTGGTTGGGCTTATGAAACTGGGGAACCTTTCCCTGTGACTTAGAAGAGGAGCCACTATTCCACTGAGGTTTCCCTTGTGGTTTGGCATTAAAGTTCTTTCTTTTGTTGTTCTTCACAAGGTTTGCAGAGTCACCCTGTGAGGTTTTAAGCCTCTCCTCTTCTTGCACACACATTGCAATGAGCTTTTCTATGTCCCATTTGTCGGGCTGCATGTTGTAATTAACAACAAAAGTGTCAAATTCTTTTGGCAGAGAAGCAAAGATCAAATGAATTAGAAACTCATCCTTGAGCCCCATATCCATTGAATTTAGCTTAGCTGCCGTTGTGCTCATCTTTACTATATGCTCTCTTATTCCACCACTAGAGTATCTCTCATTCACTAGTTTCTTAATCAGCGTGCTTGCTGTGGCCTTTGAAGAGCCAGTAAACTGATTCTTCACTTTCTGTAGATACTCTGTGGCAGTGTCACAGTCTGGGATGGATCCCCTTATTGGATCTGCAATAGTGGCCTTAGCCACCATCAGGCACTTGCGATTCGAGATGTCCCATTTCTTTTTCTCAAGATCATATTTCATTCTGACTTCTGCATGATCACGCTTTCAGGCAGTGAAATCAGCATCAGTCTCATTTTCTGCCCTCACCGGGTCCTCTGGCTCAGTAGGACACGGAGAGGTGAGGGCTAAGTCATTCTCGGACAGCGCAAGTGCCAAATCATACTTTTCTCGCCAGACCCGATAATTGTTCCCATCAAGTGCCGGGATGTGCGAGATGTATGCCATTGGGTTGAGTCCTGAAACAGTATCAGAAAAAATGAGGAAACATAATAATATAATAATTGCATGCTTTGATTTAACGTTGGTCAAAATTAAAACATGCAAAAATTCTTGTACATTAATTCTACATCACCGTTGGGCAGAAGATAGAATTAATGCATAAATTCATGAATAAAACAATTTATAATATTGCTATCATCAACTTTGGTCAGAAAATAGCAAAATTATAAACATGAACTGTAAATAAATGTAACTATTTCTCTAATTTTAATTTTCCCGTTGGTTCCAATTAAAATTAGAGAAAAAACATAAAATTTCTGCTCTTCAAAATTAAATTCTCCCGTTGGTTTGAATTTAATAAGAAGTTAATAAACTTTAGCTTGCAGCGGAATAAAATCTCAACTTGGTTCAAATTTGAACAGAGATTTTAACTCAAACTTAACAAAATTCATCAAATGAATGCTTCTGAAAAATAAAACAGAAAATCACTCTTTACTGTGCATTCGGCCCGAGTTTTCCCGCGGCCCAGCAGCAGCGCGGCCCACTGCCCGCGCGCGCCTTCAGCCTCCGTGCCCAGGCCGCAACCTGGGCCTGGGCCGGGAAATGCCGAAGCCGCCTGGGCTCAAAGTCAGCCCGGCCATCGCCAGCCGCCCGATTCGATCCAACGGCGGAGCGAGCTGATCAGGAGGACAAAATCCCTCCCTGCGCCGGCCGAAAACCCTAACCCTCATTCTGTTCTCCCGCTTCTCTCTCTCAGCCGCCGCAACAGCAAAGGAAACTATGGGGCGTCATCGGCCAAGAGGAAGAAAGAGCGGCGGCGCCGCCGTGGGTCCCTTCGCCAGCGCGCGCATTCGCCTATGAGCGCGCCGCCGTCGAGCGGTCCTTTGGCGGTGCCCGATCCGGATCTCGTGCGCGTGGAGACGAGCGGCGGTTCTTCCCGCGTGCTGGCAAGGCGGCGGCGGGGTTTTCTTCCCGCACGACCGAGAGGTCTACGGTGCGGGGAAAGGCCACGGTAGGTCCTCCCCCATTTCTTTCTTGACGCATCTTGCGTTAGGGTTAGGGTTTGGGTTTTCTCAGTTCGGGTGTTCTAGGGTTAGGGGTCCTTTTCTCCTTCTAATCTCTTTCTTTCTACCCAAAAGAACTAGATCTACTAAAAGTATTGCTCTGATACCATTGTTGAAAGTTTACAGGATCACTAGTAGTAGATCTGGAAAGGTAGACTAGCTATTCGGTATGAACTAAGGGTGATGCGAGTAGATCTAAAAGAGCAGAGAGTAAAGAAAGGGGAAAGGTGGAGTTACCGACCATCCGTGGTCTTGGTTGCGGGTGCAGAGGCGTCCGCCATGGAGTCGGTGGAGTCGGGAGATGTCGGTGGTGAAGTCCGGCGAGGGTGCTGTCCTGTGGCGGCGCGGCAGTGGTGCTTCCCGTCACTGGCTGCGCACCCCTTCGAGATCGGGTTTAGGGTTTTGTCGGTGGGGCAGTACGGCTCCGATCAACCTCGTGAAATGAGCCGCCGGCCCCCACCTGTATTTATAACGCAGTGTGACAGGGGCCCACCAACCATTAGGGTTGGGCGCCCCCGATCAGGGCGCGAGCTCAAGGCCCAGGTGGCCATTGGGCCAACCCTGGGGTGGAGATCATCCTAACAGAAGCCACTCTTGACACCCATCTGGTACAGTTTGAAGCCCTTGGACATTACAAATGCAAACAAAATCTTTATGGCCTCTAGTCTAGCTATAGAGGCGAAGGTCTCCTCAAAATCTAAACCCTCAAATTGGGAGAAATCCTGAGCTACCAGTTTAGCCTTGTTTTAAATGACTACCCCATCCTCACTCTGCTTATTCTTAAAGACCCACTTGGTTCCTATGACATTATGACCACTATGGGGCACAACAAGTGACCAGACCTTATTTCTCTCGAAATTATCTAACTCTTCATGTATGGCATTGACCTAAGACTCATTAGATAGAGCATGACCATCATTGGGCTCGAAAGAGGCGACAAAAGTAGAATGCAGAAAGAAGCGAGATAAGCTAGACATTGAGCATGTGACACGCTTAAAGAGATCTCCTATCATCTGCTCAGAAGGATGACGACGTTGAATGTGTCAGGGGGGTCCTAGATGAGATGAAGAAGTGGCCTGTACCTCACAAGCTGCAGAGGTAGAAGTAGAGCCACAATCTCCAAAAGTATTAGAATGTAAAGGCTGGTCTCCCTAAAGCACGGTGGTACAAACATGCACCTCAGGGATAGATGGGATTGGATCAGGTAAAGAACATCCATATCCATCATCATCATCTATAAAGATGGTCTCGAACTATAAAACTGGACTTGAGATATCAGGCCTAGTGCCAGGACTAGCCTCATTGAAGGCAACTTCATAGGTCTCTATGATCTTACTAGTCTCGTAGTTCCAAACCCTATAACCCTACGAAGAAGTCAAGTAATCCAGAAAGATACCATCAGAAGAATAAGACTCAAATTTATCTAGGTTCTCAGACTTCAGACCAAAAACATGAAAATGAGAGACATTAGGCTTTTGCCCATACATCAACTCATAAGAAGTGCGATGCAAATGTGCCATTAGAAAAACTCTATTTGAAACATGGCATACGGTGGCTATAGCCTCAGTTCAAAACTTCCTAGGTGTAACATACTCATCGAGCATCTTCCTGGCCATCTCGACCAAGGTACGGTTTTTCCTCTCCACTACGCCATTTTGTTGAGGGACATTGTGGAGACGAGAACTGATGCTCTACACCTGTCTCATCACAGATGCTCTCAAAATAGGAGTTCTTGAACTTCATGCCATTATCACTGTGAATCGCTCATAAGGTGCCGGGGAGCTCAATATACAACTTACCGAACAAACCCCGAAAATGACTAAAAGTCTCATCCTTCGAGCTAAGAAAAACACTCAAGAGAACCTCGAGAAATCATCAACCACAATAAGAACATACCACTTCTCACCGACCGACTGCACTCTAGCTAGACTAATAGTGTCTATATGGAGAAGTTGTCCTAGTGCGTCAGTCATAGTCACAGTGACTAAAGGGTGAGAAGCAACAACCATTTTGACATGCGGGCAATGAGCGCAAACTAAGTCCTTGACCATCTTGAGCTTAGGTAGACTACGAATGAGACCGTGGCTGCTAACTTGGGTCAAGTGTTCAAATCCAATGTGACCAAGTCTCCTATGCCAAGAAGAGAGATCACGGGACTCTGAAGCAACTAAACACCTGAGAGAATCATCAGAAGACTCGATAAAATCAGCACAAAAGATCCTTCCAAACCCGCAAACTCCGTAAACTAGACTTCCCAAAGAATCAAGGATTTTGCAACCATTTTTTAAAGCTAACCTCGAAATCGTCATCGATAAGCTAAGAAACAAATAGCAAGTTATAACACAGCTTACTTACTAAGGCAATATCCTTAATAATGAAAGAATCATTAATGCACACAGTACATTTAGCGATGACTCTAACTAACGTAGTGTCTCCAAAGGTGATCGTCTCATCACCTAGAGCTCGGACTAGGGAAAAGAATCATCGGGAGTCTTCAGTCATGTGGCGAGAACAGCCAGAGTCCACAAGCCAAATATCTTCCTTCCCTGCCCGACGAACCTAAGTCAATGAGAAGAAAACATCGGTGGCTCAATACTAGGGTAAATGAGAGTAGATCTACGAACTCAGTACTGAGTCACATGACGAGTAGAAGATCCAGCCATAGAAACAAAAGACTGACCTCTAATGCCACTCCATGACTCATCTCTCACAAAATTAGAAGATCTCAAACCTCTATCTAGTCCGACCGCTATGGAAGAGTTGGTCTAACCAAGAGCAGTGTACAGATCACGCCGCGGATAGCTACCTCAACTAAGGAAACAAGGTTTATCCTCAGGATGGTGGAAACCCTGACCAGAAGCAACCCGAGGACCAAAAATAGAAAAAGCCTAAAAATCAAATTCTCGACGCTACCTAAAACCAAGCAAATCAGAGGAGCCACCTATGACTTTAGACCTCATGTTGGTCTTAGGGATACTCTGAGTCTAGGGCAGACCCTGAATACCCCTAAGAGCGCGAACATGGTATCTACGCATAATCTTGGCACGCTTGAAGCAGAACTTAACCACATGTCGATCCTTCTGACAGAGGTATAGTGATACTTTGCCTTCAGAGAGGTCAAAGCAGTAGGATGATACTTCACTTTCTGAGAAGTTGAAGCAATAGATGGAAGAACCTTACTGTCAGAAATCCTCTAGAAAAAACTCATAGACTTAAATTCTATCTTTTTAGCCTTAGGCGCAACCTCAATCACATCTCCAGCTACAACTCTAACTACTGCAGGTGGATGTTTCCTCACATCCTCTAAGAAATCATATCCTAGACCTTGATTGAACATACAAATCTTGAATTTGTCTAGGATAAGATTAAGCCTTTTCTTGCATTCAACAAAATTTTCAAGAGTGTTCATGAGGTACTCACACTCTCGAAAAAGAGAGGCACATGAAACATAAGCAACAGTAGAGGGCGAGGAACCAGAAGGAGAGAATGAAGAACCAGAAGATGAAGATTGAATAACACGAGCATATCTCTCCTTATGCACGACCGTCTCAACCTTGAGGGCTTCGCAAGACACACAGGGGGCAGTTCTAATCCTACTTATCAGGGCCTCGTAACACTCCCTAAAGGACTTTTGCATATTCTCCATTTTCTCCCCAACTTTAGCACAGAACAAGCAATCAGATTGTGGCTTCTCTAGTAGATTCTTAGCTAGCTTCACACATTTTTCATCCAATGCAATCAATTTATACTTTAGTTTTTTACAATTATTGCATGGTGAGCTAACAAGTGCCTTAGAAGCATATTGAGCCATTTTCTTCTTGTGATCAAACATGTCTTGAAATTGCTTAGAAAAATATTCAAGTTTAGTAGTTAATTTTGGGCAAGTGGTACAAGAAATAACAGGCTCCATCAAAGCAACTTGCATTTCAGCGATTTTATGATCTGCCTTCTTTAAATTAATTTTCAAGTTGTTACAGCTATCACAAATTTCAGGCAGATCAAGAAGCATAGAATATAAACCTCTAAAAGTAATGCCTTTATTCTTACATGAGGTGTAGAAAGTAGTTTCAATAGAATTAGAATGTAAAGGAGCAACTCTAGACTGCTCTAACTTAGCTAGTAGACTAACATTCTTCACCTTAAACAAATCTAACTCAGAAATCATATTATCATGCGAGGTCCTTAGCTTCTCTATATCTCTAAGCAAGGAAGCACATACATCACATTCATCATGGGAGGGAGCAGATCTAAGTGAAGTAAGCTCTCATGATAAGTTCTCTACCTCCTTCTTTAACTCACCATACCTAGTCTTAGACCTAGCATAAAACTTTTCTAACTTGAGAAAAGCATCATTGAGCTGGTCGTAGGAAGAACATACCTCATCAAAGTTACTGTAGAGATCATTATCGCTAATGCCATTCTCGTCAGCCATGAAACACATGTCGGTGAAGTCATCGCTGTCCTTGGTGTCCTTTTGCAGATCATCCTTGTCGTCGTCATCACTCTAGTCTTCCAAGTCGTTGAAGTCAAAGTTGTTGAAGATAGCGAGGACGCGGTGGAAGAGCTTCTTGGCCTTGCCAAGGTTGTGGTACTTCTTCTCCTTGCCTTGATCACGAGCTGGTAGCTTCTTGTTACGGTTCTTGCTGATGTAGTCGTTCTTGCTCACGCCGCTATAGTCGTTCTTGCACTTCTCCAGCTTGGAGCAGTTCCCTCAAATGAGGTTGGGGCCACCACACTCGAAGCAAATCACTGGACCTCCTCTCTTCCTCTCTCTAACCCTCTTGTATGTGTGTGAGAATTTTCTAGCTAAAAGGGCTAGGTCACTCTTTAGAAACTACTCAAATTGGTCATCGCTCATCTCACATAAAGTAGCCAAAGAGAACCCGAAAGCACCATTAGATGATGCTCCAGAAGCAGAAGTGGGATCGGTGACTGAGGCCATCGACTGCGACTTCTCTTACAAGAGATGATGTCAGTCTCATAAGTCTTGAGGTGAGAGTACAATGCATCAAGAGTCAAGGTAAACAAGTCAGTCGTGTCCTTGATGGTGGTCACATTCATCTCCCAAACACTGAGTTCCAAGGCAAAAAACATTTGGTGAGAATTATTCGAGTCTGAGTATGTGAGACCAATAGCTCAAAGATTACTCAATATCTTGTGAACTCTGCCAAAGCACTCATCCAAGGACTCACTAGCAAGCATCGCAATCTTATTGTATTCTCACTTGTACTGGTCTTATAGGACAGTTTTAATCTGGGTGATGCCCTCATGGTATGCATTGAGGGTCACCCAGATGTCGTATGTTGATGTGAGATGAGAGATGCGATCAAACTCACTCTGGCTAAGACCTTGAATAATGATGTTCCTTATCTTAGCATTTGCCTCCACATCTGGCGTATTCATAGCTATGATGTGCTCATCGATAGGAACAATGAATCTAGTCTTAACCTTTCTCCAAATTGTATAGCCTTGAGTCTATATGTAAGACTCCATTCTACTCTACTAAAAGGAATAGTCGACCCAATCGAAGAGAGGCGGCTTGGTAAAATACTTGTTTGCTGCCATAGCTCTAAAGACCGGCTAAGATCTATGAGAAGAGCTAACCAGGCTCTAATACCAATTGAAAGACCGAATATGGCACCAAAGGGGGTGGATGGTGCTGATTGAAATTTCCCCCAAATATTCAAGATCCTATCCTCAAACACCTACAGAGGTGTAGAACATAGAATCCCCAGCTGAAAATCCAAACGAACTAGCTCAAGTCAACAAAACTTGAAACCTAACCCTTCCCAGCAATCTAACCGGTCTCCAAATGGCGGTCTGACCATTCAGGCGGTTTGATCGCTGCTACAGGAAACTCGGGCAAATGAATAGTATTTTCAGCACGGTTTCAAAAACAAAAACCAAGAGAACTTTTGATCCGTAGATCCAAATAATATGAAACTTTGCAGAAATCTACTCTAGGATATCAAAAACCTATTCCAACAAACGATCATAAAATCATGGTCAAAGTTGTGACCATTTTCAGTTTGTTGAAAGGTTGCGCCAAAACTAAGCCAAAACCCCAAAGGGTGAATACAACTTGCTCGTGGATAGATGATGACCATGATGGTTCTAGATGTATCCTCACATGTCACAGCAAGCTAGAACATCGAAGAAACCTAGCCAAAAACCCTCGGATTAAGAGATGGACCAAAGAGGCCAAAGTCAAGTAAAACTGGGTTTTCTCATGAATCTTGCTATCAACATACCTAGATGGGTGAAGATGTATTCCTAAGGATTATATCCATCCTTTACACATTCTTGGCATAGCCAGATCACAAGAGGGAAATAAGAGAGATCGAAACCAACCAAAAGTTAAGCACATCAATAAAAAACAAGATTGACTCAAGAGTTGCATAGAGATTGATGTATTTCTTACGTGAGAAGGTAGGTTTTATAGCCACTTCACCCTAAAGAACAAAGAGCACTCAAGGTGCTCACTCTCAAACCCTAACCTTAAACATAGAGAAGAGAGCACAATAAATGGGTTGGATGGTTAGCCTTACATGTCTCCATCCAACCCCTTTTATAAGTGGGCAACCAGCTACCTACACCCCTTAATGGATCCTATGTACTATTACAATGGGAAAACCCATTAACTACACACACATGTTTTACTCACTTAAGTTCACTCGTGTACGCTTTTCAAAGCGTATAAATGTGCATTCGCTAAATTCTTTGCCTTGATCTGCCTTGATCAAACCAATTCCACCTTGGCCTAAACCACTCTCTAATGCATCGCCCATGCGCCACAGTTTCGATACAAGATGGTTTCCGATATTTTGGTTAAACTACCAAAATACCCTTCCTTAACCTGGTCATCACGAACCACTGTAAGCAATTGTCATGCTTACCACGTGTAGGTGCATCACTAGTTTGCCATGCGTCGCCATCTATCCCAATTTCACTGAACCATGGCTCACTTGGCCCGTGCAAGCCACATGGCACCATCCCACCATTCGAACTCGCTTTTAACATTTCTCGTCTTTCTCGTGTCATGCTTGAGCTCACCATCTCACCACGCATACTCGATTGTTCTGAGCCTCAATTCCTCAATTAGCCTATCCTCGATTCTCGCCGTTGACCACGGTTGACTCTAAGCGACACTGCACATCCAAGACAGAGAAATCGTTCCCGGACACAAATTCTTCATAACTTAACCCACATTAGCTATAATATAGCTCATACAACCTAAAACCACTTATCTTAGTCATCATCTAAACTCATTCCACAACTCAAAAATCAGAAATAAAAATTCTGGCAAAAAAAAAAATCTGTTCTGGCCAGTCTGACCGGCTGGCCAAACCAGTCAGACCGATGTTCCATATCGGTCAAACCGATTTAACAAACCGGTTAAACCGCGCTGCTCAACTGTCGAAACCATGCATGCAAATACTCTTTTGCTAATTAATGTAGCGCGTAGTAACATGCAAGGCTAACTTGTATGCAATGCCTAATAATACATGGCCTCATTAATTGCTTGCATGTCCATTCTGTAGCAGCCAGAAAAGATTCTCAATTCAGTCACTATTACATGCATGTCATCACAGAAGGACAGAAAAAAAAAAGCAAACGGTAGAACTCCCAAGACCGTCCGACAATTTCATATAAAAGATCACATCTTCAAATTTTGACTCTTCAAATTAACAATGATTCATTAAAATAATATTTATAACTTTCTCACATGGTCCTTCGCTAACAGAGTTTCTAGCTACATCTATTGCTATCTCTTTACTATCCATCAGCTCATGGATTTGCTAACATGACTTTCAATACCACTAGAAGCCTGAATTAACGACATCTGACCATTGTCAAATATAATTTGACTTTTTCCTCACAAGAAAAATAAATTAATACTTCAACAAACTCCCTCTTTAATTTATTTTATTGAGAAATCTTTCTCCGAAATAAACTTCACTAAATAAAACCATTATGAAAATTTACCTTCAACTATTTTAGTTGCACATCTTGTTTTGTTCCTCTCATCAAATAAATGTGTACTCATCATTCTGTAAATTCTCTTGTCTACAATTCCTTTTCTTGCTTCTAATTTATTTATCATAGTCAATCGCTCGCCGGCACTCAGTCTAGAACTCAATCCTAAACTGGAATTTGAGTTCGAACATGAACTTGATCCCTTCTCTTCTGAAGCATCACCTCGCTCCTACGACCCAATTGCTATGATTGCAACATGTGGTTGGCATGCCAACATAACCATCTTTGGCATACTGAAGTTATCAACAACCTTGCTTCGTAAAGCCAATTGAGTTGGATAACTCATTTTTAACGGAAAATTCCTGTTCTTATCCATATCTGCCTTCATAATAAGGCAATCTCTATTTTTCGATCGATTGTCTTGCAAGAAAATTCCTCAAAATAAACTGCATACTCGTGTTCTAGCAATTACCCAATACTTAGCAAATTCTACTTCAAGTTGGGTACAAATAGCACAGCACGAGCATACTTCTGATGACCTTCTATTTGGACAGGAATACTGCACTTTCCTTCAGCTTGGGCTAAATAACCATTGCCCATGTGTATTTTCGCTTGATATGACGAGTCGACATCTCGAAATATACTTCAATTGGAAGACATATGGTTTGTACATCCACTGTCCACAATCCAGGTGTTTTCTTTTTCTTCTTGCATGGTCTGGCAAGAATAAACACACTCTTCTACATCTTCTTTCTCTTCTGAGAAATTTACCTGATTATAATCTCGAGATCTACAAAATCTGACAATGTGACCTTGCCTCTTACATTTATTATAAGTCATCTTTTTCCAGCACCTATCTGCAGTGTAACTAGACTTTTTGTAAATATCACACAAAAATTAGAACTAACCATACCTTTTTCTCTTTTATTGTCAGCCGGCTGCTCCTGTATATTTGATTGTAGATCACCACTTCTTTGATAATTCCCACTATTTCTCAAATTGAAGGATTTAAAACTTAACTTTGATTGGAAGGCACTTTCAACTGAGATTCCATCCCTTTGTTGCTTTCTCTCTTCATAAGATTCCAACAAACTCATTAGTTGTTGCACAGTAAGAGTCGCCAAGTCCTTCAACTCCTCAATTATAGTAACAATATACTCAAACTTTTCTGGTAAACTAATCAAAATTTTATCAACTATCTTTTGATTAGAAATCTCTTAACCATATGTGTGCATTTGATTTATCATCTTGATGACCTCTTCGAGAAGTAATCCTTTATCTTCTCGGAATCCTTTATCTGAAGATTTTGAAACTGCCTTCGGAAAGTTTGTAACTTTATAGCTAAAACTTTTGTGAAATCTTGAAACTTCTCCTTTAGCTTGTCCCAAGTTTCTTTTGACGTCTTGGCGCCGATAATCTGTGGAAATAAACTTTCTGTAACATCTTGTTGAATCAAAAATAAAGCCTTGGCTTCTATCATCTTGTTCTCTACCAAAGTTTCTTCTGCTCTGGTGTAAGAACATCTTCAATGGCATACTCTTTATAGCCATTTTCCACAATATCCCACAACCCTTACGAGAGTAGCAGCGTCGGCATCTTGATGTTCCACATATTGTAATTCTCTTCTAAGAATACTGGAATCATCGACTGCGCCATCCTGACACCTAAACTTGAAGCCATAACCTTAGCTCCAAAAAATAACATGAACATGCCGCACGACACCGCTACGCCCGACTCAAACCTGAGGCTCTGGTACCAGTTGTTGGGAATTGGATACTCAAAAGAAGCAAGAATGAGATAGGAAAAGAGATTCAAGGCTACATATTATTTTCATCTTGGAACTCTTACACACATACATTAGAATCTCACTAGTTTTCATACATCTGAAGATATGGCTTTCATACATATTACAAGAAAGATGCTCATTCTTTTATATGCTCACTAACCGACTCTTACAACCAAACTGACATCAGTGCACAACCGACTTAAGAGCATCAGGCATTGTTTACTACTTTTTGACAGCACACATGGCAATAAACTTGATGAAGAAAGCTAGTAGCACACACCAAGCTGAGCACTCGTGGCCAGCTAAAACTAACAGAGTTTCTAGCTAGCTTACATCTATTGCTATCGCCTTACTATCCATTAGCTCATGGATTTGCCGACATGACTTTCAATGTCACTGAAAGCCTGAAGTAACAACATCTGACCATTGTCAAATACAATTTGACCTTTTCCTTTTAAGAAAAATTAATTAATACTTCAACAAACTTGCTTTTTAATTTATTTTCTTAAGAAATCTATCTCCACAGTAAATGCCCACCCCTAACCTCTTCCATGATTTTATTCTCGTCGTGGCCCAATAGATTGGCTGCCAGGTTTGTCTAGACCCACAAATTCCCTAATCTATCTTCTTTTCCAAATTCCCTAGTTCCCTAGTGAAACCAATTTTCCTTAAGAATCCATAATATGTACACTTTTCCCTGACTTGTGTTGGTTCCTGAATTTCAGATTAGTCCCTGGTTATTGTTAGATCTCATCAGTGACCCTGCTCATCACCAGAGCGCAGTACGCCCTTCAAGCCTTTGCTTTGCTCGTTCTTGGGTGCTCTTGATTTTCCTTATCAGCAGATTACTCGATATGAAAATGTACTATTATCATCTTACAAGGAACTTCAATCCTGCTATTCTTTTATTCACTGCTCTGTGTTAAGTTTACACCGTACTTGAGGATGAATAATTTGTGCGCTCACGGACATTGTGGGGTGGGTTACGGCTACACTCAGAACACCGATCTCAGTAGTTGTAAACGAGTTTACGACTACACACACACTAGACGTTGGAGAGGTGTGTTTTGACTACTCGAAGCACCGCTCTCAGTGGTCGTAACCCATTCGCCCTCAGCAGCCGTAACTGGCTTACAACTGCTCACCGAACATTGGTCCTGGCTCTCTCAAACTCACATTTTGGTTGTGAAATCTGATACACACGGTCGTGGGCCTTGCCGGAGATGGGAACGACAAGGTGGAGCTAATAACTAAGCTGAAACACAAGGACTGAGTCATGATTCTTGTGGTGCAAACTGTCGCACCTTTTCCACTGTGTTTTTTCTATTATTCACTGGCACAATTCTCTCAAAGGACTTACAGAGTATATATAGACACTGCTGGGCCTCACAACCACTCCACATGACTGACGACTACAACGTCGCTGCCCATACTGAGCAGTCTGCCCATGCCGCTCAGCTGCCTGCCCATACCGCTCAGCTCAGTCGCCTGTCGACTGCTACAGTGACCAGCCGCCTGCCCATGCCAACTGCTACAATGACCAACTATTGCTGCAGTGCTGATGATTGCTACAGTGGCTACTACCGAGTATGACGTCTATAGTACTCCTTCGAGTATGACGTCTATGGTACTCGGTGCAGCTACGACCACGACAACGATCGCTATGACTATGATGCTAGTCGTTACAACCACACACAACATGGGTGTAACCGACCACGCACACAGTTACTATGACGCTGGTCGTTACGACCACACACAACGTGGTCGTAACTGACCACGCACATAGGTGCCACAACCACGGCACTACGACCACACATAGGCGCCACGACCACGGCGCTACGACCACGGCGCTACGACCACACACAGGCTTTGAGTCCTCCAAGTGCTACAGTACTCTAATGAGTATGGTGTCCACAGTATTCCTCCGAGTATGACATCCACATTACTCCTCCGAGTATGATGCCCACAATACTCCTTAGAGTATGCACTGCCAAGTACCAACCATCGACTCTCGACTATGACTATCCATAATCGACTACAACCATCGACCATCGACTATTGATCACTACCATCGATAATCAACTATGACTATCGACTATTGACCACTACCACGACTATCGATTATCGACCACAACCATCGATAATCGACTACGGCATTATGACCACGGAGTACTCGGAGCTACAATACTCAATGTAGCTTTAGCACTGGTCGTAATGACAACATAGATACTGGTCGTAACGACCACACAACAGAGAATTTGAACACACTCAAGCTCAACACACATATAACAAGATTAACCCAACAATCACCCCCTTAATTTTGTTGCAGGTTCTTCACATCAGCGCCAGTTCGTTGTCGGCCTCCACCACGATGAGATGTGCCTCTACTGCCTCTTGTTCATCACCTCATCCACGATTGCGTTCCACACGCCTTGAGCATGCACGAACACCTTCATCTTCACCACCCAAGTTGTGTAGCTGCTCCTCGTGAGCATGGGATACGGGAGGGAGATGTTGCCCTCGTGCACCAACGCCTTTGGCTCGCTCCCATCGCCGACCTTCAGTGCGCCCTCGTTGTCGGTGGCACTTTTTGGTGAGCTCGGACGCAACATGGAGGAAAGTGTGCACGACAACAAGCTCTGATCCCCAAATATAGGGATTAGCTTAGGAGAGAGCTTCGGGCTCTGCTGCAGACACGCTAGAACCGAGAGGACAGAGAGAGCTGAAGCCCTGCTTTTCTTCTCGATCTCAGTCCAAACAATCACCTGGGCTTTGATACAGGATTGTGGGGCAGGTTACGACTACACTCAAAACACCGATCTCGATAGTCGTAAATGAGTTTACGACTACACACCAGGTATTGGAGAGGTGTGTTTTGACCACTCGAAGCATCACTCTCAGTGGTCGTAACCTGTTCACCCTCAACAGCCGTAACTGTCTTATGACTACTCATCGAACGTTGGCCCTACCTCTCTCAAACTCATGCTTTGGTTGTGGACTCTGATACACACGGTTGTGGACCTTGCTGGGGATGGGAATGACAAGGTGGAGCTAATAACTGACCTAAAACGCAAGGACTGAGGCACGATTCTTGCGGTGCAAACTATCGCACCTTTTCCACTGTGTTTTCTCTATTATTCACTGGCTCAATTCTCTCAAAGGACTTACAAAGTATATATAGACACCGTCGGGCCTCATAGCCACTCCACACGACTGACGACCACCACATCGCTACCCATACTGAGTAGTCTGCCCAACCTCTCAGCCACCTGCCCATGCTGCTCAGCTTAGCCACTTGTCATCTGCTATAGTGACCAGCTGCCTACACATGCCGACTGCTACATTAACCAACTACTGTTGTAGTGCTGACGATTGCTACAGTGGCTGCTACCAAGTATGACATCTACAGTACTCCTTCGAGTATGATGTCTATGGTACTCGGTGCAACTATGACCAGTATGCTCATCCACAGCTGCTAGAGACTACGACGCTGGTCCTTACGACCACATACAACGTGGTCGTAACCAACCATGCACACAGGCACTACGACACTGGTCGTTATGACCACACACAATGTGGTCATAACTGACCATGCACACAGGCGCTATGACCACACACAAGCACCACGACCACGTCTCTACTACCACACACAGGCTTCGAGTCCTCCGAGTGCTACAGCACCCTTACGACACTACCATAAAAATAGTCATCATAGACGGCTCTAAATCGTTATCATAGATGATTTTCTGAACCATCTGAATTTATGAGTCAATGATAACAGGCGGTTATCATAAATGGTTTGTGAGCCGTCCGTGATAGCCACAACAAAGACAGTTCGTATAAGGAACCATCTGTAAAGGAGACTATCACAGACGGCTCATACTAAAAACCATCTGTGATACATGCACATTACAGACGGTTTTAGCTACCAATCATCTGTGGTGCTCGCACATTACAGACGGTTCTAACTAAGAACCATTTGTGATATTCTTTTGTATTTGTAAATGTATAACTGTTTATTGGCTTCCATCAAGAAATGCTAGCCATGCCTTCTGAAACAAGCAGAAATACAAATACATGTATACGGACATTCATTTCAGAAACAAACATATTCATTTCACATTCATTTCAGAAATAAACACATCCATTTTACAAATCAATTGAAAGCAATACTCAATAAAACAGCCATAACTTTTGCATACATACTCCATTTTCGACATTCTTGGACTCATTTGAAAGCTAATGAAAAGTTACATCCAATAATTGATAAGGACAGGTTTGATTCATTTGTGAGGCTGCAGAAATGTGAAATCTCTAAAAACATCGTTTGGGGCCTTAAAACAGTCTCCAAAGTTTTCGGACCCGTTGAACAGCCAAATGGGCCTTGACGTGTAGCCTCCACTTCATACCTAAGTTCACACAAGGTGCTAGAAGTTAATTTAGTCTATAGATTGAAGTCTCCAAGAAATTGGTAGAAGAAAAAATCTAGAAGCATCAAGATGTACATGATCAAAACCCTAACTAGCCATCCATTGTGTCATTGGCAATGAAGGAGAGGTGGTGGTAGCATCACCGTGACATCACAACTGGAGGTAGAGGAGCTTGGGGACGTAGTTGGTAGAGCATTCTATTTTTAAGGGAAATTTGGTGAGGAGAAGTGGAGAAGTGAGAAGAGAGAAGAAAAGATGGGGAGAAGAGGAGTGGAGGAGAAGTGAGAAGAGAGAAGAGAAGATTAGGAGAAGAACAGCCGAGCCTTCTGTTTTAAAGAGTAAATCCAGCGAGATGAGCGGGAAATTCAAATTCGGTGAGAACGGGTAAGTTGAAATATTATCACAGACGATTCTTGGTAAAGAACCATATATGATAATTAGGTCATCACAGATGATTTTTGTTGTGAACTGTCTAAGATGTATCATAGACGGTTCGGAATACAGACATCACAGACGAGTTTTTGTTCCGAACTGTCTGTGAGGTATCACAGATGGTTCGAAATAAAAACCATCTGTAATAATAGGTCATCACAGATGGTTTGAGAGTCTATCTTGTAAAACCGTTTGTGGTATTTTATTACTAATGATTCGTGTTGAACCGTCTATGATGAGGCGTTCAGGATGACCCTTTTTGTAGTAGTGCGAGTATGGTGTCCACTGTACTCATCCGAGTATGACGTCCACAGTACACATCTGGGTGTGACATCCACAGTACTCCTCCGAGTATGACGCCCACAGTACTCTTTCGAGTATGCACTGCCGACTACCGACCATCGACTCTCGACTATGACTATCGACAATCAACTACGACCATCGACTATTGACTATCAACCACTACCATCGACAATCGTCTCTAGACTATGACTATCGACTATCGACCACTACCATCGACAATCGACTATCGATCATAACCATCGACAATCAACTACGGCGTTATGACCACGGAGTACTTGGAGCTACAATACTCGGTGTAGTAAAGCACTGGTCATAACAACAACATAGATACTGGTCGTGATGACCACACAACAGAGAACTCGAACACACTCGATCTCAACACACATACAACAAGATTAACCCAACAGACATAACTTGCCAAATGTGCCTAACACTGCTGTGCTGTTAAATCTGGGAACAAGTATAGCAGATTTGCAGTGTGCAGGTGCAGAAGGTTTCGCAATGTCAAATGAAACCATAGAGGTACAATATATCAAAGCAATTGCTTATTCCACATTCCAACTGTACATGATAGAAAGGTTGCTGCCATGTTCTTGCTTGTATCAGATAAGTTTTTTTGTGGCTCATTGATCATCATGTTGAAACTATGACATTTCTGTACATCTTTTCATGTTGTAAGATAATATTTTTATTTTGATCCTGCAGCAAAGGATGAGCACAAGCACCAGTACATGTCAACAAAATCAATTCACTCTGTGATGAGATCCTATTAATTTCAATATATTTTTCGAGCAAGGAGGATTACACCTGATTTCATTATTAATTTCAATATATGGACGTATGGTGCCTGTAGCCAATTTAATGAAGTTGCAATTTTACTATATCCACTGCTACAACGTTTGCTTCCAAGATATGATTATAGAAGTTTTACCGTAGTGAAGTGCATGCTTCTCACTGTTCATTGGGGAAGGAGCTGGTAAATGCTACAAAATAATTGTAGACTGAGAGACGAAGAAAGTTTGGTAATGCAGATTAGTTCCTGTCACTGAAGTTTCAGATCTTCACAAAATATTGGTGTCTGCTGGATTGATGAAGATACACTGGTAGACAATTATTAGAACCACACTTGACCATTGGCAGATGCATCCTTTAATCTAATCTACGTGGTAAGCTGTACAGGTGGGACTGGTTTTCCTTTGTTGTGAATACCTGTAGTTCTGTTCCTTTCTTGACTCCATGTTATGTTGTGAATTACATAATGCGTGTTAGTTACTAAATATTAGTTAATGTAAGAAGAAGAGCCATATTTGTGTATTCGAGTGGTAAGATTTTCAAAAGCAATAGAATGGTCCTTATTTCCTGTACTTAGCGACCATCTCATTTTTTAGTAATTAATTGTGGTCTTCATTGAACATGGTTGGAGCAATGCACTTCTGAACACATCCCCAAATCTCAATGATTTGGGAAGGCATATAAGGTCTGTCTATGAGCTAACTGCATCAAGTGGCTGCTGAGAAGAATGAAATTTGTCGTTCTGCACCATTTTTTTTTTATTTTGATGACTTGGTGTGCCAGCTGCTATTATTGGACGTGGAAAAGGCATGCAATGATTCTCTGTAAGCTACAAGCCGGCCCCCCAGTTCGTCGATACACGGCTAGACCAGGACGGCCCACACACGGTCACCACGCGTAATTTAATTTCTTTTTTTTTTGCCTAATCTAATTCTGTTTTGTTTCAATTCTTCGTAAGCTGTTAGCTAGTACTGCATGCATGAATAAGGTCTGACAACTAGCTAGTAATGCATGTACTACATAACGACAATTAGCCAATATCATTGAAGATCATCCATTATGTGTCGACATATACAATGCTGTTCAACGTGGTAATTAACTTCCCTGTTGCATCATTCAACTAATGAAAGTTTGTAGCAGATATATTCTGCAGTTGAAGAGAAAATATATAGAAGCCAACAAACAGTAATAGATCGATATTCCTAGACGTACCACCACACAACAGTAATAGATCACAGTTAATGCCCATCACAAGAGTAGTAGTACTTTTTTTCTTTCTTTTGCAGATTTTTCCCCTAGTCGAATTATTCTCCTTTACATATATGATCAAGAGACAACAATCTGAAGAATACCCTGTAGGCCTGCATTGTATTTCTATATTAATTATTTAAGATACAACAATCAACATGTGCAGGTTAACTCATATCGGTTTTGTTTCAATTCTTCGGAGGTTGTTAGCTAGGATTGCATGCATGCATATGGACAACAACTAGCTAGTAATGCATGTACTATAACACCAACTAGCCAGTCCAACAACAACTAGCTGACAAGAACTGTTGGGAATAATCCCACATTGGTTGTGGAAGAGCAGAAAGCACAACTTATAAGTGTGGGGGAGCCCCCACCCATTGGACTAGTCTTTTGGGGGGAGAAGGCCCAGTACCACTTATAAGGTTGTTGCTCCGTTGCTCCGTGGGTTTGGTTGTGTTCCGCCCATGTGGACCTGTGGCCCGGGGAGTAAAAATCCGGCTGGACCTAGGTATGCGGCCAGGTCCAGATCTCACATTTGGTATCAGAGCCTAGGTGCCTAACACCTCCTTGGACCTCATGGTTGTAGATGTGTCCAACCAATGTGTGAGGGGGAGATTGTTGGGAATAATCCCACATTGGTTGTGGAAGAGCAGAAAGCACAACTTATAAGTGTGGGGGAGCCCCCACCCATTGGACTAGTCTTTTGGGGGGAGAAGGCCCAGTACCACTTATAAGGTTGTTGCTCCGTTGCTCCGTGGGCTTGGTTGTGTTCCGCCCATGTGGACCTGTGGCCCGGGGAGTAAAAATCCGGCTGGACCTAGGTATGCGGCCAGGTCCAGATCTCACATTTGGTATATTGTTGGGAATAATCCCACATTGGTTGTGGAAGAGGAGAAAGCACAACTTATAAGTGTGGGGGAGCCCCCACCCATTGGACTAGTCTTTTGGGGGGAGAAGGCCCAGTACCACTTATAAGGTTGTTGCTCCGTTGCTCCGTGGGCTTGGTTGTGTTCCGCCCATGTGGACCTGTGGCCCGGGGAGTAAAAACCCGGCTGGACCTAGGTATGCGGCCAGGTCCAGATCTCACATTTGGTATCAGAGCCTAGGTGCCTAACACCTCCTTGGACCTCATGGTTGTAGATGTGTCCAACCAATGTGTGAGGGGGAGATTGTTGGGAATAATCCCACATTGGTTGTGGAAGAGGAGAAAGCACAACTTATAAGTGTGGGGAGCCCCCACCCATTGGACTAGTCTTTTGGGGGGAGAAGGCCCAGTACCACTTATAAGGTTGTTGCTCCGTTGCTCCGTGGGCTTGGTTGTGTTCCGCCCATGTGGACCTGTGGCCCGGGGAGTAAAAACCCGGCTGGACCTAGGTATGCGGCCAGGTCCAGATCTCACAAGAACAACAACTAGCTAACGAATGGAGTGGCAATCCGAACTCCCCCCAGAAGAGAAGGGCCTAATCTATCAAGCCGTACTAACTGTCCTGCCCAAAAACTGCCATGACGACCATGAGCGTGCCGGCCACTGCAACCAGCAGGATCAAGATGTTGTAGAGGCTGCTTGCATGGGCGATGAGCACTTTAACTTTCACTGTGACGATCAGCATCAGATTGAGCCCGATGGTCATGATGAGGAACAGCAAGATCCAGAGGGCAGTGACCGCCCATACAAAGCGATTCGAGGTCATCGACCTGGAGTAGCTGCCGAAGAACAAGCTGGTCAGCCCACTACAGGTGATGATCACCGCAGAGTAGTTACAGATATCCTTAAGATCTCCCGCACCCACATCTTTTCCGGAGCAGCAGATGGCCACGGCGAAGATGAGCAGGAGTACAGGCATGGCGACGGCGTAGAACTTTGTGAGAGAGATGAGGAACAGGAAGGCCATCACCTGCAAAGAGACGGAGGAGATGCAGGCCAGCGCGTAGAGCCACCTGAGCGAGAGCTTGAGCACGCACCGATCTTTAACAAGGGCGACCGTGCTGGTGATGAAGGCAAGGTACAAGAAGAAAGCGGCCGCCTTGGCGATCGGCGTGTTCCTGACCTGCGACGGCGCTGTTGGCAGAACTCCTGCTAATGCCGGTGTTTCTTTTTTTTGTGTTGTCGGATAAGCAAAACACATACACAAGAATACACAGGAACACAAACTGTTTTGCGTTGCAGAAGTTGCAACTTTTCTGGTGTTACTTCTTTCCTTTTATTGAGCAATTAGTTGATGCATCCATCCGGCCGTTTCAGCATGCGAACAGACTACGTACATTACTAGTGCATCCGGCCGTTACGCCCACTACATGCATGCAATGAACTCCAATAAACAGCCACTAACCTGTGAAAACTTAACTGACATGCAAACTAAATAACATGCAGACTAAAAATAGCAACTAGATTAACTAACATTACTCCTCCTAATCTAGTTGAGGGTGATGTCGACGACGCCGAGCTTCGAGCGCAGGTGTAGAAATCTCACCCTGCCAAGTGATTTTGTCAATATATCTGCCAGCTGATCGTCGGTGTGAATCTTTTGGATGGCAACTTGGCCACCCTCGACACACTCTCGGATGAAGTGAAAGCGCGTCTCGATGTGCTTGCTCCGGCCATGGAAGACCGGATTCTTGCAGAGTTGTATCGCCGACTGGTTGTCGACGTGGATGGTGACGATGCCCGGAGCTCGGCCGTAGAATCTTCCGAGCAGACGACCAAGCCAAAGCCCTTGGCATGCCGCCGCTGAGGCCGCGATGTACTCGGCCTCGCACGATGATAGCGCCACCACCGGCTGCTTTTGTGACTGCCACGACACAGGCGCGTTGCCGAGGCAAAACAAAATGCCGGAGGTGCTCTTGCGATCATCCACGTCGCCGGCCATGTCCGCGTCGCTGTACCCCTTGAGCTCAATGTTGTTGTCCCCCTTAGTGTAGCTAAGACCAAAGTGGAGCGTACCAGCGATGTAACGAAGTAGATGCTTGACGGCGCTCAGGTGTTCCGTCGTTGGGTTCGCCATGAACCTGCTCATGTACCCGACCGCGAAACTGATATCCGGCCGGGTGTGGACCAAGTACCGGAGGCTGCCAACCACACTACGGTAGAATGTGGGATCAACAGGTGGATTGGAGCTCTCCTTACTCAGTTTAAGACGTGCCTCCATGGGCACTTGCACGGCATTACAGCCGGCCATGCCGGCCTTGTCCAGGAGTTTTGCCGCGTACGCAGCTTGGCTCATGGTGATCTTCCCAGGCAGCTGCTTGACATCAATGCCGAGATAGTAGCTCAACTGCCCGAGGTCGCTCATCTTGAATGAGCGCTTCATTTCCTCCTTGAACGACTCGATCTCAGCTTGGTCGGCGCCAGTGAGGATCAAATCGTCAACATACACGCCCAGGAGCACACGTCCTCGCCCCTTGCCGCGTGTGTACACCCCATGCTCTTCCTCGCAGCGCGTGAACCCAAGCGCCACCAGCGTGCGGTCGAGCTTGGCGTTCCACGCCCGAGGAGCTTGTCGTAGGCCGTAGAGTGCTTTGCGCAGCCGCAATACTTGCCGCTCTCGCCCGGCGATCATGAATCCCGGCGGTTGAGCGACGTAAACCTCCTCCGTGAGGTCGCCGTTTAGAAACGCAGACTTGACGTCGAGATGGTGGAGCGCCCAGCCCTCGTGCGCTGCCACCGCTACCAGTGCGCGTACAGAATCGAGCCGCGCCACTGGTGCAAACACCTCATCGAAGTCCACGCCAGCGCGTTGTACGTACCCCTTAGCCACCAGTCGCGCCTTGTGCCGAACCACAGCACCTTGTGCATCCTTCTTGAGCTTGAACACCCATTTGAGGCCAATCGGGCGGTGTCCGGCCGGGAGGTCCACCGCCTCCCACGTGCCATTGTCCTCAATGGCCGCCATCTCCTCTTCCATTGCGGCGCGCCACGCCGGATCGGTGGCGGCCTCGTCGTAGGAGGTGGGCTCCTCGGTCGCAACGAGGAGCCACTCGTCGGGGTCCAGTACGCGTGGCTCGGCAGTGTTGATGCAATTGTCCACCGTGCGAAAACGCCGCGGCGCACCGTTGTCACTATGGTCGAGCCCCGACGAGATGTGCGATGGTGGAGTGCAGTGCTCGACTTGAGCACCACCGGTGTCGTGGGTGGCGTTCATGGGCGTTCGGGGTGACGCCACAGCTTCTTCTTTTTCCTCCACGGACGGGACCGCAGGGGATACAGGAGTGTTCGGCTCGCCACCGCCCAAGACGCCGCTGACCGTGTACTCCACGGTGAACGTCTCAGGGCTGGCGTCGCCGTTCGCCTCCCAATTCCACCCTTTGGTCTCGTCGAACACCACGTCGCGGGTCACATGGAGCCGCCCGCCCACCGGATCGTACACTCGGTAGCCTTTGGAGCTTGGCTCGTACCCGACGAAAACCATCTTCACACTCCGGTCGTCAAGCTTCGCGGCGTGCGGGCGTGTAACCTTGACGTGAGCGAGGCAACCGAATGTGCGCATGAAATGCACAGCCGGTTTCTTGCCATGCCAAGCTTCATAAGGCGTCATCTCGGTGACGCTCTTCGTCGGAGACCTGTTCAAAATGAACACAGCCGTGCTCACCGCCTCCCCCCAGAATGTACTGGGCACCTTCTTTGCCTTGAGTAGGCATCGCGCCATAGCCATCACAGTCTGGTTCCGGCGCTCCACGACGCCGTTCTGTTGCGGGGAGTACGGCGCCGTGAGTTGCCGGTGCACGCCCTTCTCCGCGCAGTACTCGCCAAAGGTCACGGACGTGAACTCGCCACCACGATCGGTACGTAGCGCGCGCAGCTTCCGCCCGGTCTCGACTTCGACACCGGCTTGGAACTTCTTGATCGCGCTGGCCGCCTCATCCTTGCTTGACAATAGCACTAGCCACATATAGCGACTAGCATCGTCAACGAGGAGGAGGAAGTAGCGCTTGCCACCGTGCGTCGCTGGCGTGACAGGCCCGCATAGATCTCCATGTACGAGATCAAGCCGGCCCTTCGCGCGGTACTTGGCCTCCAGAGGGAATGGCGAGCGCCGTTGTTTGCCCACAAGGCACGCGTCACACAGCTGGTCGACATGATCCAGCAGTGGAAGCCCACGCACCATGTCGCCACGCACAAGTTTCTTCAACCCCTCGAAGCTCAGGTGGCCGAACCGCTCATGCCAGCGCCACGCATCGTCGTTGGCGTGCGCCAGGAGCGAGATCGGTCGAGCGAGCGTGAGGGGGATCTTGTACAGTCGATTCGCCGATCGCCGTACCTTGGCGAGAAGCTCCCTCCTCGGATCGCGCACCCGCAGTACGCCGTCCTCGATCAACACTTGGCACCCGACCTCGTCGAGTTGTCCCAAGCTGATGATGTTGCTGCGCAGACGTGGGATGAAGTACACGTCCGACAGCATACGATGGCGTCCACCCCGTGCCGCGAACATGATCGTGCCGCGCCCGAGGATGTCCACCATTGATCCATCGCCGAACTTTACCGTGCCCGTGATGTCGCGGTTCAGCTCGGAGAAAGCCGCGTCGTTTCCCGTCATATGGTTTGACGCGCTCGTGTCGAGGTACCACACGCCGTCGTCCTGGCCGCCGGTGTGGTTGTCGGTGTCCCCCAACTGCACCGTCGCGCGTTCTTCGTTAAGGAAGACCCGACCGCCGACGTGCACAGGTGCGGCGCGCTCTGGGAGGCGCGTGGGCACCGGTGAAAGAGAGGCCACCTGGGCCATCAACAGGGACGGCTCATCGTCGCCGCCCTCCTCCACCAGCAGCGCTGCGGCCGCCGCGTCGTCTCTCTTCTTCTTGCGGCACTCCCGGGCCCAATGCCCAGTTTTGCCGCAGTACTTACACACATCCTTGTCAATGGCCTTGCCGCCACCACCCTTGCGTGCGTCGTCGGTGCCGCGCTTGGGTGGCTGCGCGCCACGTCGTGGCAAGACCGAGCCGCCGCTCGTACCACTTCCGCTGGCGCCAGCGCTTCCGACGCGCGCACCCTCCTTGTCGCGCTTGCGTAGGCGACGTATGAGATCCTCCTCCTTTGACGAGAGAAGCAGACGGGAGCCCAGTTCTGCAGCCGCTGCCCGCGCGTCGAGTCGCTGCTCCACGGACCGAAGACGGCCCGTGACCTCCTCGATGGACAGGTCGTTGATGTTGAGCAGCGTCTCGATGGAGATTGCGACCTGCATGAACTTATCAGGGATCACCTGCAGCATCTTGCGCACGACCTCGCTTTCGGTGATGTGGTCGCCGAGAAGCCGCAGATTATTGGCGAGGCCCGTGATGCGCATCGAGAAGTCGTCGATGGCCTCCCCTTCCTTGAATGCAATATTGTTGAAGTCGCGTCGGAGTTTCTGCGCGTTCGCCTCACGCACGCGCTCGACGCCCATCCGCATGATCTTGATAGCATCCCACGCCTCCTGCGCGGAGTCCTTATTGCCGATCGAGGCCAGCATCTCCGGCGGGACAGCTCGTGCAATCGCTGCTAACGCCAGCCGATCCACGCTGTACTCTGCGCCGCCGGGTTCGATGGCTCCCCACAAGCCTTGTGCCTGCAGGTTGATGCGCATGAGCATCGCCCACTCCGGGTAGTTGGTCTTGGTCAGCATCGGATATTGCACCGACGCCGACGCTTCCTTGACCACACGCTCGATGACGACCTCGCGCTCCCGACCATGCTGTTGTCGCGGACGGCGAGGACCACGTGATGGCGACCGAAGGCGATCCCGCCGCGGAGGAGTGATCGACCCTCGTCCCACCGGAGCTGACATGGCCACCAGAATCCTGAACAGAGCTCTGATACCAATTGTTGGCAGAACTCCTGCTAATGCCGGTGTTTCTTTTTTTTGTGTTGTCGGATAAGCAAAACACATACACAAGAATACACAGGAACACAAACTGTTTTGCGTTGCAGAAGTTGCAACTTTTCTGGTGTTACTTCTTTCCTTTTATTGAGCAATTAGTTGATGCATCCATCCGGCCGTTTCAGCATGCGAACAGACTACGTACATTACTAGTGCATCCGGCCGTTACGCCCACTACATGCATGCAATGAACTCCAATAAACAGCCACTAACCTGTGAAAACTTAACTGACATGCAAACTAAATAACATGCAGACTAAAAATAGCAACTAGATTAACTAACAGGCGCGCCCGCCAAGGACGCGCCGAACACCATGCTCAGTATGAATCCCACGTTCTCCTTCAAGAATTGGTTCAGCTGCTCTTGCTCATCGGTCTCACTCTCACGGCCAGCTGGGAGTGGGACTGGGTTGTCGGCCGGCGGCTGCGCGGGCTGCAGCTGCAGCAGTAGTCTAGAGATGTCAACGACATTGTCATGTAAAATTTTCTAGATCAGCGCGTACAAACCCGAAATACTGTAAACCAAATTGAGCGATGAACTGTGAAGAAAGACTAACTGCAATATATTTCCCTTAATTAAATCAAGCGCAGTGAAAAAAATCAATCAGGGAAGACCATATATATGACCCGCAAATGATTGGATCAGTTTGTCCTCTCGATCGATAATATATCCTAGTATCAAGCAACAATAATATATTGCTGACGGAGCTTGAGCCCAAATAGAAAAGGGGCCATCTCCTAATAGAGATTGAATTGTAGAAGAAAAAGGTGCCCAATTTCTAGTCTAACCGCTTGCTAAACCTAGTATTATGCACTGCTTTCTTTCTTCAAAGGGTTGCAAAATTGAAGGGGAGGCCAGGGCTTATGTTGGCCTCTACAAAGCTCCGCCCCTGCGAGAACACTAGAGTAGTTGATGGGCAAATACCAGTACATCCAGCGGCGCAGGGGTCCCTAATCTGGTCACGTGCTCCGGTGTCCCAACCTGGTCTTGCCCGGTGGCCCCATTGGCTCCGACGACGACGTCACCGGTTCCGGGCCCAGCTGCTTCCCGGTGATCTTCCTGTGCAATAAAAAGAGGAAGAAGACCAACCATACAAGGAGAGGAAAACCAAGCAGCATAAAGGAGGGGTAACACTACTGATTGATCCGATCGAGTAGCTAGCTAGCTCATAAATTACTAGTGCTAGCTAGTTTCTAGGCAAAGAAAGAAATAAATGCTTCAGTCGTGGGACGGGTTAAGTACTCCCTTCGTTCAAGGCCGTATTTTTTTAATGGTTTTATTTATAAATATATAATGCATTTTATATTTAACATAGAATTATGTAATGTTTACTCTATGTCCCTAATAAATATATAGGTTTATTTGTTATTCTCTATGTGCATGTATTGAATATTGTTAGAATTTGTAATCTTGTTTTCTATTTAGAAGTCATAGATGTGTACGAGTATGAAGTCATAGACGAGTTGTCGAGTTGGAAGTCGTGATCGTAACAGAGTTGGAAGTCGAAGTCGTGCATGGGTCGTTGTGGTCGTGCTTGTGGTCGTGTACAAGTCAGACTATCATGTTCGTGTTGGAGTCATAGTAGTCGTAGTCGAGTCCGCTTCGTAGTCGTACAGCCGGATATAAAAGGGTAGAGCATTGTACCGAGAGAAGATGCATCAAGTTATGGCTTGATGCGATGTAGTCAAGAGGAGGTGCTGAGCAGAAGGCGACCGGTGTGGTGTCGCAGGCGGTCGGCGTGACCACAGAACAGAGGGCGACCGACGTGGTCGTAGGCGGTCGGCGTGATCGCAAAGCAAGAGGCGACCGGTGTGGTCAGAGCCGGTCGAGGAGATCACAGAGAAGAAGACGACCGGTGTTGTCGGAGCCGGTCAAGGAGATCGCAGAGAAGAAGACGACCGGTGTGGTCACAGGCGGTCGAGGAGATTGTAGAGAAGAAGACGACTGGTGTGGTCGCAAGCGATGGTGAGATCGCAGAGGTTCGCAGACGTGGTCACAAAGGAGTTATGACCACGGCGAGTAGAGGATCACAGACGTGGTCATAAATGAGTTATGACCACGATCACAGAGCAGAGGATCGCAAACGTGGTCATAAAGGAGTTACGACCACGGCGGCGAGAGCGGAGGTGTCCGCAGAGCAGAAGATGTGGTTGTAAATGCTACGACCACAGCGGGAAGACGTGATCGTAAAGGAGTTACGATCACGGTCGTGTAGCAACTAACGTGGTCGTAAGGGTTACGACAACAGCAGTCGACAGAGCCTTCGACATGGTTGATAGAATCACTGCATGGTCGTAAAGGAGTTACGACTATGGTGATCGATCGTGGTCGAAGGAAGTGTAGCGCAGAGGCGGTGAACGTGGTCATAAATTCAGTTGAAGTTTACGACTACGTGGTCGGAGCAGCGAGGAGTGATCGGAGGGGTCACAATGTAGTCATAACGACTGTCAGCATGGTCGGAAAACCAGCAGAGTGGTCGTAATGACACAGGAGGTGGTCGTAGCCTCTTAAACGTGGTCGTAGCGACTAGGTGGTGATCGTAATGATCCTGGGCACAGTTGGAAGGACTGTAAGAAATATAGTGCTTAAAAATAATAATTAGAGGCAATCTAGTTATTTTCACTATCTCCTAAATTTATGTGTCAAAAAAATATTTCTTATAATTTGGATAGAAGAGTAAATATGTGTTGTGTACCAGTTTGGTGGGCAGCTGCCGGCTTCAATGAACTACTGGAATGGGAGGAGCAGCAGAGGTTGCAGTGAGCGTGTCCATTTATTTACTTATGTATCGAGCTGCGGCTGGAAACTTGCTGGTCACAAGTTTCCAGCCGTGTATTGTGCGAGAAATTTCGTTAGGTTGCTGTAACTCTCACTGCTGACGCCCTGTGTCCAGATTCCATGGCCAGTCCACGAGCACCGCGCGCGCGTGCGTGATTGCCGAAAGTAAAGACTGTATGCTGTCGGATTACTGGGCTCCGCTCCGCTTCCATCTCTGCGTTGCAGGTCATCGCTCAAATGTAAGCTTTTTCCCAAGCTGATAGGATTGTTTTCATGATATCTATTCCTCCAAAGATGTACACATACTCCAAACATCTTTCTTGTCAAAAAAATAAATAAATTTGTAGCGCACAAATACGGAGGACAAAGTAACGAGTTGGAGAGAGAGCCCCTGGTACACTAGGTTAGTAAGGCACAGTATATACTCGTTCATTCTTTTTTTACCTAATGTTTTTTATTTTTTCCAGTTTTCGATATGTAATTTTAACCGCTACTTTTTATAACTTTACACTAAGATATACTAATAAAATTCTAATATTATATAAATATTTTAACGATAAATTTAATGATATAATTTTTATATAGGCAATCTAGATAATTTAAATCTATTGGTGGCCAAATTTTAAATACGGATTCTAAGAAGATAAGTAAAAAAGAATAGAGAAAGTATATGCAATTCAGTTTATTTTTCGGATTGTTGAACAGTCTCAACTTGAATTTTCTCACTATTGGTCTAGTGGATTTGGTTCTAGATTCATGCACCGCATCTCCGCCTTTAATTTGTCTCCAGAAAAGTGAAGACATGAATACGATGAGCCCTGACGTGTAGTGGCCCCCACGAATCACGGTGGATCGGGCCACGAATCACGGTGGATCGCGAGCTCGAGATTCAGGGGGGCTGCTTCCTACTTGGTGGCGACCATGCATGCATGCTACGGATTAGCAGCTGGCCAGTGAAAAGGTCACGTGAGCTGTTGACCCATGCACGTGACTTCCAAGAAATGTAGTACCTCCGTCTTTTGGGAAGCTTCGTCATGTATTGGCTGTTCTTTTTGGCTGAACCTTATGCCTTTTAAGTGTGGCTTGTGGTTTTTAGGTTATTTGTATGAGAGATTATAGAGTAACAGAAATTTACGTGTATTTTTTGCTGATATAAATGAAGTCGATATAGTATGTACTATAATTAATTAGTAGATCTTATCTTGAAAAGATACTCTGTTTAAAAGCTAGCTACTATAGAAAAGCCAAAAAACAGATTTTAGAAGCTGAAAAGAACAAGCCCCTTGTTTGGTCGGAGCGTGGTCTATCCATGACGAGGATATTCCGCACATGGAACTTTAAAAAAAGTATCCATCTATCTTATAATATAAGTCTAATATATATGTAGAAAGCATATTATTTAAATAATATATAATGAAATTGAAGTCCTATTGTTTGTAACAGTAACAAGGCCAAGTTACTGTTTTTTAGCCCGCGGTTAGGTTTCAAATTTTAATTTTTTTGAATTGATTTGATTCTAAAAATCGTGATCCAAAACATACAGGATGAAACGTGAGAGAACAACTGCTCTGATTTGCCAAACAAGAGTAACAGACTTTTCACAACTTCTTTTTCATAGTAGTTTTAAAAAGAGACATAAGCTATAAAAGAGACATGTGTATACCGATATAAGTTATAAAAGAGACATGTGTATTGCATTGTGTTCATGAAAAGTGAGATAAAATATTGGGACATGTGGGTGAGAATTGATGAGAATGAGATTTGAAAATTGCGTTAGTGGCAACTGGTTATAAATTGTTAAAATGATATTAATTCATTTATTGTTTTGCTTTGTATTTGCTAAGTCGTGAACTCACCTTTGCTTTATTGTTATTTTTTAGATGAGCGTTGAAGGCGGTATGCATGGATGGAAGTAGCACATGAGACATTGCACATTTATAATTCTTTATTCACTTAGAGTTTAATAATTTAATTATTATCATATTCAGCTTAGACAATCTATGTAATAATTAGATAATCAATGGTTTTCTCTTAGTTTTTTATGGTTTCTAATGATGTTTTAAATGTGTTTCTTAGTATAGACCTATACATGATTCATCTGATAAATTACTTAATGCATATTAGTTCAACTTATATATGGTTCATCTGGTAAATTACTTGTTGATGGGCAAATACCAGTACACATCCAGCGGCGCAGGGGCACCTAATCTGGTCACGTGCTCCGGTATCCCATCCTACCCTTGCCCGGTGGCCCCATTGGCTCCGACGACGACATCACCGGTTCCGGGGCCAGCTGCTTCCCGGTGATCTTCCTGTGCATCAAGCACGATGAGTTAATCAAATAAAAAGAAGATGACCAACCATGCAAGGAGAGGAAAACATAGCAGCAAAGGAGAAGAATGGTAACAGTACTGAATACTGATTGATTCGATCGAGTAGCTTGCTAGCTCATAAATTACTAGTGCTAGCTAGTTTCTAGGGAAAGAAATAAATAAATGTTACCTATTTTTTAATGACCTTATCTTTAAATATAGAATATATATTTTATATTTTAATGTAAAATTAATGTAATGTTTACTTTATGTCCCTAATAAATATATAATTTTATTTGCTATTCCCTACATGCATGCATTAAATATAGTGCTTAGAAATAATAATTAGAAATAATTTAGTTATTTTCATTATCTTCTTGATTTATATGATAAAAAAGAAATATATCTTATAAATTTGGATAAAGAGAGTAAAGAGGTGGCCAGTGGGCTGGGCTTAACTATGCCGGCCCACAGCCCGATACTGTTAGCCCGGCCCAAGCACGGCACGACCCATTTAGCTAATGGGCTGTGCCTAGGCCAAGAGCACTGCACGGCACGTCCTGTTTGCGGTCGTGGGCTGTGCCGGCACGGCCTGGCCTGTTGCCAACGGTTGTAAACGGGCCATGTCGGCACGACACAGCATGTCCCGGCCCGGCCCGGCTAATATAGACGTTTTTTAACCGTTAGGGGTGTAAAAAATTTGAAAAAAAATAGCAAAAATTCCAAAAAATATGAAATTTTTTCTATAAATAGGGGCATCCGGCCTCCATTTTCCACACCTCAAACCAGACTCTCATATCGCTGTTTAGCTGTGAAAAATCCGGTAGTGTTTGCGCAAATTTGGCAAAATTAGTGAGAAATTCATGCGAAATTTAGAAAATTCAAAAATCTTCAAAGAATTTTCTGAGAGCTGCAAAAGAGGTAATAGTGTTGTCTTATTTTAATTTTTTGCTATTATTTGTTGATTCAATAGTAAGTTAATTATTCTTTACTATTTCAATTTGCAGTTGATTCAATGGAGAACTACGATTTTCGACTCTCCGAATTTAGCCTCTCGGTGGTGGATATGCAATCCTTTCAAGAGGATATCCATCCGCGGAAGGTCCACATCTACAACAAACTAAAGAGCCAGAAGAAGCGACGGCCCCAGTGGTGTAGGTCCAATCGATTCATCTTCTGCTGGCTCAACAAATGCATCCACAACCCATAGCACGGATGCAAAAAGAGCAAGAGGTACTACATCAGGAGTCTGGAACAATTTCGACAAGACAAAAATGTTACTAGTGCTAGCTAGTTTCTAGGCAAGGAAAGAAATAAATGTTACATACTTTTTAATGACTTTATCTATAAATATAGAATATATTTTATATTTTAATGTAAAATTAGTGTGACGTTTGCTTTATGTCCCTAATAAATATATAACTTTATTTGCTATTTTTTACATGCATGCATTAAATATAGTGCTTAGAGGTAATAATTAGAAATAATCTAGTTATTTTTATTATCTTCTTGATTTATATAATAAAAAAGAAATATATCACATAAATTTGGATAAAGAGAGTAAATATGTGTTGTGTACGAGTTTGGTGGGTAGCTGCTGGTTTCAACCAACGGCTGGGATCGGAGGAGCAAGGTCGGAGCGAGCGTGTCTATTTATGTACTTATTTATCGGGGCTGCGGCTGGTCACACGTATATAATTGTGCGAGTAATTTTGTTAGTTGGCTGTAACTCTCACTGCTGACGCCCTGTGTCCAGATTCCCTGGCCAGCGTGATCCTTGCCCGGCGTCGACGAGCACCGCGCGTGCGTGAGTGCCCAAATTAAATATGTAAATTGCCGAAGGTATGATTGCTGTGGGACTACTGGGCTGCGCTCTGCTTCCATCTCTGTGTTGCAGGTCATCGCTCAAATATAAGTTTTTTCCCAAGCTGATAGAATTGCTTTCATATATCTATTCTTTCAAAGTTGTACACATACTCCAAACATCTTTCGTGTCAATAAATAAATAAATTTGTAGCGCACAGATATGGTGGACAAAGTAAAGAGTTGGAGAGAGAGCCCCTCTAGTACACTAGGTCACTAAGGGCATCTCCAATGGTTAGCTAGCAACTAACTATAAGACTTCCACATCATCTATATAGTACACACTAAAGTTAGCATTCTAAAGAACTATCTATAAGGATAGCTATTTGATGCTTACATACACACACAGAATTTATGGAGGCTGCCTCGTTTGGCGCTATAGACTATCTCTAGAGCTGTAGAGAGCTGCGTTCTCTTTCTTCATTTAATATCTTCCACGTAGGACAGTTGATGACATGGACTCTCTTGTAGATAGCTGCTATAGACCCATTGGAGATGCCCTAAGGATGCAATTCAGTTTATTTTTCAGATTGCTAAGCAGCCTTAACTTCTCTCAAACTTTAACCCTAGAACTCACAAACACTTGATCTTAAGAGAGTATGATTCAATGGCTAACTTATAAGTCTCTATCACAACCCGTTAAATAGATGTGCTATCCACGCAACATATCCACTCAACATATATAGGGGAACCTGATAACCACACACACGGATAACAACACCCGTCTATTCTCAGCAACCTGCTGGTTTCCTTGACTCAGCTCACCCCAACCACGTGTGCCGCTTAAACCGTTCACTCTATGGTCTTAAGCAGGCACCGCGCGCTTGGTTCAACCGCTTTGCTTCTTACTTAATCTCCCTTGGTTTTGTTGGCTCCAAATTTGACACCTCGCTTTTCATCTACAGACAAGGCTCCGATGTTGCCTATCTCCTTCTATATGTCGACGACATCATCCTTACCGCGTCCACATCCGCTCTCCTCCGCTGGATCATATCCTCCCTTTAGCGTGAGTTCGCTATGAGCGACATGGGATCTCTCCACTTTTTCCTTGGCATGACCGTCACTCGCAATGCCACCGGCATGTTCTTATCCCAGCGTCACTATGTCGCTGAAATCCTTGATCGTGCGGGTATGTCCTCGTGCAACCCGTGCGCCACTCCAGTCGACACTCATGCCAAACTTTCCGCTTCCAGGCCTCCCGTCGAAAACCCTACTTAGTACCGCAGCATCACTGGCGCTCTCCAGTACTTGACCTTTACTCGACCAGACATTGCCTATGCTGTTCAGCAGGTGTGCCTCTACATGCATGACCCCCGTGAGCCTCATCTTAATTTGGTGAAGCGCATTCTTCGCTACCTTAAGAGTACCATATCATATGGCCTTCATCTCCGCCGCACAGATCCTACTGCCCTTGTCGCCTACTCGGACGCGGATTGGGCCGGTTGCCCGGACACCCGCAGGTCTATCTCTGGCTATGCGGTGTTCCTTGGCGACAATCTCATTTCATGGTCGTCCAAACGACAGCACATGGTCTCCCGCTCTAGCGCTGAGGCGGAGTACCGTGCGGTGGCCAATGCTGTTGCTGAATCCTGCTGGCTTCGTCAACTACTGCACGAGCTTCACCACCCTCTACGTCGCGCAACTGTCATCTACTGCGACAACGTCTCCACCATGTACCTCTCCAATAACCCGGTCCAACACCAGCGTACGAAGCATGTCGAGATTGATCTCCACTTCGTGCGCGAACGGGTCGGCCTTGGCGATGTACGCGTACTTCACGTACCTACGACGCAGCAATTTGTTGATATATTCACAAAGGGATTATCGGCGGTGACCTTCGATGAGTTTCGCTCCAGCTTAAGCGTACGGGACGCTCCTGCTCTGACTGTGGGCCTGCTCTGACTGCGGGGATGTTAGATGACTTTCCGCTGCACCCATCCGGCTGCACCAGATCGTGCAATCCCGCCCAGGATCATCTCCAGTGTCAGCATGGTACAGTGGCGGACCCAGGATTTTTAAGATGGGTGTTCGGATTTCGGATCTAGGTTACTCGAATACGTCGATACCGCGACATGTCATTTCCCTCAAAATACCGATACAAGGATACGTGTATATAGATGTAATAAAAATACAAAAAATATAGAAATTAACTATTTCTTATGAGACAATAGACAATATAAAGCTAGTATAATGACATGAATTAAATAGCAAAATACATGTTCATAGCTTATATAGCAGTATGACTGCACCATAGCAGCATAACTTATGCACAGAAGAGGCCTATTTATCACCAGGTCTGACAAAAAAATCACCCAAAAAAGGAACAAAAACTACTTCTCGTCATTGGTCTCGCTAAGCTTCTTTTTATGCCCCATGATGAGCATACTATCCCTATCATCGCAATAGTAGATGGAAGAAACAAAAGCCCACAACGCTGCAATGCCGAACTAGCACTTCCAAAATGAACAAGGTTATATGTTGCCTTTCTGAATCTGAGAGGGTCAACTTGAACCATGGATGATTCAGGCATATATAGGTTCTTCTCCTCTTTGGTTTAACAATATTTAACGATGCAACTTGTTATATATAGCGGCTACATAAGCATAAATTAATATCTAACAGCTAAACAGGAAGTGGCGGATCACATCAACGGAATAAGGTACAACATAACCGAGGGGCATACCATATATGGGCACCACTGAGTTCGATTTCAGATAACATTTCAGTATAAGTAAGCAAAAGGCGTAAGGTAAATGGATAGCTACAACACTGCAGTTGAAGAACAAAGGCTTCACCTGCTTCCGCGCACGGGACCTGGCAGCTGACTCCCGGTTCTTGATCCCTTCCTCGCCCTCAGCGCACTGTCGAAGGGATACGGCACCGGCGACAGCGACGAGACATCCCCGCCCTTCACCTTCCCCAACCCATTCAGCACAACCGGCGTCGCTGGCGGCGCCACCGTCATCCCTCCGCCAGGGCCGGCTCAACGTTTCCAAGGGCCCTAGGGCGAATTCGGCTCTATGGGCCCTTTACTATAATTTTTTTTTCTACTTATAAAATATACAGTTTAAACTTTATATTGTCTAAAGTGACACAAATCAATAGTTCTAACATGATAAACTAATTAGGTACTAACTAGTTCATAAACCAAATGTAACTAGTAAGAATTAATTTACCTTAAATAGGAGCGACAAATATCCAATGTCTTTCATAAAAAGAAACTTCTTCTAGCACTTCTTGATGCAAAATCATTAATAATAACATCGAGATCAATGTCGTCCAAGATATTCTTCTCAATGCAGCACATAGCCAAGCCATTCAATTTTTCTTGTGACATATTACACCGCAATTGATCGGGCTTAAAGTAGAAGGTGACTTTTTCCCATTTATTTGGTCGATGCTTATTTTCTGAGAAGTTTCTATATCATCTTCTACTAGCAGCCTATCTGTATCATCTTCTACTAGCAGCCTATCAACAATATCAATAGCATTGGCCTGTGATTCATCACCAGGATCCTGCGAATTAAGGTAATCTAACCTTGCACGTCCTCTTGCAGCAGTCATTGTGCTCATGTTGTAATGGCTGACATAGATAAGCTAGCACATATTATGAATAGGCTAGCACCTATTATGAACTTACAAACTTGAAACTGTGAATGGTGACTGTTACCAATACCACATAGGTCATGACTTGACTGCTGAATTGTTAAAACAACATATACTTGAAACTGAGTGCTGAAATCTTCTCAGATTGAATTAATTGAAGATGTGAATACTACAGCTAAACTGCATAAATGAAAGGAACATATTTAGGATGCCAAAGTATTCACTGCTAGTACAGGGGGTGGGCCCTCCCTGGCCCGGGGCCCTAGGCCGGCGCCCCTCCGGCCTACCCCCAGAGCCGGCCCTGCCCTCCGCCAGCCCCCTACCCGACGACCCCAGGCACCATCCCGTTCCCCAGCTGCATGGTCGGCGCGACCACATTACCCTGAGGGAACAGCGCCTGCGCCTGCGCCGGCAGCACGATGGGCTGGCCCATGTCCTCCCGCACCACGCCAACGCGCACCAGGAACTCCTCCAGCGTCGGCTGCCGCTGAGCCTGCGCGGGCGGGGGGCCGGAGCGGAGGGCGGAGAGGAGGGCCGGAGCGGAGGGCCCAGATCTGGCGGTCGCGGTGCCGACGGAGTGCCGGAGCGGCCGGAGGGCAGCGGAGTGGAGGGCCGGCGCGGCGCGGAGGCGGAGCGGAGGGCCAGTGCGGTGCGGAGCTGCGGAGGGCCGGCGCTGCTGGGGTTAGGGACTGGGAAATCGGGCGCTCGGGCACAGCCGCACAGGCGTTTCATCGCCGTATCGCTCGCGGCTCGCGTAATGGGTTGGGCCGCACGCAGGCGCGGAGCGGAGGCGAGCGTCGGGCCGGGCGGCCGGCCGAATAGTGGCGGCCTGGAGGCTGAAATTGGTGATTTTGATCCAACTAAACATATGTATATGTATTATATCTCATATATACTAGATTTTTTGTCAAAAAATTTGGGTGTTCAGCTGAACACCCATGAACCACTGTAGATCCGCCCCTGGCACGGTAACAGCAACAGTAGCCAGCTTGGTTTCTATCTTTAGCTGCAACAGATATGCACCAGATATTCCTGTAATCTAGGTTCGGTTTCCGGTTATGCCGTGTACGACTCATAAGCCGATTCCTGGCAAGTCAATGAATCATTGCGTGTTTTGTATCTTAACTGTCACGCTATCAGGGCGCCCGACCGTGTTGTGTATTCCAAATTCCTTGGAGTTTTTTTTGACCCTATCGGATCATGATTGCTATCAACTATCTTTGCACCTAGAGAAGAAGAAACGTGGAAAGTTCACTACCACTAAAATCAACGTCAAGGTCAAGTTTATGCGGGACATATCACATACAGCAATACTGTAGCAAAGTACTGTGACAGTACGGTACATTACTGTAGCAGCAGATTTAAAATTGACGCTGTCGCTTTCCGGGTGCTGGCGCTGCCCGTTTCTTTTTATTTCTTTCTGACGTTGCTGCTTTTCGTTAACCTTCGCTTGGACTTTGGACTTTAGTGGCGCCATGCAACGCCTTTGGTCGTTTTCAATGCTGCTGTGCACTCCTTTGCCCGTCCAACGACGCCAACTGTAGCAATGATGTCGCTCGATGACCAAAGCCTTCTTGACGTGATTTCGCGCGAGAGAACTGCCATGAAGCAAGACGAAACGCGTCGCCGCCATCAGTTTTTCTTCTTAATAGATCTAAGGTACCGCCCCGGTTGGGTCCGAAAAAATGACTTATAACTAAAATTTTACTGTAGTTAACTGAAATTATATTATAGTTGATGATAGCTTATTTGGTCTAACTAAATTCAAAAAAATTTAAAAATAGAAAAAACAGGTTAGCTCATCACGGATAATGCAAACGAATACGGAAAAAAGAACCGGCAAAAAAACTAAAAAAAACCAAAAAGTCAGAAATAGACGAAATTTATGAATAGTGAAAAATAAGTCAGAAGTCAGAAACTCAAGTTGAAATGAGCAAGGCCCAGTGTTAAATATTTCGGTCATTTCGTCCGGTGCCGAAAGGCAAATAATTTGGCCAAATTTTAGCTGAATTTATCCCCATTTAAAATTTGTGTAAAATTTGTTTAAAATTTGGTTAATTTTTTATCAAAATCCAAATGATATTTGAATAGTTCATATGAAATTTCTGAATTTCATTTCTTTCGTCGAGGAATGAATTTTCTTGCGAGATGAATTAATTTTCCCTGGCAGGGCCTAATATTTATTTTTAGATCAATATGTTTGTGATTATAAAATGCTCTCATGGTATCTCTTAAAACTTTAGCACAAAAGTTGCATATATCTAGCCTTTTTCCATTAGGTTAGTTCTTAACTCTATCTCTATTTATAGTTTAAGGCTCAAATCATAATCTTATCCCTAAGATCATGAGTTCTTTTCTAATTACAAATAAGGGACCCGAAACCCTTACGTAACACGGGTTTTTACACTACCCAATTTTAGACACTCTAAACGTAGCCTCCGACCGCACCTCCGTAGCTCCAACACGCATCATCCATATTTGATCACCACATGCCCTAACTCGAGCATGACCATCTCCTTCAATATTCTTGACCCTTTGGACCATGACTTTACACCAAGTCATCTCTCAATTCTCGCCGTAGACCACGATCGCCTTCGAATTACTCTGCACATGTAAAGACCAAAAAGCAACATCTTTTCCTGACAAAAGTTTTTTTCAACTTGATTGACATGAGTCCACACACAACACATGCCTCAAATAACATCAATACACAACATTATCATTTATTCATCATCATAAATATTCTAGACTTAGCTACATGATTTAACACTGGTCATTACATAATAGCTTGTCTGTATTTCATGCTTATTTCTTTATATTAAAATTTACTACAAGCAGATAACATATTAATTAACTGTAAGATGCAAGAAACAACTATCGCTGACGAGTGCAATATTCAAAATAAATAACCTGTGTTTGTGAAAGGAGAGCGTGATATTTAATTATTCATCATCCACTCTCGTAAGAAAAAAATGCTATCTATTATGAATGTTGCTATAAAAATTCATATAATTTTCCTGTTTGTACGAGTTTTTACATAGAGCAAATGAGCTTCAAAAATTACAAAATTTTATATGAAGCCTTCTGACATAGTCATAGTTATTGTGTAATTTTTCGTGAATTTTATATACTCGAAATTTATCACATTGATTTAGGTTAATTTAATCATGAATTAAATTCACGATTAAATTCATTAGCCTTAAATTCATGATTAAATTAATCCAAATAAATGTAGCAAATTTGGATCACATAAAATTATTAAAAATTTACACATAGGAAGGTTTTACATAAAATTTCATAATTTTTGGACTTGTTTGCTATATATACAAAGTCATCAAATATCAAAATTGTATAAATTTTTTAGCAATATTCACAATGAATCAAATTACTTAAAACTTACACTATTAAGTACGCTGTATCGGAAGGCTGTACATGAATTTTTTAATTTTTTAAGCTCATTTAATATATTTTAAAATTCAAGCAAACACTAAATAAAAAATAAAAAAGTAATTAAGCTGGCTAATTAGCCGGCTTAATTATCTGCCGTTCGCAGGTGATTAAACCGACTGATTAGCTGGTTTAATAATCTATTTTCATTTAGTATTTGTTTGAATTTTTAAATATATTAAATTAACTTAAAAAATTACAAAAAATCATGTACAACCTCCTGACATAACGTACTTGGCATTGTAAGTTTTGGATAATTTTATCCTCTATAAATGTTGTGAGATTTATACGAACCATAAGATCTTGAAGTATATTTTCACTCAAGTAGAACTCAACCTGAGGTAGCGAAGGTGCTTAGAGCTAATCAAAGATTATATTGGAATCTACAACCATACAAAAAGGCCAAAGTTGCCGTAGACGCATTAAGTAGAAAAAACTATGCAAACTGCACGTTGGCAGAAGAGGTACAGACTCAACGTCAGGAAAAAGTTGCCTGTCTAAACCTAAACCCAGTAGATCAGAGCATTCTCTTAGCCCTAGAAATTCAACCCACCCTACCATATCGGAATCGAGAAGCTAAAAAGGTTGATGAGGACATCAAGGAGATAAGGAAGAACATGATAATAGGAAAAGCCACAGTTTCAGTGAGGATGAACATGGAAATGTTTGGTTCGAGAGTCATATCTGTGTGCCCAATAATAAAGAAATTAAGAATATGATTCTACGTGAAGCTCATGAGACCCCTTACTCAATCCATCCCAGTCGTACCAAGATGTACCAGGATCTTAGGGAAAGATATTGATGGGTCAACATGAAAAGAGAAATTACTAAGTTTGTTGAAGCCTGTGACACTTGCCAAAAAGTTAAGGTGGAGCATCAGAGGCCTTGTGGACTTTTGCAACCCTTGACAATCCCAGATTGGAAGTGGAAAGAGATTGGCGTGGATTTTAACACCGTACTTCCCTAGACTCAATCTAGTTATGACTCTATTTGGGTGGTGATAGATTGATTGACCAAGGTAGCCCATTTCATACCTGTCAAGACCACTTACTCATGGGGCAAATTAGAATAGCTATACATGTCCATAATTGTGTGCCTACATGTAGTTCCCAAAAAGTGAAACCAATTCACTTCTAGGTTCTGGCAGAAGCTAAATGAGGAGTTAGAGAGTAAGCTCAATTTCAGTACGGTTTACCACCCTCAGATTGATAGCCAAATAGAGCAAGTCAACCAAGTATAAGAGGATATGCTAAGAGCTTGTGCTCTAGATTTTTGCACTAGTTGGGATCATAGCTTACCCTATACAAAAGTTTCCTACAACAGCAGCTATCAGGCTAGCCTTGTATGGTAGAAAATATAGAACACCTCTATTTTGGGAGCAACTCGAAGGACATCTACACCCTGTACCCAATCTACTCCAAGATTCTAAGGAGAAGGTAAGGAAAATCAAGGACATATTGAAGATAGCCCTATCTCAACAGAAGAGCTATGCAGACAACTATCGCTGAGACTTGACCTTAAAAGTGGGTGACTTCGTTTACCTAAGAGTATCGCCGCTCAGAGAAGTCAAGAGGTTTCAAACTAAGGGAAGCTTGCACCAAGGTTCGTAGGACCATTTAAGATTTTAGAGCATAGAGGAGAAGTTAGTTGCCACCAACCATGACAAGAGTATATGCCATTTTCTATGTGTCTCATTTGAAGAAATGTCTTCAAGTACCCATAGAGTAAGCAGCACTTGAGACTCTTGATCTTTAAGAAGACCTCACCTATAGGGAGTAGGCGATCAAGATTCCTAAGATAGCATAATGCAAGACCAGAAAGAAGACCATCCACTTTTCTGCAATGTGCAGTGGAGCAATCACTCAGAAGATAAAGCCACTTGGGAACGAGAACAAGATATGAAAGCCAACCATCCCTATCTATTTGCTAGGCCGTCTAAATCATGAGGTTGAGATTTTTCTTAAGGCGGGTCGGTTTGTAACATCCCAAAATTTTACTTTTTATTTATTTAAGTTTATTTGAGTTTTTCTGGAATTTCTTCTTCATTTTTCTTTTCTTTTTGAATCCTAGAGCTAGGAAAAGGCTCCATATATTTAATTGCAGCCCAAAGTGATTTGTTTTATTTTTCTTGAGTTCCCTTGCTTTGTAGTATTTATGAGAATTGTTGTGGAATTTTTGGCATTTAGTTGTTATTTTCTAAGACTTATTTGATTTATTAGCCTTTATCTAAATTGACAATGTGTTTAAAATACTCAAAAAGTTTTTGGGCTGAAACCCATTGGTAACCCAACTCGTTTCCTTTTTTCTACCCCAGCCCAACCTCCTCCCTGCACGTGCTTGGCCCACGCGGCCCACGAGTGCCTGACCTGCCTCCCCGCGCATGTCACCTCCCATCACCGCCATGTGGGCCCACCTCGTCAACGCACCCCTTTCCCACTACTGCCCAACCCCACGTATCGGTGTCCCATCCCTCTTTTTCTTTCTTCCTCTTCCCGCCTTCCTTCTTCTCCCACACACTACCGCCATCACTACTTCGATTCTGTGCACAACTCAACACCACTTCCTGTTTTTTCCCTACCGGCCAAAGGGAAACGACTCCACCATGATCAAAGCAATTCAATGTTGTGCCTTGATTTCCATTTACTACTTCGTACTTGCCTTAACCACTCTTTCCCGAAATCTCACCGCCATGATTATGGCAAGCAATTGTCGCATCGTGCATTCCTCCCTGGTCATATATAAAGCCCTCCAAGCACCCTGTCTCACAACCCTAAACCCCTTTCTCAATTCACTCTCTTGCATGCCCTAGTATCTCCACGCCATGCGCTTGCTCTCCCAAGCTTCGGTGCACTTTCGGTGAGCCATTGCCGATGCACCGAAGAAGCCCGAACCTTGCCAAGGGTGCCAGGAGATCCCCCGTGTTGACATTGATGTCTTCCTCCCCTCTGTCATCCGATACCACCACTGGAGCACCGTCGCCATCACAAGCTGAGCATCGATCGCCGTTAACTCTTGCCGCTGATCACCTTCACCGTCCCTTAGCACCGCGCAAAAGTGAAATCGAATCCCCTCACTTCCCTCTCCCTTTTCCACTAACTGCTAGCCACCATCATGTGCCACAACATCGGTGTGCCCCCAGTCTTCGCGTGCCACCACTGCCGGTGAGCCATGTTAGCTCACAACACCATGTGGCGCCACACGCCACGCCACATCAGCGCAAGTCACCCCGTCAGCTCCACCGTGCCACATTGACTGTTGTCCTAGTCCACCATAGACCAGGCATTGTTCGTGGACCCAGGCCCACTTTTTAGTGTCTCTGTCCAATTTTCCTTAAGAAAAACTAGTTGAAATTCAAAAATCCCTGATGACATTGTCATGATGCATTAATGCCGTTTTTCCTTTCAAAAAATAATTTATCCAAAATCATTAATCCATGCTGAGGTCATAATTATCCTTTTCTTTTAAAAAAATCCTGAAATACTATTTAATCTTTTCTTTCTTATTTTTTAGTTTTAAAACTTTTGAGAGCCCGTTCTCCTTCATCCTAGCTCCAAATGAGCACGTTCTTTTTCCTAAATTCATCTAAAATCCCAATATATTTGCTTATATATTTTCATTTTAGAGTTTATGTGAATTTTATTTAGTTTGTTTGGGTTATTTTCATGTGTAGACTGTGATGTTTCTGAGGAGTACAGCTTTGACAACTCTATCCAATTCGTAGAGCAAGGCATGTTACACACCTTGATCATGTTGATCCTAGTTTGCAAATAAAATTATGTTATTTTAACACTACTATAAAAGAGGCTATACTGGACGGCTACATCACAGATGGTTCATAGGAACCGTCTGTGCTTAAACTATCACAGACAGTTTATACTAATAACTGTTTATGATATTTTCACAGACGGTTATTAACACAAACCATTTGTGATAATTTAGACATCACAGACATTTCATGTTAATAACCATATGTGAAAGTTGGGTACATCACAGACGGTTCGTATAAAAAATAGTCTCTGATATTGCGGACATCACATATAATTTTTATAACAAACCATCTGTGATATTGCGGACATTATAGACGGTTTGTATGAATAATCATCTGTAAATTATCACAGACGGTTGTTAATATGAACCATCTGTGATAGTGTCGTATCACAGACAGTTTGTGGTTGGAACCATCTGGGATAATCTGCGCTATTAAATAGCAGGCTTACATGGTCTCGACACAGATCTGTCTTCATTGTGCTGCATCGGTGGAGCGAGGCGGCCGGCTTTGGGGAGCTTAGTGAAAATATATCGCTTGTAGATCTATATACATCTTCTTGGTGATCCGAGGTTAGTACTCAATTGCTCCTAATAACTTATATGCCTTTTAATAGAAAGATGATAGCTAGATTTTTGTTTAGATCTAGCTAGCTAGATTTAGAAAGATAATGGTACTTGCTTAATGGATAAGTACTCCTAGTTTACTTCAACATATTCTTGCTTAATATTATTGTTTCATGAATATGTGGCTAGCTAGCTACCTAATATAGATGTGTGTAATTAAGTAGCTAGTCTAATTTGCTATAGTAGCGCTAATAATCCAATTTGACACCCATTTGTTACATGTGTATGAAGTTGAGAACAGTGTGAGTGAATAGTACATTAAAGGCGTGTCTGCTTTTAGAAGAGCGGCTGACCTGGATATGTTGAAGAAGGGCATGGAATATATGTTAGTCCATACATTGATTGTGATAATTTAAAGATGTTTAGCAACTCAGCGTAGATGAAAGCTCACTTGATTTGAAGGGGTTTCAGAAAGGGGGACAAATGTTGGACCAATCACAGTGAAGAGAAGATTACACAAGAAATTAGTTATGACATCGCCGAGAGAGTCAATGATATGCCGGTTGTGGACTGTGTTTTCGATGAGGATAGGTCGCAGGATGACCATCTGGATCAGATGCTACGTGATGAAGAAGGGGACTACAGTGAGAGATAGTTTGGTAAATTTGAGGGTTTGATGAAGGACTTGGAGAAATCTTTGTTCCTGAGTTGCAAGCCGCAATACACAAGGTTGTCATCCGTTCTAGAATTGCTGAAATTAAAGGTAGGCAATGGTTGGTCCAACAAGAGGTTTTTTTGGCATTGTTAGGTCTCCTTGCAGAAATGCTTCCAAAGGGAAATATGTTATCGTGAACGACCAAACAAGCTAAGAAGATTCTTTGTCCATTGGGAATAGAAGTGGAAAGAATATATGTATGTTCGAATGGTTGTATCCTCTATCGTAAAGAGTATGCTAGCTTACATGTTTGTCCGGTGTGCAAAGCATCCCGACACAAGCATAAAAATCACTCCAATGATGGGAAGGGCATCGAGGTGAAGCAAAAACCTCCTGCTAAGGTGTTGTGGTATCTTCCTATAATCCTTGTTTGAAGTGTTTGTTTACAAACCGAAAGGATGGAAGATTGGTGCATTGGCACTCGGAGAAGCGTAAGAAAGACGAAATGATAAGACACACTGCTGATTTTGCCCACTGGAGAAACATCGATAGGATCTTTGTAGACTTCGGTGTGAAACTGAGGAATATAAGGGTTGGGTTAAGTACAGATGGAATGAATCCTTTTGGTAATATGAGCAGTTAACATAGCACCTGGCCCGTGACTGTGCATGTACAACCCTCCTCCTTGGCTGTGTATGAAGCATAAGTATATTTTGACGTCACTACTTATCCAAAGGCCGAAGCAACCTGGGAACGATATTGATGTTACCTAGCACCATTGGTGAAAGATCTTGCGATACTGTGGAACGAAGGGGTACATATGTGGGAAGCAGACAAATGAGAGAACTTCACTCTGTTCGCCATATTATTCTGCACCATTAATGATTTTTCTGCCCTTGGTAACCTGTCAGTGTTGAGTGCAAAAGGAGCCAAAGCCTGTCTACACTGCTTAGATTATACTAAGAGTGTGTAGTTGAACAACTCGTGCAGGCGCTCCTCGCGATGGGAAAAATATGGAAGAACTTCAAGAGCACTCTTGTCACATAGTATGTGGCCAAGGATCTCATGCCTTTCATGAGGTATCCTTTCGTGTCGCTGAAAACATGGGAGGCCTTTGTGCAGATGAAGACAACAACCAAATTTGAACAACAAAGTGCAGTGCACAAGGCTCTTCAGTCACAAAACACTCACCCTCACAGACTCGGCACCGTTGGGTACGCGGGTAAAATCCCACAATAGAGGATGCAGGATGTGGTTTTAATCCGATCGGAGGCCTCCCCACCATTTATCGGGATCGCAAACGAGCGCACCGAAAATTGGTTAAGAGCGAGGTTATCAACTTCCTCTTCGGGTGTCTCCTCTTTCAAAAATCCCACAAACGAGGAAGTGTCCCAATGCCTGGTAAGTTATGTTAAACTACATAGTTGTTAATACCTCTTGAACTTCATGGGTTCGAAAATAACATGATTGCCCCTTGCAACAATCATTGACTACCGAATTTTCCCGAGGCTCCTTTGAAGAATACAGGAAGAGAGATATACTATCACAGACCCTAGGAAATAAGGAGCACCCAGGCAGCACGCGAGGCCTAGGAGTTTATGTATCTTGGAGGCATGGATTCCCAAATGACTCTGAGACATATAGGAGTAGGAAGAGAACCAAGGCCTATCGTGACAAACCAATAAAATAGGAGCTTGTGCACAACTTGAGGAATAGCTATCTGCCTCACTTCAAGAGAAGACTGCCTTACTTCGAGGAGAGATAGATTCATTGAGGAAAGAACTGAGATAAGTACACAACAAATCGCAACTCACCCCCGATAATGCAGTACCTAGTCCCCCTCAATGTCGGAGTAGCCGCATGTCTGTGCCAATTACTCAACATAGCGACACCCACTTACCTATCGATGATATCCAGGTAATGTACCTCTTTAGAATGCTACATAGATAGATCTACCTGGTGGATACCTTAGCTCATCGTGTATCGTTATGTAGGAGCCCACGCCTTGCATCCTCAGAGTCAGGCTTGTTGGCTCCATTCCCATTGATACAAGGCAGGGGATGGCGTATCCGTGGCTATTAAGGACGCTGGTGCACGGTGCCCAACTAGAGACCGGTTTCGTGAAGGTTCAGGTGGACATGCTTAATGATGTTTTTAGGACCATCCCTCTTGCGAAGCCCCCAAATGAAGAGATTATTACATTAGGGGATGTCGTCCATACATTCATCCAGTGGCCCAAGAGAGACATCGCCCTCGACTCGTCCATGCCGCGATCTCCACATCTAGTGGCCCAAGAGGGGCATCGCCCTGGACATGTCACATCGGCTCCCATGGCTCCACCTCTAGCTCCATTTCTAAAGCCTGTTGCATCAGCTCCAGTGGAGACGACACCAAAAATGTATAGTAAGCGAGGCGCTATGACCCAACTAAAGAAGATTAAGGCACCTCCTAGGCAATAGAAGTTTATTCTCGGAGTGTCGTTGGTCCCCAAATCACAATTACCCAGGCTTGGACTGGTTTACAATACATTGCATACCTGGTACATGCAGAGATCCAACATGAAGCCAAACCGGCACAGTGGATTCACTGTGAGATATATGGAGGCGCATTTCATCCATGACTCGGGCTACTTCGTCGTGACCATTGAAGACCTATTCTTACTATTCAACCTCGACGAACTCGATGCCTCACTTCTGCGTCGCTGGACACTGTAAGTGTACTGTACAATAAAGTTCTACATTCCTGTCATACTGATAAATGTTATTACTCTTTGCTTATGTATAGATACATGATCCAACAAGTCCGGCGATGGCGAGAACCGGTGGGTTTCCTCAACCCACACTTGGTCTCTGAGCAATCCATCAATAATAATGCATCCTTCATCCAATATTAAATAACGAGCAAATTGATTGCTCGCAGTGACAAGGAGTACATCATGGTACCCTTCAACCAAAGGTAAGTGATTTATTAGTTGCTACACAAGTTTCATTTGTACTTAATACACAATATGAACTTAGAATTAATCACTATGGTGACACACATGACTAGGTCTCACTGGATTTTGATTGTGATTGTACCAAAGTGGAGCAAAGTAATATACCTTGATTCCCTACTTAGGAGCAACCACGACTTCACTCGTGTGCAACAAGCAATTAACAGGAAAACTCATTTCCTCCATACATAACTCTATTGTAATCTTTCCTTTGTTTGCAATGGCCGAGGCTAACTTTTTTGGAATCACGTAGGTCGTTTGGTGCTTATATTGCCCACGGAGGGAAACACAAGGAATCCAGCGACACTACGACACAAAACGTGATTTCTGGTACCCGCTACAGCACAACAATCCTATATCACATTTCGTTATAATGCCTCTAGAATTGACAATACCTATGTATTTAATTCTATTTTTGCAGTGCCACCAACAGCTACGGGACAACGTACGTGGATTCTACATTTGCCGCCATATGAAGGAAATCATGGACGCTAAGATGAATGATCCAGAGGTATGTCAACCTTTCAATAATTATTATTTTCTGATTATGTATATGTATATATATACACACACATGCTAATTAATGACTTAACATTACTCCTAGTGATAGCGTGTGGACTTTGATGAAAGTGCAATTAATCTTGAAAAATTCATCGAAATTCGAGGAAACCTCTCCCAATTCTTGCTAGCAGAGGTCATAAACAAGACTGGAGAGTTCCACTCCAGCAATGGTGATTAGATATTGAAACATTGGATTCAATTGTAACCACTCAATTGTGCTTAATTAAATAATTCATTTAATTTAATTCATTTGTGAGATTTGTGTAATGATTGTCATGCTATATATGTGATCTACTTATGTTGTTGCATTCATTTGTGAGATTTATGTAATGATTATACTATGCTATATATACGTGATCTTGCTTATTTTCAGATGGCATGGCTAGTATATCCTGAGGCTAGTTGAAAAAGAGCAATCAACATCGCTGTTGAAATAGCTATCACAGAAGGTTCGGTGTTACAAACTTTCTGTGATATATATCCCAGACGGTTTGAAATACCGAACCATCTGTGATATGCATGATATCATAGATGATTTGGAACACCGAACCATCTATGATATGCACCATATCATAGACAGTTAATAACAAAAATCGTTTGTGATATCATGCATATCACATATGGTTAATACAAAAAACATATGTGATAGTGGAATATCACATACGGTTTTTTAGAAAAACTGTCTATGTTGTAAGTTATCACAGACTGTGTGGGAGTCGTCTGTGATAACCAGCTATTATCACTGACACATAAACGCAGATAGTTCAGAAACCGTCTATGATGATAGTTTTGAACCGTCTGTGATAACACCATCTGTAGTAGTGTAAATTATTTTGCATGCTTATGTTTATTCAATGTATTTCAATTCCAGTTTTAAGTACTTAGTTATTTCCTACTTGTTATGACCTCATTTGACTTTGTTCAACTTAATACCCTATCACCCTAGAATAAAACTTTCGTTAGTACACTAGTATTGGCTGGAAAATCTTTGTAGCAAAACTTAGACATTCTTAGAAATAATGCTAGGTTTGGGATACATTTTTACATAAAATAATGAGTTTTAAAAATGTACTCTTAACTTTGGTGAGTCAAGAAGGACTATGAAATATTTAACAATGTAAAATATAAAACTTGCTTTATACTTAGGCAAATGGTTAATTACTTGACGGGTGTTTGCTAGAACATGTTGTTGTTCGGTGGCTCAACATGGGTGCTTGGCACAAGGGGGATGTGGAAAGTCTACCTAGGTCAATTAAGGACTGGTCTATGAGCTACTGCTACAAATCCCTATCATACTACCACAAGACTAGTATGGCATAGTCCTGGTTAATTAATTTATTATCCCAATCTGGGTTTCACTATAAGTTGAATGAGAGTGTGGTGTAGACCACGACAAATCTCACACAGAATAAGAGGTGGCCCTAACTTAGTGGATTCTATGTTGTGGTGAAACTTTAGCGGGGGCATGACCAGGTTGACAGCTTTGCATTGTAAAGCCTTGCGATAATCACTTAGTCGCATGCCAAAAGAAGCGTGTTATGGTTGACATTATAAATTTGTTATCTCTTGTGGGTAAAGTTGTACCGCCTCTTATAGTATATGAACTACCCTGGATAGCCATGCCCACGGTCATGGGCAAGCCGAGTAAAATTTTTCATGAATTAGACTTTGTTTTTCAAAAACTAGTTTCAATGGAAATGTTGGAATCATTCTGGAGAAAGATGGTCCGGGTGGGATATTCATGGTTATGTTAGTGTTAGGTTAGACCTGTACTAATGGTTTTAATTTGTTTATATTATTGTTTTTACTTATTGTATTAAATTCAACAATTTCACTTCTATTTACTGTATTTATTTAAATTTGGCTTCACACTCAAATAACCCTCTATGCCTTCACTTGTTGCCTTACATTAATAATGCATTTTCCTGTGTAACTTGCAGAGTACATTTTTGTGCTCACCCTTGCTTAATTCTATTGCTCAGAGGATGACAACATTGACAACGGTAAGGATTAGGACAAGTAGGCCACGTCTTACTGTCATTTGCCTGTGAGCAGACTTATTTGGCTTCTTCACTTTATTTATTATCTTCTGCTATTATTTACTTCATATTTGGCCTATGGGCTATGCAGATGTGAAGCTTGGCCATAAGGCCCATACTATTTTATTTAATAAAGTTTGTCATTATGCATGATATGTGTCCCTGTTACCACTATATGCGCTAGCTTTATCTAGACTAGTACGATTGACACAGAGGATCTGGAGGTGTTGATTCTAGGTCCGACAGAGATGGTATCAGAGGCCTAATGACTCTAAGACATGACCATAGTTAGAGTCGAACTGATTCATCGTATGGACATATTTTAATAGAAAATATAATTTCAAAAATCTCATAAAAACTTATCTCTCCCATCCTTTCACTTAACTATGTTCTTTTTCTTCTCCAATATTTTATATGGCTGAGACCCTCACCAAGATTTCTCATGGAATCCAACTTGGACACTTAGCCGTCTGCCTATGGAAGCTCCTTTAGTAGCTGAAGTTCAAGGCACAACCAGTCTACCAAGGGTACCTGCAATCTTATGGCAATCAAGAACGCTGGAGGGTGGAGGTGCTGGCCTTCTCCAACATAGGAGATCAGCCCACCTTCCACACTTTTGACGCGCCACAACCTTGAGATACCTTCTTCACCGGTATTGAGGACACTGCTCAAGAAACCATCTGCCAGCTAAGAGATATCTATGAGGAGGTGTTGAGGGGTTCCGCTTTCCGATTGTACCCTAGCAAGTACCCCGCTAACTCCAACAGCTTCTTCGTGACCACAAAGGATGAAGATGACCCTAGGCTTGTTCACTAGGTGGATGAGTTGAGCTTCGTCTCCTACCAGCTCCGCATGGCAAAGGAGGAGTAAGCTAAGATCCTATCAGATCCAAAAATAACAACTCTGGATCCTCTGTGTTAATCGCACTAGTTCAGAAAAAGCTAGTCCACATAGTCGTAATAGGGATACATATAATGCACAATGACAAACTTTTATTAAATAAATAGTACATGCCTTATGGCTAGTTTTACATCAACACTACTCGTTGGCTAAATATAAAAGGAAATAATGGCAGAAATACATAAATAAAGCGGTAAAGCCCAAAATCTTGTCCATAGGTAAACGACAGTAAGACACGGCCTACTCGTCTTGATCCTCACTGTAGTCGAAGTTGTCCTCCTCTAAGAAATAAAATTAAGCAAGGGTAAGCACATAAAATATACACAGCATGTTACACGAGAAAATGCATTATTAATGTAAGGGCAACAAGTGAAGACATATAGGGTTATTTGAGTGTAAAACAGAATTAAAATAAATATAGTAAATAGATAGTAAAATTGCTAAATTTTAATATAATAAGTAAAATGTAGTAATTTAAATAAATTAGTACCATTAGCATATACACTGACCTAACAGTAACCTAACCACGGGTATCCCTCCCGGATCATCTTTCTCCAAAAGATTCCAACAATTATACTTAAACCAGTTTTTGAAAACAAAGTCTAATCCATAAAAAGCTTTACTCAGCATGCCCATGACTGTGGGCACAGCTATTATGATAACTTATACACTCTACAGAGGTGGTACAACTTACCCACAAGTTATGATTAATTCAAAATGTCGGCAGCTACACGCTTCTGAAGGAGTGCAACTGAGAAAATCATAACCGACTTTTACAATGCAAAGCAGTTAACCTAGCCACGCCTCTGCTAAGGTTTTACCCCCAATAAAGAATCCACTAGATTGAGGCCCCCTCCTGTGCTATGTGAGACTTCTCATGGTATATGCCATGCTCACATTCAACCTATAGCAAAACTCAGTTTGGGACCCACAAATTAGTCAGCTCAGATTGTCTCATACCAGCCTTGTAGTACAATAGGGCTTTGTAGCAGTAGCTCACAGACCGGTCCTTAATTGACTTAGGCAGACTTAGCTTTCCACACCCACTTGTGCCACCAAGCACCCACAACCTAACCATTTAGCTAGGTCTAAACTATATTTTTACATTTCATTTTGAAACATTGCACAAACCTTCTTGATTCACCGAAGTCAAGAATATATTTTAAAACTCATCATTTCATGTGAAAAGTTATCCCAAGCTTAAATTTATTTCTAGGCACTTCTAAGCATTTGCTACAAAATTCTCTAGCCAATACAAGTGTACTAACTAGAGCTTTGTTCTAGGGTGACAAAGTATTCAGGGATCAATGTCAAATGGGGTAATAACAAATAGGCATTAACTAAGTTTAAAACAAGAATTGAAATACAATGAAAAAAATTAAGCATGAAACATAATTTGAAACAATATAATTTTATTTATAAACTAGGATCAACATGATCAGGGTGTGTAACTTGCCTTGCTCTGTGGATTGGTGAGAGTCGTCGCAGTAGAATTCCTTGAAATCGTCACAGTCTACACGTGAAAATAACCAAACAAGCTAAATTCAAAATAAAATTTAAATAAACTCCAAAATTTCAAAAAAGGTGGTAGAAATTGGTAGGTTGTGATTTTAGATGAATTTAGATGTTTGAATGGGCTAAATAGGAGCTAGAATGAAGGAGAACGGGCGTTTGGAAATTTTAATTCCAAGAAAGGAGAAAGAAAGGAATTTTCTAGATTTATTTTTCTAAAGGAAAAGATAATTATGATATTAGCAAAGATTTTTCATTCTGGCAGAATTAATTTCCTAGAGGAAATTTAGAATTATTGCGTCATGATGATGCCAGTAGGAATTATGAATTTTGGCCGAACCAATTTCTAAAGGAAATAAACTACAGAGGCGAACATGTGGACCCGGGTCCATAGATTGGGTCCACGAACTGAGCTCAGCCTGCGCACTGGTGTGGCATGCATGCACCACCGCGTGGCTGCCATGTCATTTGCCACGCACACCTGTGCGCCGACGTGGTATAGGAGGTACGGTGGCACATGAGACCCAATGGCTTGCCGGCGTCGCGATGCTTGACGACGGTCGGTAATGGTCGCAAAAGGAAGAGGGAGGCATAGTTGTCTCTCTCGTACCTGACACAAGCGCGGGCAGTGATCGGAGGCAGCAGGCGATGGGGAAGACGGTGGCGTCGGCTCGGGGCTCCAGGACCCAGCACGCTTAACTTGAGGACTCCTAGGTGATCTGCTAGCATAATTTCCTTTTTGCCCTTTCCTTTTTATTCTCTTTTCTCCCTGGTAACTATTCATTATCTTCTAGCTCGCGTCCAGAGCGCATAATAGGCTATAGCAACACCCACAACCAGCCAACTAAGGAAGATTTTACCACATCGTCTTTGCTTGGAACCCATTCCAATTCATGCTAGCAATCAATTCATCACTTACCTTGCCATTTACACATCCGTTTCCTCATTTGACTATTTTCAAAAACATGAATACTAAGAAATTGTCACACGGTGCCAGGATTTCTATAGGTTTCCACTACTACAGAAAAGGTCATCACAGACGGTTCGAAAATGTCATCATAGACGGTTTTGTGAACCGTCTGTATTTATGGGTCAGTGATAATCGAAGGTCATCACAGACGGTTTTCGGACCGTCTGTGATTATCAGCTATCACAGACGGTTTTTGAGTCAAACCCGTCTGTGATAGCTGATAATAACAGACGGTTTTGAGTTAAAAACCGTCTGTGATACTTCTTATCACAGACGATTTTTGAGTCAAAACCATCTGTGATAGCTGATAATCACAGACGGTTTTGAGTTAAAAATCGTCTGTGATAATAAGTATCACATACGGTTTTTGAGTCAAAACCGTCTGTGATACTGATCATCACAGACGGTTTTTAAGTAAAAACCATCTGTGATTATCAGCTATCACAGACGGTTTTGAAGACGGTTTTGAGTTAAAAACCGTCTGTGATAATAAGTATCACAGACGGTTTTTGAGTCAAAACCGTCTGTGATAGCTGATCATCACAGACGATTTCTAGTTAACAACCGTCTGTGATACTGATCATCACAGACGGTTTTAAGTAAAAATCGTCTGTGATTATCAGCTATCACAGACGGTTTTGATTCAAAAACCGTCTGTGATATTCCCTTCAACCCCTAAATATATTTCTGTTTATTGGCTAGCCTCAGGAAATGCTAGCCATGCCCTCTGAAACAAGCAGATAATCACAGACATAAAACATATACAATTCACACATCTCATTTCATTTCAGATACATTTCAAATCTCAATTCATTTCACAGACATAAAACATCCAATTGACAACGCACTTCATTTCACAAACATAAAGCATCCATTTCGCAAATCAATTAATTGAATTGAAATAAAATATCCATTAACAAATACACAATTACAAAAGATCTACACTGCATTTGCACTTAGAATTACAATAAAAAATCACTCTGGGCAGTGGAACTCTCCATCTGATCTTATGACTTTAGTCCACAAAAACCAAATGAACTCTCCTCGAATTTTTCCAAAGTTCGCCTGTTTCAATGCAGATGTAGAGATGGACGCAGCCTGTCGATAGGAATATCAACGCGCGCACATATAAAACCTGACATGTATGAAATAAATGTGGGAAGATTGACAAACCTTAGAATTGGTGATCTTACTGGAATCGAGGAGTAGTCTCATATGGTGGCACGCGTAGTATCCACACGTGTTGCCCGGCTGCTGCTGGTGGCACTGTAAAAAATAGAATGTGTTAAATCAAGTGGCATTACTACTAAGTGTTGTATATGGTTAATTAATGTGTAGCTAGCCAATACCCGAAAATTGCGATCATGTTTCAAGGGCTTGGCAGCTGTCGTCGAGCCACTTGTTTGTTGAACGTATGTGACGAACGACCTTCGTTATTCGAAAAAGTTAGATTAGTCATTCGGAAGGAAAGAAAGAGTACAATGTACAATGTACTTACCTATCGAGTATTTCGGCGATAGCTGTGTACTTGGATTTGTTCTTACTTAGAGAATCAAGGTATATAGCCTTGTTCTATTTTGGTATAATTACAATTAAAATCCAATGGAAGTTCTCATTGTATGGCATAAGAACAAATTGCTTATCGCGGTGAGCCAGCAGTGCTTTTGTAATATAGTCCTCGACGAAGGATGCATTCTCGTTGATGGTATCAATGGCGACCAAGCGTGGGTCCAGGAAACCAATTGGTGATTTCGATGATCTAGCTTCGGTCAGCATGAATCTATATATATACACAGAAAAGCAACAAAGTGTGACATATATCGGTATTACGTGAACAGAGACTGATTGTACAGACTTACAGCGTCCAGCATCGAACGAGTGAGGCGTCGAGAGCGTTAAGCGTGAAAAGAGCAAATATATCGTCAAAGGTCACCGGGAAGACACATTCCTAAACTTCGTGCAAGAAATGTTCTGGCTTGAATTTGACCATGATACCTGAGCGCCGTTCTGCCTCTGGTCTATTGGACTGTTTCATATACCAAGTGTGGAATCTTTGGCAACCAAGTCCTAGCTTTGTGAGGTGCTCTTGCGGGACTATCATCGGCTCGCCTAGCATGAATTTGCGGGCCAATGGCAGGTACAAGATATCGTCATCATCCTTCGTCTTTGATTTGCCATGGCCACTGCCTCGACTGCAGGTCGACTTCATGGTAGTCGACTGTAATGGTACAGACGGTGCAAGTTGCTTTGGTGAGAATAGCACCCGTGGAGATAGCACCGGTGCAGGTAGCTCTACTTCGCACTGCCCGTATGGAGATGGCACCAGTGCATGTTGCTGTGGTTCGCACTGCACTTCTGGTCCTGCCACCGATGAAGAAGCCTCCAGGGAGATGTCGCTTTTGGGCCACTGGATGAATGTTCCAATGGCCTGTCCTGGAGTCACGATCTCGTCGTTGGGGGGCTTCGGTAGCGGGACCACCTCAAAATTGACATACACACCATCCATATTAACTTTTGCGAAGCCTGGCGCTAAAGCTTGACCGTGCACCATGGCCCCGATACCAGACGAATATGCCTGGCCCCAAGCAGCGTACAAGGGAATGGAGCCATATCTCACTTGGAGCCTGCACTTCGTAGGCTCCTACATAACGATACAAAATTAGCTACTCGAATAGGCCTATCAATGGAGCAAGCATTCGGGAGATAATAATTATTACCAGGATGTCGTCCACAGGAAATTTGGCCTGGGTTTGCGTTGGATTGGATGCGCAGCTACTCGGATGGTTATGCGGGCTAGCTAGCACAGGAGCGGTAGTAGTGGCCTACTGACTTTCTATCTGTTTCCGCACCTCATCTCTGATTACATCAGCCATCTGAGCTAATAGCTCCTATCTAAGAGATTCCTTGATCTCTTCTCGTAGCTGTGCGTCACGCTCGGCTTTGTTTCTCTTCCTACGCCGATACATCCCGAAGTCATCTTGGAAACCATGTTTCCAAGGAACGTAAAGCCCAAGGCCTCTCGTACGACCCGGGTGCTCCTTGTTTCCCAGGGCCACGGAGAGCATATCATTCTCCCTTGTTCCCTGGAATGATCTCAGGGTAGATTCAAAACTCAGCTCTTCCTGCAAGAGCACAAAATGTCATTTCAATTCGTACGAAGTTGTGGAGTAATTACAAGCTACGTAGTTCTATCGATATCTTACCAGGCGTTGGGACACTTGCTGGTCTGCAGGGTTTCGAAAGGAGACGTCCCTCGATGTCGTTGTAGATGACCTTGCTCTAATCCAATTTCGAGCGCGGTCATCCGAAATATTGGAAAACGGCGGGGCGATGTCCTGTGCAGCTGCCAGGTCATCCTCCTTCCTCCACTGTGGGATTTTACCCGCATACCCAGCTGTGCTAAGTCTGTGGGGGTGTGTGTTTTTTGCCTGGAGGGCCTTGTGCGCCGTACTTGTACTTTTGAAATCTTCGGACGTCTTCATCGCCTTGAACTCTTCCCATTGTGGTTCCAGGAATGGGTATTTATGAAAAGGCATTTCGTCCGTCTCCACGTATTTCCTGACAAGCGTGCTCTTAAAGTTCTTCCATGCTTTGCACGCCGCTAGGTAGGTTTGTCGTTGCACAGCGTATAGGTGTTCTTCTGGGAACTCGAACGATGCCAAAATTTCGGTCCACAGCTCACGTTTCCGAGTGTCAGGCACGTTCTTCCACGAATTGTATGTGATCTCAATTCGTTCTCGTGCAACTATTCCGACGAGGCTTCGGAATGCGTTTACCGCTTTTTGAGGAAGGATAGGGACCCCAGATGCGTTTACCGCTGTGATGGTCTGTCGGCCCTCAGGCTTCTTCGATAGCCCTCTTCCTCGGCGTCTTGATGTTGGAGCGGACACCTCCGGCGATGATGTTGAAGAATGCGCGGGTGACATGTTGCTCATTTTGTGGGTCTATTAAGATAAGATGAGAAAGTGATCATATTGAATTGGAAGAGAGGAGAGGAGTAGAGGGGAGGGGGAGAAGGGAGGGGGTGATATGGACATAGAGAGGGGGTGATGTGCCTATCTTAGCACCTACTTTAGTTGCTAATACTATAAACCAAATAGCAAAGTCCCTAAACTAGTGTATCCGGTTCATTGAACGGGAACACTAGAGTATGTCACTTGCTTCATTTGCTGTTTTTTTGGCTAGATACATGGAGCATTTGGGTGGAAAGATGAACTATTTCGTCAGGCGCATGACTGCCAATTCGAAGCATAGCATAGCATCCGAGGCACAACCGAGGTCTACTGCTGTGTCTTGAGGAATGCCAAGAGCTGGTCTTCAGATGTGGCATTCCTCAAGACACAGCAGCAGGCCTCGGATGTGCCTCGGATGCTATGCTCCATCTGAAGACCAGCTCTTGGCATTCCTCAAGACACAGCAGCAGACCTCAGATGTGCCTCGGATGCTATGCTATGCTTCGAATTGGCAGTCATGCGCCTGACGAAACAGTTCATCTTTCCACCCAAATGCTCCATGTATCTTTTGCAACAATCGCAAGATTTCTTTATCTGGGAACCTCATCCACAACATTCTCCACTCCGACAATCCTTCTTTTTCCCGCAAAATTCAAGGCAATTTTATTACAAAAGTGCAAAAAAAAGACATTCCCAGATTATTCGGTGAGCAGCCGACATAGCCGACTTCTTCGATGAGCGACTATCCATCTGCTTCTTCCCACTTCTTTTCTTCATCTCTGGTCTCTGGATCACGTACGCCAGTAGCGATGATCCAGAGACTAGAGATGAAGAAAAGAAGTGGGAAGAAGCAGATGGATAGTCGCTCATCGAAGAAGTCGGCTATGTCGGCTGCTCACGAAGAATCTGGGAATGTCTTTTTTTTTGCACTTTTGTAATAAAATTGCCTTGAATTTAAGAAGGAAAAAGAAGGATTGTGGGAGTGGACATCACATCTCGGCAGTAGTCGGCATATACTATTACTACAAGGTCTCTAAACAAAGTTCTATGAAGCAAATGACACAAACTAGTGTATCCGGTTCATTGAACGGGAACACTCGAGTGTGTCACTTACTTCATGCCCCTTGAAGGTCTATGTGGCATATACACTAGAGTGGTCCTTGATTGGTTAATTTGTGCTCTCAAATTGTAGGGTTGCACAAGATTAATCTTGGCCGTCCCGCTACTAAATGAGGAAGCAAGAAAAGTGAAACATGATAAGATGAGGAAGCAAGAAAAGTGAAACATGATGCTCAATGTTAGGAAGAGAGGAGAGGAGTAGAGGGAAGGGGGAGAAGGGAGGGGGTGATGTGGACAGAGAGAGGGGTTATGTGCTTATACTATATACTATATACTAACACAACAAGCAATGTAATATGTACCAATGTAAACTAAGCAACTGCAGTAAACAATGTACCAATGTAGTATGTACCAAATAGCAAATTAAACTAAGCTACTGCAGTAAACAATGTACCAATGTAATATGTACCAAATAGCAAACTAATTAAGCTACTGCAGTCAACAATGTACCAATGTAGTATGTACCAAATAGCAAATTAAACTAAGCTACTGCAGTAAACAATGTACCAATGTAATATGTACCAAATAGCAAACTAATTAAGCTACTACAGTAAACAATGTACCAATGTAGTATGTACCAAATAGCAAACTAATTAAGCTACTGCAGTAAACAATGTACCAAATAGCAAACTAATTAAGCTACTGCAGTAAACAATGTACCAATGTAATATGTACCAAATAGCAAACTAATTAAGCTACTGCAGTAAACAATGCTCACAATGCTCAAAACCATAGTCCATCACAGAAACTGCTCACAATACTCAAAACCCTAGTCCATCACAGAAAGTGCTCACAATGCAGACGGTAATCGAGGGGAGGTGGCCGGCGAGGGGCTCGACGAGGGGCCCGGGGGAGGCAGCCGGCGACGGGCTCGACGAGGGGCTTGGGGGAGGCGACCGGCGACGGGCTCGACGAGGGGCTCGGGGGAGGCGACCGGCGACGGGCTCGACGAGGGGCTCGGGGGCGGCGACCGGCGACGGGCTCGACGAGGGGCTCGGGGGAGGCGGCCGGCGACGGGCTCGACGGAGGCGGCCGGCGAGGGGCTCAGGGAGGCGGCCGACGAGGGTTCGGGGAGGTGGAGGCGACGACGGGCTCGGGATTTAATTAGATCTAGATCGAATAACTGCGCAGCGCACAGGGAAAACCCTAGCCAGAAGGTATATATAGGGAGGTTATCACAGACGGTTCTAAACTTAGAACCGTCTGTGATAAATATCACAGACGGTTCTAAGTTTATAACCGTCTGTGATAGTTATACTATCACAAACGGTTTTAAACTTAGAACCGTCTGTGATATTGATATCACAGACGGTTCTAAGTTCAGAACCGTTTGTGATAAATATCACAGACGGTTCTAAGTTTATAACCGTCTGTGATAGTTATACTATCACAAACGGTTTTAAACTTAGAACCGTCTGTGATATTGATATCACAGACGGTTCTAAGTTCAGAACCGTTTGTGATAAGCCTTTGTGACTGTAGTTATTAAGACAACACCAATAACCACAGCTGCATTCATATCCACCACCAAACAGCTGCATTCATATACAACACCAACCAGCTGCATTCATATCAACCATCACATGTACATCACACATATACATCACATATACATAAATGCTAATACACATATACATTTTGTCACACATTTTCACATATACATCTCAAAATTGACTACATCACACATTTTCACATATACATCTCAAAATTGTCACACATTTTCACATATACATCTCAAAATTGTCACACATTTTCACATATACATTCTTATTGTACTTGCTTAATTATTTCCTTTAAAAATTAGCCCTTCATCATGATCAATGTGTACGTAACTAGTTTCGTCACGTTGTTCATCATCGACCCTTATGCCATTTCCAAAAGGAGGTAACTCGTCAAATTGATTGTATTCCTCCTCGTCCACTACATTCTCCACTCCGACAATTCTCCTTTTTCCATGAAGAACTACATGGCGTTTCTTATTTGCCGGGTCGGTTACATAGAAAACTTGAACAACTTGATTGGCGAGTACGAATGGTTCGTCTTTGTACCCGACACGTTGGAGGTCCACGGTCGTGACACCGTACTTGTCAACCTTCACCTGTGGGAGATGCACCCAACGACAGCGAAATAAGGGGATCTTGAAAACCACATAGTCGAGCTCCCAAATCTCTTCTATGAAGCCATAGTACGAGTTTCTCGACCCATCGGTACTGAATGCATCTATGCGGACACCGCTGTTCTGGTTAGTGCTCTTGACATCCTAAGAATGCGTATAGAATGCGTACCCATTTATGTCATATCCTTGCCATGTCACAACTGTAAATGTCGGCCCTTTTGCCAACCATGTCAGCGTCTCACTCGGCGAGCTCCTAGCGATTTGCTCCTTCAACCATTGGTTGAACCAACGGTTGTGTTGTCTCATGATCCAAACATCCGGCCGCTCTGGATTCTGTTGCCGAAGCACATCCTTGTGCTGGTCCACATAAGGCGCCACTTCAGTCATGTGTTGCAACACCGTGAAATGGGCTTGAGTATACGTGTCCATATCTGGAGTGATTGCTTTCCTTCCGATAGTTCCGAGACCCTTCAGCCTCCCCACATGAAGAGATTGAGGGACACCTATCGGTTGAATCTGAGCCATATAATCGACACAAAACTCACTGACCTCTTCGCTTGCATAACCTTCGACGATGCTGCCCTCCGGCCGAGAACGATTCCGTACGTAGGACTTGAGAATTCCCATGAACCTCTCAAATGGGTACATGCTACGTAGGAATACGAGCCCGCATATTTTTATCTCCCACACAACGTGAACAATGAGATGGACCATGATATCGAAAAACGAAGGAGGGAAATACATTTCAAGGTGACATAGAGTCATCACCACCTCGTCCTGCAGAGCATCTAGTCCTTCGGGATCGATGACCTTCTGAGCAATTGTGTTAAAGAAATAACATAGCCTCATGATTGTCTCTCGGACTTTGATCGGCAAAATATTTCTAATTGCAATAGGGAGCATCTGTGTCATCAGCACATGACAATCATGAGACTTCATGCCATTTAACTTCAAATCTTGCATCGAAACAAGTTTCTTCACGTTGCCGGAGTAACCAAACGGAACTTTGACACCATGCAAGCACTGGCACAGTTCTGTTTTCTCAGCCTTGGACAGAGTGTAACACGCAGGGGGAAGGTACATTCGTCCATTATCAGTGCTTGTCAGTGCTAACTCAGACCTGATGTCCATGTCAGCCAAGTCAAGCCGTGCTAACTCAGACCAATCAAGCTGTCGCACACATTCTTTTCTACGTGCATGACGTCGATGCAGTGCCGAACATCTAGGTACTCCCAATAAGGTAAGTCCCAAAATATTGATCTCTTCTTCCAGGTATTCTTCTCATGAGCCCTCAATTTACGTCCCTTTCCGAGGACAACATCTAAATCCTTAACCATATCATAAACCTCGTGTCCTCTTAAATGCCTTGGAGCTGAACCGTCTTCCTTCTCTCCGTCAAATTGTTTCTTCATCTTGCGGTATGGGTGAGCCCTCCGAAGGAACCGGCGGTGACGCATGTAGACGGTTTTGCGTGAGTGTCTCAGCCACACACTCTCGGTACCATCTAAACAGTGAGTACAAGCTTTGGCACCTTTTGTACTATGGCCCGATAGGTTACCAAGGGCAGGATAATCATTTATGGTGCAGAACAATAAGGAGCGCAGAGCGAAGTTCTCTCGTTTGTATGCATCCCATACCTGTACCCCTTCGTTCCACAGTACTTTTAGATCTTTCACCAACGGTGCTAGGAACACATCGATATCATTCCCAGGTTGTTTTGGCCCTTGGATAAGTATCGACAGCAAAATGTACTTTCACTTCATACACAACCAAGGAGGAAGGTTATAGATGCAGAGAGTCACGGGCCATGTGCTATGTCGGCTGCTCATGCTACTGAAAGGATTCATTCCATCTGTACTCAGTCCAAACTCCTATCGATGTTTCTCCACTGCTCGGAATCAGCAAGGTGTCTTATCATTCCATCCTTCTTGCGCTCCTCCGAGTGCCAACGCAGCAGTTTTGCCTCCTTTGGATTTGCAAAATACCTTTTCAAACGGGGAATTATAGGAAAATACCATGCCACCTTAGCAGGAGGTCCTTTCTTCGCCTCTGTTCCCTCGCCATCATCTGATTGATTGTTACGTTTGTATCGGGATGCGTTGCACACCAGACATACATGCATGTTTGCATACTCTTTACGGTAGAGGATACAATCGTTCGGGCATGCATGTATTCTTTCTACTTCCATTCCCAACGGACAAAGAACCTTTTTGGCTTTATACGTGGTTTTAGGCAACTCATTTCCCTCCGGAAGCATGTCCGCTAAAAGACCTAGCAGCGCCGTGAAACTCTTGTCGGACCAACCGTTGCTTGCCTTCAATTTCAACAGTTCAAGCACGGCCGACAACCTCGTGTACTTGCAGCCCGTGTACAAAGGTTTCTCTGAGTCCTCCATCAAGCCACGGAATTTAACATACTCTCTCTCATCATAGTTCTCTTCTACATCGCGAAGCATCTGATCCAGATTATCATCGTGCAACCTATCCGAATCCAAGCCACAATCGACATCAGCCGGCGGCATGTCATTCACTTCACCGGCGATGTCATCCGGGGGAATATCATTCACTTCACCGGCGATGTCATCCGGCGGCATATGATCATTCACTTCGCCATGACTGGTCCAACACGTATAATCCTTTTTGAAACCCCTCCGAATCAAGTGCGCTTCAATTTGCTCTCGGTTCTTAAACATCTTCAAATTCTCGCAGTCAGTGCATGGACAGCACATATATTCCAGCCCCTTATTCAACATATCCTCCTCGGCGGCTCTTATAAAAGCAGAAATGCCATTAATGTACTCTTCACTCACACGGCTCGCGGCATACATCCAGCTTCGGTCCTACGTTACGTACATATATAACAACTTAGTATTAAAATCTAGATTAACTAATTATAACTACATATATACCGGCCACATTTATTATATTGAGACTTAATTTGCTAGCTCAATTCATATTACAAACACAACAGCTATTATATAACCAACAATTTTGCAAATTAGCCATCTTCAATAACCACTCATGGATTACTTGGACCTAAATTGTAATGCAATTAAAGAAAAAATAAATTTCATTACTAACCATATCTACAGCAACCAGGAAAGTCTGAATCTTAATTCAAAGCTCAATCTCTGCCTCTTCCCACCAAATTAACTGGCCTGAAATCGCCTAGCTTCCTCCCGAGTGAAAAAGTGCGCAGCAGTGGCTAGATCTGGATCGAAATAAAGACAGATGCGGTCTGAGCAGCGCAATAAATGCCTTAGTCATTATCACAGATGGTTTTTAACTAAAAACCGTCTGTGAATTACACAGACGGTTTTTAATTAAAAACAGTCTGTGATAACCAGCTTATCACAAACGGTTTTTTATAAAAAAACCGTCTGTCATAAGCTTCATGCCAGAACGCTTCGCGTGTGTTTCCATTGCCAGAACGCTTCGTGTTTCGATTGCCAGAACGCTTCGTGTTTTGATCGTCTAATTAACGTCTCTCGATCGTTATACGAAGTGTCTATATCATTAATGTTTGGGTATACGAACCGTCTGTGCTAAAGGTTAAATATGCGCGCCTAATCCAGGTCTCTTCTACATACGTACGTATAATATGGCTTCTACTATTCTTGTGATCATCTCCTTCCTCTCATCTGTTCATCAAGAATTGTTCGGCTGGAACCTTACACAGGCGGCCAGTAATTTGCATCTGGAGCAGCTTCTCCGCACACGCCCTGCTCTCCTTCCCCGACTTTCTTGCATCCGTCAGCTCGACCTGATCATCCGCCGTCGACGGAGGCGTCTCGCTGCCGCTCAAGAAAGGGAAACAGCCCTTACCCTGGTTCTTCTGCACAATGTGCGCAAAGCGGAAGAAGCTCTACACGCATTGGAGAGACTGATGGATAGCCTTGCCGATCAAGCAGAAACGACAGATTCTGAGGAATCTGCCCATGCATACCTCTACGACATTATGGGCTATGCTACTGATCATTTGCCCAGGCTGGAGGAAGAAGTGCTGAGGACAAGGGCAATCTTAACGGCGTTCGAGAATTCAGCCGCTGATCCTCCAAGTCCCAAAGTCGAAGAAGAAGCGTACGAAGCCCAAAAGATTACAATCTGGGAAACTCTTTACCTGTGCGACTTTTGTAGTAAATTTGCCTCTAATTGAAACTAATAAATTTGCCTTTAATTTGTGATCTCTTGTCTCAGTAGTTCTGTAGTTAAGTTATTAGAAGCAATGTGTACTTATATATTAACCTCTGATCATGAACAGAATATGACAGACAAAGGGACATCACAGACGGATCTTGTTAAAAACCGTCTGTGAACATTAACAGACGGTTCTTAATAACAACCGTCTGTGATAGTCTACACAACACATATGGTTTTTAATAAAAAACCGTCTGTGATAATCCCAGATTATCACAGACGGTTTTTAATAAAAACCGTCTGTGATACTTTAGTATCACAGACGGTTCATCGGTAAGAACCGTCTGTGATACTCGTTTTATCCGACGCCACTAACACAGACGATGTCCAAATTAAAACCGTCTGTGTTAGTGTCAATCACAGACGGTTTGACAAAACCGTCTGTGATTGGCCGTCTAGTATTAGGCTTTCTGTAGTAGTGTTCCCTTCTTTGCCTAAATCTTAAATTAGAGCATCGTTGTCAAACCGTCTGTGATTGGCCGTCTAGTATTAGGCTTTCTGTAGTAGTGTTCCCTTCTTTGCCTAAATCTTAAATTAGAGCATCGTGACCATGTCGCCCTCCTTTTCGTCTAGTTAAACCTTCCTTCCTCCCGTGAAATCACCGTCATCGGCCGAAATAGTGTCGTGCGCCACCATGTTCGCTGCCCCAGCCTCCTCCTGTTCTTCGTCTTCAGTGAAGGTTTCCAACTTTTGTTCATGTCATTTTGCGTTCTCGATCATTGCGAGTTTGCACACCAATTTAATTGAGATTTCTTGTAGCCAATCAATGGAATTTAGAGTTCTTCCTCAACACCAACCGATCAACTCTCACCGCAAAATTCGTCGACTTAAGTGAGCACGTTTCCAATTCCTAGTGTAGAAAGCATCTCCTCCATTCCCTCAATGCACCCCATTGCTTGGTTCACCCAATGGTTCACTAAGGAGCTCCACCTCTGTCACTACAAGGAAACTTGATTATTGCAATGAAATTAATTATTGCATTAAACCTAAAATCATTGCAATATGCAATTTTTACAACAAAATTAAATCATTGCCATGCGTTGCAATAAACCCTGTGGTAAGAGCCTAAATAACCTTATATGCCTTCACTTGTTGCCTTACATTAATAATGTATTTTCCCATGTAACTTACCAAGTACATTTTTGCGCTCACCCTTAATTAATTCTGTTGCTTAGAGTTGGACGACTTCGACTATGGTGAGAATTAGGACAAGTAAGCCGCATCTTACTATCATTTGCCTATATGCAGGCTTATTGGGCATCTTCACTTTATTTACGATCTCCCACTGTTATTTATTTTATATTTGGCCTATGGCCTGTGGAGATGTAAAACTTAGCCAAAAGGCCTATACTCTTTTATTTAATAAAGTTTGTCATTATATATGATATGTGTCCTTGTTACCACTGTATGCGTTAGCTTTTTCTGAACTAGTGCGACTAACATAGAGGATATGGATGTATTCATTCTAGGTCTGACAACACCACAATCACCCTCACCCATCTCAACTCGCCACTGCTCATCCACCTCAACTCGCCATTGCCCATCTCCACCAACCCTCGCACAAGTATGTGCTACGCCAACATCACTATTGTTACCGCGACCAAATCCCCTCATTCTGAACAAGATTGCTACCCTCACAAACTCACTGGCCCCTCGCCATGCCCCTTTTCCTACCATGACCAGCCTCACACGCCGGGTGAGAGTGCTAGAGTCTATGCTGCTCGCCACGCCGCGCTTGCGAGAAACCATGAGTGACTCCCGTTCTTCTCCCTCCTTTATAAGCTAAGCTAACCGCATCATCTCTTATAGCTCGCCATTTTCGGTCTACTCTCCAAGATTCAATACTCAAATCCTTGACGTTTGCATGGAACAACGTCATCTTCCTTGGCACCAGTGAGCATGCTCCACAATTGCCTCACTACTGGTTAGTTTTCCCTTGCTTGCTGTTGCATCCAAGCCCACCTTTTGGCCCTTTTCACCCAAACCCTCACTCAATTTTTATTGGATGCAGCCAGTGATCAAGAAGTTGGCATGGGCGGCCACCTAGGCGTCGTGTAGGCACTCAACGGCGAGGGCCCACTGGGCCTTGGGAGGAAGTTGGGTCCCTGGGCACTAGGCAGCGAGGCAGGTTGTAGTCGGTCAAAGGCGGCCTGGGCAGGGAGGTTAACCTCGTGGCCGCGGCCGTGGTGGGCGTGTCAACCGCCTAGGCATGCTAGGCGGAGAACAAAAAAGTGATGGGGACAAGGGGTATATAACAGAGGGAGGGGAACCAAATACCAAATAGTCGAGGGTGCCGACTTGCCAGATTCTGCCTTACCGTCTCCGGTAAACACCGTCTTGATGCCTCGTCAGATTCCACCTTGCCTAGCCGCCCAGGTGCATTCTGCCTCCCCTCCTCCCCTTCGTTTGTACTTGTCTTCCCTCGGCCCTTCACCCGTGCCCCTCCGCCTCCCCCTCCCCTTCCACCCTTCGCCTTCTCCACCTCCCCTCCCCTCCCCCATCGCCTCCCCACCGCCACGCCGTCACGGGCTCACGAACGATGGTCCCACGAGGGCGGAGACTGGTGAGGGCCGAGGAGGGAGGGACCGAGGGAGAAATGGAGGGGAGGTAGCCGAGAAGGCTGAGGGGAGGGAGAAAAGGCTCCGCGGACGCAGAATTGGTGAGGCCGATCGAGAGGGAGGGATGGATGGCATCACCGCGTCAGAAGAGTTTGGTGAGAGAGAGAGAGAGAGAGATTGGCAGAGATGCCAGAGAGAGAGAGAGAGATATGGCCACCAGGCACCGACGGCTTTATACTAGACTACCAGCATTGCTTTATACTTTGTCTTTGTGATATACCAGACTATCGTCAAGAGGTCGAAGATTGATCTATCCTTGCCACCTTATTTAAGTTTCTTTTAAAACTATTTTACTATCTTTCTTGTGACTTGTCACTTGTGAGAAATTCGCTATGTGTGGTTAAGAATTTTTGGTGTGAGATGTTGTAAACTATGTCTACATGTGATTGTGAACTTGTTTTATAATTTTGTTTTATCTACGTGACTATGTCTTGTTGTTGCGCAGTCATTTCTTATTTCTTTAATTCTTTTATACTTACATAGAAGTCTAAAGAACAATAGGTGTATCGTATTATCCACATATCAAGAATCTCATGTATTGCGTAATTCTTAATATGCAGGTTTACAATTACATTAAGCATTTACATCAAGAATTTACATCAAGTGATGAAGTGTCCATCATCATCTATCAAATTTATAACATTATAAGTTACTCAAGTGACAATATTCTTCTTCTAAATATCACATATGCCTTGATATCACCTATAGTGCACCATGCCAAAGTTGGCCGCCTAGTCCCCGCCTAGACGGCCTAGGCATTAGAACCCTGCTTGTCACCCGCCTAGCGCCTACTTGAACATTGGATGCAGCCCCTTCGTCGGAATTGAGTCATCAACCCTGCTCTGGCCACCATTGCCATTTTGGTTCTCCGTAGCTATTTCATGAGTTTCTATCCGATTCCTTGCATTTGAACTAGGGAAAACATTTTTGGCCTAAATTTCGTGAATTTTGGTTTTCTCAGCAGGGTCTGAAAACTGGTCAAATCGGTGTATTTTCATTCAAAATTTTAGGTTTAAATAGATTTCATAACTAATACTTGGAAAGAAACACTTAACTAGCTGAGTGGTGAGGCATTGTGGTGGGTTAGTATGAGGTTGTGAGTTCAACCCTAAAATTGGCACTATTTTTTATTTTCTATTTCCCCTTGAAAATTCAGATTTGAAATTAAAAATTTGAACTATTTTTTAAAAAAATTTCTAAAATTTCTGAATTCCAGATTTATCAGTGGGGACAAAAAAATTCCTGAGATTGTTTTCCCTGGCGGAGAGGGGGAGGCAAGAGGAAAGGGAGATGTGGTGGGAACCTCTCGGAGTCAAGCGGTGGCGGGGAATGGCTGGCGTAGATCAGTGGAGTGGAGTGGCGTAGATATATAATGATTCTTTTCACTCTTCCTTTTTTTATTTTTTTAATTAAATATCTCAACCAAAAGATAATAAACATTATGGTACCCATTTTAGTTAAAAGCTAGCTGTCGCAGCTAAAAATCATCATGAAAAACCGTTTTGAACTAACAATTAAGTGGGTGTCATAGCGATTAGACTACGACGACATCGATACTGGTCAACGCTCACATTGGTGTGAAACCTCACCAAGAAAATGCACGCTAGTTTTGTCCGGTATCTCCAACGGTACTCCCATCTATTCTACTGAAAGAGGGCGATTGATTTTGCTTTGATATCGATGTTGTCACTCCAGTTTTATCTGAAGAAGACCGTAGTAAGCATCAAGCATGCAGAGCACGGTGAATTGACCAAGTTGCAACCGACGACTGACTCCTACATACATGCATGTTGCCTTAAGCAAAGCGATAGATGTTACATTCCTTCCTAGCTAGCTCACGTCATTGTACTAGTGTGTAAGCAAAATGCCACCGTCTTACACGGGTAGCCACCCACTTTGAACAACCACTTGATCTCCTGATTGTGCCGATCAAGTTCACAAGATGTGTATAGGGCCGATATGGTATCAGAGGGGTGAATAGTACCTTCAAATTTTCTCCAAAGTATTCCCTTAATCTTTACCCTAATATCTATGAGAAGCTTGTAGAACTTAATCTAAGTCTAGTCATGATCATTAGACTCAACCCTAGGCTCAAAACATGAACACAAATATGGACATAAATGCGGAAGCGTACCCAGGCCCGACTCTGGGGGTAGGCCGAGGGGGCGCCGTCCTAGGGCCCCGGGCCAGGGAGGGCCCCCCCCCCCCCCCCCCGCGCAAGCCGCAACGGCCCAACGCCCCACGCCAGAAGGGGTCATCTCATTTTTTAAGAGGTACAGAAGTTGAAGGGGTCATCTCATTTTTTAAGAGGTACAGAAATGAAGGCTTCACTGCTAGTATTGATATTGCATCTGAAATGGATGTAGAGCCAGAATTTCCCATAAAACGTCAAAGTAAAAGAAAGAAGCATTTTGATGAACAAAATGACCAAAATGAAGAAATACAATCAGCTATAGAATCCTTCGGAGTTAATTACTTTATTGTCATGATTGATGTTGCAATTACTTCATTGACTAGTCGATTTGAGCAGTTGAAGGCATTTGAAAATGTGTTTGGTTTCTTATTCAACTCAAAAAATTTAAAGTCTTTGGATGATAATGATCTACGGAGGTGTTGCACTACTTTTGTACAAGCTTTTTCTCATGATGGGTCATTTGACGTTGAGTTCAATGATTTTTTCTCTGAATTAAAAGTGCTGCAAGTCACCTTGCCAAATGATAAGATGCTGGCATCTAAGATTCTTCAATTCGTTACAGCTGCAGATTGCTACCCAAATGTCTCTGTTGCATATCGAATTCTTCTAACTGTAGCCTCAGCTAAAAGGAGTTTCTCAAAATTGAAATTGCTGAAAAACTATTTGTGGTCTACTATGTCACAAGAAAGATTGAATGGCTTGGCTATGTGCTGCATTGAGAAAAATATCTTGAACGACATTGATCTCGATATTATTATTAATGATTTTGCATCAAGAAGTGCTAGAAGAAGTTCCTTTTTATGAAAGACATTGGATATTTGTCGCTCCTATTTGAGGTAAATTAATTCTTACTAGTTACATTTGGTTTATAAACTAGTTAGTACCTAATTAGTTTATCATGTTAGAACTATTGATTTGTGTCACTTTAGACAATATAAAATTTAAACTGCATTATAAGTAGAAAAAATTTTATAGTAAAGGGCCCATAGAGCCGAATTCGCCCTAGGGCCCTTGAAAACGTTGAGCCGGCCCTGAGCGTACCCGAACTCGATGAAGCCATATTGTGGTGGTCGGTTGATGTCGACGGGGACGAAGAGGTTCCATGGACGGTGGCGGAAGAGGTGGCGGCTTCGGTCTTCGTTCACCGCAGCGCACGTGAGCGATCGGTTCTATTTGGGTTTTGGGGGATCTTGAACAACTGCCGTAAACTAGCCCTGCCAAAACCCTCATCTTTTATATGCGCTGGGTGACCGGGACCGAAACCAAAAGTTGTTGGTAGCGCTGCCGATCATTGCGCGGGTGGAGGTTGAGGCTTCCCTGAAATCTCGGAAGATGTTAGCCGAGAGATCAACCCAACAAAGCTATGAAGATCAAGAAGCAAAAAAATCTAAAAATTCTTGGAGCTACAGGATTTTCAGCCTATGAATAATGAAAACAACACTATTTCAAATCCGAAAAACCACAAAACTTTTAATTTGTTGATCTAAAAGACTTGAAACTTGAACTAAAACAATTTCCTAACTTCAGGAACCTATACCAACTAAAAAACCTGCTAGAGCTTGGAAGAATTGATATCTTTTGGTTCGTGAAACTCTACTGCACCAAAACTGGGCCAAAAGCTAAAATTGAACTAACTCTCAAACCAAAGTTCCAAATCACTTGAAATTTGGTGCGCACCTTCCCTACGATGTCAAGAACCTATTTTAACTAATGATCAAGAAAATCATTGCCAAAGTTCGGAATTTTTTTCCCTTTGAAGGCATATTGCACCAAAAACAAAAACCACAAACAATGAATATAACTTACTCGTGGGTGGATGATGGATAAGACGACTCAAGATGAGTTTCCACATATCCCAGCAAGAAATAACACCAAAGAAATCAAGGTAAAAACAGTTAGATCAAGAAATAACTCAAAGAGGCCAAGGAGACCAAAAATAGGGTTTCTTCATGAACTTGCCAACCAAGTGTCTAGATTGGTGGATATTGATTTTTTGACTTTATACCCATCTCTTGCACATCCTTAGCACAACAAGATCAAGAAGGAAAGAAAGAAGAGAAAAAAAACAACCAAATCAATCAAAAAAAGAGATAGCCATGGAAATAATCAAAGATTGATTCTATTGCTGCTTGATGAGGAAAGTTTTACAGCCACTCTACTTTAGAGGATAAAGTGCACACAAAGCATTCAACTCGCAAACTCTAACCCTAAACAACATAGCACAAGAGAGGAAGGTTGGATGGTTAACCACAAATCTCCATTCCATCCTCTTAAATAGATGGGCTAGCCAGCTACATCAAACTCTTAGTGGATACTATCCACTTAGTACAATAGGGAAACCCGAAAACCCTCACACACGGGTTTTAACTATACTTATGCACGTTTTTCAAAGCGCATAAGTCTGAATCCGCTAAGTCCTAAGCTTTGATCCATCTTGATCATAACAATTTCTCCATGACCTAAACCGCCTTCCCAAGTGCCGCTCATGCACCGTAGTTTTTTTCAAAGCTTTTTCCGGTATTTTGGTCAAGCTACCAAAATACCCTTCCTTGACCTGGTCAGCTCCTTCTATTGCAAGTAATCGCCATGCTTGTCACGGTACATGCACCATTGGCTTGCCATGGATCAGTAATTCTCTATCATTCTGGTTCCACCAGACCATGCCTCACTTAGACCGACCAAACGATATTGTGTAAACCCGTTGCTCGAACTTCACTTTGTTATTTCTCTCCTTTCTTGTGCCATGCTTGAGCTCACCATCTCAGCTTGCATCCTTGATCATTCTGGACCTCGACTCCTCCGTGAGCGTCACCCCAATCCTCGCTATTGACTATGGTTGATTCTAAGTGACCCTGCACATCTAAAGACAAAGAAATCATTTTTAGACACATGTTCTTCACAACTTGACCCATATTAGCAATAATACATCTCATGCAACCAATAACCAATGATCTAGGTGACTAAATCAACCTATGACTCAAAATTCTCAAAATCATCTATTTCTGCAACCTGTCCAGAAAAATCAACAAATTTGTAAATTTCACATTTTTACTTCTCTAAAATGACAATGGTTCATTACAATAAAAACTATAGACCTCAAATGGTCCTTCAATCTCCCCTTTGATGAACCCATTGGCAATTTCTCAAAAATGCAAGTAGAAGGTGGTTTTAGAATTTAGAGAGAAAATTTTGCAAATAAAACTCAAAATGGTCATAAGTTGAATGCAAAGACTGAACATGACCATATGAGTTAGAAATGGAATGAAGCTACTGAAAATGATAAGTATTTGGGACAAAACTTCAAATCCACCAATTGAGTCGGAAAATCTCACTCTAGGTTCATATGAAAGAACAATTATTCGATTTGACCTTTGTTATGGTGAGGTAGGATCAAAAGATCAAGAGAATCACAGCAAATTATTAAATCTCCAATTTAGCAAAATTTTGCACAAAAACTCTAAGTCATGGTATAGATAAGCATTTTTACCGATCTTTCTCCTCCTTTGACATTGGAGTCATCAAGATATATGGAAGAAAATAGGGAATTAATGAAATGAAGTGGCTATATTTTATTCATGTTTAGTAGTAGGAGCCATGGAAATTATCCAAGTGATTCTACAAGGATTACACCAAGCTATATTATGTGAAAGAACTATCTAGATCATGCCAAACTATATATAGCAAAGCTAAAGCCAAATAAGCAACAATCTAAAATTAAATAGATTTTTAGCATGCCAAGTTGCTCAAGATCATAGTTTAGCCAAAGGTATTCAAAAATGAACCAAGCCATGTCAATATACTAAATGGAACCAAGAAGCTACAATTGAGTTAATTTAGAGTGTTACAAGTTCAATATGAAAAAATTTTGTTCAAGCACTTAGAACTAAGCAATTTAGAATATTCAGCACTTGCTAAATTTTTTTTATTTTATGTTAGAAAGCAAGTCCTGGACTAGAAACCATCCACAACTGCCTCCTAAACTTCAACTATTTTTTTCACAATTTTTGTGTTCTTAGCTATGTGCTAGATCTCAAGCCGTGTTATAACTATTCCAAGCAATAAGCTTAAGAGAGCGGTCTAGGTCATCTAAAACTCCCCCTGATTTCGTGCCTAGTGCAATGGCAAGACGTCTCATGAGAAAGATTTAGTGAGATCAATTTTCTCACAAAATATATTGTTTTACATTTTTTTAACTTAGTTTAAGAACAAAGAGCTAATACTAACTCAAGCTTCAATAAAGAACTAGTACAACTTAATCTAAATCTCAATTTAGGTTCAAGACTCGACTTAGACTATTTGACATAGCATGAATCATAAGAGGATCACTAGAGCAAAACTAGTTACAAGATCCAACAAGACATAATTTAATTCTAATTCTCACATTTAATGAGGTTAGCATAGCAAAAGCTAAGCTACACATAAAAGGACATGACAAATCTAGCAAACTAGCACAAGCCATGGCAAAATATAAAGTAAGATATCATGTCACACAAGGATAATTGTCAAAACTCCATGTATTTATATTACAATGTATGTTGCTGAATTTAAAATGCAATATGATACAATAGATACAAAAGTGTCAAACTCCACCTCAAAATAGGCCAAAAGGATTAATAACCCCCAACTCTCCCCGCAAAGAAGCAAAACAAGAAGAATCAAGAGCCTTAGTGAAAATATCCGCAACTTATTGCTCGAACTTTATAAAGTAAAGCACAACATCACCCATGTCTACATGGTCTCTAAGAAAATAGTACTAGTGTCAATATGCTTGGTACTAGAGTGTTGCACTAGATTTTTTGCAATGTTTATGGCACTAGTATTGTCACAAAAGAGAGGAACACCATCTAAGGCCAACCCATAGTCCTGCAGAGTAGATAAGACCCAAAGAATTTGAGAACACCTAATAGCAGCAGCTACATACCCCGCCTTGGCAATGGACTATGCAACAGAGATCTGCTTTCTATATGACCAAGAGATAAGAGCTGTGCCTAAGAAATGATAATTTCCATAAGTACTCTTCCTATCTACTCTACACCCTGCAAAATCAGAATAAGAAAAAGCCTGAATAGAGAGTGTAGAATCAGAAGAATAGCAGAGTCAAAAGTCAAGAGTGTTCTAAAGGTACTTGAGCATGTGACGCACTGCTTGACGATGTGAGGCATGAGGGAAAGCTTAAAATCAAGCGCACAGACATACAGCAAATTGTATGTCCAGCCTCGATGGCGTGTGGTAGAGGAGGTTGCCGATCATGCTTTGGTACTCCTTCTGGTGAAGGGGCTCTCTATCCTCATCAGGATCCAGTACGGTAGAAGTGGCGATGGGAGTAGACATAGGTTTGCCACTTCACATGTCGAAACACCGAAGAAGGTCCATTGTGTACTTGCTTTGATGAATAAAGGCTCCTTCTTTCAGTTGCTAGACTTGAAGACCAAGGAAGAAGGTCAGCTCGCCCATTATACCCATCTCGAATTTCCTGTTCAGAATATGAAAATCTAGATACCAAAGCATGAGAGGAACCACAGAATATAATGTCATCCACATAAATCTAAGCAAGAAGTCACTGTCATGCTTGAGAGTGAACAAATTTTTATCTACTATTCCTATTTTAAAATCACTCTTAAGTAAGAAACTTTTAAGCCTATCATAGCAAGCTATAGGGGCTTACTTCAATCTATACAAGGCTTTGGAGAGCTTACATACATGGTTTGGGAATTTGGGATTTTCAAAACTAGGTGGTTGGTTAACACAGACATTTTCTTCTATGAAACCATTACGAAAAACACTCTTGACATCCATTTGAAAAAGCTTAAAGCCCTTAGACTCCACGAATGCTAGCAATATGCGAATGGCTTCTAATCTAGTTACAGGTGCAAAGGTCTCTTCAAAGTCTAAACCCTCTACATGGAAATAACCTTGAGCTGCAAGCCTAGCTTTGTTACGAACTACCAACCCATCCACACTTTGCTTATTTTTGATAATTCATTTTGTTCCAATTATATTATGATTAGGTGGAGATTCAACTATGGTCCAAACTTGGTTTCTTTCAAAATTTTCAAGTTCTTCATGTATTGCATTGACCTAAGAGAAATAAGATAAGGTAGCATATTAAGGTTCAAAAGATGCAACAAAAGTAGAATGCACATGAGAATCTAGAGAGATAAACCTGGAGCGAGTGACTCGCTCACGGAGATCCCCAACATCTACTCAGGAGGGTATCGTTGCTGAATATGAAGAGGTGGTTCTACTGTAGATGTGGCATCTACCTCATGGGCTATGGAGGTAAGAGCAGAGCCACTTGAGGTGCCAGTGAAGGTGGGAGGAGCCTGCTCTACTAAGCTGGAGAAGTAGAAGCAGACTCTCCAACCAAATCAAGAGTGACTAGAGGATGGATTGGGTCCTCATCCTCTATGTCAGAGTCATCGTCGTCGACGGAGATGCTCTCCCTATCACCATGTACCTGTGTATCTGCACCATCGGGTCTAGTACCAGATTTAGCCTCATTAAAAGTGACTTCACAAGTCTAAATGATTTTGTTAGTATCCAAACTAAATACACGATAACCATGAGAATGAGTAGAATATCCAAGAAAAATGCCATCATAATATCTAAAATTAAATTTATCTAAGTTGTCATGTTTAAGAATGAAGCACTTGCAACTAAATTTCTTGAAATAAGAGACACAAAGCCTACGACCAAATCTAGGCTCAAATGAAGTCTTGCCTATGAATGACATCAAGAACACCCTATTGAATACATAGCAAGCAGTAGAGATCGTCTCAGCCCAAAACCTCCTAGGAGTGTTGTGCTTATCTAGCATGGTCCTAGTCATCTCTATAGGGGTTCTATTCTTTCTCTCAACAACCCCATTCTGCTAGGGGACTCTAGGTGAGGAGAACTAGTGCTCTAATCCTTTCTCAGTGCAAAAAGTAGCAAATGATGAGTTCTTGAATTCTATGCAATTATCATTCCTAATGGCTTTCAAGGCTCCTGGGAGGTCAACTGCTAATCTAAGGGCCAACTCTCTAAAGTAGCCAAAGGTCTCAACCTTAGAAACCAGAAAATATACCTAAGAATATATAGAGTAGTCATCTACAATGACAAGCGCATATTACTTTCCTCCTATAGGCTGGACTCTAGAAGGACCAACTATGTCTATGTGAAGAAACTGTCCAGGTTCATTAGTCATCACTAAAGTAAGAGGTGGATGGGAAGCAGAAACCATCTTGCCATATCTACAGGGTGTGCACACTAGGTCCCTAACACTCTTAAGACTAGGCAGTCCTTTATCAGGTTCTTGGTACTAACACTAGTCTAGTGATCGAAGGCTATGTGTCCAAGCCTACGATATGACAACACTAAGGTAATAGAGTCAGAAGCCACAAGATACCTAGGGTTAGAGGTAGAAGAGATACTAAAATCAACACTGAAGATCCTCTCAACCTAGAGATCCCAAAGACGTACTCACCCGAAGAGTCTAGAATTCTATACTCACCACTCTTCAACCAAGTAGTTGGGAGACAGATAGCAGATCATACCTCACTTTACTTACCAAAGCGACATCCTTGAGCATGAAGTTGTTGTTAATGCGCACTGTGCCCTTGGCTACCATGGTCCCAGTAGAAGCATTCCCAAACATGATCAACTCGTTGTCGAATGCACGTGTGAGGGAGGAGAACTATCTAAAATCTCCAATCATCTGTTGAGAATATCCGGAGTCAATAAGCCACACATCCTCCTTTCTCACATGCTGGACCTATAGGGCATAAGCAGGAAACATCTGTGCCTCAGTACTGGGGTTAGTGATAAAAACTTTGGAATCCAGTACTGAGCCACACAACATCTAGGAACAGCAGTAGAAGCAAAAATAAAATGATTAGAAAGATAATCATGAGAATGCACAAGAGAACCACCTAGCCCTCTTTGAATCGGCCTATCAAAAGATTGAAACTCCCCCTGACTAGATGCTACCCGTGGTCTACCCTCACGATGTTCTAACCCAAAATGCTGCCTAGAGCCACCAAAAGAGTCAAAGAAGTTATCTACAAACCTAAGCATATGTCTAGAAGGAAATACAGGCTGTCTAGCTCTAGAGACATTCATGGGTGAAGGAACTCCTCCAATGATCCTCAAAGCATGCACTCTCATCTTCCTCTCAAGCTTGGCTCTACGGAAGAAGAACTCAACTATGTAACCATTCTTCTTGCAGAAGGTGCAATGGTACTTGACCTTTTGAGGGGTCTGACCTGATGAGGAAGAAGCATCTATCTTGCTAGGAGTTTGGGAAAAACCTGTAGACCTAAAGATAGTCTTAGAAGACTTAGGGGGTTTCATCTCAAACTTGCCACTCCCAATAACCCTTACAACCTTAGGTGGGTGGTTCTTGGAATACTCTAGAGAATTAAATCCTAGACCTCTCTTCTTCACACTCACCATAGATTGGTCAAGAATCATGTTAAGGCTCTTTCCCACTAGAAAATCTCTCAAGGGTCTTTTTGAGGTAGTCATTTTTTTAGCTAGGTTCTCACTTATAGCACACTCATTTGATTTTGTTGCCCTAGCATACCTCACTTTATGAACAGTTACCACAAGCTTTAGAGCCTCACAAGACACACAGGGGAAATTCTCAATCCTAGCCAATTGCTCTTTATACTTGACCTTAAAGGCCTCATGCATTTTGTCTAAGTCACTCCCAATCTCTGCACAAAATGCACAAAAAATAGAATCAATGACTTTCTTAGATGCAGTCATGGCTATGAATTTTTCAATTTTAGTTTTCCACTTAAGAGTCTTGTTAAGATGATCTATCTCAATTATGTGTCTAGGACAATTTTCGCATGATGCGGTCCTAGAATGAGTAACCATTTCAGTCATTTCTTTCATTTTGATTTTGTTATCCTCACAATGAGAGTAAGTATGATCATGATTAAACTTATGCAATTCCTTAAGAGCACTATTTAATTCTATATCAAGAAAAGCACAATTTGAATAAGAAGATAGAATTGCATCTACAGGAATCACATCTAAAGCAATAGTATCTAAGCAAACATGATCATGACTAGATTTGAGAGATTCTAGTTCACCTAGAGCATTCTTTAGTAGATCAACAATAGAGGAATGAGCATATTTCAGAGTTGAAAATTCATCATGCAAGCACAAGCAAGATTCACAATCATCAATGTTAAAAGTTAGTAATCTTGTTTAGTCGTATTTGAGTCAGTTTTGCTATGTACGTATTCGAGTAGACATGGAGTCTATGTACGAGTCTGTACCTTGTACGCGTCATAGCTATGTTTAAATCCGAGCAGTAGTAGAGTCTTAGTACGTTTCTGTGTCTTAATCCTTCACCTAGTTTGGTATATAAAGGGAATAGGCTTGTAATCAAAAGGTAGAACGTGAGACACAGAGGGAGGCGTGCGATTGTAAGGAGCAGAAGCAAGCAACAATAATAAGAAAGAGAAAGAGAAATAAGAGAGAAATAAAGAGAGGGAGCGGTTGGTGCCTCAAAGAATTATCGATTTGTTTGCGTGTTGAGTTGTGGCTTGGCGAGAGCATTGCATTGAGTTCGAACGCATGAAGACCAGAGACGAGCATCACGTGCGAGTACAGTAGAGGCGTCGGGTGTAGAAGCTAGCAAGGCAGGGCATCTCACATCGCGTGGACCAGACGGGTCATGTCCAGTAGGAGCAGGGGCTGCTCCTCATCATCTTGAAGGAAGTCGAGTCGGAGTTGGTACCGGTGGGTACAACTGAGGCGTCCATGATACAGCGTAGACGGTGATCCGAGAGCAAGGAATTAAGGAAATATTTCAACAAGTGGTATCAGAGCATGGGTGACAAGGCAAAGTCTTAGGGTGGGCTAATCTCCCTCCAGTACCCTCTCCTGACGATTGACAACTATCCAGTGTGGGCAATGAAGATGAAGGCGAACATGCGTGCCCAGGGAGTATAGGGTGCGGTCGATACAAAGAGGAAGGACAAGGAGGTGGACGATAAGGTGGATCAGACGGCTTTAGCCCTCATCTACCAAGCGGTGCCACACGTAATGATGCATCAGCGCATCAGCAAGGAGACAGCACGGGAAGCATGGGAGGCACTTCAGACAATGCACGAAGGAGTTGATCATGTCATGGAGGTGTGGCTCCAGAATTTGTGGAGCGAGTTTGAGAATCTAAGATGGAAGAGACCCAGTCGGTAGATGAGTTCGCCGGCAAGCTGAGTTCATTGTACAATCAGATTAACTCTCTTGGCAACAAGATGGAGGAATCTATGGCGGTAAAGAGGTACATGTGTATGCTTCCAGAGATTTACATACCTGTTGTCACAACACTTATGTACTCCCCCGATTTGGACAAGAAGAAGATAAAGGAGATCACTGGATCTCTCAAGGCGCATGAGGAGTTACTGAAGGGGTTTCCGTCTTCCAAGGAGTAAGGGTCTCACAACGAGCAGGCTTGGCTAGTAAGGGGAGATCCAAGAGACAGTTATGGCTCATCATACAACCGTGAGAGGTGGCACAGTCGAGGTGGCCAGAGTGGTCGAGGCGGTAGGGGTGGCTATGGAGACAAGGTTAGGCAAGGAGGTGGTGAGAGATCCTATGATTTTTCACATATTAAGTGCTTTGAATATGGTGAATACGGGCACTACGCGATAAGATGCCGCAGCAATAAAAAGTGCTTCAGCTGTAACGAGTTTGGGCACTTTGCTTTGAATTGCAAGAGCAAGAAGAAGGACGGGGAGGTGAGCCTTGCCAAAGACGAAGAAGAAGATGACGGAGAGCTAGTACTTCTCTCCTCATATGTTGAAAAGGAGTCGGTCATGGTGGAACTGAATGAGGTGAACATAGTTCCAAAACTATGCACGAAGAAAGGAAGCCATGATCACATGGATCAATGGTACTTGGATAATGGAGCAAGCAATCACATGACGGGAGATCGCTCTATGTTCCACAAGCTCAACAAGAAGGTTTGGGGTAAGGTCAAGTTTGGTGACGGCTCCACGGTGGAAATAAAGGGTAAAGAGACGATGTTGCTGCAATACAAGAACAGAGATAAGAAGTTGTTGACAGGAATTTATTATATACCAAGTCTATGCAACAACATACTTAGTTTCGGGCAGATGATGGAGAGAGGGTGCATGGTGGTGCTGCAAGATGAGTTCTTGCGAGTGTATGGCAAGAACAGAGATTTGTTGATGAAGGCAAAGAGATATCCAAATCGGTTGTACAAGATTCCCTTGAAAACTTGTAGATCAGTTTGTGAGAAGAGCGGTCTGGAGGAGCCAAAAGCTGGAGGGCTTCACCAACGGGCAACAAGAGGCAAGCTTGAAGTCATAACAAGGAAGGAAACTGAGCCGGTGAAGAAGCGAGATGGGGCAGAGGGCATGGTCATATCGACAGTGGCTCCAGAAGAGCATGTAGAGAGCACACCGTGGTCGTAGCGAGCAGCGCAGGAGGTGCGCACAGGCAAGCAGCTGAGTTCAGACGAGTGCATGCAGGCAGAGAGGAGCAAAGGATTGGCACAGGTGGTCGAAGCGTCGGCTCGGGTGGTCGGCACCGACCACATGCAGCAAGCATGGTCGTGGCGAGCAGAGGCTCGGGAGGAGCACTCACGCGGGCAGCAGAAGGAAGTTGGAGATGGGTCCCGAGGTGGCAGGAGGAAGACAACCAGACATGGAAACGAGGCCGAAGAGACGACTATGGGAGCAGGTGCTCCAGCCAAGCAGGCATGCAAGGAAGAAGAGAAAGCAAGAGAGAATATCGGTGTGATCAAGATGGAGAAACAAGATTAAGGAGGTGATTGTTAAAAGTTAGTAATCTTGTTTAGTCGTATTTGAGTCAGTTTTGCCGTATACGTATTCGAGTAGACATGGAGTCTATGTACGAGTCTGTACCTTGTACGCGTCATTGTCGTGTTTAAGTCCGAGCAGTAGTAGAGTCTTAGTATGTTTCCGTGTCTAAATCCTTCACCTGGTTTGGTATATAAAGGGAATAGGCTTGTAATCAAAAGGTAGAACGTGAGACACAGAGGGAGGCGTGCGATTGTAAGGAGGAAAAGCAAGCAGGAAAAATAAGAAAAAGAAATAAGAGAAATAAAGAGAGGGAGCGGTTGGTGCCTCAGAGAATTATCGATCAGTTTGCGTGTTGAGTTGTGGCTTGGCGAGAGCATTGCATCAAGTTCCAACGCGTGAAGACCAGAGATGAGCATCACATGTGAGTGCAGGGGCTACTCATCATCTCAAAGGAAGTCGAGTCGGAGTTGGTACCGGTAGGTACAACCGAGGCATCCACGATATGGTGCAGACGGTGATTCGAGAGCAAGGAATTAAGGAAATATTTCAACAATCAGGATTGATTGATTTGAGCCTAACAACCTCTAGGTTCAAGTTGTCAATCATAATATCTTGATTCCTAGTCATTTTATCTTACTTTTTTAGTTGTTGTTCAGTTGCAACAAGAGCATATTTCATTGCTTTGGAGGAGGGGTGTACCTAATTGGGTTCACTGTAGGGCTCATCAGTGTTGGAGGAGTTGATGTCGTGGCTATCCTTGGTCGTGAAGCACGTGTCAATGAAGTCCTGGTCCTTGTTCTTACCGTGGGTGTCATCCTCGTCGTCCTCTATCCCCATGTCCACATCGCTCATGTCAATGTTCTCAAGAGTGGCAAGAACTTGGTTAATGAAATTCTGGTAGTTGGGCTTCTTGGCCTTCATGTCACGAGCTTGTGGACACCTCTGAAGGCTCTTCTCCTTCTTGCCCTTTAGCTTGGGGCACTTGGCCTGAATGTGGTTTGGCTCACCACACTCAAAGCAAGTCACCAGACCACCTCTCCTCTTGTTTCTCACCTTATTGTAGACTCTTGTGAATTTTTATGGATAGGAGGGCTAAATCTTCCTTAGGTAGCCTCCCTAGCTACTCATTGCTCAAGGAACGCAAGGTGGACAAACAAAATCTAGAAGAGCTAAAATCTGTAGAACCTAAAGAACCGCTCTAAGAAAAGTCCATCACAGGTGCCATCGACTCTGTCTTGGGAAGACGTGAGATGAAGTCAATCTCACACGTCTTCAATCTCAAGCAGAGCTTATCCATGGTAAGCTCACTCATGACAGTGTTGTCATTGATGGATGCATTTTTTATCCCCCAAACTCTCACATCAAGAGCACCCAAGATTTGGCGTACATTATCTGAACCAGAGAAGGTCAAGCCAATAGCACGAAGATTCTTCTGTTATCTAGGTGTTCAATACTGGATTAAGGAATAGACGATTTATGAAGGATATCGCAATGAACCCTCCATGGATAAGGATAGGGAATAGAGGTTGGAGAATAGAGCACCAAGAAGGATAAGGATGATGACGAAGAACACCATTGATGTGATCCTCAACAGATCCTCCTTCTACAAATCTAGACAATAACTAAAGACCATAGAACGTGAGGTGAACCTCACTGATGCACCAGTTGCCGTCAAGCCATCCAGATGATCAAAAACAACCATCTCCTTCAGCCAAGAAGAAGGCCCCATCCTTTCAACTTGACTAGGTAGGTTCCCTATAATTGTAGAACATACCATAAGTAATTGTAAGATTAATCAATTTGTAGTTGAGCATTTTATTTATGGGAGCTATAGAAAAAATGCAAGTTCCTAAGTCTAAAATAAAGCCCGTGATGTATGCCATTCATGGCATAGTCTCGGGGTCTTCGGCCAAACTGATCAGGCAAATGTCCCGATCGGTTATATTCAGAAGTCTTGACAACTTCTGAACAAAAAGGATCTCATTCGATGTAGTTGATTTTGAAACTGCATAAATGGGTTCATTGGCTGACCAGCTTTAGCCAAGTTCCTGGTAGCCACACATTAAGGTTACCAAAGTATCGAGATGCTAGGACCAAAATGGGTCATAACAGTTCGAGGAGACAGAAAAATGTCTTATGCCTATGATCGTAAGTCCCTAGAACTGGTTGATGAATTACCGACCAGGAATGCTAACACACCTTTTATGTAGGTCAAGCACTAAAGACCAAAGGTGGCCTCAAAACCCTCCGACCAAGTCAAGGAGGCATCTCTCGACAAGGACAGTCCTTTGGGGAATGTGAAAACATCGTTTGGACTTGAGAATGCTATTAGCATCTTCCAAAAGTTATTAGTTGGGTAGGACTCAACCCTAAATAGAAAGAGTCACTTGTCTCCTTCCTCTGAGAAGACTCAGATGTATTTGTGTGGCAAGCATCCAGCATGCTCGATGTTCCTAAGAAGATGAACGAGCACATGCTAGCACTTTGACCTGACAAAAAACCAATTAAGCAAAAACTATGGTATTTTGCACCTGATCGGAAGGAGGCAATCTAGTCAGAGATTGACAAGCTCCTCAAGGTTGGGTTTATTCGTGAAGTCGACCACCTAGAGTGGCTTGCCAATTCTATAATGGTTAGGAAAAGTAATAGAAAATGATAAATGTGTATAGATTTCACAGACCTAAATAAAACTTGTCTGAATTATGATTTCCCCTTCCACGTATTGAACAGCTTGTAGACTCCACTTATGGAGTGAGTTATTATGCTTTTTAGATGCAAATTCAGGGTACCATCAGATCAGTATGAGAAAGAAGATGAAGAGAAAACTTCCTTCATCACACCATACAGAACTTTCTGCTATGTGAAAATGTCATTTGGTCTGAAAAATGCTGGTGCTATTTTTCAAAAGTTAATGCAAACAACTTTTAGTCCACAGATTGGTCAAAACTTAGAGGCCTATGTAGATGATTTGGTAGTAATAAGTGTCAATATCGAAGATCGTATCTCTGATTTGCAAGAAACTTTCGCAAACTTAAGAAGACACCACCTTAAGTTAAATCCAAAGAAATTTGTGTTCAAAGTTTTATCTAGAAAGCTTCTTAGCTTCATAGTTTTAGCTAGAGGAATTGAAGCTAATTCAGAAAAGATAGCGGACATTGAACATATGCATCCTCCGACCACAAAGAAAAAGGTTCAAAAACTAACTGGCTGTATGGCAGCGTTAAGTCGTTTCATAGCATGGTTAGGGGAAAAAGGACTACCTTTCTTTAAACTTCTTCAGAAACAAGGAAGTTTCAAATGAACTAAAAAAGCAAATGATGCATTTGACAAAGTCAAGAAATACTTGATAAGTGCCCCGGTCTTAGTTTCTTCAAAACTAGGAGAATCCTTTGTGCAGAACCTAGGTGTCAAATACCTATGATCCTCGTGTGTGTACCATACTAGTCTCATGATCAGTAGCTAGTGTATCTTAACATATTATATAAATGCAAGGCTCAACAAAAGATGAGACTCTACACTATAAGTTATTTTCAGCATAAAGAAAGTTTTTATTTGCAATATCAATAGGTAATAATTTGCAACGAAAATTTAAAGGGCAATTAACATGTAATAAAATAAGATGTATATACCTTTAGATAAGAGTAAATCATAGCACTCCTCAGCTGCGAACAATGAATAAATTCCAACCATAAACATGGCGCATACATCACAACATACCATCCCATCATTTCCAACAAAACCGTTTTGTCAAAAATAAAAACTAGAACCATACTTGCACCAAGCATGCTCATGATTGTGAGCATGGCTATTTAATAGTTTCACACTCTCGAGAAGTTGTACAGCTTTACCCACATAAGTTAATAAACTATTCTATCGGCCATTACACGCTTCCTTAGGCATGAGACGAAGTGATTATCATATAGCCTGATGAGGATATAATAATCCTCAATTTATTATTTATCTATAAATAATAATATTTCATCATTACACTCCTTACGTGTACCCTTTATATTCATAAGTGAGAGACCTAACTGTATGGTCGTGAGCCCTTCCAAGATTGCTCTATGGTCATAAGTCTTTCCATGACCGCTTTATGATCGTAAGTCTTTCTGAGAATATGACATAGTCATAAGCCGTTTTATAACCACCCTATGGTCGTGAACTCTTCTACGACCAGCCTGGCTTCAACTAGCTTGTCTACGACAACTTGTTATATTCTGGGTCTATCTGACAAAGCAATTAATTCATGTAGTTATTCACTGGAATAACTGCACATAACTTCTCCCTACCCTTAGTGATAACCGCCTAACGGTAAAGAGGCATCACATCGCTAACAATAACTTCCGCAAGATGATTTCTTATTTGAAATGTTAAGGCGTCTCAACCACCACCTCTTTGTACGCTATATAAAGGTTGACGTCAGGAAGAAGTGGGGGAGAAGCGAGACAAGTGAGATATAATCGAGAAGTGTAGGACATTCTGCATGAGTCCTCTTGATGGTAATCAGTACACGCAATATAGCAACACAGGAGTAGGGTTATTATTCTCTCCGGAGAAGACCTGAACCTGTATAAAATCCATGTGTTTTTCTCTATGTGTGGTTATGTGTTTGAGAGATCCCCCGAACCAAATAATCATACGTAAGATTGGTATTATAACACCGATATAGATTTTGCATCATCTAGTCCTAACTTTGCACCAGCCTGATGAATGACAAACCCTTGCTTAGGTGTGTCCATCCCCTAAGTGAGTATTCACCATTGTATTGGCAAATTTTGGTCCAAACACCTTGGTGAAGGAAGCCCCTACATGCAAATTTTCCTAGAATGTCCTCACTACTACGGCCTACCAAATACAAGGCTAGTTCTAGATAACTTAGTCAGCTAAAACTAAACTCTATATAACACATGTGGTTGTACAGTTAGACTAAGATGTGCGATAATAGAGTTTGGTTCTTAATCGATCTGGCCAAGAATCTCCCCCTATATACATGTGAGATTACTCTTACATTTTTTAGTTTACTAGTAAAGTGTCTGTGCGTTACATTAGAGTACTCGGTACATATCAGCAAATGTGATTCAAAACCATCCCATGAACATTACGTTTATCTTATGCACATGCATGTCCACATCATGTTCTAGTTTGGTGTTGTCTACTTCAACTTTACTCAAACTGGAAAACTCAGAAATAATTTGTGAACCTTCAAGTTCTACTTTATTAGGGATACTCATCTCCCATTGTTGATATCTGAATAACGGAAATATCAAGCTCTCTATTGCATGTTCTATTTTCCACACTGGAGTCCTTTGTTACTTTTTCAGGATCATTTTCAGGCACATAACTCAATATCTCTACAACACTGAAATAAGACAGAAACATCCTTATCTGGACCATTAGCTTGGGAGATTTGGGAATGAGAATCTTCAAAGACAGAAAAGTCTTGGTCTTGAATATCCAAATTATTCATGTCTACTTTATTGCTGAAAGTACCATAATATGATAGTGGCACTTCCTCAAAAATTAGCTGTTCTATTTTCTCACTGGAGATACTAGAATGCTCTTCAAGTTGTACACCATCAGCCAATGAGACACATGCAGCATCACAAACTTTGTCTGCCAAAATACCGAACACATCATATGAGCTCTCCATAGTCTCGGAGGTGCTAATAATGACCACTCTCTCTTGACATGCATCTTGAGCAGAAGCAACCAATGGAACATCATGAGTTTCACTTGATACATCTGTGGTGTCGTAAGCTGGTAAATTTGTGTCAGTAAAATTTTGGTCGACTCCATCTGAATCTACAGTGACAAACTATGAAAACACCTCATTCTTACCATTGGTAATGTTAGTCTCAATAGCATGGATTTCAAAAATGCCATGGGAAGGGACCTCCTTTGTATGCATTTCCCTTCCTGTAACATCTTCAAAATTACCCAACAACTCACGTTGAGTATCAAAGGACTCTCTGATCCTTTGATCTATACCTAGATTAATTGGCAAAGATTCTGATCCTGGCTGGTCTGTGGTTGAGGTGATCCCATCAGTCAAGTCACCAGTCTCACATGTGTAAATCTCAACAGCCTCCTAACTGCCATCACCCAAAACAGCCTCTGATTTCCACCCTACTTCAACGAACAAACAACAACACCTTAACGGATCAACAGTACTCCTGGGTAATCTGAACCCAAGAAACAAGAAAGGAAGCCCACAGGTCAGAACTCAGGAAAGAAAGGATATCTCCACGATCCAACGAAGAACCAGGAAACCGATCGAGGAGGCCCGATACAACTTGGCTGGGGGTGGGGAAGGGCATTCGCCGTCGGCCTCAAGTGTGGTGGCAGCGGCGTGAGGCGAGCGCCATCGTGAGGGGATGTTGGCTTTGTGTGTGGAGGGCAGAGTCCTCCTTTCTTTTTCTTTTGAGCTGGTTTTTTTAGAGCCAGTTGCTTGAGTTTTTTCGAGAGCCGGTTTTTCTTTGGATTTTGGAACGTGGTTCCTCTTATGTGGAGTTAGGTGAAGGAGGATGTACAAACTCACCCTTTATATTAATAGAGATAATATAATTTACCTATGTCTAAAAACTAAGTTTTTTATTTCATTTTTATACCAAACTAGCAGAGATTGCCCCTCCGGTCCAACATTTCAAATAACCCATTTCGATGCGTGAGTTTTTTGAATATCCAAACTTAGTGAAAACTAGAGTATGGCTAAGCATCTAGACGATATACGTAAATGTAATGCACCCAAATTGACACGATTTTCTATCTAAACCATGTTCTAAAGGCTACAACAATAAAGATATTAATATCACATGAAGGCAATGCATACAATAGGAATTTAATAATGTTACCCACAAATATAGCAATTTTAGACCAACATACACTCATGCATAATATTCTTTCCAAACAATATATAATAATTAAAATAATAGGATAAATATGGTCAAAGGAGATGCTTACCTTGCTCTGGTTCCTTAGAGAGTCGCTCGAGAATGTTCTCATAGATTTTTGATGCATCAGTATCTAATCAGTAAAACCTAATGAGCACAAATAAGAGCCAAATAAATTCAAACAGAGACTAAATTCAAATATTTTTGCATATTTAGATAGATCATGATTTTAGAATAATTTAGAGACAAAATTACTAAATTTAGAGTTCATATGCAAAAGTTACATATATTTGAATTTAGCTCGCTTTGAAAAATCCTGAAAAAGAAAAAGATGACATATATTTCGGCTAGGGTATGCTTTCCTACTGATAAAGTGAACTTTCTCTAAACTAAAAGCAGCTTTTCTCATTTTTATTCATTTTTTAAATTTTCTTACATATGAGCCATGCATGTCAGTCTCATATATTTTAAATCATGTTTTATTTATTAAAACCCGAGTAGGTCCCATCTGTTAGTGACACATATTTTAAATCTTATTTTAATTAAGATTTCTTAACAATTTTTGGCTGGACCCACCTATCATTGATTCATTAGTTTTAAATGGTTGCTAGCACTAATTAACCTTTCTTACATGTGGGGTCCACGTGCCAGAGAGAGACTGTGAGAAGCACGGTAGCTCTGGGAATGGGCAAAATGGAATAGGGAGATCCAAGCGAAGCTATGGGAGGTGGACACGGTGCTAGGGGAGCTTCGATGCGGCGACATGACGGCGAGGAGTGACGGTGGCGCTCGAACTTGCGACAGAGTCATAGAGGGAGGCTCACTCTTGCGCTAAAACTAGTTGCGCTGGGCTCAGGGTGCTATCGCAAAGCTACATAGGCTAGCACAAGAACTAATGGTCACCGGAGGTGGCGACAGCAAGGTTTCCCACAGCAGCACCATCGTCGGCCACGACAATATCCTAGGAAACTATGGCCATTGGCCAAATTGACTAGCACGTAAGCACTAGGGGTCTCCAGGATGCTCACCAATGGTTTGGCTAGTGCTAAGGTGGTCAAAGATGGCTCGTCGATGGTGAGCAGTGGCGACGTAGAGAAGGTTCACAACACTGGTGGGTTCTCATGATGGAGACACTACAAGAAGATGTGCACGAGCTTGCATGTAAGCACGGAGTGGTAGAGATGGAAGGAATAGAGCTAAGGCTCATCAGGAGGTGTAATTGTAATGGCAGAGCTAGCTGCCAGAGTTGGGGAAGGAAGCTTGGCCTCAATGATTAACTACATTGTAGAGAAATTAAATGAGCATGGAGCTCAAAGGGAGTGTAAGGCACGTTATGACATGTCAGAGGGGAAAGGATCTCACCAGGGAAGGGATGGTGCGGTTGTGTGCTTGCCAACATCGAGAATGATGCTTCTATTCCCAGAGAACCAAGGGCGTTGAAGCTCTGGTTCTTGGGGGAGACAGAGGGTGAGCTAGGGGAGAGAGTGACGTGCCCAGTTGGTCTTAAAGACATGTAAGGGTGGCGGTCAAGGGAGAGAGGTCATGGGTGAGCACACTCGTGGTGCATCTCCTCACACAAAGAGGGGATAGAGAGGAGAGAGGTGCGGCGATGGGATGGCTCAGTGCTTACGCTCATCACGACACGGGTGGCGCAAGGCATGGTGGCATGGGAGCGTAGCGTTGTCCGCCACCGTCATTGAATCGATCAGAGGGAGTTGCACCGCCATCACTAGATCTAGCTGCCGGGAGACTTGGAAAGGGGCATTGCTGCTGGATCCGGCCTCCGAGAGGCTGAGGTAGGGGGTGTCGCCTCCAACTTTGGCCGTCGAGAGACCGGGGGAGGAGCGCCACAACTAGATCCAATGCCGAGAGGCTGTGTCGCTGCCGAATCTTCATCAACCACTGATGGATCTTCACCTCGCGCCGCCGAATGGAGAAGGGAGGGGAGGATGGACCAGCACTGGGTTGATTTGTGGCTACACCATTGGAGGAAGTCACGGAAGGGGTAGAGGAATGTGAGGAAAGGATTCTCGTTGTTTTTTGTTTTCTATTAAGACTTGGGCCTCAACTTAGTACCCACAAAGGCCCTATACATTGTATCATATTGTACTAGCTATGTCGTCATGCCTTAGGACCAACGTAGATCATGTAGATTGGAGATACCCTTAGGGGCATGTACTGGGGTAACCGTAAGCAAAGCGGGCGATGTTACAGGTTGACCGCGTGGTAGGTTCGTTGTCCAATACAATTCCTTCCTGTCTAGCTCATGCTAGTGTGTAAGCAAGAACGCCGCCTCCTTACAAACATTCATGAATCGACCGCCGCACAGCCACCCACTTTGAGCAACCACTTGATCTCCTGTTTGTGCCAAGAGCAAAATTACAACAGGTGATGATGTGACATGTCCTTTTGGGCAGGATAGGGTTGGTGTAAGTTTCTCTAAAAGGTCGTTAGGAGGAAATTCCACCATCAGTTAAAACATATTTCTCCACCGAACAACCCGTACCCGTCGGCGTATGACTACATGAAGTTCGGTAATTAGACCTCACAGCGGTGTGAAATCTCGGTAACAACTGCACGAAAAAAAAATGCACACTAGTTTCGTCGTCCGGGTATCTCCAACAGTCGCATCTACGCTGATGCAGGAGCGCGATTGGTTTGGCTTCAATATCGATGTTGCTATTCTAGCTAGCTGTCTCCGAAAAAGACTGGCGGCCTACCTTGGTCGATTTTCGGTATGATTTTGCCGGGTTTCTTATTTGTTCAGTCTTGTCTGACAAATTCAACACAGCAGCTAGACTGAGTCAGTCAAACGAGTGTTAGAAAGATTAAAAATTTTCCCTCGCAAAGAAAAATTATAAATTCATTGCACTGTGCATGGACGGACGAAAGTTTTCAAGGTAAGCTTTGATACCCTTCACATCAACTAGTATTGCAATTTTATCCAGTTCCACAAATATATTACATTACAAATTAGCTGCCAAAGTTGTATTTTAGAGATAATGCTAATGCCAAACGAACATTTTTTTACCGGAAAGAGTACAAATGTCGCAAGAGTAAGAAAGTGATCACAACAGGAAATTAATGTTTGACTAGTCATGTGCCCGTGCGGTGCAACGAAAAACAAAACTTAAACATAAATATTATACTGCAATTATATATTCTTGCTAAAAGGAATATAGAAGTTTATTTCTGCTTGACTATGGGTCTGTTTGGGAGAGCTCCACCACTGAAAACGTGGATCTGGAGCAGCTCCACCGTGGATCTGGGATCCCACCATGGAGTGTTTGGTTTGTATAGCAGCTCCAGATCCACGAAATTGAGGTTTTGGTGGGAATGACCACTTTTGTGTGTAACCAGTGGCATTGGTGGGTAATTACCACCCAACTCCACAGTGGAGCGCCCCTTGAGGAGCTCCATGAAATCCATGGATCTGGCCCTCAGATCCAGGATTTTGGTGGATCCAGATTTCGCGGAGCTGGAGCATTTGGGTAAAATTTCGTGGAGTGGAGCTATTTTTCGTGGATCTGGAGCTGGTGGAGCTCTCCCAAACAGGCCCTATATGATTTACCTCTAATATTACAGACAACCAAATATATACATAAAATGACTTGAACAGTTCAACTAACCAAACATCTAAATCCGAAATATTTTTCATACACCCCGCCCTTTGTATAACCACATAAACAGTATCGATCAGAAATCGTAGTCCATGCAAAGAAATTTGGTCTTATTACATGGCTTCCTCATTTGCTTGATTTGCGTAAAAGCTTCTGGAACACGCACACAAAAAATCGAGATCAAACATGTAGTTTTGACTATGGAAGGACTTTGCATACTCCAAATTAATTTGTGCAACAAATCTTGATCTGCACTCTCAAAGTAGCATTAAAGCCTATCACCGCCCTTTTGCACTATTTTCTATTTCCATATTTCTAGTGACAAATTGTTTACGATTTTGACCAGCAAAAAAAATTGAAAGTCAAGAGAAGGCATATGTTATGTAGTGGAGACGCACAATGTACACAAACTTGCTGCACAAAGCAAATAAACTGAAATCGGTCAGGTAACAATGTGACATCTCTTATCGTTGAAGTAATAGTTTTAAGAGCTGCAGCATTATATCTCTGACCATGTTAGTGAACATGATGTTGGATTGACGCACCATGAGACACTGTGAGAAATGTTATATTCTTAAATGTTATCAGATAGTCTCATACATAGTGCATGTAGGATCCTTAGATCTGAGATCGCCATTGTTTCCTACATATGTAATAGTTTAATTAGGGGTTGCCCAAACACTACTCCATGACTGGATAGTCATAAAGGTAGCTTTAGGGTTTACTATGAAACATGCGGAGGACTATGAGCGATCAAAATGGAATTTACCTCTCCTGTATAGAGAAGTGCATGGCCATACCGAATGTAGTTGAGGAGTTAATCACAACTGAGTAATGCATTACAGGTTCAAGTGGAGGATCGAACTATCATAGGCTGGCACGCTTCTCGCCTTGAGTTCGATCTAGTATCATGAGGCAAAGGGATCGGTACATAAGCATTATATAGGTTCGTTCAATACAATATTTATGTATGTTTTGGAGTCGTTATGTCCTGCTAGGAGCCGCTACTGATTTATAGTCCAAAAAGGAGCTTTTAGCCTGTGGCCAAATATGCATGAACCTACAGGGTCATACACTTAATGGGCTAGAACGATAAGAGTCCGGATAATAGTCTCTGAGTGGGACACGATCTCTAGTCTATTGGATAAGGATCCAATTAGAGGATATATAAAGAGAGGTGCGGGGGTTGAGGGAGATATCCCTGAAACACACCCATCGAAATCCTAGCCGCCACCTCTCATAACCCCTGTCGTGCGTGCTGGTGCTAGCACCCCATCGCACGGTGTTACATCCCTGGATGTGTGGATCTCAGTAGAGGCGCTGCTACGACTGCGATGCTGATCGGAACGATCGTGAGGAGATAGTTGGCCAAATGACGATCGACTACTACCACTACACCGACGCGCTCTTCGTTGAATCGGCTATTTCAACTCTACTTCCGCTACACTGCGTGTCTAGTGGTAATGATCCATGATCTCTTACTCGCATGGCTTCCTAGTTTACGCAGTAGAAAATTTTAATCTGTGCTATTGTAGCCTACCCGTATCCCAACAAGGGGGAGCTGCGATGGAAGGGAGAGAAGGGAGCAGGGGCAAAGCAGATGAAAGACGAATGGGATGGGAGAGCCGAGGCCCAAGGGTCTCGAGGGATTAGGTGAGCACGAGGACATTGGGCCCATGTGGCGGCGTAAATAGGGTTTGTGAGGGGAATGGAGCGAACATATCAAGGGGTGGTGGGATGGCAGATGAACTATCACCAACTGGAGGGGGTGATGAACCACCAACACTAACTTATTCTTTTAAGTAGTAGAGAAATGAGGAAAAAAGATCTTGTCTAAATTATAGTTTCATCAGAGTTGTTGCTAAGTCACAATGACGTGGATATGAAATCTAAGGCTGTGTCAGGAAACTCGATCCAATGGTTCGGTTGGCTGTGCTCATTTGAGCTTAAGCTTTAAGTTTCTTAATTTCGCTTTTTTCTAGCTTTTTAACTTATTCTTAGGCTTTTTTGCCATTTCTTTTATATTGTTCGTAATGATATAATCATTTTTTATAATTTTTGAATTTTAATTACGATGAAAAGCTATTAGCAGCTACAGCGCAAAAAAAAAGTTACTACAATAGCAAAAAAAACTAGAAGCTTTAGCTTCATAAGCCCAAAATAAGCTAGCAAAAAAGGTAGAGAAGAGCAGGGTTTAATCTTTCGTGCTCAAAAAAAATTCGCCAGTGAACGAAAGCAACGAAAAACAAAATTTCGTCCATTTCGTTCAAAAATTCGGACGAAAATTTCAACTTTTTTTATGAAATTTAATCAAAATTTAGATAAAATTTAGACAAAATTTAAATATGGAAATTTCGGCCAAAATTTGACCGAATTACTGTGCTTTCGGAGGGCAACGAAAGCAACGAAATTTCGTTGTTTCGGCAAAATTTCGGCCGAAAGATTCAACCCTGGAGAAGAGACAGAAGTCTCTGTAAGTTATTTGTATTGTATAGCAATTTTTAAAGAAAGACGCTTGAGGAATGACGTGCGGGATTGTATTTACAATGAAGTATAACTGTAGAAGTTTGGTTAAGAATTAAAGAGTTTTGACTGCAATCTACTGCTACTAGCACAGCTGGGAACCGTGGACTTGTCCATGTCTTGCAGTCAACTGCGAATGCAGCACGTGCGTGTAGTTAATATTCATCCATTTTGTGGGCAATAGCATATATATTATCAACCGCACGATGGATACAGGATAGCAGCATCCAATGGATTGTTTTCCTTGCAGAACGCGTATTACAAGCACAAGCACAATTAATATTGGTAGTGACAAGCGACTAGTATGCAAGATTTTTCCGGGAGAGTCCGAGCTCTGAATTGAACCAGACGAGGCAACTTCAGTTCAGATAGGGGAAGAGAAAGAGGAGAGTGAGCACGGATCGATGAGGCTGCTGCATCGGCTTGTTGCTTGTCACATGAACGGCTCCACGTTGCTGCTGCTGCTTTTTCTTCTTCTCCTTGGCGTCGCCACTCGAGCTCAGAAAGAAGCCAAGACTGATCCTGCCGAAGGTACGTGCGTACGTAGGTATATGGGATTTCTCTCGTGCTGCTAGGTGTGTAAGATCGACGAGAATCTCTTGTGCAGTAGCAGCTCTGGATGCCATCTTTCGGCGATGGAAGCTGCAACCGCCGCCGTTGTTGCCGTGGAATATCAGCGCGGGGGAGCCATGCAGCGGCGCTGCCGTAGACGGAACGGACATCGATAACCCGAGCTTCAACCCGGGCCTCAAATGCGACTGCTCTTACAACGCCGGCGCCGTATGTCACATCACTAAGCTGTAAGTCATACTACACTGTTAGGTGCTTTCCTCTACTCCTGTTTATTAACATTCAACTTGAAAATTTAACCTTTTGACACGAATTTGAAACTTTAATGATTCAAACTTTCAAGTGGAAACTTCCAACTTTCAACTCAAGATTTTCAGCTTTCAAACTTAGTTATTCAAATACTCGTACCTCTCCTAACTATTGGACTTTCAACTCAAAAGGTTCAAGCTTTGAACCCGAAAATTTGAACTTTTAACATGGATTTCAAAAATTTTAACTTGAAGAAAGTTTGAACTTTTAACATGGATTTTAAATCTTTCAAGTCGAAATCTCCAACTTTTGACTCATTAATAATAAAAAGAAGTTGTTAACTAGGTAGTTAACTAGTCAACGTCCACTATATAGCAATCTACCATAACATCACGTTCAATTAATTCTATAATCTTTTTTAGGAAAAAACATATATCTTTATCGATTAAATAGGGGAAACATTATCATCAAACACGTTTTTGTGCTTGATGCAACTAGGGCTCTAGGAAATCCATATAGTCAAGTTTCCCCATCGTTTAGCGAGCTGTGCTTGTTCATGTGCATCTCTACTCTGGTCTTTGTATGCCTCACTAACTTTGGTCATCCCTAAGCTCTGCTAGGATCTCGAGGATGTCAACCCTAAACAATAGTGTGACGTCTGCTATTTATAAGTCTTATCACATAGAACATGAGATGATATGGAGGAGAGAGAGCATAGAAATTAGGTCATCTCTCATACATCAATCGATTGTAACACAAGAAACAAGATATATTATATCATAGAGGAGGTGTCTATAGAGACATATAAGAAAGATAACATATTGTACGAGCTATCTTTAGTATTTTCTATTGATGACGTGGAGAATATTATACATAACAGTTGTCTATCCGTTGTACATGCCCTAACTGTGTGCCGCCCACCTCCTAGCCCGTCAGACCCAAATAGCCCAAGTCAATGCACAGAATTCAAGATGGTGTTTTTTAATCCAAAATTTTAAATGATCATAATTTTTAACCGAGCGTCTAATTCACAATCCATTTGAATCATCGTATTCCTTATGACGGGATCTTAAAAAATACATCCCATTTTCATATATGTCGACTTAGTAAATGATGTTATTAGGCACATGTTCTGTTAGTTAAAACAAAATGCTACGTGCATTACTTTTTCAATATTCCATTAATTCATGGCGATGTTCCAACGCTCATCTTTCGAATTGTATTGGGGGAACGAATCGAGTGGATGTTAATATTCCGGTAAGTAAAATGAAATATTCCACATATTTGTCTCAATGTTCTAACAGTTCATCGACAATGTTTAATGTTTTAAAGGTTTATGTTATGTACGTTTTGTTTCAATGTTATAATGGTTCTTTGACAATATTCTAACAATCCATCGATGATGTTTCATACATTAAAGTTTTATGTTCTATGTGTTTAGCTTCAATATTCTAATGGTTCATTGACGATGTTCCAATAATTCATCAATGATATTCAAATGATAGGACAAGATGAATTGACCAGGTGGGAGATAAATCAAAGCAAGTACCTAGACAAAATAAACTAATAAAACAATAGTAGAAAAATGCAAAATGAGGAACAACAAAAAGAAGGCCTACTACAGTATTCGGTGAAAAAACTGCAAATACATGGGAAGGAGAGAAAGAAAGGGAGAAAGGACAAAAATCTCTAATGCTGCTTACAGAACTAATGGAACTACGTAACAAAATCATGAAGCAAGAATAAATCATCAAAAGCAGATAAGCATCGCAAAGCATGAAGCACTAGTGATAGCAAAAAAAAAAGTTCAATCAAACAGTGCCATGTAGCGCTACACAGAAGTTAATGCAACGTGAGACAAAAAAATAGAAAAAAAGAAAGAAAAAAGGCTAACGATACCCGTGGGCCACCCCAACCCACTTGCGATCATGTGTCTGCCAGCACCAACATCCTTGCTCGCTTGGAGGCGTCAGTGCGTTGCTTGGGCCCATGCGGCAGGCGGATGGAGACCACGGCGAAATACCAAAAAAAACAAAGCAAACGCACACGTTGCAGGCGTGGATGGGGTGTGGGCCGAGGTGGGCGGCAGGAGACTGGAGGGGACTCCTCTCGGGACCGACTCTATTGAGAAGAAATAGGGTCTAACCTGGATGCTCGACACGTGTCAACTCCGCAGGAATCTCCGCGCCGTGCCGTCTCCTCCTTTTCTCCGCGCGAGCGCCTCTCCCGTCTCCCATCTCGCGAGCTCCGCCACTCCCTTCCCCTCCTCCGCCGCCGTCGCAGAGGCCCCCGCTCCTCACCTGGACCAACCCCGCTCGCGCGGGAGGTGGCCTCCATGGAACGCTTCGGGTTGCTCTTGGCGTCGTTCGCCGCGGCCGTCGCCGTGTGCTGCGAGAAGAGGCTCCCGGGCGCCGTGGTGAGGCTGGCAGTCGCGGCGGGAGGTGTGGGCGACGGGTTCTTCCGGCTGGTGCTGTCGGCGGCGAAGTTTAGGATCTCGCCGGACTCGGGCTTGAAGAAAGGCACCGCCGTCGCCACGGATGCATTGGACGCGAAATCCGAGAAGTTGAGCTCCCGGTGGAAGGGGCCCTGGTGAGCCTGGCTGTGCTGATGCTGGTGCTGCCGCTGCAGCGGTGCGGCCGCCGGCGGTGGCGCGTGCACGGAGGGGCTGGGGTTCTCCGTGAGCGTACTGGTGCTCCCGTTCTCGAAGTGGTGGATCTGCGGTGGCAGCTGCGCCCTGGAGACGGAGATCTCAGCAGACGGCGGCAAGATGGTCTCCTTAATATCCATGACCGAGCTCGGGGTCGGTCCAGGTGAGGAGCGGGGGCCTCTGCGACGGCGGCAGAGGAGGGGAAGGGAGTGGCGGAGCTCGCGAGACGGGAGGCGCTCGCGCGGAGAAAAGGAGGAGACGGCACGGCGCGGAGATTCGTGCGGATTTGACACGTGTCGAGCATCCGGGTCAGACCCCATTTCTTCTCAATGGGGTCGGTCCCCAGAGGAGTCCCCTCCCAGGAGACTATGAGCCGCACGTAGCGCACAACATTTCTAATGGAAGGGGTGAAGACGGTAGCGGATAATTTGTTTTATCCGATATTCGTATTTGAGAAAATACGAATGTAGTAAGTAAAATCCGTATTTGAAAATGTTCGTATTCGTATTCGAGAATATTCATATCTGTATTTGAGAATATTCGTATTCGCGTTCGTATTCGAGAATATTCGTATCCGTATTCGTATTCGAGACTATTTGATTCGTATTCAATCCGTGAATTTAGACGTTTAAAACCGGTAACCGGTCAAAAATCGGTGAAAAATCGACAAAACTGCTAGGAATCCGTTTTATCCGATATTTGTATCCGAGAAAATCCGTATTTGAAAATATCCGTATTCGTATTCGAGAATATTCATATCCGTATTTAAGAATATTTAAATTCGTATTCATTTTAAAAATATGGATTCATATTCGTATTTAAGACTATTCGATCGTATCCGATTCGTTTCCATCTCTACTGATGGAGGACTGGAAAAATAGATAAATTCAAATTTCAGGCTCTGTAATGTAATGGGCCTACTTGAGCTACCTTGCTGGACCATGCTCTGTATAGTGCTCGTATTATTTCTTAACATGTTTTATATTTTGCACTGTTAATTGAATTATATGCTGAATCTTTAGTACCAGTAATTTGGGTTTGCTCGGGTGGATATAAAAATTGAATAACAATAGGCCCCTTATTTTCATTTTCTAAAAAATTGTTTTTCAATTTTTCTACAATACTTAGTTTTCAAACAGAATGTCTTTTCAATGCAAGTTCTACAAGTTAATTGTAGTACATACTATACCAATTTCATTTATATCGGTCAAAGATGCACGTAAGTTTCTATTACTCCGTACTCTCTTACGAACAATTCAAAAATTATAAACCACAGTCATAAGTCATAAGCCAAAATAAAAAAGAACAGACCCATTTGCTTGCAGTTTCCATTTTTGAAATTATAAATTCTCCTAATTGGTGTAGTCGTGTGTTATAAAGAAGTCTTACAGATGAAACGAGCATCTCTTGTTACGTTGTCCTTTTATCCTTTAGTAGGAGCTGTTGTATCAGAAACACCTGCGTAACAAGTCACTATGTTTTGTGAAACGTTTATTCACTTTATCGGCAGAGTGCAATTTAATGAAATAAAGACTACAGAATATTGCCATACCCTGAAGCTCAGTATGGCTTATGTGTAGGTTTATTTTATTGTTGAAATATACCAACAAAGTTTTTTTAGGCAAGCACTGTTTCACATTTAAATTCTTTTAGAAATTCGGTACTCAGAATTTCCATTCTTCCGTAAGACTTCTTTAAAAGAGGAAAACGCGTCTTTGGCATACTCACTGTGTGGTTATCAAACAATTGATTTTTGAGGGCAACTGTGTATAAGTAGTTGCTGGAGGTCATGATAGTCCATTTCTTTTCACCATGTAATCATACATTTTATTTTTCTGTTTTTTGCTTGGGCAGGAAAGTATTTGCATTGGATGTGGTTGGTCAGATACCAGAGGAGCTGAAAAACCTAACTTACCTGAAAAACCTGTATGAGCTATGAACTATTTCCGCATTGAAGTTTAAGAACTTCTTGAAGAATTGTAAAAGCTTCTTACTAGTAATGTATATGTATGAAATGGGAATTGTTTGGGTTTGGTCTTGTATGGTTGCCATTTGGTTTTTTTTTTTGGAAAGCATGGCAGGAGCTCTGCCTATTTAATTATATATGTATGGTTGCCATATCATGTATATATAGATCAATTGGTATAAATTGTGTTTGCCAAATCCTGACATGGCATTAGAGTTACGTTCGTTGAAACCCAAAACTAGACTATTTCTACTACATATACGGATAGTATTATAGTAAAACTAACCACAAGATGCACTTGTCCTATTTAATGTTCAACATAATGTTCTTAGAGAAGAAAAAACAGAACGTAGTAGATTGTCATGCTAAATATATATCTGTTCTATTATTACCGAAAAAGGTTAGAATGGTGAGAAAAATTATTCATGTTGATGCATATAATATGCTTGTTCTTCTCTCGGTTATATCATAGATGAATAAATGTAGTTATTTCAATATTTACACTAGCTTTCAAGAGATGAGTAAGTTGTTAGCGGACAATTTCAGTAGCTGGAAAGATGTTCTCCAAATCAAACAGTCCTACCGTTGACTTGTTTTGCTATCTGGTGCGATTTCAGGGATTTAAGACAAAATTACTTGACAGGATCTTTACCGGCGTTCTTTGGAGAGCTAACTGCGATGCAGTATCTGTAAGAAGTACAATTCAAACGTCTTTACAAGCATTGCAATTTAAATGCTAGTACTATTACATCGTATCTTGTTTAGTACATCACTTGCAATGTTCTCTTTTTCAAATTAAAAGATCTGTGGGAACCAATGCGTTAACTGGAATTGTACCAAAGGAGCTTGGCAAGCTGACGGATCTTGTGTCATTGTAAGTGAGATTTTTGGTTCTATGTAACTGGTACAGTAGAAAAGTACCCTAACCACATGGAGCTGGTAGAGGCTGGAACTTTTGTTCCATTATCTAAAAAAAACATGGAGCTGCTCAATCTGCCTTTTCATATTATTCATGGTTTAGCGAAAGGGTCTCTAGCCCAGTGGTTAGAGCGCCTCAGTAGCACCTCCCAGGTCCTGGGTTCGAATCCCTCAAGGCGAATTTCAGGTCTGGGGGTAAAAAAATCCCCTCGCCTGCTACCACACCAAAGCATGGGTCAAGGCCCGGCCCGGTCGTTGGTCGTTCTCACCCAGGCAACGGTGCCCCTGTGTAAGGGTGGAGCAGGGGTTCGGGGGTTTTCTCGATCTGCGTGAGAGGATCTTCTCTTAAGCTGAAATGCCCGGGGGCCGTCTTACCCCCCGCAGGTCGAGTTTTTTATTATATATTATTCATGGTTTATCGGAAGCTCGTGGTTTGTAGAAGTTACTCGGTCAAGTAAAAAAAAAGAGTTGGATCCATAAATCAAGCACCTGGTTTTTATCTACCAATTGCATCTTATTCGTATGTTCTTTGTGTTTCAGGGGCTTTACCGCAAACAAGTTTGATGGGCCACTTCCTGAAGAATTACAAAGCTTGACTAAACTCGAGCAGCTGTTGTGTCTTTGTTCTGCTTGACTTACATTTTCCTTGTAACAACCCGAGTCTTTGTACCGTAATTAAACAGAACCATTTCTCCCTTCCAATTGCAGTTATATTGATAGTTGTGGTTTAAGTGGGGAACTACCATCAACCTTTTCCAAACTTGGGAACCTGAAAATCTTGTAAGCTATCTTATAATATACTTTCTGTTCTCAAACCGTTTGGTACAGTCAGTGCATTAACTTTGCTCTTATGCATCCAGCTGGGCATCAGATAACAATTTCACTGGGACAATACCTGATTATATTGGGACATTGTCGAATCTGATAGACCTGTAAGATATCACTTGATTACTCTCAATTTTGTAGCTTTTTCCTTGTATGTGAACCTACCGAAATTATGCCAAAATATGACCTGCATATGTTTTCGATGTTCATGATAAGACTGAAGCTACTCTTGTTTCAGAGGGAAAAGACTGAAGCTACTCTTGTTTCAGAGGGAAAAAAACATTCTTCCTGCTGTATTACGTTTTATTGCCTAGCTAACTACATTTTCTCAAATATTACAAGGGAATTGATTCCTTTCACTACTAATTGGATGTATGTGTTAATGTAGGAGACTCCACGGAAATTATTTTGACGGTCCCATTCCTGCAAGTCTTTCTAATCTTGTTGAACTTACAAACTTGTATGTTTACACCAGTTGTTCATTTGTTGTATAGTCAGTTAGTCACACTTGTGGCGCATTAACTATTTGTATGGTGCAGGCAAATTGGTGATTTAGTGAGCGAGAGTTCCTCGTTGGCTTTTGTGGCAAACATGACATCTTTGTCGGATCTGTACGGTGGCACAGCGCTCGCTTAACAACACAGGGGGCATTTGGATGAGGGGTTTTCTTCCGGAATATCTGGGAATTAGTTCTAATTTGAATTAAATCCTAAGGATTTGAATTAAAACTCCCCTATCCGAATAGGCCCTTAGTAGTTAGCTGTCTTCGAATATATGGGAGATCTTAAAACTTTTTTCTCTCTTCTTACAGAACTCTGCGGAACTGCAGGATATCTGACAACCTTGGTTCAGTGGAATTCTCAAATTTTGTACGACTCAGATACTTGTAAGCATTTATTGGAGAAGATCAATGATTTTACCATTATCAGATAACTGTTTAAAATCTACATGTTTGGTTGAGAGTGAAGTGGGATGTATTTAACTGTTTTGCTCTTTGCATGTATCTGCTTGGCACAGGGACTTAAGTTTTAACAGCATCGCAGGCAGAGTTCCTCCATCACTTTTGAACCTGAGTTTGCTCAAATTCCTGTAAGGAAATCTGTGTAGGATCTAATGCTTTAATAAGTTTTATTTCAAGTAATATTTTCGAATTTCCTTGCACTAAAATTTATGGGAGTCAGATTTCTTGGGAGCAATAACCTGTCCGGAAGCCTACCAGACACAATAAGGCCTTCACTTGCCACTCTGTAAGCTGTCTTCCTCTGCTTCATACTTCAGTCATTTTTTAAATCAACTTTATCAGTGTCGTACTGCCAGTATGTATATCGACCACTGACCACTCCATGGAACATACAGAATTGGTATTTATTTTGTATAGCCCCCTGTTTGGATGAATGGTTTGGGCCCAATCCCCTTGGAAAAATCATTTGAATGTATGAATTTCACAATAAATTCACAGAAAGTAGTACAAATCCTTCAAAATCCTACGCTGTTCCTGATTGCCAAGGCCTAACCAGGAAATGGATCCTATTTCAGCCTATAAAGGCCAAATTTGGAATGTAGGATTGCTCAGGGAATTCTGGTGGAATTGAATTGATTCATGTAAAAAAAATCATGCGAAATTCTTAATTCCAAACACGAGCTGCTCCTTGATGCCTCCAACTGCATCCTTGGCATCTTTCAGCGGCAACGAGGTCTTCTGATGCTCAACTTGGAGAATTCTTTTGTACCCAATCACTTTTGGTGGTTTCCACGTGTAATTTCTGGACGAAGGTTATCTTTTTTAGGTTGCTAAACAGGGCCATATGTGTGATATGTTTTGTTGTTCCCTTGCAGAGATTTTTCGTACAATATGCTCTCAGGAGAATTTCCTTCTTGGGTTAGCACGAACAATTTACGTGTGTAAGTTTTGCTTGTTTAATGTTCATTTAAGAGACAAAACAAAACTAATGCACGCCTACTGTATTTTCAGCCAACTGGACTATGAAACCACAGCCTGTAATGCTGAACATGACAGGCCTGTGTGACCTAATTGTCTGCATTGTATTTCTCTTAGGAATCTGGTGTTTAATAACTTCGTGATAGATGGCTTCAATAGCAGGTTTTTTTTCCTTTTCTCCATTTTGCTTCCCTCCCTCTCCATGAAACACACTTTTGAGTTTGTCTTTGAAAGATGAGGCTATCAAATTGTCTATCATGTTTGCAGCGTTTTGCCTTCAGGACTAGACTGCCTTCAGCGAAATACTCCCTGTTTTCTTGGTTCTCCGCAGTGTGAGCCTTTGTCTCTTCATCCTTTGCACACCTGCTCTTGTCAGTAGTCGATACTGTATTCTGTCCATAATTTCAAGGGATATTCTTGCTAAATTGCAGATTCCTACTTCGCGGTAGACTCTGGTGGTACAACACCCACCACAAGCTCGGACAACACTGTTTACGAAACTGACGAAGCCAATCTGCAAAATGTATCGTACTATGTTACTAATCCAACAAGGTGGGGTGTTAGTGCCCCTAATGGGAGCTCCGTAATAAACAATCCACGCAACTTCAGCAACACACCTGATACTGCACTATTCCAGACAGCTAGAACGTCACCATCTTCACTGAGATACTACGGCATTGGGCTCAAGAATGGCAATTACAACGTTGTGCTTCAATTTTCAGAGTTACAATTCCCTGATAATCAGTCATGGAGAAGTGTGGGAAGGAGGATTTTCGATATATACATCCAGGTGGATTATTCTTGAATATGCCGCTGAATGATAATTATATATGTAACGTGCCGTACTAAACAAAATTTTGGCAATGGTTTTAATTATGTCTTCTTTACTTGGTGCAGGGAGAACTCGTAAAGAAGGATTTTGATATGAAGAACGAAACAAATGGAAAATCTGATATTGTTCTCCAGAAGCAGTATATGGCTAAAGTTACAAGAAATTTCTTGGAGATTCATCTCTTTTGGGCTGGAAAGGGCACTTGCTGCATTCCTGCCGCAGGGTTCCACGGGCCATCTATCTCAGCATTAAGTGCATCTTTTTATGGTAATGTTGCTTATCTTACTCATGGGCTAATTATTCCAAGAGATCATCTTATAATAATTCATTTTATTTTATATTACTCTTACTGTAGTAAGCAACAATGAAGGAGAGGGTCCAAAGAAAAACAAAACAGTTTTTATTGTTGCGGTTGTAGTTGGTGCTGCAGTTGTCGGATTTCTAGCACTTACAGGAACCTTTGCTTGGAAACAGAAAAGGAAAAGGTTAGAGGTGGAAATGGAAGGTAATGCAAAGACTAAATTGTTTTTAGTAATCTAATCATAGCAAGAGATGGCACTTGCAAGCTTCATTTTTGCCTGACGTGTGATATTATGCAGAGCTGCTCAGCATAGTGGGAAGGCCTAACATCTTCCATTATGGCGAAATAAAATCAGCTACCAACAATTTTAGTCCTAGTAACATTCTAGGGAGAGGGGGGTATGGACTTGTTTACAAGGTTAGTATTTCCTTTTATCCCAAAAAAGGGCAACTTATCTTCTTTACATTCTTTGATTCTATGCTGAAGGTCATTCCCAAAAAATAAGATAGAACTGCAAAGAACAAGGTTAGTCCAGTTGTTAGTGTTAGTTCTTCCAGGTTTGGTGCGGAACTTCAGGATGAAAGTGACCAAATGTAGCATTTTACTCGAGCACTTCAGTAAATGTGGCTAAAATTTTCCTGAATCATTGTATTATAGCATCATTTGTTTCTATTTTTTAGCATTCTCTGTACCTCATTGTATAGTATTTGCAATCTGCTAACTATACTGTAGTAATGGACTAGTGTCGTTGCATGTTGAAACCATGGGTTTTTATCTTTTGTGTACAGGGTAAGCTACTTGATGGGAGAATGGTGGCTGTAAAGCAGCTGTCTCCGACATCTCGTCAAGGGAAAACGGAGTTCATGGCAGAAATGGCAACCATATCCGCAGTTCAACACCGAAACCTTGTTAAGTTGCACGGTTGCTGCATCGAGAGTAATGTGCCACTTTTGGTCTACGAGTACATGGAAAATGGGAGTCTTGATCGAGCAATCTTCGGTATGCATTACTTTTCTGAAACCCCTAAAGTTGTATTGTGAAGTTGTGATGATATTGCACCATGAAACAGATCGACTCCTGTGTTGGTGAAAAATGCAGCCAAGACGAACTTGAGCCTAGATTGGAGAACACGTTTCGAGATATGCGTAGGCATTGCAAGAGGCCTAGCATATCTCCATGAGGAGTCCAGCACGCGGATAGTGCACAGGGACATCAAAACCAGCAATATCTTGCTCGATGCTGATCTCAACCCCAAGATCTCTGACTTTGGGCTGGCCAGGCATTACAAGGACAGCATGACTCATCTTAGCACCGGAGTTGCTGGCACCCTGTAAGAACATTTCTTGGTCATCTTGAAAATTCCAACGCACCTTATTAGTGAAAATTAATATACCACTATGGTGTGTTTTCAGTGGTTATCTCGCACCCGAGTATGCCATGATGGGCCACCTGACGGAGAAGGCTGATGTTTTCGCATTTGGCATCGTGGCACTGGAGATCATTGCTGGACGGCCGAACTTTGATGAGAGCCTTGAGGAAGATAAGAGATATCTCCTTGGATTGGTGAGCTTATCAAGACTTACATACTTACCCTGAATCAAATCATCTGCTTCAATTCCTTCAGTGTACTAACTGTATTAATCTCACCGCTATTCTCAGGCCTGGTGTCTGCACGAGAGCAGGCGGACACTTGAATTGTTAGATCCTAAACTCGCAGAATTTAACGAGGAAGATGCTGCACGTGTCGTCAGCGTTGTTCTTCTTTGCACGATGGGCCTGCCCCAGCAACGCCCACCGATGTCGAAGGTCGTGGCCATGCTTACTGAAGATATCGAGATGACAAAAGTGGATGCGACTATGAGGCCTAGCTACGTTCCCGAATGGCAGCTCAATAGAGGAAACGATGGCCTCCTCTCCTCGTCGTCAATGACGCAGCCTTCAGGTAGCCAGGTCAGCGCGCCGTCGAGCTCGAGCAACAACCCCAAACTCCACAGGGACACCTCCCCGCTGGCCCTGTCGCCTTGCTCTAGCGGCGAGATTGATGACGGAAGTTGATTGACTGCACAAGGATGGCCTAGAAGCTTCAAACGGCACATTTGTGCTGTATGAACCAAAGGAGAAATGGAAGGATGAATGACAGTCAACCACACACAGAAACAGAATTGCAGTTTTACGATAGTAGCTCTTTCGGAACTATTTAATCCTTAAGGATAATTGTGAACTAGACGTGCAAACCTAGAGTATTCTGGCCAAACATTGGTCGGAGAAAAACATGCAGAGAGATCAAACTTGTTGTAAGCAAACTGAACATATATGTTTTTTTTTAGATAAAAGATATGAAATCCGGCCTTTATATCCACAAAGGATATACACAGCCAAAAGTTACACGAGCTCTTAGCCTCAAAGCCTCAAAACTGAGGTACATAAAACAACATGAAAGATAGCTTAAGGGCTACGAAAAGAACTAGAAAGGCTAAGCTTCAGCACTTTTACTCCGTCCTTGCTTACAACCAAGCCCCTAACCTCATCCAACCGAGCCACCCAAACTTCATTCTGCTTTGCGTGAAGATGGACCTCCGAGGCGACGTCTCCAAGAAGGCGACGAGAGTCACCGACGCCGTCCGCCTCATCGAGGTAAGGCTTTCACCTGGAGATCAGTACACATGAGAGCTATGTAGTGCCACGACACACCTCCAGGAAGGATAATGGCGTCCGAAAGCGTCATTGATGTCGAGATCGGTAAGATCACCGGCAACGCTTTCGCCAGCACCTCCACAGCACCCCACGCACTACCCACACACAAAACATATATGTAACAATATTATTACCCACGCACTATTCAACTGAACATATATGTAACCACCGTTTGCTAATTTGTTTCATGTTCATTTCGTACAATGAACAATAACAACGTGAAGACCATATCGAACACAATATTACTATGTAATCACAATGGACTGCAGAGCAAAGATATAGGGGCTGATTGGTTTGTGACACCATTCTCTTGGCTCCGCCATGCCTGAGTCTTGCTCTGGCCCGCATTGTCCCTCCGCCGTCGTGCGGTCTATGTCGGAATTTTTTGTACGGATAATTCATTTTTTATTCAAAAATACAGAAACATACCTGTGAATTTTTTTTTTTACAAAAATATGCTCAAGTCGCCCAATGGGTAGGCGACTGGAGCCTTTCGCCCAATCCAGCAGCGACAACTGGAAAATCTCCCAATCGTTGGGCGATTAGTTGCAGTCGCCCAATGGGAGGGCGACCTTTATGCAGTCGCTCTTCCATTGGGCGACTTTCATGCAGTCGCCCAATGGTTGGGCGACTACACTCGGGGACCCTTCAGTAAAACGGGCATAACTTTTGCATACAGTATCCGTTTTTGACGTTCTTGTACTCGTTGGAAAGCTAACGACGAGCCCGATCCAACGAGTACAAGAACGTCGAAAACGGACACCATATGCAAAAGTTATGCCCGTTTTACTGAAGGCCTGAGTAAAAAGTTATGCAAAATTTAAAACATTCACGGGGGAGAGTGCAGTCGCCCTTCCATTGGGCGACTGCAATTAATCGCTACTGGATTGGGCGAAAGGCTCCAGTCGCTCAACCATTGGGCGACTTAAGCATATTTTTGTAAAAACAAATTTCGCAGGTATATTTCTGTATTTTCGAATAAAAAATAGATTATCCGTAACTAAAATTCGTCTATGTCGTGCCTTTGGCTCTATCATGATTGTTGGGGAGGGTTTTCACGCTATCTCGGACCTAGGGTGGAGCCCATGAGGCAAAGCCCGCCGGGGGACTTTGTAGCAACTTCGATGGATCGTAACTTGCTGGGGGACCACCTCAAACCCAGATCAGGCATCAACCTCAATGAGCGGAAGACTGTTGGGGATCCACCTTACACCTTAGATCTGGTTCGAGGTGGGCACACGCTAAACCGTAGACAGTTCCCACGTGAAAGAAGTACTGGGGGCTCCACGGGTTCCGGACGTAGCGGGACCCGCTTGATGTAGCAGACAAAATTACCCTTAGAGGTAGCATTTGCCCTAGGGATGATCTTGTAACTTCATGTATCTCTCCCTCTTGATCTATAAGGGCCTGTTTGGGAGAGCTCCACCAGCTCCAGATTCACGAAAAACAGATCCGGATCCACTTTTCCAAGCCAAACAGTTCTAGCTCCAGCAGCTCCACCGTGGATCTGCTCCACCAAAACTATGGATCTGGCTCCAGATCCACCAAATCCATGGAGCACCTCAAGGGGTGCTCCACCAAACTTAAGTTGGTGGAGTTGGGGAAAATTACCCACCATGCCACTGATTACACACAAAAAAACGTTTCGTTCTTTTTAATTCTCGTCGCTGCGCCGTCCTCCCGTCCTCCCCGCCGCGTCGTCTCCACCCCCTCCACCGCGCCCGCCCCTCGGCCGGCCGCCGCGCCGCCCCCGGCCGCCGCTCCGCCTCCTCCTCTTCTCCGCCTCGCCTGCGCCCGCCGGCCGCTCCTCCGCCTCCTCCTCTTCTCCGCCTCCTCCTCTACCGGGTCCGGTACAGCTCGGCGTCGTCGTAGAACCGCCAGGCCCCCTCCGGCGATGCGAGGCTCCACACGCCGTCGCTGTCGACCCGCAGCTCCGGGTACTAGCTGCTGCTCTTCAACCGCCGGATCCCCGTGTGCGCGTGGTGGTTGGAGTAGCTCGCCGACGAGTTGAAGCTCGCCCACACTTCCGCACTCGACGGCTCCGTCACGGCACCGGCGTCGGCGACGCCTGCCGGGGGTTCTTGGCCGCCGCCGCCGCAGCACCGGTAGACTCCCCATCGCGCCCGAGCCGAGGAAGAAGGAAGCCGTGGATCTTTTTTTTCATTTTGCCCCCTGACGCGTGGGGCCCAGGTGGAAGTGAGATAGAGAGGGAGGTGGAGCTGTACCAAACACTTTGACGAATCCCAGATCCACGATGGAGCTGCTCCACGATGAATCCAGCTCCAGATCCACCTTTTAGGTGGATCTGGAGCTGGTGGAGCTCTCCCAAACAGGCCCTAAATAGGATCACTTGTAAGACTTGAGGGAAGGCCACTTGTAACCATAACCACATTTATGCAACGGATTCACTTGGACCCTCATGTGTGGTACTTGCAAAGCTCTTCTTCGTATCCTCAGCGATCGAAGCATTCGACCAAGAGTACCTACAAGTTCACTATCTGATCTCGTGTTAACGACAATGATATTTTATTAGGCTCCACCTCAGCACATTTTACACACCTACCGCCACCACCGTGGTCAACCTACATTGTGTAATGGTGCCAATGACTAGGCAAGCTAACGGCACAATTGTGTGACCAAGCCATGTTGCCCATTCAACATAGGGGCAACATTAGGCTAAGCAGGGGCGAACTTAGAGTCTGAACTAAGGGGCTGTAGCCCGGGTCTTACCCCCATTAACTTCAATGGGCCACCATCCTTTAGCAGGCCCAATAGCCTCTAAACTGTGACCTCCCCTTTTGGCCAAGAGAAATTTTATTGTGTAACCGTTATATAGGTTAAGTTGTGTAACGTCCTAATCAGAGGTTGACATGTAGCATATGCGCAATGTAGCAAGTACTATAGCAATTTGTTTTTAAGTTTCCGCTGTGTTTTTTCTTTCTACAGTGTTGCTACATATTACTACAGTACTCAATAGTATTTTCTATAGTAAGAGCATCTCCAAGAGAGGCTCAATATTTTGTCCTCTAAAATCTCATATTGGGAGTCTTCCTAAAAAAATTGTTCTCTAAATCTTTCCCCTCCTTCAGCGGCTCCTCTAAACTTGGATCCCTAAAATTACTATCTAGGCACTGTATATTTGATGGTGATCCACCTCAATTTTAGAGTACCAAAATTATTGAGTGTGTTTTAGAGTATCTGTTGGAGCTTATTTTTAATTTTCATACCCAATATTTTAAGATAGGGGGTGAGAAAGAGCATCTCTTGGAGATGCTCTAATCTCTGCTTCTCGAGCCGTTACACAAATCACCGTGTAATATGACCACACGCATTCACACTCCCCAACCCCAACTCAGCGATTCCCGTGCGGCTCCTCCCTTCAATTCCTAACCCTAGCTCGCGCCCCAACGGCCCGGCCGATTCGCCGCCGCCAGCCCGCCGGAACTCCGGTTCTGCCGTTCGGCGACGCCCTCCACCTCCGGCTCCAGCAACGCCCTTCGTGTGTCTGTTAGTTAATCGGTTGGTTCTTTGAGCTGCTCTATTTTTAGGGAGTGGTAGAGGTTGGTTGTTTCAAGACGAGAAACTTTGAACTATGTAAACAGAGTTAACCTTGTACTACGCGGGATCTCTTCCTCCTTCATCGCTTCTTCGGTAATTTGCTGGTATAGTGACTTAATCTTCTAATGAAACTAGTTTCCTTATGGAACACCCTTGTGTACGTTGTGCCGCTGATGGCTAGGATATTTCTCACATTTTGTAGTTATGAAGTATATGCAATTCTTGCATTTTTGTTGCATGCTTTCAGATTGATCTATGGGGCAACTAGTAACTAGATCAGTTAATTGTTACGAAAATTAAGTTGTACTGGTACATTGTGATCTGTAAAGATGTCCCTTTTCTAATTATACTGATTCTACGTTATTTAGTTGAAGAACTTATACATTTCATGATTAATGGTACCTTTGCAATATTCTTAGGTTTATCTCTAAAGGACGAAGGAAACCATCCAGTTTATCATGTCAGGAGGGTCGTCTGGATCTTCCCCATCATCGGCACGGAATAGCTTTCGTTCTTTTGTCAGATTTGATAGACCTGGACCTTTCTTCAGACTTCAGAGTGTGGATGCTTGTCCATTGCCGTACTTGGTGCTTCTGGAGACCTTGCTAAGAACAAAACTTTCCCAGCACTCTTTCATATTTTTCAGCAGGTAATTTGATCATAACTAGCATTTTCTTACACATTAACTATACAAACTTTAAAAAGATGTGATGCAAAAGGAGTAAACTTGTGCAAAAGTTGATCCATCTGTGAGTTTATCAGCTTGCATCCAAGTGTACAGAAATAGTAGAACACCATTGTATAATGCATTGCATGCCATATATATAATGATTCTCAGATTGGCACACATACATATTTGTGCATCTTACTATCTGATATCGATAGGGATTTCTACAATTTGAAGAAGTCCATATATTTGGGTATGTAAGATCAAATCTTTCTGGTGATGGATTAAGAGAGTGCATTCGTGGCTAAGATCCATATTCCTTGAATTCGTACTTTTTTGGGCTTCAAATATCTACAATCATACTGCTTCTGGTCTTGACTTTTCCAAGTTTCTACTAATGCAGTGCGCAAATTGAATTCATACTTTTTTTTGGCTTCAAATTTACCAAACCTTTCATGATAGCAGGGGCGGACCCACAGGGTATGCCGGGTGGGCCACGGCATACCCTGGGGCCCAGCCGAAAGGTTCGCCTGCCGCACGGCGCACACGCCGCCTCGATTCATTTACAAGTGTTTCGGCTGTTACAGGATTGACTGTAAGCAAACAAATCTTGGGAGGGTGATGGATCTCTCCCCCTGCACACGCACGGTGAGCTCGTGCTGTCCCCGCTCCAAGGCGGCATTTGCGGTTGGCTTCTTGATCTGGGCTTGCGGCGCTTTCTTGCGGTTCTTGGCCCTGGCTGGGGTTGGATCGGGGGTTTCCTTTTGCTTGCGTTTCTTGGCGGTGGGCGTTCGTTGCGTTTGGTTGGGATTGGGATTGGGATTGGGGAGGTAAAAGTGCGATCTTGATGCGGCTCGGTTCGGGAATTTGGGTGTTTTGATCCACGGAGGGGGAGTTCGGTGCATTGGTTGGGTTATTGGTGCGCATTTTGGGGGGATTGGTTTCGCCGCCAAAGGTGGAGTTCTGCATGCATTGTGTTGCTCGAGTCGTTTGCGTTTTTTATTGTTTCTGGAGGACAAAACAGTGTATGGCGATTTCTCTTGTCATGCGTTTCATGTTGTTTTCTTTGGATCTATTGCGATTGTGATGCTGGATAATTCCTTGTCTCATTCTTTCAATTCCTGGATAGTTAAGTATCTTCTTCTATTTTATTTCGCTTTCTTCTGAATTCGAGATCAAGGCCAAGCGATTGATTTTTGGAGCTGAAATTTTGCCCAACTGGTGGTACCTAATGGTGCTGATCTTTGAATTGGCTGTCCTATTGGTCATTCTTATAGCATTTCTGTTCCCTGTGATGATCCTATATCATTGTGATTGACGCATCCGTGTAATGGTTCTGTAGTTGCTCTTCCGGCGGAGCGATCGCGTTGACGGCTTCGTCACGAGGAGCAGAATCCCTTTACATGATCCCTGTAAACAGGAGGGGAAGTCAGCCTAGGGCCGGTAGATCTCGATGCCCTTTGTCTTGGTTATTACTGTTGCTGCTGATATATGTAATCTGATGCCATGTGTACCGACCCATAGTGGCTTTTGTTTATGTGTGGCATACCCTTTGGTAAAATCCTGGGTCCGCCACTGCATGATAGATATGCTCATTAGTGAAAATATCAAAAAAAAAAAAAGGTGAAGAAAGTAACAAATGTTGAAATAGATAATTCCAATAGCTAGAATACCTTTTTTTACATATTATTAGACTGTTTTGCTACAATATCAGTTGTCGTGTTAGTGCTTATGTACTTTTGCTAAGTTGTAGTTTAATTGTAATTTAGTGACGTTTCTATTCTGTCATAAGTTAGCTTTCTCTTGCTTCATTTCTGGATCCGTCACTAAGGCTAAGAGCCACATCGTCCACATGGCAGACAAACCACGACTCAACTGGGCGCCGGTGCAACAGGCCACGTTGGTGCGTTCTATCTGCCTCTCGTGATTCCTCAGGGCAAAAGGAGGCGGTCGTGGAATGGAAGGGAAACAGCAGTTAAGGTGGGGAGGGAGGGTGTGCTAAGCATGGATACATGATCACTCAATAATTCATCAGTACGTACACGCATGGCACGACGCTCACGTCATCGAACCGTTGAAGTATGGTGCTTTGTCTACTTAGTCATCTAAATTATAAAACCAGGGATTCTACCCTTCAACTTACAAAACCGGTGCGAATAACCCATGAGGTGGTTTTGGATACGGTATTGCCACGTGGTAGATGGCATGACACACGATGAAATTGAGCGCACAGACATATAGCAAAATATATGTAACATCTCAGGGCACAAAAATACAATAAAAGTAAATTGTTCATAGGAATTTGGAGAGATAAATCTAGAGCGAGTTTAGATCTTCAATCATCTACTCCTGAGGGTGTCATTGTTGAATGTGAAGCGGTGGTCTTAGTACAGACGAGGCCTCTACCTCATGGGCTATGGAGGAAGGAGCAGAGCTACTCGAAGAGCCAGTGAAAGTGGGAGAATGCTGCTCCACCAAGCTAGAGTAGTGGAAACATGCTCTCCAACCAACTTAGGAGTGACTAGAGGAGATATTAGTTCATCATCCTCCAAGTCAAGGTCGTTGTTGATGAAATGCTTTAGTTCATCAGCTGAGCATTATCGAGTCTAGCATCAGGACTAGCCTCATCAAAAGTGACTTCATAAGTCTTAATGATTTTGTTAGTTTTCAAATTAAAGACAAAAGCCACGAGAATAGCAAGATATCCAAGGAAAATACTATTATAGCATATAGATTCAAATCTATCTAAGTTGTTATGTTTAAAAATAAAGTACTTAGAACTAAATATCTTGAAATGAGAGACACTAGGTCTATGACCAAACCTTAACTTAAAGGAAGTCTTACCTATAGGCGATCTCAAGAACTCCCTATTAGATGCATAGCAAGAAGTGAAAATCACCTTAGCCCAAAACCTCCTAAGCGTGTTATGCTCACCTAGTTTGGTAGTAGCCATCTCTACAAAAGTTCAATTTTCCTTTCTACTACTTCATTCTACTGGGAGACTCCAGGAGAAGAGAATTAGTGCTTTAGACCTCGCTTAGCATGGAAAGAGATAAAAGATAAGTTCTTAAATTCGGTGCCATTATCACTCCTAATGACTCTCAAGGCTCCTAGAACGTCAAAAATTAGTCTAAAGGTCAACTCTCTAAAGCAGCAAAAAGCCTCATCCTTAGAAGAGAGAAAATACACCCAAGAATACATAAAGAAGTTATCTACAATGACAAGTATATACAACTTTTCCCCTATAGACTAGACTCTAGAAGGACTAACTGTGTCTAAGTGCAAAAGCTATCTAGATCCAGTGGTCTTTAATAAGGTAAGAGAAGGATGAGAAGAAAAAACTATCTTACCATCTATAGGGTGTGCAAACCAGATCCTTGCAACTCTTAAGCCTAAGTAGTCCTGTAATAAGGTCTTTGCTACTGACTTTAGTCAAGTGATTTTAGTTTATATGTCCAAGCCTACGATGTCACAATACTAGATCATGAGAATCAGAAGCCACAAGACATCTAGGGCTAGAGTTGGAAGAGAAACTGAAATCAATACTAAAATTCCTCTCAAACCTGGAGATCTCAAAGACAAACTCATGCGAGGAATCTAGAACTCTAAACTCTCTACTCTTGAACATCACATTTAGACCCTCATCAAGAAGCTAGGAAACAAATAGTAGATTATACCTCAACTTACTTACCAAAGTGATGTTCTTAAGCATAAAATTGTTGTTGACGCGCACAGTGCTCTTCTCCATCATGGTCCCAATAGAAGCATATCTGAACGTGATTAACTTGCCACTGAATGCACAAGTGAGGGAGGAGAATTATGGAGAATCTCTGGTCATATGTCGAGAACGGCCGAGTCAACAAGATATACATTCTCTGATGAGGATAAATTGAGATATATAAGTAATAATTCAATAAATACACTGTATGCGTCTTTTGGCTGTGGTACTAAATGTATGGTGCAAAACAAGGGGAACACTAACACAACTAATGTTAAGTATATACTACGTATATATGTTGTTTCATTTGTTTAGCATATTTTTAGGTTATCAAAAGTCAAGGATAGCTTTTCTTGAAGAAGGAAATGATGATGTAGATATAGACATACTTAATACTTTTCAGTTAAATACATTATTTGTCTAGAAAGAATTATTGAGCCATATTAAATTTTTTGAGGTGAACTCTAATTTAATTGAATTGTTATTTATTATATTTGGAGATGTAGAGTTACTATTTTATTTATTTATATGTATATCTATATTTGATCTGTAGAAGGCTAAATTAAAAATGCATTTGAAAAACCTTGTAGAAAGAAGTGTTAATACATATATTATTTATTGTATTTGGAGTTTGGATAAGAAAGATAGGAAGACCAGAATATACGCAACAAGTACGGACGTTCATCCACATTTTATCACTGCCATGTGGGCCCGTTTGGACTTTACACCCAGATCGCGCTATCCACGACGAACAACATGCATAAAGGAAACAACATACATTTAAGTTGCTTGTGATTGTGGGCCCCATTTTGTCCCTCGCACGCAAGATAAGCCCGCGTGGGCGATAAAAATCCCTCTGTAGTCAAAACTTCTACACGATGCTGTGCACCCGAGACTTGTGGGCCCGCATGAAGTCCCCTTCTTCATCCCATGGACGTCGATCAGGAAATTTTGCAAGGCTGATCCTTTCTGTTGAGGAACCGTCACTCCGATCATTCATCTATTTATACAAAATAGATCAATCATAAAAGATACAAATAGTAGATTAAAATATAGAGATAAAAAAACTCATGATATTTTTTTATTGCTTTTCTTTCTTTATTGTATACAAAATAGCCAATAGAGTCCCTATTTATAACTAAGTGGTGAGGTGTTACCCCGCTCGTTTGGGCTTGAGCTTTTGGCTTTCGGCTTATTTTTTATTATTCCTAAATTTCGTTTTTTCTAATTTTTTTGGATTTTTTGAGCTTATTCATCGGTTCTTTTTTCCAGTATTCGTTTGCATTACACGTGCTGGGCTAACCTTTTTCATTTTTAAATTTTTTAAAATTTAATTATGCCAAATAAGCCATCATTAGCAACAGTGTAATTTCAGTCAGCTACAGTAAAAATTCAGCCATAAGCCACAAAAATTCAGCCCAACTGAGCACCACTTGTTTTTGAAACTAAAATTAGCTAGGCCGTTAAATAGAGATCCAACACATCAGATTCACCCTCAAATCCTATAAAATAACCTAACCCTAACTTCCCCCACCGCCAGCCAGCTCCCTCGTGCCTCGCCCGAATCGTTCCATTCCCAATCGGTACCGCCCTCACGCCACTTCTTTCCGCCTCACCTCCAACACTGGCGAGCGCCGCCGCCTATCACCTCCCCCTACCCCATCCTCTTCTCCCTCGATTCGTCCTCCCCTCCCCTCGAATCCTCCTCCTCTCCCCCTGTTCGTCCTCCCCTCCCCTCGAATCATCCTCCCCCGCTGCTATCCTCTTCTCCGCCGTCTCCACCGGCCTCTAACGCCCTCGCCCCACCGTTCTTCCCCGTCTCTGATGGCTACAGCCGTCGGATCCGTCGCCACCACCCACCGCCTCCTAACAGCCACTCCGGTCCTCATCCCCATCGCCGACCCTGCCCACCGCCCTCCTCAGCTGCAGCCAAGGTGGTGCCACCGTCGCCTCTCCACCCCGCCACCTCCGCTTCCCATCGCCGGTCTGCTGCCACCCCGGCCTCCCTCTAAGCTCAGAGGGGAACCCTAACCCTAATGGGTGAACCCAAGCCCTAAGCCCATGGGTCGCTGGCGGCAAAGATAGTGGTGTTGCCGAAGAGGTGGAAGTCGTTGATGTAGAAGATGCGCACAAATCTTCGTGCATATTCAAAGGTGAGAAATCCGACTGTTTTCTCCCCAAAAAATCATGCAAATGTTGTATAGCACTTCCGTATTTTATTTACTCGGTTGTAATTTTTGAATCTAGCTCTTGAGCCTGGCTCCTAAGATCTGAACCAAAGTTTATATTGACCACTTGTCGTTTATATTCCTTGTACCGCATGTTATTTCGAACAGAAAACCTTTACTCTTAATTTTATGTCTTGTGCTACAACACCTGCAATATAATAGAAAGTTTCAATTTCAATATTACCACCATTCTTCTTGTGATTCCTCGTGTTTTGGAGGAAGAACGCCACATCAACTTTTATTTGGTTGAGTAGACGAGGATCGGAGCGAGTGGTTGGGTAAATTCTTTTGTTGAAAGTTGTTATATGAGATAGTGGTTGGCGTCATAGGTTCGTCAGGTTGCACGGATTTAAAGTTATCATTGATCCTATGTCATAAAGATCGGGCATCCCGTATCATCTTGGTATTAAAGCGCCGGGTTGACACGGTGAAAGCATTTAGGCCCCCAAAATCGGTTTTGGTAATTAATGATGATATTATGTTTGGGACTAGCATGTATGCTAAGATGTGTTCAAAGGTTTAGTCCCGGAGCATGGATGATAAGGCAACAATGACATGCAAAGAATAGGAATGATCGACATGGCTCAAGGCAAAGGTGAAAGTTAGCTTTAGGATCCCTTTTAATTTTGCTAGTCTCAGTGTTTGGAGAAAAGACCGAGTTTGTAGGCTAAACATCATACTAAAAAGGAGGATCATGGCTAGTAACTTGAGAATTAATTTTGTGACATCTTGATCAACAAAGAGTCATGCATGCATTTAAAATAAGTTTTTAGAAACCTTTGTCAGGAAAATTGGTAGTACTGCATAGGGGGTGTAGTACTACCGGCCGATGGTAATACCGCTATTATGGAGCGGCACTACCAGTCGGCAGTAGTACCGATTTTTCCTGCGGTACATTTTTTCCAGAAAGAATGTTTTTGGGCAATTCTTGGAGCTCTGAAAATCGATAGTACTAATCTTAGCATATGGTACTATTGCAGCGTTGTAGTATCGATTCTAGTTGGTGGTAGTACCACACTGTTTGTTCAACGGCTAGTTCAGACGCACCCAAAATAACCGTTAATAGTAGATGTGGCAGTACCGGCCATATATAGCGGTAGTACCACACCTACTGAATTTTCTGGGATTTGTTCCCAAATGGTTGAATTTGTAGTTGAGGGCTATAAATACCTCATCACTAGCACAATGGCATAAATCTTGGACCACATTGAATACATTAGAGCCTTGTATGCACTAGAGCATTGAAGTGCATTGCATCATTCATTCATAATTTTGGTACTTGTTTCTCCTCAAGCAAACATTATGATTTATTACTCTTTGTGCTTGCCAGCACCTAGACTGTTTGGGTGGAGTTTGTAGGGTGATCTCTTAGAGAAGATTGTGAAGAGGCTCGACGCCGATTGTGAGTGGTGTGGTGCTCGCTATCTTTGGAGCAGAAGAAGAGCAACCCTAGTGGACTTGAGGTCGTTAGGCTTAATTAATGGAGTCGGTCTAATTCATTTGGACTTACCTCGACATGGATTAGTGAAGACCAGCAAGTCTTCGATACCACGAGAAAAACATCATGTCTCCATTGTGGTTATTTCTTATCTGTACTCTTCCACCTTTACTTTTCTAGCTCTTCAATTGATATATCTTGTGTAGCTAGAATTGTATTTGATAGAGACATAGCATGCGGTGCCGTAGAAAACTTAGAAAATCCGCTCTTGTGCTAGGTTCATTTATTGATCCTTGTTGATATAATTGTTAGAATTAGAGCGATGTTTTTAGAACCTCCTATTCACCCTCTCTTGTTGCTTATTCTTGATCTTACAAGTAGTATCAGAACTTGATTTCTCATATATTTAGACTTAACTATCCAAGAGAGAAAAGGATAGCTAGTGAGGGAATTGCTATAGGAAAAGCTCCTCTATTTGATGGCTCAAATTACGTATATTGGAAAATTAGAGTGTCAATTTATATAAAGGCCATGAGCCCAAGTACGTGGAGAATTATAAATGAGGGTTGCGTTATGCCTCTTGATCCACACTATCCCACAGAACTTGAGGAGTGCAATGCTCATTTAGATGCTCAAGCGATGAATATTCTCTTTGGAGTTTTGAACGTGGATGAGTTCAATCGAGTGAGCAATTTAGAAACCACTCATGACATATGGCAACCTTCTTGAAAATCCATGAGGGAACATACACGGTCAAAGAGGCCAAATTGCATAGACTCCGGATCAAATATGAGACATTTGCAATTTCCCTACGGTATGTTTTTTCCAGAGAGCATATTTTTGGATAATTCTTAGAGCTCTGGAAATCAGTAGTACCGATCTCAGTATGCGGTACTACCTAGTGCGGTAGTACCAATTCGAGTTGGCGGTAGTACCACACTGTCTATTCAACGGCTAGTTCAGACGCATTAATTGCATCCAAAATAGTCATTGAATAGTAAGTATGTCAGTACCAACCGTACATAGCGGTAGTATCACACCTACTGAATTTTCTAGGATTTGTTCACAAACGGTCGAATTTCTGGTTGAGGGTTATAAATACTCACTTATCAGCACAATGGCATAAATCTTGGACCTCATTGAATATACTAGAGCCTTGTGTGCACTCTCCTATTCTTATTTACTCATATTTCACATTTTTTGAGTGGTTAAGAGCATTGAAATTCATTGCATCATTTGTTGATCATTTTGGTACTTGTATCTCCTCAAACAAAACTGTGATTTATTACTCTTAGTGCTTGCCGGTGCCTAGACGATTTGGGGGTAGTTTGCATGGTGATCTCTTTAAGAAGATTGTGAAGAGGCTCGACGCCGATTGTGAGTGGGGTGGTGCTCGCCATCTCCGGAGCAGAAGAAGAACCCTAGTTGACTTGAGGTTATTAGGCTTAATTCGTAGAGCCGATTTAGTCTGTTTGTACTTACCTCAACGTGGACTATTGAAGACTCGTAACTCTTCGATTCCACGGGAAAAACATCGTGTGTCTGCATTGTGGTTATCTCTTGTCTTTACTCTTTCAAGTTTACTTTTCTACCTCTTCAGCTGATATATCCACACCAATCTAGAATTATACTTGACATAGCTAGTTGTGCCGTAGAAAACTTAGAAAATTCAATCTTGATTTGTGCTAGGTTCATTTACTGATCCTTATTGATATAATTGTTAGAATTAGAGTAAAAATTTTTAGAACCTCCTATTCACCCCTCTCTAGTCAATTATCCTTGATCTTAGACGCAGTAGGATTATTTACCCTTACGTACTATCGTATTTATTTTCAGTCCTATAATCCAGATAATTGCCTCATAAAAATATCATGATATACCTAGACCTTTGTGTTTAGATCTGTTCTTAGTTTTGCATTATCAAATTTTAGTCCTTGTGTTAAATTGTTCATAGTTGCTATCGATTCCTGTATTGCATCCATAATACCAAAATTTCTATTTGCCTACCACAAGTTGAAACCAAAATCTCTCTTCTTTACACTCACCTTAGATTGGTGAAACATTAGGTTGAGATTTTTCTTTCCACTAGAGAATCTCCCAAGGTTCTTTTTGAGGTACTCGTTTTCTTAGGCTAGGTTCTCACATGTGGCACACTTAGTGGTTTTGGTTGCCCTAGCACTATATATAGATAGCTATCTCAAGTCTCAATGCCTCACAAGACACACAAAGAGTTTTTTTAATTCTACTCAAGTGCTCTTTGAACTTAACCCTAAAAGCCTCGCACATCTTATCTAAATCAATTCCAATTTCAACACAAAATACACCAAAAATAGAGTCAATCACTTTCTTAGAAGCAGTCATGGCTAGGGATTTTCATTTTTAGATTTATCCTCAAGTGCCTTATTAAGAGCATTAAGTTCAATTGTGAGGCTAAGACAATTTTCACAAGATTTGAGTCTTAGAATGAAGAAGCATTTTCGTCATTTCTTTCATTTTTAGTTTGTTATCCTCACATGAGAACAAGTATGATCAGAATTAAACTTGAGCAATTCCTTAGGTGAACTATCAAGTTTTAGTTCAAGCAAAGTACAATTTGAGCATGATGAGAAAATAGCATCCACACATATAAAAGGCAATAGCATCTAAAAAACCATAATCTTTAATAGACTTGAGTGTTTCCAGTTTATCTAGAGGTGGTGCTCTAACTAGTTTTTGGTTTAAGCTTCTAGTTGTGATTTTTGACTTTTGATTGAAATTGCACTGTAGTGGCTGTTAGCTTTTTCTGGAAAAAAAAATAAGGAAAAAATTGGGAAAAAATATTAAAAACCGTTATATTGTCACAAACAATGCAAAAAGAATAAGGAGAAAAAGAAAAACTGAAATAAGCCAAAAAGCTAAAATAAGGCAAAATTAGAAGTCGATGTGTTCTAAGTGGTTTCTGACTTAAATAAACTAAAAATTAAAAAAGTAGAAGTTAAAGCTGTTTGGAGCAGGACCTAGCGACTAACAACAGAGAGGAAGTAGCATCTTTTAGCTACATGCATAGCCACAGATAACTGAAAGTAAAACCACTACCATATAATAAAGAAAAGTGTAGAGCAGCCAAGATTATTGTCTTTTATTACTAAGCACATAGTATGTGACTTCGTTTCTCACTTGTCACACGCTAAGCATCTTGGCAGTAGCTTTTTTTCTTCACCACTTGGTGGTGGTCGAGCAAACCATCGACCCAGAATCTACTTTTTACTTAACCTCGCAAGGAATGGTTCTCGCATGGCGTTCCAACTTAAGTGTTACTAGATGCATAAGCGCGGCGCACGCCGCGCTAGCTACCGTATGGACCAAAGCAAAAGAGACGATAATTCGCAGGGATCTTCATAAAAAAAACAGAGGACAAATGCGTAATTTCGGAAAAATCAAAGGGTTTTTTTTGAAAAAAATCAAGGACTTGTAAGGACTTGTACGTAAATAAATAAGGACCTATACGTAATTTTGGAAACCCGCGGGGCGCTATCCAAAATTTTTTTCAAACAAAAAAACTTGCAGGGACCTTTTCGCGAGGAAAAAGGACCTCTACGTAATTTTCGAAAAACTCAGGGAAATTGCCTCCCCCGGCCGTACGCAAAACCGGCCGCCACGCGCCGGCCGAGGGAGCGCAGGGGCTGACGTGGGCGAGCCTCCGGCCAGGCATTCCGCGGCTCTTCTGGTTCTGGTGATGTCTAGATATGTCTTTCTACTGCCTCTCAATGGATACTCTCCCATTCATTATCGATCCTGTTCTTTTTCAGTTTTTAGTTTTTGCTTTTAACTTTTCTATAATAATTAGCATTTAAATAAAGCGTCTTTTTTAAGATGAGATCTAATAGTTAATTGTAGTACATACTGTACCAACTTTATTTATATCGGTAAAAACCGTATATGAGTTTTTGTTACTTTGTAATCTCTCACACGAACAACCCAACAATCACAAGCCGCAGTCAAAATCTATAAGTCTTAACCAAAAGAATAGACCATCAATGGTTATTTTCAATATTATTTAAAACCGTGAACTAGTGTATCATTTATGGCAACGTACATATCCTGAATTGGTATCCATTGAGCGCAGTAGGTGATCACCGTAGTACGCACCCCTCGTAAACCTCCCAAAACTTAGTCTCCGGTGCCAGCAAGCCACTAGCTGGGTTGATTGTCATTAGCAGGTTAACAGGGTAACATAATCCTCACGATGATCCTATCCACGTAATTACTACGGAGACAAGCGTCACAGTGAGAGCCTTATCCTTTTGACTTTTGGTTTTTAACTTCTTTAAAATTTAAAAAGCTAAATGTCAAAATAGAGTAGTCTCTTGAAACGTTCTCTTCAGACAGTTTTCTGAGCATAAAATCATATATGCTATTTATCTCGATAGCTCTATTATATATTATCATGTCAACAAAACACAAATAAAATTTATTAACCACAACCCAGAAAAAACACTCCCTTACGAGAAATGCACAGAATCGGAGTGGCAATGTATTTCCAACTTCAGCCAGATGTGCCGCGGTGCCTGCATCCATCACCACGTCATGCATACCACGTCATGGCCTATGTCATTCATCACCACGTCGTGGCCCACGTCATGCATCGCCAGCCGGTTCAATGAACAGCCAGCCCATGGTTTCGGCTGCTGAATTTTGTTCCAGTTTCATTCGGTCCACTTGCCAGCGCCAAATAAGGCTCATTTCTTGTATGGCTTCTAGCCAATGACTTCCTTCAAACAACGAAATTTCTTTACGTTCTTTCAAAGCAGTTTATCAGAATTTTAGAAATAATTTATTGATATTTGATTCATTCGTATAAATACTTATGATATGACCAAAAATCATCAACCATAACTATCAGATACAGCCAAAGAAAAGCCATCTTAAACATTGCACAGCTATTTCTTTGGAATATAAGAAGGGAACAAGGGATGGCTCCGCTTCAAACGACTTTACTTCTTTTTTTTTTACTTTTAGCTTATTTAAGTCAAAAGCCACTTGAAACACATCGGTTTATAATTTCAGCTTATTTTGGCTTTTTAGATTTTTGTTTTTTCTTATTTCTTTAAATTGTCCATGATGATATAAGGTTTTTTTCTCAATTTTTTCTATTTTTTCTCATTTTTCTTAGAAAATCTAATAACCGATACAATGTAATTTTTAACTAAAAGTCAAAACTATAAGCTTAAATGAAAAGCTAGTTAGAACACCACTTTCTAGATTTCAAGTGAAGCATAGTCAAAAAGCCTGAATAACCGATAGGCCAGTAGCTAGAAGGTTCCACGAAGCATCTCACAAAAGGAGGAAAAGAAACCGGTCGTAAGGAAAAAAAATACTCCTAAATCGGGATTATTTTTTTATTTTGGCTTATATTTTTTAGCTACGGCTTATAACGTTTGGACTGTTTGTGAAAGAAAATACGAAGTAACAGAAACTCACATGTGGTTTAAGCCAATATAAATAAAATCACTACAGTTTGTACTACAATAAACTTGTTTAAAAGTTAGTTACGGTAGAAAACATGAAAAGTAACTTTTAGAATCCGAAAAGAAGAGGCCTGATGACGCCACCACCGCTTGCACGACAGCATAGCTAATAATGAATTCAGCCCTGCTCCAAACGGTTTCACTTCTGGTTTTTGGCTTTCGGCTTATTTAAGTCAGAAGCTATTTGAAACGCATTGGCATCTAATTTTGGCTTATTTTGGCTTTTCTAGCTTTTGGTTTTTCTTTTTTCCCCTATTTCTTTGTATTGTCCGTGACGATATAATGATTCTTTTCAATTTTTCTCGATTTATTTCTACTTTTTTTCTTATTTTTTCTTAGAAAAAGTTAATAGTTGTTACAGTACAATTTTAACCAAAAGTCAATAACTAAAGAAATAAACCAGAAGTTTAAGCACTTTAGAGCGGCCCTTCATCTGGACTCTGGATCGTCCGTGATCGAGCTCTTTGGTCCATGTGAATAGTTGACACTTTGTAGTTTCGTGTGCTTACTCATCTTTCGTTACAAGAATAATGGATAGATGGCAGACGCATCAACATGCCCTTTCTCAAATTGAATATGTTTTGACCTACAGTTTATTTTTGTCGCCGGTTCAGATCCATAACGCCCAGCTGTAGCTATAGTGACCAACAATGATATACGAGAGGAGAAACGAATGAACTTACTCCGAATCCTATGGACAACATTTTGATTTCTGATGGAAGGACGGCATTATTGAGGATTCTTAGGAGGGGAATTACCCACAAATGTTTTACCAAACCGACCCCAATCCTTAGCGGGGTGCGGTGTTATGCCTCTTGCCCGTCACCTTGTTTTCTAAGGGCACGTAGGTGTGTATCAAATTTCCGGTAAGACTCTTAAGCTACAAATATAGAAGATACTCATAAATTATGTACAAAAAAAATCATTAGAATAAAGATCGCTGATTTGTCCTCCCTTATATACCTTATGTCGTTTATTCATCTACTTTTGATCTTGCTAATTACCTAGTTGATCTTATTCTAGTTATGATGATTGGTTGGACACACATTACGTTTACCAAAAGGTCGTGTTAGGTACCTCTGTCGGGATGAGCAGTATTGTTCGATTTTCCCACGAAAGATGTGTTAGTACAGTGGTTGGCTGATTGCCACTTGCTTCTACTAGGTGGCCATACATAGAGATTGGACATGTGCCGGGCCGTACTGACACGGGCTGGCATGCTTTGGGCCAAGGCGTGCCATGCCGTCTTGGCCCAGCCACACCACCGTATCATGCTATGTCAGTTCACCTCGCCTTCGGTCATGCCCAGCCACGGTCCAAAGCCCGTCATGCTGTGCCAGTCCTAGCCCAGTCCTAAGTAACTATAGATGATGGAGGCGGCAATATCCATCATCTTCATTTCTCTTGTCCCCACCTTGTTGAAAAACAAGTTAAAATTGAATTAGTTGCATAAAGACATCACTATACCACAACCAATCTGTAGCGTCAGATAACGGTCGCTAAAACGTAATATTAACGTCCAACCATCGGTCGCTATAAATTTGTAACAAATCATCGGTCGCTATTTTTACATGTATCGACGGAACATCGGTCGCTACATATATTTAGCCGTTTACGTCAAACAATCGGTCGCTAAAAACAAATGCTAGAGTCAAACGATTGGTCGCTATAGCCCATTTTCATTTTTGGCGTGCTCAGCCTAGCCCACTCGTGCGCACTGAAATTAGCGCGGCCAGTCAGTGTCACCCAAAACCCTATCTCCAGCACTTACCCACCCCAGCAGCCGCATCTCACACCCAGCAGCCACCAGTTGCGCGCATCTCGTCTGGGCTGCCGCCGCCGCTGCCGTCCCCGCCGGCGCCCGCGAGCTCCGTCCCTGTCGCCCGCATCTCACCTCTTCACCAGCGCTGCCCGCGAGCTCGCCGTCCCCGCCGTTGCAGCTGCCGTCCCCGCCGTCGCGGCCGCCGTCAAGCCGTCGCGGCCGCCGTCAAGCCGTCGCGACCGTCGTCCAGGCCGCCGTCCCCGCTGCGCGCTCGCCGGTATCGCCATACTCGCCCGAGCCGCCGCAGCCGTCGTCCCCACCCGGCCCGTCGTCGCAGCCACCGTCCCCTCTGAGCGTCCCCGAGCAGGTATTGGTTCTCTTCCCTTCCATCCTGTCCGCTGCTCCCTTCCCCTCCTATCCCCTCTCGGCATTGGTCCCTTTCCCAGGCTTCCTTGGATGCACGCACAGCAGGTTAGCATGGAGGCATTACTTGTTTTTTTAGACTAGATGGAACCCTGTGTGAACGATGTCGCCTGCATTTGATTGCACATATATACTGTGTCAAAAAAAATAGCATGGTCAGTGATTTTTGTGTGGCTTGAATGGAAATACTGAGAACAACAGAAGTATGCAATTTATCCCCTTACAGAAATAAACAATTTTGGATTTTGTTTCTTATCAATGCTTGTCCCTAGGATGACAAAAGAGCAGAATGATCAACCTAAGACAAGGAAAAAGGTTTTGTAAGAACTTTGTTGTTAGTGTTTGCATATTTCATGACAAGTATTTAATTATGCCACCATGTTACTTGCAGAGAACTCACACAGTTGTTGCTGAAACGGAAGCCCGTAATTTGCGCCCAAGGCCACCAAGAAATTCTGTTGAGAATGCAAATGAGGAGATTGATGAAGATCTGGATTGTGAACCAAATGGAGATTTTTTATGTGCCATTCTAGATACAGATGTTCAGACTAGCCCACGCAAGAAAAGGGGAGGGAGGGGTATCACTAGAATGGAAGAAGTATTTGCAAGGACACCTGATATGGCAAAAGTGAAAATAAATCTTAATGAATGTGGTCAGCCTGTAGGGTCACGTTCTAGGGAGCTTGCTAGTGTTATTGGTTGTTTGGTGAGGAAGATATCAGTTCAGTGTTCTGATTGGAGGCTTGTTGATGTTAACAAGAAGAGTGCACTTTGGAACGACATAAAGGTAATTTATGGTGTTATGCATTCAGTTTTCAGCTGTAATCTTAATTTATGGTGTTATCTGCTAGAAAACTGCAATTATGTATTTTCCCATGGAAAAATCAGGCTAAATATGATATTCATGCTGATGGAAAGAATTGGGTTTTAAAAACTGCTGGAAATAAATGGAAGGACTTTAAGGCACATTTGAAGAAACAGTATTTTGATGACAAATTAACAGATGAGCAACTGAAGAAAATGTATGGTGATAGAGTTAATGACAGTGATTGGGCGTATCTTGTAACTCATTGGATGTCTCCCGACTTTGAAGTAAGGCTTGTTGATATTAAAATCTTATTATATGCTTGTGGAACTTGTATACATCTATTTGTGCATAATCTAATAATTTCTCACTTAGGTTCGCACGGAAATTGCCAAAGCGAATCGTGCTAAGTTGGCCATACATCATACATCAGGCACCAAGAGCTTTGCTCGTTCTAGACATGAATTGGTATAGTTATCTTTTTTCACTATCTTACATAGGTATTTTCTGCAGATTATTTATACTGAAAGCTAAAACACTTTGTAGGGTCATGAGCTAGGACGCCCTCCTCGACGAGATGAAGTATATATCAAAACTCATACAAGAAAAAATGGTGTTCCTACACAGAATGCAGAACCAATCATTGTAAGTTTTCATGCATTTTTGCTGAATTGTGGTAGTTAATAATGATGGTGTGTAAACATTGATCTCCCATTCATGTAGAACAAACTTAAAGAAATTGTTGAAGCCCGCCCAGAGTTGAAGGAAAGAACAATTGAACAGGGCGATGCACTTGCTGCTGCTTGTGGTGCAAAGGAGCCAAGAGGGCGTGTGCGAGCTTTGGGTCTAGGACCAACTCCTCAAGATGTTGGTATAACAGGATTGAAGTGTTACCCATCTACAAGATTTCAAATGGAAGTTTTGGCCCGTAAAGAAGCTGAACAACGCATAGCTGAACTGGAAGAGCAAATGAAAAGGCAGGAGGAAAGGCATGCAGAGGAAAGGCAAAATTTATCTAGTTAATAGTTCTAATTCACGCCACCATGTGGTATAATACTATAACAATACATCAGCTAGTTATTTTGGCCTCTTAATACCCTATGCAGATTTATCTCATTATTGCTTCCATTTGTTTGTAGAGCCCAAGGTCTACAGAAAATGTTGATGCACATCATCATGATGCTCATTTCGAAGAAGATGAAGATTGTGGAGATAATGAAGACCATGACGCATGTCCCGAGGAGGGTGAATATTTGTTTGCACGGAGGCGTCTTGCAGCCCATACTATGCAGTTTCATCAACATAGCCCCACTAGTGCAGCCCATACAGTGCAGACCCATGCAACCTCACCCCATCAGTGCACCCCCAACGATACAGCCCCTGTTGCGCAGCATCATGCACCCTTGTCCAGTCACCGCTTCCCCAACAATGCAGCCCCTACAGTCCAGCATGGTGCAGCACATGAAGAGCAGCCCCATGCAACCTCATCCCGTCAGTGTATCCCCAGCAATGTTCTTCCTGCAGTCCAGCCTGATGCAGCCCATGAAGTGCAACCCGATGCAGCAAAACAAGCAAAGACAGTGCAACCCCAGGTTGGAATGAATGTGATTATATGAAGTGGTGAGATCCGATGCACGTGTGGCTCTGGGAACAATTATTTCAACAAATCCTAAAACCATTATTGGAGGTGTAGCTCTTGGAAAGCAATATTGTGAAGTTGTTGTGAATCATGTGCTGAAAAGGGACGCAACTCTGCCTCGCACTTATCCTGGTGTGGAAAAGATGGCTGATGCTCATAGGTTGTCGATTGCATGGCCATACAATAGAGTAATAAACTATCCTTGTCATCGTTTCTTGTTTTCTCATATATGACAAATGGTCAAACTTATAATTTCTTATATTTGTGACAATTGAAGGTTAAGCAGCAGGCATCAAAATCGGTTAGGAAGGCATCAAAATCGCCTCAAGGTGTTTCAGGTATGTTATTCTTAGGTCACTTATCTCCTCTTGTGACAGTTCAAAGGTTAGCAAATTTTATGATGCTGATTAGAGCCTATACTCTGTTGTTTTTACACTGACTTGTAGCAGGGGGAGAGAAGAGCTAGAACTCAGGTGGGCAGTCTATATGTGATTTATACCTTTTTCTGTTGAGGTTGGTCAGTGTTCTGTTTTTATCTTTTTCAAGCTTGCATGCAAACTGTTGATTGGTGACTAGTAGGGAAATTGCATGTAACTATACAAATTCTGATGGTGATAATAATCATTTGAGCTTGCACTAAAAAATTGATAAATATTTTCGTAGTTTTCAGTGGCTCCACCTCTTCCTTTTATAATTCCACTTGGAGGTTGTTGACCTTCAGTACTCTTTTCCTTGTGATATGATAAATAAGCCACTGTGACATGCTAGCAATTGGCCTGTTTTATTTCGAGTGTCCTCTTCTAGATATCAGTACAAAATATGTTATTTGCTTGTGTTTTAACTAATTCTTTGGTGCAAGTAGTTGACAAATAAACGATGCTTTCTTTTTTATGATTTGCAGGAGGTTACATAGATCTAATTTAGATTCTTACAAATTGTATATAAGCAATGCTTTCTTATGTATGATTTGCAGGAGGTTGCGTAGATCTATTTTAGATTCTGACAAATTGTATGCAATCTCAGCACATTTGGCGTAAGCTTTAAATTTTCAGACTAGTTGCCTGTCTTATATTGCCAATCCCAAAGTAGGGATACTTCACAACTTGTATGCAGTTAAAAAGAACCAAATGACAGTGATATCTTTGACTCTCCAGTCTTGATCATTTCAGTGCCTGCTAAACTATGCACCTTCATGCAGGTTACTTATGCTTTGTATTAACTTGCACTGCACTTTACGTTGATCTGAATTTATCATCTCCTGTTCCTATCAAACCTGTTGTCTACCTCGGCTCCACATGTTCAGACTTCAGACTGAACTCTTTGTTTGGTTGGCTACAGTGTAATGAAAAACACTTTGTTTGGTTGGCTGGGGTATCGTTTTCCATTCCCTTCAGTGTTCGGTTAGGGACAAAGTGCTTAGAGTTTTTCTGATCTGTGCATGCAAGCTAGTCATCTTTGAATATGAATATAAACTGCAAGGTCATCTTTATTTGTATTTTTTTACCTATGTAGGTCTCATCATTAACTTCATGTGTGTACTGTGTTGTTGTGTTCAGGTGGAGGGAGGCCTTGGAGGTGTACATGATGCTGGATAATGTCACCAGGAAGCCAACATATGACATTTTGCTTTTGATAAGATGGAGATGAGGCATTTTGTAGTGAATCTAGTTAGATTGTGCAAGCAAACATATGACTTGTGCCTGCCATTTGACCTAGCTAGGTTGTATGTGTGCTTTTCCTTTTGTAATGATGACCTGTCATGGATCAAGATGATAGAACTAATTGATGTATTGCTAAATGTTGGCTTCAATGAAGACTTGAGAGATACCTTTATCTAATATAATGTGGTTAGTGTTGTGGGCAGCTATGGATTACATATGTATGTGGTTGATGAATAATGTGACATGTTATGGATGTTTATTAGGTTTGAAATCTGGTTAATACGAAATTAATATTATATATAATTGTGCCAGTTCATAGCTACTGATTATTGGTTGCTAAAAAGTTTGATATCATCAAACCATCGGTCGCTAAAACATGTAACAGATGATCGGTCGGTATAAATACTAGCATCCAACTATCGGTCGCTATAAATCCTATCGGTCGCTATAGGCTTATAGCGACGCCACTTACAGCGACTTATACATCGGTCGCTATAAATTTATAGCGACCGATCATCGGTCGCTATAACGGCTTATAGCGACCGATTTGGAGTCGCTACAGATTGGCTGTGGTATAGTGCATGGGCATGTAAATATTTCCAAAAAAGTGAAATTTTATTGATATTTTACATGTACAATGTTACTGTCTTGTTAAAAACCTTACACTCCAGAGTGGGGTTATTCGAGTAAGAAAAAAGTGTAGTAACAACATGCGTAAATACTAATTATAACAATATGCATACATACTAACTACTCATCAATGCCCAGATCGTTCATGCATTCGAGGTCAGTTGACGTTGTTGCTGCTCTTTAGCTAATTTCCAGTTCTTGGTGTATGTGTTTGCCTCCACCATTCTAGGGATGAGGGATGATCTCCTTTCTTCAATTATTCTCTCTATCGTGCTGAGCGTCGCTTCTAAAGAGATAGTGGACACTAGTACCAGTACCAGGAGAACATCCCGTATGAAATATGACAACACAGATGTTCTTCCACCACTCGAGCAGTCTATCTTGCCTCTGCCACCAATGGAAGGAACCCCTTTTAATAGTATAGCTAAAAGAAAAATAAGCCCTAAACTAACAGTACGGTCTAACTAGTACATACATCAGAAAACATCCTTAACTTCATTTATATTATTGCACTTCAAATTTTCATACAATTAACAATATTGATATCGTATTAGTCTAGATAATCCAGTGTTCATCAAACACCAAAACTCGAAAACTATTGGGGCCTAGGTACTTTACACTGAAATGAAAATTTAAATGTGTAGTTTTGCAATAGTTTTGACAAACTACATGTAGCTTTGCAAATTTTAATCATACCAATATAAATAGCCATTGAGAGTAAATTAAGGCATATCATTTTCTCTGAGACGTAGAAATTCCCACAGATAACCTAAAAAACTGGAAATTATCTCGTTGGTTAAGTAAAAAGGGTTTGCACTATTAAATTTGTGGAGCTTAATTTTAATTCCGCAAATTAAGTATGTATATACTAGACCAGTTACAATTGGTGCTGAAAAGTGATTCAGCAACCGAGGAACATTAAAGCATTGTACACTTGGGGTTCAAAGGGCGTCAAGCAAATCATACACTCTAGTGTGTCAGGTTTTATGAAGTAAGTCATGGCTACTGTCTCTTCCTTCTTATCATGCTGCATGTTAGGCTTGGAGTGTGTGATTTGCTTCATACCCTTTGAAGCCCAACACGCAGCATAATGAGGAGGAAGAGACACCAGCAATGACCTACTTCATAGAACTGGACACACTAGTGTGTGTGATTTACTTCATACCCTTTGAAGCCCAAGCGTACAATATTTTAATGTTCCTCTTGTAGTTGTTGAGAAATACCAACATAAGTAGCTTGATTACTTTCGAGAAGAATTTGTGGACAATTGGTTATCTTTATGTTGTCTTAGTATATATTATTGCTACAAGTTCTATTTGGATGGCATGTTAGTATTGCAAAGAGACCATGTAGCAATAATATACACAAGACGACAAAAAGAGAACCAATTGTCCACAAATTCTTCTGGAAACTACTTAGGTTGCTCATGTTCGTATTTTTTAACAACTACATTAAAAATATTAAAGTACATAAAAATAACCATGTGCCAATGTTTATGCTCATAGCTCATTATAATTAGTTTTTTTGTAAGAGAGATGATGTCTGCACAGCCATGCTGCCATCATCGATGTCGTCGAATGCGTCTGACGTATTCTCAATTTTTTTAGAAAATTTTCCCACAAATTATCGTCTCTTTTACTTCGGTCCGTATGGTAGCTAGCGCGGCGTGCCGCCACGCTTACGCTGCTAGTATATAATCAAGAGACAACAATCCGAAGAATACCCTGTAGGCCTGCACTGTACGCGTTTCTATGTTAATTATTTAAAATACAACAATCAACATGTGCAGGTTAACTTATATTGTATGCATGATTGCTAGCTCGACCGGCTCACTGGAATATTAATTGCTTAACCAAAAGATTTAATTTCTTATTTTTTTTGCCTAATCTAATTCGGTTAACTTGCATCCGGTGGCAGATCTAAAAGTGCTAACTGTTGAGGAACCGTCGCTGCCGACCAGTCTGATCGATTTCTCTGCTTATGCAAAACAAGATCAATCTACAGAAGACAGGGAATAGTAAATTGAAACACAGGGAGGCAGAGAGAACTCCTGGTCTTTCTTTATTGCTTTTTTCTGATTCTATATACAAAATTGCCAATAGTGCTCCCTATTTATAGTCTAATTGTGATGTGTCCACCATGGGCCAAACCTTCAAGCCCAGCCTAGGTTTCCTAACACTCTCTCTTGGTTACTCATCCGACATGTTCATGTCTCATCAAAATTTCATAAAAATCCAGTGGGAAAAATTTGAAAAAAGAGTACATGATACATGTTATGCTGTGTTGCACGAATTGCCTCATTAAAAACCTTGGCCAAGAAACATCAGGAAACTCGTCAAGGGAAAAAGAGTAAAATCCACCCAATTTCGTTCAATCTTCAGGACTTATTCTTTGGGTACTCGATCTTCATGATCAAGATTTAATAATGGGCTTGAGAAAATTTTCCTCCTGAATTCTATACTTCTCTAAGTCTTATCATTCTAATTCTTCGTACGCATCTTTTAAAACTAGATGCAGGGAGTGACTTAGCGAATAAATCTACCAGATTCTCACATGACTTAGTATGCAGTACCTTATTCTCGTCCATCTTTTGCAATTCATGAGCATAGAAGAACTTGGAGTTGATATACTTTGTGAGATGACTCTTCACGTAGCCCGTATGTACTTGTACAACACAAGCTGCATTATCTTCATAGATAATTGTGGGAGCTTGCACAATATTCATCCCACATGATTGCTGGATGTGGTGAATCATTCGTCGGAGCCAAGCACATTCTCGTGCGGCTTTATACAATGCTATAATTTCTGAGTGGTTCGTCGAAGTCACTACAAGACGTTGCTTAGACGATTTCCAGGATATTGTAGTTCCACCACATAATAATACATAGCCTATTGGCGACCTTGCGGTATGCGGGTCCGATAGGTACCCAACATCTACATAACCAATTAAGTTCAGATATTGATTATTTCTGTAAAATAATCCAAGGTCCTTACTTCCTTAAAGGTATCGGAAGATGTCCTTTATTCCCTGCCAATGCCTTTTGGTAGGTTCTGCACTATACCTTGCTAACAGGTTTACGGCAAATGTGATGTCCAGTCTAGTGTAGTTTGCTAAATACATACGTGCTCCTACTGCACTTAAGTACGGGAATTTCGGTCCCAAGACTCCTTCCCTTTCTTCCATGGGTCGGTATGGATCTTTTTCTTGCTGTAAAGACCTCCCAATTATCGGTACTTTCAATGGGTATGCTTTCTCAAAGCCAAACCTTTCTAACACCTTCTGGGCGTAGGCCGACTGATGTACTAATATTTCTTCAGGGACATGCTCAAGCTGCAAGCCTATACAGTATTTGGTTTTACCCAAATCTTTCATTTCAAATTCTGACTCCAGGTAAGAACTTGCTTCTTTTATGTCTTCTATTGTCCCGATGATATTCAGATCATCTACATATACTGAGATTATACAAAATCCATTCTGGGATCGTCATATAAATACACAGGGACAATCTTCATTGTTCATGTAGCCTTTCTTGCATAGAAAGTCGCTTAAGCGATTATACCACATCCTTCCTGATTGCTTGAGTCCGTATAGTGATTTCTTGAGCTTCACACTACACAGATTTCTATTTGCTCTATCTTGGTTCGGGATGGGGATACCTTCAAGTATCTTCATATAAATCTCCGAATCCAAGTTTCCATGAAGGTATGCAGTTATCACATCCATCACTTTCATTTCTAGATTCAAGTTTACTGCCATTGAGATCAAATATCTAAAGTTATTCCACTCATGACTGGGTAGTAGGTTTCTTCATAATCAACTCTTGGACGTTGAGTGAAACCTTGTGCTACCAGCCTTGTTTTATATCTTACAACTTCATTTCTTTCATTTATCTTTCAAACAAATACCCACTTATACCTTACAGGGTGCACATGGGGAGGTGTGCGGCATTCGGGTCCAAACACCTCTCTTTTGTTTAGAGATAATAATTCAGTTTCTATTCCTTCTTCCAATCTTCCCAATCTGATCTTTTCTTACATTCAGCGAGCGATGCAGGCTCGGGATTAAGATCGATGATTGTTGCAATTTTCTTTGCAAAGTAGATATCAACATTGGCTGTTGTCCTATTCATGGACTCTCCCGTGTGCACATAATCTATAGTTATTTCTTCATGAGTTGCTTCTTCTGGAGCTTCTCCTTGCTCATCGCTTCTTCCAATTGCGGTGGCAAGTCCCTTTAGTTTTTCGGCTCCGATGTGTGCGCACACATACATGCTGATTTCTTCTTCCATGGGATGTTCAGATCTGACATGCCCTTTTCTGAAGGTGTCATACTAATGCCAGGTCTCAACTGGATCCCCTTCCGGTTCTGGGGAACTTCAGTGATCGGCTGTGACAAGTCCTTCTTATCCTTCTTCACCAGGCGTCCTCAGTACTTAGGATTCGAGGGGCTAGAGTTCTCGTCCTTTTATTCTGAGGCCTCTAGACGGGATTAGGTATACCTTCTGTTTTCTTTGGTATTTCAACCCTCTCTGGTGCATTGCGTGCAGGCACATGCGACTTGGTCACGCTCTTCATATCACTAAAGTGGTCAGGCAGTTGATTTGCTAATATTTGTAAATCAACGATCTTCTGGACTTCTCTATTTGTTTCACTAGTGTGCGGGTCATGTGCATGAATTCCTGTGGCTTGCCTCGTAATTTCCCGATATTTTTCATCAAGGGGTTGATTTCCTCCCCCTAATGTTGGGAAATTATCCTCATCAAATATACAATCAGTGAAGCGGGCGGTATGCAAATCTCCTGTCATGAGTTCTAAATACCTGATTATGGATGCAGTCTCATAACCAACGTATATCCCAGTTTTTCGGAGAGGACCCATTGCAGTACGCTGTGGAGGGGGTATAGGTACATAAACCTTACATCCAAACCTCCTGAGATGAGAAATTTTCGGTGCTAACCCTTACGCTAGTTGCATAGGTGAATGGATGTTGTAGGCCGATGGTCTAAAGTTGATGAGATTTGATGCATGTAGGACCGCGTGTCCCCAACATGTAGTTGTCAAATTACAATTCTGCAAAAGAGGTCGGGCAATAAATTTAATTCTCTTGATTAATGCCTCTGCTAAACCATTCTGGGTATGGACATGTGGTACAGAATGCTCAACTGTAATTCCCATCGCCATGCAATAATCATCAAATGCCTTTGAAGTAAATTCTTTGGTGTTGTCTATTCTGATGGACTTTATGTGATGATGAAGGAAAATATTTCTGATGCGAATTATCTGCGAGATCAGCTTTACGAAAGCATGGTTTCTCGTGGACAATAAACCTATGTGCGACCATTTCGAGGAAGCATCGATAAGCACCATGAAATATTTAAATGGTCTTAAAATTGGCTGAATGAGACCGTAAATGTCTCCTTGAATGCATTCCAGGAATGTAGGGACTTCATCCTTCACTTTCAGAGCAGAGGTTCTAGTAATTAATTTCCCGGTGGCACATATAGGGCACATAAAATCTTCGTGATTTGGGAAATTCTTTACATTAATATTATGCCCTTAGAAATTGTTGATTGTATTTCTCATCATCCTAAGACCTGGATGGCCTAATCTGTAATGCCAGAGACACAAGAGTTCAGAGCTTCTAAATACTGTCTTCAAGGTTGTATAGGCTGCAGGTGCCTTGATGTTAGTGTAGTATAGCCCAATTTCTAATGAAGTTTTTCTAATACCCTTTTTCCATTTGCTTCGCGCTTCGTAATGAGCAGGTATTCCTTACCGTACTCTTCTTCAGTCTCAGCGTGGAAACCATTGACGTGAATATCCTTAAAATTTAGGAGAGTTCTAGTCGATTCTGGGTACAATAAGGCTTTTTGAATGACCAAAGTTGTGCCTATTGGGAGTATAATTATGGCTCTTGCTGAACCTATTATACAAGAATCACTACCGGCGATTGTTGTAAGGCAGTCAGCATTCTTACTAGTCGATTGGAAATACTTCATCTCTCTTAAGATGGTATTCGTTGTGGCGCTGTCGGTTAAGCACACTTCCTCCATAAGGCACCACACGCGTTCTAATATATGGTATTTTATTAATATGTATTAGAAGGCAATCAACACATAAATAAAATACTTCAATATCAAAACATATCATGCCATTATAAACTGAATAAATGAATGAATTATTCAAATATCATCCAACCATCACGAGAAAATAAAGTTGCTAAAGTACCATCCATGCAAGTTCTAACTTGTACTTTCACTTAAAAATAAATGACAATTAACGTCTAAATGCATTATGTGCATTAGACTGAATCTGCTAAGAAATCAAAGACTTCGTCTGCTATTTTCTCGGGGGTGATATGCTCTTCGAGAGAAATCATGGCGGTGGCTGCTGTTAGGTCAAAGGGGATGCTGCTGTTGGGATGGTCTCAACCTCCATCAGCGTAGGCAGCTGCTCAGAACTTTCCCCCTCAACAAATGCAAAGTGGATTTCATGTTGCCCTTTGCCATCATTCTTCTTCTGGGCTTGGAAGGCATCAATGACATGCTGCGGCTCTTTTACAGATCCGCAACCATGCCCCCATTTTCCATACTTGTAGCAGGATTGGTCATGCTGGCCATAAGCCTTGCCATTTCGCTTTGGCTTGCTTGTCTTATTCTCATATGGAGTATCTGACTTGCCTTTTTGGGCTACGGCCTTACCCTTCCTTTCTCTTTTCTTCATCAAGGGCTTTCGCACCTTGTAGCTCCCGACGTTGGCTTCACGGCCAGCGGAGCCCCCATGTGGCTGTGTGACGTAGTTCTTGCAGAGAACTTCGTCCTGAGCCTCTGCAACCTGCATCATATCAATCAATTCAGCATACTCCTTGTAGCCATCTTGACGATAATTGCGTGCGGATTACACTGCATTGGGGTGGAAGGTGGATAGGGTCTTGTCAATTTTCTGCTCATCTGTAATCTACTTGCCACAAAGTTGAAGATTGATACAAATCCTATGTAAGGCAGAATTGTACTCCCCGACCGTCTTGAAGTCGACAAACCTCAGTTGGATCCATTCTTGCTCTGCCTACGGAAGAATGGTGTGTTTTAGCCTCTCAAATCGCTTCTTAAGTGCAGTCTAGAGTAATAGCGTGCTCTTCACTACCATGTACTCATTCTTAAGAGTGAGACAGAGATGATGCTTGAGGAAGTGAAGTACCTGATCATTTTCCTTATGGGTGGCGTGCCAATCCCAATAGCAGCGCGGAGTTTCTTGGCTCCAAGTACTATGTCGACATCGGGACCATAAGTCAGATAGTTTTGGCCATGCTGGGCCAGCTCCTCGAACTCCCGGTTTGTGATGTCAGTCATCTACATATGCATGAAAAGAATAAATAAGTTTACTGCCGGTAAACATGCATGGAATAAAATTTACTTTAGGTAAATAAATGGTACAAAAGATTCTCGTAATGTTTCAAAATTTTCTATGCATTTTTAATAAAGTTTACTGCTAATTTCGATGATTAAAGGCATTTTAAATAATTACGATTAATCAAAAACAGTAAATAAATACAAAAAACATAAAAAATAATAATGACATAAATAAAAATGCTTCAAATGCTAAAAATAATTTAAAATCTGAATTCTAGAGGCCATTTTATGCTAGAATATGAATTTTTAGTGAATTCTGCAATTTTCGAGGGCTTATACGCAAATTTTCGGTTCAGAGAAAATTTGCGCATAATTTTCTGATTTTTCGAGGGTATTTCTGCAAAATTTGGGACCCACCTGAAAGTTCTGGAGCCCTTCTGTAATCTTCATAATTTCAGGGGCTTTTCTGCAAAATCGCTGGCGCCTCTGTCCGGGCCGTGCTGTCGGCCCAATTAGCGTTTTCGGCCCATCCGGCTTGCCCGGCCAGCACCAAAAGCAGTAGGGGTAGGGTTTCCCCTTACCCCGTTCACACAGCGACGGCAGCCTAAGCTTCGGCTCAGGCGGGAGCGAGGCGACGATGGCCGGCAGAGCTGGCAGTGCGGCAGTAGATCTAGCTTCGGGCCGTGCTAGCGACGATGGATCCGGCGGCGCTTCGGGGCCAGCGGATCCTCGGAAGCGACGGCGGATGGCGCTTTGGGCGCGGAAGCCAAGTGGGCGGCCTCCTCGGGCGCGACGACTGGCGGCGCGTTCGGGCGCGGAAGCCGAGCGGGCGGTCTCGGGCGCGAGGATTTTCTTTTTTTCTTTCTTTTTTTCAATCTATAGTGCAATCAACATCTACTCTGTGATGTAATCTACCGATCGACATTGTGCCCGTGACTTCAAGTCTACTCGCAGTAGATTAGGGCGGATTTGCACTGTAGAAAATAATCTAGAAAGCGAAATCTTCGAATTTAGGGCGATCTAGATACAAACAATTCAATCTACTAATGCTTTGATGATTACCTTTGATTCATCAGAGCGATTAGTGCTGATAATGTGTTGAGGAACCGTCGCTGGCGACGAATCCGATCGATTATTCTGCTTATGCAAAACAAGATCAATCACAGAAGACAAGGAATAGTAGATTGAAACACAGCAAGGTATGGAGAACTCCTGGTCTTTTTTATTGCTTTCTTTCTAATTCCGTATACAAAATTACCAACATTGCTCTCTATTTATAGTCTAATTGTGAGGTACCCACCATGATCCAAGATTTCAAGCCTAGATCTAGGTTCCGTAACACTAACGAATTGGTGTGGGAATCCGAATTCCCCCGCAAAAGAAAAGGACCTAATCTATCAAGCCGTACTAACTGTCCTGCCCAAAAGCCGCCATAAAGGCCATGAGCGTGCCGGCCACTGCAACCAGCAGGATCAAGATGTTGTAGAGGCTGCTTGCACGGGCGATGAGCACTTCAACTTTCATTGTGACGATCAGCATTAGATTGAGCCCGATGGCCATGATAAGGAACAGCAAGATCCAGAGGGCAGTGACCGCCAATACAAAGCGATTCGAGCTCATCCACTTGGAGTAGCTGCCGAAGAACAAGCTGGTCAGGCCACTGCCAGTGACTATCACCGCAGAGTAGTTACAGATATCCTTAAGATCTCCCGCACCCACATCTTTTCCGGAGCAGCAGATGGCCACGACGAAGATGAGCAGGAGTACAGGAATGGCGACGGCGTAGAACTTTGTGAGCGAGATGAGGAACAGGAAGGCCATCACCTGCAAAGAGACGGAGGAGATGCAGGCCAGCGCGTAGATCCACCTGAGCGAGAGCTTGAGCACGCACCGATCTTTAACAAGGGCGACCGTGCTGGTGATGAAGGCAAGGTACAAGAAGAAAGCGGCCGCCTTGGCGATCGGCGTGTTCCTGGCCTGCGGCGGCGCGCCCACCAAGGACGCGCCGAACACCATGCTCAGTATGAATCCCATGTTCTCCTTTAAGAATTGGTTCAGCTGCTCTTGCTCATCAGTGTCACTCTCACGGCCGCCTGGGAGTGGGACTGGGTTGTCGTCCGGCGGCTGCACAGGCATTGTCATGTAAAATTTTATAGATCAGCGCGTAGAAATCCAAAACACTGTGAACCAAATCGAGCGATTAATTATGAAGAAAGACTCTACTACAATATAAACCAAGCGCAGTGAGAAAATCAATTAGGAAAGACCATATATATGACCCGCAAATGATTGGATCAGTTTGTCCGCTCGATCGATAATATATCTAGTATCAAGCAACAATAATATATAGCTGACAGAGCTTGAGCCCAAATAGAAAAGGGGCCATCTCCTAATAGAGATTGAATTGTAGAAGAAAGAGGTGCCCAGTTTCTAGTCTAACCACTTGCTAAACCAAATATTATGCACTGCTTTCTTTCTTCAAAGGGTTGCAAAATTGAAGGCGAGGCCAGGGCTCATGTTGGCCCAGGGTTACAAATTTCGTCCGAAATTTCGTGAAATGGATGAAATTTTGTCCCTTTTGGTACCAGTGAAACAGTTTTTATTCGGCTGAAATTTGGCCGAATTTGGCTCCATTTAAAATTTGCTCAAATTTTGGTTAAATTTCATAAAAAATTTGATTTTTTTCGTCCGAATTTTTTGCTTCCGAAAGATTTAACACTGTGATGTCCTCGACAAAGCTCCGCCCCTGCTAAGAACACTAGAGTTGTTGATGGGCAAATAACAGTACATCTAGGGGTGCAGGGCCCCCAAATCTGGTCACGTGCTCCGGTGTCCCATCCTGCCCTTGCCCGGTGGCCCCATTGGCTCCGACGACGACATCACCGGTTCCGGGGGCAGCTGCTTCCCGGTGATCTTCCTGTGCATCAAGCGCGATGAGTTAAGCAAATAAAAAGAAGAAGACGAACCATGCAAGGAGAGGAAAACCTAGCAGCATGCAGCAGAAGAATGGTAACAGTACTGATTGATCCGATCGAGTAGCTAGCTAGCTCATAAATTACTAATAGTTTCTAGGCAAAGAAAGAAATAAATGTTTCGGTCGCCGGGCGTGCTAAGTAAATATATGTTGCGTACCAGTTTGGTGAGCATCCGCCGGCTTCAACGAACGGCTGGGATCGTAGGAGTAGCAGAGGTTGGAGTGAGCGTGTCTATTTATTTATTTATTTATTTATTTATTTATTTATCGAGGCTATAGCTGATTATAGGTATCCAGCTGTCGTTGGTATGAATCCGGATAGTAAATTTAGAGGCACCCCTAGTTAGATGTAGAAACCACCGAGAGTACGAAGGGACTCAAGGAGAAACACATAACCATCAAGTGCATTTAATATGAGAGCTAGGGTTACAAAATTGGCTTCCCTTCTCCATTACATGGGGTCCTATTTATAGAGGGAGAGGAGAAGGCAAGTTACAAGATTGCCATTAGAGCCTAGTCTACTTATAGGAGTATTTGCGTAATTTGCCTCATATGGCCCCACCATGTCTGAGACTCAGGGGCCGGTCCTGGACTCTTCTAGGGTTAGTCTTGCGTACCTCGTTCGGAGTTGGCCCCAGACCCTTCCAGAGTTGGTCGAACTTGCGTACCTCGTCCGGGGTTGGTTTTGGGACTTGGCTCAAGATAGATGCTGCTAGGCCCCACTCATTTTAGCTTCTGGCTTCTGACTTATTTTTTACTATTTATAAAATTCGTCTTTTTCTGAACTTTTGGCTTTTTTGAGCTTTTTTTCCCCATTCTTTTTTTTCCGTATTCGTTTGCATTGTCTGTGATAAGCTAGCATATTTTTCTATTTTTAAATTTTTAAATTTAATTACGTCAAATAAATCACCTTCAGCTACAGCGAAATTTCAGCCGCTATAGTGCACTTTCAGCCATAAGCCATAGCTTTTCAGCCTAACTGAGCGGGGACTAAGATGATTATGGGTCTAAGATAGTATGAGAACCCTTTCCAAACACCAGCCGTGTAATTATGCGAGAAATTTCCTTAGTTTGCTGTAACTTATGCCGATCACGAGTGTGCCAGCTCACTGCTCACGCCCAGCGTCCAGATTCGCGTCCGTGATTGCCGAAAGTAAATATGTTTTACTTTTACCGAAAGTAAACATGTATTGCCGAAAGTAAATATGCTGTGGGATTACTGGGCTCCGCTTCCATCTCTGCGTTGCAGGTCACCGTTCAAATGTAGGTCACGATATCTATTCTTTCAAAGATGTAGGCATACTCCAAACATTTTCTTGTCAAAAAAAAAATGTAGCGCGCAAATATGGAGGACAAAGGAGTTGGAGAGATAGCCCTGAATACACTAGGGGTGTGTTTGGTTCGTGGATGGAGGTTGTATCGTATATCCTGACTGAGTGGATGCAGGCTGAGTGGAATCGTACGTATTTCAGAAAAAGAAGATGTTTGGTGAGGTTGCATGAGCAGATGCAAAAAAACTGAGATGCTGTTTGGTTGCCTGTATGAGCGGATGCAGTCTACCAAACCTGAGAGGCTGACACGTGGGACCGCATAAGATACACTGCATCAACCCATCCAGGATGGCCAGTGAAGCTCATTTTGAGCGTATCCACCCATCCAGGATGAGGGCGTATTTTTGCATCCGCTCATGCAGGCTGCATCCACTCATACAGGTAACCAAACAGGCTCTTTCTCAGATTATACGGATCCACCCAGCCAGGACGAAGGAGATTCAGCCAACCGGCGGAACGGGGTGCACGCCATCCTGGCAGCCGTGTCAGCTCATAGCTATCTCGGCCGCTTATAGCAAAGCGTGCGTCCTTATCACCTTCTTGCTCCTACTACTCGGTTGCTCCACCGTAGAGCTCTCCCTGGGAGGCCGCGGCGTCGCAGAGTAGAAGCCCGCAGCGCGTCGACCGCGCAGGGTCGTGGCTACGGTGGACGGGCTCTGTCTGACCCAGATTTACCTAATTTAGAATTCACTATGAATACCACGATACTATTTATTAGATCAATAGATAGTACTCACAGTTATATCATTGAGTCATTTTATACTGGGCATAAACCATACCATAGCGCATCAGATCAAATTTACAATATAGCCAACTAGGCGAAATGAAAGCAGAAGACACATCTCGCCACAGGCAAGTGACTGGGGAAGGTTTGTGTTCAACCGATATTAACCAGAGACTTGGATAATATTGGTGCCACAAACACTACCTTAGTTAGCCAGGCTAGGGTGAGACCTAAACTATTAGGAACTACTCTACTCTTCTCTATATTCTTCACCATCAGTTCTTGAAACATCATAGTACTTGTAGTGCCTTTGGTCCATAGCTTTTGAGAGATTTTGTAATTAAGCAAGGGTGAGCATAAACAACAGTGTTGCATGAGCCAACACACAGAATAAAATATTTATACATACAAGGTTTAACAAGGATGGCTCGGGTTCTTTTATTTGCTAAAAGCAATATTTGTGAATTACCGATAATTAAAAAGTCCTATATGACTTAGCATTTTAACCAAACCATATTTAATTAAATAGAGTGAAAGTGTGCAATATTAATAACGTTGTAGGTTCCATCCACTTGTTACATTGTTCTATCCACCATATGCTAGTTTTTTATTACTAGGGTTACATCCACCCAACTATCAACATTGGGTTACATCCACCCAGGGAAAACCAAATTCAGGGTTACATCCACCCGACGAGTTTTCATCCCACCCACAAAGATTTTTGAAATACAAACTAACTCGAGTAAGTTCCCATATTTGTCCTTGACTGTGGGTACAGCTGTTCAAACAGTTTATACTCTGCAGAAACTGTATAGTTTACCTACAAGAGATAATTAGATTCATATGTGTCACACATTTCCTCAGACATATGAATAAAGGATATCATCACAAGGCCTTTATAATGTATCTCCTAGTGTAAGTTACACTTGCTAAGGTTTCATCTGGGGGTGGTTACGTACACCACACCCAGACCCCCTTTTGCGTCACACAATGGCTTACACCAGCGACACGACCCGTGTCCACCATGGCTTAAAATTAGCAACACGACTCGTGGGTCACTTCAACGGTGCACCCCGCACTGGTGGATACAATTTATTTAGCCAGGTCGTATCTATTATAGATATGTGGTTGTACTTTTTTTACATTAGAAGATCATCACAGGATTATGTTCTTAATGTTATCTGGGTGGTACATACCACATTCTGTAATTTCTCATTCTATATCCGCACCAACCATCATACCATCTGCCCAGATATGGTAACAACAAATTTTAGGGTATTGAGAAGCGTAAGCTAAGTTATTGCAAATATACATGTCATTTCCCTCTAATGACTGTGTCCAAAACAAGTTTCATGATTAAAAGATGATAAGTAGGGTAATCTAGTACTCTGGTACTTAAGCAAGACTAACATGATGCTTAAGTATGACCTATAGCTAGTAAAGTTACCATTAAGTGTCTAGGGTGATAAGGATTATGTGATTCAAGTGTCAAGGGTGGTATAAAAATATTATAATGTCAAGTAGACACATATTTATCTAAAGTTTAACATACATTTGCATAATAAATAATAACATACAATTTGACAATTTAAATGAACATAAATTTTCATAAAATGTAGGTTCAATATGATCAAAGTATTGACTCGCCTAGCTCATAGGTAGATTGGTCTTGAAACTCCTAAGTTTGCTCGAACTAGGGCTCTTTTGCGTCCTCGTACTCTACTCGGATGATTGCATCGAAAAACATGTGCACAGGAGAGCAAAATAAATAAATACAACTAAAAAATCAAATGAACTTCAAATTGAACAAAAGCTATTCCATTAGATAGGTCTTGAATTTAGAAAAAATTTAGAAATAAATTCCATTAAATTTAGAGCTAAAATGAGTGAGAATAAGTCATTGGTGTGTGTGATTTGCTTCATACCCTTTGAAGCCAAGTGTACAGTATTTTAATGTTCCTCTTGTAGTTGTGGAGAAATACCAACATAAGCAGCCTGACTACTTATGAGAAGAATTTGTGGATAATTGGTTATCTTTATGATGTCTTGGCATATATTATTGCTACAAGATCTATTTGGAATAGCATGTTAGTGTTGCAAAGAGACCTTGTAGCAATAATATACGCCAAAGCGACAAAAAAAGAACCAATTGTCTACAAATTCTTCTAGATACTACTTAGGCTGCTCATGTTCGTACTTTTTAACAACTACATTAAGAACATTAAATTACATAAAAATAACCATATGCCAATGTCTATGCTCACAGCTCACTATAATTAGTTTTTTGTAAAAGAGATGACGTTCGCATAGCTGTCGTTGCCATCATCGATGTCACCAAATGCATCTGATCCTTCGAAGACTGGGAAACTAAGCGTGGCAAAGGAATATCGAAAAGTCGTAAGGGCCGAATGACCATCACGGGGGTCTCTCTGGGTAGGGTCCCTCTACTTCCAAAGAAAGCAATGGCAGCATTTCAGACTACCTGCAGGATAGTTGGAAGGGAACGGGTCCTCATCACCACAGCAAGTTGGAAATCTCTGATAGAAGTACATCACAAATAGTTGTAGGTGGAAATTTCAAGGTCGTTCGAGATCCCAGTAGAAGTCCAGGGACTCATGTGATGGCAAGCATTTCTTGTGAGGGGAAAAGCGTAGAAGACCTCCAAGAGCATGCTTGTCACGCAGTACGTGAACAAGGATCGGATGTCCTTCACAAAGTATCCTTTCGTGTCATTGAATACTGTAGGATCGGAAATGGCAACAGAGGGGGGGGGGGGGTGAATGGTGCCTCTTTAAAAATACGCTCCTCAAAGTATCCACTCAAAAACACTTCCCTCCAATAGCTATAAGAGCTATGAAATCGAAGGTTCAAGCTCTCTGGAATTTACACTAACAGAGGAAGAATCAAAGCAAACATAAACTAAAACAAACCAAACAACAAAAGGAAGACATCACTGAAAAGCCATAGCAAGTTTAGGCAGGGCGGTCAGACCGCTTGACATGGGCCGGTCAGACCGCTCCTTTCAAGCCGGTCAGACCGCCCCTTTCAAGCCGGTCAGGCCACCCCTTAAGCTCCGGTCTGACCGGTCCTAAGCCGCCGGTCATACCACCGGCTATATCCCGGTCCAACCGCTATTCCAAATCTGGTCAGACCGGCTCTCGGGAGTAGCAGACTGAAAGTTTTCAGCAGAAACTGAATCTTGCCAAAAACAAATGAAAGAAGGAAATTTCTTCTGATGTTTTCAGGCCATCAGAGCTAAAACATGATTTAAATAGTTGCAGGGCCTAAGAAATCAAAAGAACTCATGAAGAGAGCAAGAATTCAAGAATTGAGCAAAAATCTGAAAAGTGAGCTGAGAATGGACAGTTTTTCAGTTTGCTCATCAAACTTGGATTCTTTGCCCATGAGCTCTTGCAATCACCTTAGCAAAGATCTCAAGACTTGAAAACCCAAAGCTCAAGCCATCCATTGAAATGAATCAAGAGAACCAACCTTCCCCTGACATGAAACCCTAGAAAAATTGAAACAGGAAAATTTGAGCTGAGCTAAAAAGAGAAATTAAAAATGGATTGCTCTCAGGAGTGACTAGCCAAATGGCTTTGGGGTATCTCCTAGTTCAAAGCAAGCCATTTTGCTACTCCTTGCTCAAGGAATCAGCTCAAACATAAAAAAGAAACAAAGAGGCAGTGAGATAGCTGAAACTGAAGACAAACTGAAAATGACAAGCACGAGTGATAATCTTCAATGGATTCATTCCCAGTAACACAAAGATTACATAGGAGTCCCCATACGCAGTTGATATAAGGGATTTACACTACATGCTTGAGTAGGAGATGAACACACACAAGACACTCCACTGCCTGAACTCTCTCTACTTCAAGGCCTACAGACTTGAGCTCACTTCCATTTCCTACTTGGCTGAGCTCTCCAGAATGCATACCCACTCCTTGCTCTTCATCCCCTTTTAACAACTAGCCCACACACTAGAAAGGGAATTCAAGAAGTGTCATACACCACCCACTCAAACCTCACACACATATGAGGTAAGGGTCAAACCAGATTTTGGAGGGAAATCACCTCCTCCACTCATTTGCTTGAGTCAATTTACCAAATTGCCCCTCAAGCACCTTCCCGGAAGCTTCCACATCCGGTACCTTGACCGTCTGGACCTCGACTCCTCCCTGAGTCTAGTCCGCTCCGCTCCGCTGCACACGACCGCACCCGGCATCCTGACCGTCTGGACCTCAACTCCTCCCTGAGTCTAGTCCCGATCCACTCACCGCTACCCGTCGTGTCCACCCGACACCGACCGAGACCTCCGATTCGACCTGAGTCTAGTCCTGGTCTGTTCCGTCGCACCCGACCGCACCCGACATCCAACCGTTCTGGACCTCCGACTCCTCCCTGAGCCCAGTCCCGGTTCTCTCGTCATCGTCCGTCGTGTCCGTTACGAGTAGCACCAGCTCCGGTTCCTCGTCTCCTGACTCGCAACCACCTCGCCAGTCTCGATCATCTTCGGCATCACCGACCGTCTGGACCTCAACACCTCCTATGCCTAGTCCCGGTCCTTCTCGCCTCACCATGACCTAGCTCCGAAGTCCTGTAGTCACACAGATAAGCAAACCGTGATATAGCACCACACGAAATAGCATAATCAGTATTAACACAAGTAAAGGTACTCAACCCTATAATACCCGAAACAAACTCAAACTCACTAAACCAACCGTCAATTACTCATCACCAACATGGGGATACCTCCACATGGTCTCTCAAATACATGGGACGCTTTTGTGCGAATGAAGACAACAACCGAATTTCAACAACAAAATATGGTGCACAAGGCTCTCTAGGCACAAAACACTCACCCCCACAGACTCAGCACTGCTGGGTACGTGGGTAAAATCCTACAATAGAGGAGGGAGGACGAGGTCGCAATCCTATCGGAGGCCTCCCTGCTATTTGTTGGAATCACAAACGAGCACACCCGAAACTGGTTAAGATCAAGGTGGTTAAGAGCAAGGTCATCAACCACGTCTTCAGATGTTACCTCTTTTAAAAACCCCGCAAACGAGGAAGTGCCTCAATGCCTAGTAAGATATGTTAAACTATCTAGTTATTAATAAGTTCATAACCTCATAGGGTCTAAAATAACATGATTACCTCTTGCAGCAAATATTGACTACCGAATCTTCTCGAGGCTCCTTCAAAGTAGTTAGGGAGAGGGATGTACTATCCCTGCCTGTCCAAGAATGCTTTCAACAATCCGTTCGCGTCAAAACGTGCCAAACTATCCCAGGTGGCTACGTTTCAGACGGTTTTGGATTCGCTCTACCGAGCACGAAGATATTAAGTTTTTCGTGTTTCGGTACCGTCGTTGTTCAAACGACGATTGCGTCGCCTCCGGTGAGTTTTCGGCTTAACCGATATTTTTCCTAGCTTCGCCAAGCCACGTTCTAGCCCGTGCTCACCTTACTTCTCCTTGTTTCTTTCCCGAAAATTATTCTTCTCTCCACACCTTATGTCGTTGTCGTCGTACACGTCGTCATCGTGCTCCGTTTGACGTGTCGTCACTTCCTACATGTGCCTCGGGTCCTTAGCAACCCATTTTTCTAGTTAGATTCACCGCCCATGCCTCCTCTCGTCAGCGCTAGCCTTCTCGCCAAAAGTACTGTTCTCGGATGAACAGTAACATCTGTGAATTTCCAGCATTTTCTCGCCCCGGCAAACTTTAGATCGCTCGTTCTCCTTCGTCCGAACTTCGATCAACCCGATTCTTTTTCCTAAATTCATCTAAAATTGAGCTCTATCTTTTGGTTCTGGTTTTGCAGTTTTTGGAGTTCATTTGAATTTTATTTGAATTTGTTTTGTTTGTTTTACCGTTTCGCGCGTAGAACCCGACGTCGCCGAAGAGTTTGTCGAACCACAGCAAGAGGGACCAACCAGTGCACAAGAAGGCAAGTCTCCTTTGACCATCTTGCTCCTATGATTTACAAAATGATTTGTGTAGTTATTTTAAATTATTGCATGCTTATGTTGTAAAAGTGGATAACTTGATTTTAGAAAAATTTAGTTAAATGTTCCAATTGTTATACCTTCCATTGAAAATCGTTTACCTTGTACCATTGTCAACTTAGGATATCCCTTTGACTCAATAATGAGTTAGTATTACATTTTGTTAAATTTATACTAGCAAATGCTTAGTTTAGCGAATCAATATAAAATGTTCAAATGAGAAGCGTGTTTGCTAAATGTTTTGATCAATGGTTTGTTTGAACATTGGTAATGGATGTTACCATTGTTAATTGATTTGTTTGAAAAGTGGTAATGGATGTTACCACTGTTAATTTGAAAATAAAAATGAAGTTCAAAGGGAAAAGTTGACAAGGGTGGATGGAAGGTTTGGCTGGTGCAGTTTAGCACGAGAATTTTTGGATTGTGAATGAGCCACCCTGGTCGTTTAAGGACCGACGCTTGTGTTTGTCCAAACTGAGAAAAAAGTGCAACCACAAGTCTATATGGGTACGACCTAGCTAACTAACCTATAAAGGTGTAGTTTAGATATCACCAGTGGTATATTGAGTGCCAGGGTGTACTGGTTACTCATAGTGAGGGACAGGGTTTACTGTACTCATACGGCGCAAGAGGGGGCTCCGACTCGTGGATTCGAGTTGTGGTGAAACCTTAGCGGGTGGTATCTAGCTATACTGGAGTAGGTGAAAGGCTTTGTGATATTTTATCTGGGTCTCATGCCAAAGGAAGCATGTTGACTATTAAGATAATTTATCTCTTGTGGGTAAAGTGTACAAACTCTGCAGAGTAAAAACTATTCGAATAGCCGTGCCCACGGTCAAGGGCGGGCAAGGAATGCATTCACATGGTAGAAGTTTGATTTTGATTTCAAAATAAAATGGTTTGTCAAACTCGGGAGTGGTGTAACTCTCGTGATTTAAATCTGGTGGTGTAACCAGATCAGGTGGTTTAACCTGAGTTTTGAAAGTTGGCAGATAGCCTGAGATTTTAGTGTTGGTGGTTTAACCTTCACTAAGTTATTTATCTAATTTCATTTATGAAAAACAAAGATGTTTAACAAATGGCTTTGAAATAATAGGAAAGTTTGAAATAAAATGCTGATTTTCGCAAAAGAACCATATAGCCTTCCTTTGTTAAGCCCTGCATCTATGCATCTTTCCCAAGACTTGCGGAGTACATTCATGTACTCACGTGCTACACTTCAAATTAACTCTCAGAGGAGATCGAAGCTCAAGAGGTGGACTACGACTACTTCGTGGATGGATTCGACGAAGGCTATCCGGATTTCTAGGTTGCGTTCCCCAGTCAATTGCCTGTGGCGGATTGATGGGTCGATTAATTTACTTTTTGCTTCCGCTGTAATTTTCTGTTTAGTGTGAGGTCTTAAAACCTCATTTGTAATAAAGGCTTCGATGTCTGTAATCTCGATTATGATAATAAAGCGTTGTTGGCAATGTATCATCTTTTTTGTTTGAACTGTGTGTACTAGCGTTGATCTGGGACTAGTACTGTAATGCACAGGAGGTCTAAGAGTTTCTACTCCGGGGTCTCACAAAAGTGGTATAACATCCCAAAAATTTTCTTTCTAAAAAAGTTTAATTCAAATTAATTATTTTAAAGTATTTGAATTTTATTTGGATTTTCTGTGATTTTCTGAGTTTTATTTAGAGTTATCTAAATCTTATTTCAAAATCTAAATCAAATTTAATCCTCAACCTCTCTACACGGTCATCACGTGTCGCTACCTGATTCAATCCATCCCCGCCCGGTTTAATCTCAGCCACCTGCCTTCACTTACCCCTTCGTTTTAATCCGATGGCCCTGATTTCTCTTTCGCCTCGTGGCATTCATCCGACTGTCCACTCCTTCCTCCTCTCTCTTCCCTCTCGCTGACAGCCCAACCCCGCCAGTCAGCTTCTTCTTTCTTCTTGCCTTCTTCAACCTTTCACTGCCACCATTTCCCCACTTTAAACCCCGCTTATCTCCCTCTTCACTCGTCTTTGCGTCGTCCTTAACTTTGGTGTAACCGATAGCCGTTCGTCGCCTCCACCTTCGCCAGACCTGTGCGCGCATCCCCGCCCCTCCACCGAGTGAATCCACCGCCGAAGAGCCCTGCCGCCAACGCCCTCACTTCGCCACCCCTGCATCCTCGTCGCTGGCTACCATCGATAATTTCCGAGTGTCGTGCCAAGGTGCACTTAACTCCCCGTGCCTTTCCTCCCTCTCACGCACCCCTCGTCGACCCTAGCAGCGCCGCCATCCGCCGATGCCCTTAGCCCCAGTGCACCACCTCAGCAACCATGAGCCACACAAGCGCTACGCCAGCCAAGTGTGCCACCTCAGCTTTCTCTTTGGTCCATGAACCCAGTCCACAAAAGCCGGTCCCACCTGTCAGTGAATAAAACCCTTGTTCTGTTGAAAAATAATTCGACCAGAAAATCAAAATCTTTGCTGACGACACCCTGACATATAAATCTCTTTTCCCACAGAAAAATAATTCCTCTGAAAATCATTTCCCTTGATGACATCATAATATGGTTTTTCAGATCAAAAATAATTCCAGAAAATCGGTTTATTCTTTTTCTCTCCTCTCAAACTTCCAAATGCTTGTATTTCTTCATTTTAACTCTGAATGAGCCCATTCAAATTTCTAAATTCATCAAAAATTCCAATCTATCCATTTATATCCTCTTTTCAAATTGTTGGAATTTTCAAATTTATTTGAATTAAATTAAAATTTAGAAAGAAAAAATATTTTAAATGGTTAAAATATGCTTCAATTAAATCCGAAATTATTTTATTTAGTCTTTTCGTGTTCCAAGGATTGTTATATAATTTTTCTGAATTTTTTTCGAATTTTTTTATTTAATTTTTTCGAAAAAAAAATATATCATTTTTTTATTCCCGTTTTCTCTCTCCTGCATCCATCTTCTTCACGAAGCCTTCGTGCAGAACATGGCCGCCATGGCCGTTTCTTTGAGCTTTAATTCCTCTTGAATTTCTCCACCGTTTTTCATGAAATCAAGTGCATTGATTTGCTCTCTTCGAGACTCCTCCATTCCCAACCGTTTCCCTCCACCTTTATGCTCATTTACACGAAAATGGAACCGTTGCTCTAAAAGACATCGTGGTTCGATCTCCCTCTCCCGTCCACCTCCGCCCCTATAAAAGGGAGCACCGTGAGCCCCTCCTCATCCTCACTCAATCCCAAAAATATCAAGTCCCCAGTCCCTTTTTCTTGGGCGCAATCGGAGTTTTTCTTTTGTGTTCCAAGCGGCGTTCTTCGGCTTATTGCGCCTCGTCCGGTGGAGCCCCGCCACTTTTGAGCACATCCCCGGATTTGCCTCGTCGCGTTCTACGCGGTGCTCACCTCGCCTTCGCCGGAACTTCTCTGGAGCACTGTCGCCACCGTGGGCCATAGCGCGTCGTCGTTCCTCGCGTCGCCACCGGCCGTCCGTGCATGCCCGACCAAAACCAAGGTGAGCATTACGTTCCCCACGATCTACTCTTCGTTTTGCCGCAAGTCTTGCATATTAATTCCTCTCCGTTTGCCCGGAATGTCGATGTCAGCCTGTCGGCTACATAAAAGCTTGTCCACCGTGTTTCACTAGTCCGTTGGCCGAGCCGTCTGCACCGTTGAGTTGGCCTTGACGCGTTCTACGCTGTGCTCTCTTCCATTTGTCCAAAACCATTTCCTAAATTTTTGACCCCGACACCTTGCCATGGCCGCAAATGGCACTTCGCATCCCTGCCTGTCCAAGAATGCTTTCAACAATCCGTTCGCGTCAAAACGTGCCAAACTATCCCAGGTGGCTACGTTTCAGACGGTTTTGGATTCGCTCTACTGAGCACGAAGATATTGAGTTTTTCGTGTTTCGGTACCGTCGTTGTTCAAACGACGATTGCGTCGCCTCCGGTGAGTTTTCGGCTTAACCGATATTTTTCCTAGCTTCGCCAAGCCACGTTCTAGCCCGTGCTCACCTTACTTCTCCTTGTTTCTTTCCCGAAAATTATTCTTCTCTCCACACCTTATGTCGTTGTCGTCGTACACGTCGTCATCGTGCTCCGTTTGACGTGTCGTCACTTCCTACATGTGCCTCGGGTCCTTAGCAACCCATTTTTCTAGTTAGATTCACCGCCCATGCCTCCTCTCGTCAGCGCTAGCCTTCTCGCCAAAAGTACTGTTCTCGGATGAACAGTAACATCTGTGAATTTCCAGCATTTTCTCGCCCCGGCAAACTTTAGATCGCTCGTTCTCCTTCGTCCGAACTTCGATCAACCCGATTCTTTTTCCTAAATTCATCTAAAATTGAGCTCTATCTTTTGATTCTGGTTTTGCAGTTTTTGGAGTTCATTTGAATTTTATTTGAATTTGTTTTGTTTGTTTTATCGTTTCGCGCGTAGAACCCGACGTCGCCGAAGAGTTTGTCGAACCACAGCAAGAGGGACCAACCAGTGCACAAGAAGGCAAGTCTCCTTTGACCATCTTGCTCCTATGATTTACAAAATGATTTGTGTAGTTATTTTAAATTATTGCATGCTTATGTTGAAAAGTGGATAACTTGATTTTAGAAAAATTTAGTTAAATGTTCCAATTGTTATACCTTCCATTGAAAATCGTTTACCTTGTACCATTGTCAACTTAGGATATCCCTTTGACTCAATAATGAGTTAGTATTACATTTTGTTAAATTTATACTAGCAAATGCTTAGTTTAGCGAATCAATATAAAATGTTCAAATGAGAAGCATGTTTGCTAAATGTTTTGATCAATGGTTTGTTTGAACATTGGTAATGGATGTTACCATTGTTAATTGATTTGTTTGAAAAGTGGTAATGGATGTTACCACTGTTAATTTGAAAATAAAAATGAAGTTCAAAGGGAAAAGTTGACAAGGGTGGATGGAAGGTTTGGCTGGTGCAGTTTAGCACGAGAATTTTTGGATTGTGAATGAGCCACCCTGGTCGTTTAAGGACCGACGCTTGTGTTTGTCCAAACTGAGAAAAAAGTGCAACCACAAGTCTATATGGGTACGACCTAGCTAACTAACCTATAAAGGTGTAGTTTAGATATCACCAGTGGTATATTGAGTGCCAGGGTGTACTGGTTACTCATAGTGAGGGACAGGGTTTACTGTACTCATACGGCGCAAGAGGGGGCTCCGACTCGTGGATTCGAGTTGTGGTGAAACCTTAGCGGGTGGTATCTAGCTATACTGGAGTAGGTGAAAGGCTTTGTGATATTTTATCTGGGTCTCATGCCAAAGGAAGCATGTTGACTATTAAGATAATTTATCTCTTGTGGGTAAAGTGTACAAACTCTGCAGAGTAAAAACTATTCGAATAGCCGTGCCCACGGTCAAGGGCGGGCAAGGAATGCATTCACATGGTAGAAGTTTGATTTTGATTTCAAAATAAAATGGTTTGTCAAACTCGGGAGTGGTGTAACTCTCGTGATTTAAATCTGGTGGTGTAACCAGATCAGGTGGTTTAACCTGAGTTTTGAAAGTTGGCAGATAGCCTGAGATTTTAGTGTTGGTGGTTTAACCTTCACTAAGTTATTTATCTAATTTCATTTATGAAAAACAAAGATGTTTAACAAATGGCTTTGAAATAATAGGAAAGTTTGAAATAAAATGCTGATTTTCGCAAAAGAACCATATAACCTTCCTTTGTTAAGCCCTGCATCTATGCATCTTTCCCAAGACTTGCGGAGTACATTCATGTACTCACGTGCTACACTTCAAATTAACTCTCAGAGGAGATCGAAGCTCAAGAGGTGGACTACGACTACTTCGTGGATGGATTCGACGAAGGCTATCCGGATTTCTAGGTTGCGTTCCCCAGTCAATTGCCTGTGGCGGATTGATGGGTCGATTAATTTACTTTTTGCTTCCGCTGTAATTTTCTGTTTAGTGTGAGGTCTTAAAACCTCATTTGTAATAAAGGCTTCGAGGTCTGTAATCTCGATTATGATAATAAAGCGTTGTTGGCAATGTATCATCTTTTTTGTTTGAACTGTGTGTACTAGCGTTGATCTGGGACTAGTACTGTAATGCACAGGAGGTCCAGGAGTTTCTACTCCGGGGTCTCACAAATGGCCCTAGAAAATAAGGAGCACCTAGGTCGCACGCGAGGCCTTGGGATTGATGTACCTTAGAGATAGGGATTCCCAGACAACTCCGAGGTGTATAGGAGTAAAAAAGCCGAACACGAGAAATGGTTGAAATAGGACATTCGTGTGTACTTTGAGGAGAGATAGCTAGAACTTCGAGAAAAGATAGCATCATTGAGGGAACAACTGAATCAGGTCCTCAACCAGTCACAAGCTGCCCCCGTTGTTCTGGGAGCCAGTCCCCCTCAACGTCGGAGTAGTTGTGCGTCCACGCGACTTTCTGAACCTAGCAATATCCACTTACCTATCGATGACATGTAGGTAATGTATATCTCTATAATGCTATATAGATAGACCAGTTAGACGTCTTAGCTAATCATGTATCATTATTTAGAGCCCATACCGTGCAACCTCAGAGTCAGGCTTGTTGGCTCCATTCCCATTGAGGCTGGGCGAGGGATGGTATATCCATGCTTGCTAGGGATGCTGGTGCATGGTGCCTAGCTAGAGACCAGTTCACAAAGGTTCAGGTGGACATGGTACATGACATTTTCAAGTCTGCTCTGCTGGAGAATCCCCAAACAATGAGATCATGACACTAGGGGATGTCGTCCATACATTCGTCCTGTGGCCCAAGAGGGACATCGCCCTGGATCCTTCTGTGCCATGATCTCCACACAACCATGCCTATCCAATAGAACCCTCTATGACTCCACCTCAGCCTCCACTTCAGAAGTCCACCATATCGGCTCCCGTGGAGATGATGCTGAAGAAACAAGAAAAGCATGCTGAGTCATCTTCCAAGAAGATGTATCACAAGCGAGGCACTAAGGTCAAATCAAAGAAGATTAAGGAACCTCTCAAACCCTGGACGTACTCCCTCAGAACGTCATTGGTCCCTAAGAAACAATGGGTTGCAGGAATTTGTATGCCTGGTACATGTAGTGGTCCAATGAGTAGAGGACAAAGTGGCTATTGGATTCACAATCAAATACACGAAGGCACATTTCCTCCACGACTCGAGTTACTTTGTCGTGGGTTTTGATTACTTATTTCAACTATTTAACCTCGACGCCCTCGATGCCTCACTTCTACAATGTTAGATACTATAAGTATGTACAATCAAGTTCTACATTCATGTAGATACTATTACATTCATGTAATCATGAGAACTAGTTGGTTTCCTCAACCCACACTTGATCTCTAAGCAATGCATCAACGAAAACACATCCTACGTCGAACATTACATAACGACGGGATTGTTTGCTCAGAGCAACAAGGACTAGATTCTGGTGCCATACAACCAGGGATAAGTGCTTCACGAGTTGCTATACAAGTTTCATTTGTACTTTATATGCACCATGAACTTAGGTTTAATGACTATGGCAATATACAAGAGTAGGTGGCACTGGATTCTGATTGTGAGTGTACCAAAGTGGAGAAAGAAAATATACCTTGATTCCCTACCCCAGAAAGACCACGACTTTACCTGTGTGTAACAAACAATTGACAGGTAAACTCATTTCCGCCATATATAACTCTATTGTAGTATTCCTTTCATTTGCAATGGCTGAGGCTAACTTTTTGAATCACATAGGTCGTTTAGTGCTTACATTGCCAAGGGAGGGAGACACTAGGAATCTAATGCCACACTACAACATAGGACACAATTTTCAGTACTTGTGACAACATAGTAATCTTATATTGCACTTTTTAATAATGCCTCTAGAACTGACTATATATATGCATGTAATTCTATTTTTACAAAGCCAACAACAGCTATAGGGCAACATGTGTGCATTCTATGTTTGCCATCATATGTAAGAAATCATGCGCACTAAGACATATGATCTAAAGGTTTATAAATCTAGCAATAATTATTTCATGATTATCAATTTATATATATGCTTACGACTTTACTCGTCCTAGCAATGAGAATCGACTCAAGTATATTCGATCTTAATGAACTCTTCGAAGTTCAAGGACAACTCTCCACATTCTTGATGGTGGAGGTCATTGACCCGAAGAGAGAATTTAAACCCGGTGACAACAATTAATAGATGTTCAAACATTTGATTCGATTGTAATTCATTCAATTGTACTTCATCTAACAATATATTCAATTATAATTTGTTTAATTGTACTTCATTTAATTGTAATTCATTCAGTTATAATTTATTTGTGAGATCTATGTAATGATTGTTGTGTGCTATAAGATCTACAGTTATCTATGATCTGCTTGTTTTCAGAGGGCATGGTTAGCATTTTCTAAGGCTAGCCGAAAAACATAAAATATTTTAGCTATTCAAAGAGCTATCACAAATGGTTTATAACACAAAACCGTCTGTGATATATAGACTTCACAAATAGTTTTTTGTATTAGCTATTATGATATGTTAGATATCATAATGATTATGTTTAAGAACCATCTATGATATCTGACATACCATAGATGGTTCTTTTGACAAATCATTTGTGTTGTGACTTATCACAGATGGTTTGAGAACCATCTGTGATAACCACCTTTTATCACAGACATAATAAGTCAGACGGTTCAGAAACCATCTCTGATGTGGGTTACGAACCATCTGCGATAACCTTCTCTGTAGTAGTGATTTGGTATTCAGTAATTTATCTACAAACACTATCTATTGATTTAGAAAATAGTACGGTGAAATCACAGAGAGTCTCGGATGATAAATTCAGGATCTAATGCTCCCATTACTACCACCATTTTCCCTACACCACAGCTACACTGGCGCCCACGCCGGCTTCCAACACAACCCCTTCCATGATTTCATTCTCATTGTGGCCCAATAGATTGCACTACTACAGATAGTGTTATCACAGACAGTTCAAAACCGTCATCACAAACGGTTTCTGAACCATCTGCGTTTATGTGTCAATGATAATAGCTGGTTATCATTGACGGCTCAAAATTGTCTGTGATAACTCACAACACAGATGGTTTTTCTGAAAAACCGTCTGTGATATGCACGATATCACAGACAATTTTTGTTATTAACCATTTGTGATATCGTGCATATCACAGACGGTTCGGTGTGTGTGTGTGTGTGTATGATAGACGATTTGGATCATTGAACCATCTATGATAACTATTTCAACAGCGACGCTGATTGCTCTTTTTTGGCTAGCCTCAGGATATGCTAGCCATGCCCTCTGAAAATAAACAAGATCACGTAGATATAGCTCAGGACAATCATTGCATAAATCACACAGATGAATAAAATAACACAAGCAAATCATATATATAGCATGACAATCATTACACAGATCTCACAAATGAATTAAATTGAATGAATTGTTTGATTAAGCACAATTGAATGATTACAATTGAATCCAATGTTTTAACATCTAATCACCATTGCCAGGGTGGAACTCTCTCGTATTGTTTATGACCTCTGCTAGCAAGAATTGGGAGAGGTTTCCTCGAATTTTGATGTGTTTGTCAAGATCAAATGGACTTTCGTCGAAGTCCACACACTGTCGCTAGGAGCAATGTTAAGTCATTAATTAGTATGTGTGTATATATACATATATATAATCAAAAAATAATAATTATTGAAAGGTTGACAAACCTCTGGATCATTCGTCTTAGCGTCTATAATTTCCTTCATATTGTGGCAAACGTAGAATCCACATATGTTGCCCTATAGCTCTGCAAAAATAGAATTACATACATAGGTATTGTCAATTCTAGAAGCATTATAACAAAGTGTGATATAGGATTGTTGTGTTGTAGCGGGTACCGAAAATCACATCCTGTGTTGTTGTGTGTCGTTGGATTCCTTGTGTCATCATAATGATTAATCCTAAGTTCATATTGCGTCTAAAGTACAAATGAAACTTGTGTGGCAACTAGTAAAGTACTTACCCTTGGTTGAAGGGTAACATGATGTACTCCTTGTCACTGTGAGCAATCAATCCGCTTTGTTATGTAATCTTGGATGAATGATGCATTATCATTGATAGATTGCTCAAAGAACGTGTGAGTCAAGGAAACCCACTGGTATGACGTTTATGACTTGAATGTAGAACTTTATCGTATAATACACTTACAGTGTCCAGCATTGTAGAAGTGAGGCATTGAGTTCGTCGAGGTTGAATAGTAGGAATAAGTTTTTGAAGGTCATAACGAAGTAGCCCGAGTCGTGGAGGAAATGCGCCTCCATGTATCTCACAGTGAATCCACTGTGCCGATTTGGCTTCATGTTAGACCTTTGCATGTACTAGGTATGCAATGTATTGCAAACTAGTCTAAGCTTGGGTAATTGTGACTCAGGAACCAACGACACTACAAGAATGAACTTCCATTGCTTAGGGGGCGCCTTAATCTTCTTCGGTTGGGTCATAGCGCCTCACTTTTGATACATTTTTGGTGTCGTCTCCACGGGAGCCGATACAACAGGCTTCAGAACCAGAGCTAGAGATGGAGCCACGGGAGCCGATGTGACAGGTCCAGGGTGATGTCCCTCTTGGGCCACTAAATGTGGAGATTGTGGGAAGGACGACTTGAGGGCGATGTCCCTCTTGGGCCACTGGATGAATGTGTGGATGGCATCCCCTAATGTCGTAATTTCTTTGTTTGGAGGCTTCTCAAGAGGGACGGTTCTAAAAACATAATTAATCATGTCCACCTGAACCTTCACGAAACAGGTCTCTAGTTGGGCACCGTGCACCAGCGTCCCTGATAGCCACATATATGCCATCCCCCGCCCAGCGTCAATGGGAATGGAGCCAACAAGCCTAACTCTGAGGATGCAAGGTGTGGGCTCCTACATAACAATACACGATGAGCTAAGGCGTCCACCAAGTAGATCTATCTATGTAGCATTCTAAAGAAGTCCATTACTTGGATGTCATCGATAGGTAAGTGGGCATCGCTATGTTCAGTAATTGGCATGGATGCGCAACTACTCCAGTGTTGAGGGGGACCAGGTACCGCATTAACGGGGGTGAGTTGCGTTTAGTTGCGGACTTGTCTCTGTTCTTCCCTCAATGAATCTATCTCTCCTCGAAGTGATGCAGTCTTCTCTTGAAGTGAGGTAGATAGTTGTTCCTCAAGTTGTGCATGAAACTCCTGTTTTATTTATTCGTTGCGATAGGCCTTGGATCTCTTTCTACTCCTATATGTCTCAGAGTCATTTGGGAATCCGTGCCTCCAAGATACATAAACCCCTAGGCCTTGCATGCAACCTGCATGCTCCTTGTTTCCCAGGGCCAGTGATAGTATATCTCTCTCCTTATATTCTTCAAAGGAGCCTCAGGAAAATTCGGTAGTCAATGATTGCTGCAAGAGGCAATCATGTTATTTTTGAACCTACGAAGTTCAAGAGGTATTAACAACTATGTAGTTTAACATATCTTACTAGGTGTTGGGACACTTCCTCGTCTGTGGAGTTTTTGAAAGAGGAGACACCTGAAGACGTGGTTGATGACCTCGCTCTTAACTAGTTTCGGGCGCGCTCATTTGCGATCCCAGCAAATGGCGGGGAGACCTCCGATCAGATTGCGACCTCGTCCTGCATCGTCCACTATGGGACTTTACCTGCGTACCCAGTGGTGCCGAGTCTGTGAGGGTGAGTGTTTTGTGACTGGAGAGCCTTGTGTGCCACACTTTATTGTTCAAATTCGGTCATTGTCTTCATCTGCACAAAGGCCTCCCAAGTTTCCAGCGACACGAAAGGATACCTCGTGAAGGGTGTGAGATCCTTGGCCACGTACTGCATGACAAGAATGCTCTTAAAGTTCTTCCATGCTTTTCCCATCGTGAGGAGCCCCTACCGTTGCACAAATACATGTACTTCTACTGGGATCTCGAACGAATTTGTTATTTTCTCCCATGGCTGATTTTTCTGATCCTTTAACAAATCTTTCCAGCTTGCTCTGGTGATGGGGACCCGTTGCCTTCCAATTATCCTGCAAGTAGTCAGAAATGCTGCCACTGCTTTCTTTGGTTGCAGGGGGACCCCATCCGAAGAAACCACCATGATGGTCATTCGGCCCTCTGGCCTTTTCGATACTCCTCGGCCACGCTTAGTTATCCCGATCTTGGGAGCATGAGACCTAGATGATGACGACGATGACTATGTGGACGTCATCTCTCTTATAGAAAAAACTAATTGTAGCGAGCTATGAGCATAAACAAATTAAGTTCTATGAATCGAATCACACACAATAGTGTCTCAAGTTTATTGAACCTGACACACTAGAGTGTGTATCTTGCTTCATGCCCTTTGAAGGTCTATGTGGCATATATTATTGCTACAAGGTCCCTTTGGAACTGTAACATGCCATTCCAAATAGATCTTATAGCTAACAAGTGAAGCATATGTCATGAAGTACTAAAGGTCATAAAACAAAATTGTATGTATCAAATTACATACACTAGTGTTTCAAGTTCATTGAACCTGACACACTGGAGTGTGTAACTTGCTTCATACCCTTTGAAGGTCTATGTGGCATATATTATTGCTACAAGGTCCCTTTGGAATAGTAACATGTCATTCCAAATAGATCTTGTAGCTAATAAGTGAAGCATATATCATGAAGTACTAATGGTCATAAAACAAATTAGCCAACTACTAAAGATCACAAAACAAATTAGCCAACTATTGAGACAGACCACAAGATTGACAAATGATAGTAATAGTAAAAAGTTACAGCTCAAGCTTGAATATCCAATTTTAGTATTAGATCTTGTAGCTAACAAGTGAAGCATATATCATGACGTACTAAAGATCACAAAACAAATTAGCCAACTATTGAGATTAGATCTTGTAGCTAACAAGAGAAGCATACATCATGAAGTACTATATATCATGAAGTATTAGACTAGTATCATCATCAAGTTAATATCTGAACATACTGTGGGATTAGGGTTTCATACTGTAGGGAGGGAGAGGTGGCCCGTGTCGGGAGGGAGAGGTGGCGTCGTGAGGGAGAGGCGGCGTGCGTCGGGAAGGAGAGGCAGTCAGGGTTGGGAGGGAGAGGCGACCGACGTTAGGAGGGAGAGGTGGCCGGCGTCAGGAGTGAGTGGTGGCCGTCATCGAGAGGGAGAGGCGGACGACGACGGGAGGGAGAGGCGGTGTCGGGAGGTAGAGGCGGCGTCGCGTGTGAGTGAGTAGTCAGATCTAGCAAAACCTAGCAGGGGCGACGGAGACGGAGTGTGTGAGTGAGGACTTGTGAGCAGAACCTATCCTTGGGGTATACATGTAGGGAAACTATCACAGACGATTTGTTTATGGAACCATCTGTGATAATATATCATAGACGGTTCATTTATCGAACCGTTTGTGATCATAGTATCACAGACGGTTCTTTTATAGAACCGTCTGTGATATTCAACATATCACAGGCGGTTCTATCAAAGAACCATCTATGATAGTCTCCATCTAGCCACAATAAATGCATGTTGGCATTGCAATATAAAATACGCAAGCATAATCATAAATATAACTATTTCTTAGTTACTGAATCAATTACAATTACAATGAAATATAGTTCTATAATTACATGCTGAGTTTCCTAATTATTATTACATTGCTACAATTTCCAAATAGGTGCGGGCTGTGTGGGATCATTCATTACACTTGGCTATTTCCTTTTAAATAAAGCCCTTCGTGATGATCGACACGCATATAGCTTGCTTCATTGCCTTGTTCTTCCTCGAGCCTGATGCCGTCTCCAAATGGAGGCAACTCATCAAATTGATTGTACTCTTTCTTATTCACGATATTCTCAACTCCGAGAATCCTTCTTTTTCCATGAAGAACTACATGGTGCTTCTTATTTGCCAGGTTGTTTACATAAAATACTTGAACAACTTGCTTCATGAGTACAAATGGTTCGTCTTCATATCCTACAGATTCGAGGTCCATGATAGTGACACCGTACTTGCCGACCTTTACACCCGGTGGGAGTTGGACCCAACGGCACTGAGATAGAGGAATCTTGAACATTACGTAGTCAAGCTCCCAAATCTCCTCTACAAACCTATAGTTTGAGCTTGGGCCAGTGGTACTAAGGTGCGCATCAAAGGCCTCTATGCGGACACCTGAGTTCTACACTGTGCTCTTTCTATCCTGATCTGTTGTATAAAATGTCTAGCCATTAATGTCATATTCTTGCCATGTCACAATTGTAAATTTTGTCCCTTTTACCAACCATTGTAGTGTTTCACTTGATGATCTCCAAGTCAATCGCACCTTTAACCATTCGTTGAACTGTCGGTTGTATTGTCTCATGATCCAAACCTTTGACTGGCCTACATTCTCTTGGCGTAGCATGTTCTTGTGCTCTTCAATATATGGGGTCACTTCAGTCATATGTTATAAAACTGTGAATTGGGCTTGAGCATACGTATCTCGATCCGGAGTTATTGCTTTCATTCCGATAGTCGCGATACCCTCTAGCCTCCCCTCATGACGAGATAGAAGTACATCTATCGGTTCGACCTGAACCATGTAGCCGATGTAGAATTCAATGACCTCTTTGGTTGTATAACCTTCGGTGATGCTACCCTCCGGTCGAGATCGATTGCTACATAGGACTTGAGAATTCCCATGTAACTTTCGAAAGGATACATATGACGTAGAAACACAGGGCCGCATATCTTTATCTCTTTCACAAGGTGGACAATGAGATAGACCATGATATCAAAAAATGATGGAGGAAAATACATCTCTAGATGACATAGAGTCGTCACCACCTCGGTCTGCAGAGCATCTAGTCCATCGGGATCGATGACCTTCTGAGCAATTGCGTTAAAGAAATAACATAGCCTTATGATTGTCACTCGAACCTTGTTTGGCAAAATACTTCTAATTTCAATATGTAGCATTTGTGTCATTAGCACATGATAGTCATAAGACTTCATGCCAATTAATTTCAAATATTCCATGGAAACAAGTTTCTTCATGCTGGTGGAGTGACCAGACGAAACTTTCACACCATGCAAGCACTGGCACAATTGAGTTCTCTCGGACTTAAACAGAGTGTAGCAAGCTGGAGAAAGGTACGAACGGCCTTTATCAGTCTCTATCAGTGCTAACTCGGTCCTGATATTCATAGCGACCAAGTCACGCCTTGCGTTGACACCATCCTTTGTTTTATCAGGATTGTTCAGTAAGAGACCAATCAAACTGTCACATACATTATTCTCTACGTGCATGACATCGATGCAATTGCGAACTTCTATGTGCTCCCAACAAGACAAGTCCTAAAATATTGACCTCTTCTTCCACATGTTCTTCCAACAGGTCCTCAATTTACATCCCTTTCCAAGCACAACATCAATATTCTTGACCATATCATAGACCTCTTTCCTGCTAAAAAGCCTTGGTACTTAGTCATCCTCTTTTTTTCAAATTGTTTCTTCATCTTACGGTATAGATGATACGTTGGAAGAAACCTACGGCGACACATGTACACAGTTTTGTGCGAGTTGTTCAACCACACACTTTCGGTATAATCTAAGCAGTGCAGACAGGCTTTGACTCCTTTTGTACTCAACCCTGACAGGTTACCAAGGGCAGGAAAATCATTAATGGTGCAGAAAACATGGCGCGGAGTGAAGTTTTCTCGTTTGTCCGCGTCCTATACATGCACCCCTTCATTCAACAGAATTACAAGATCTTCCACCAATGATACTAGATACACATCAATATCATTTCTAGGTTGCTTTGGCCCTTGGATAAATAGTGACATCAAAATATACTTCCGCTTCATATACAGCCAAGGAGGAAGGTTGTACACGCACAGAGTCACGGGCCAGGTGCTATGTCAGTTGCTCATGTTATCAAAAAGATTCATTCCATCTATACTCAACCCAAACCTTATATTCCTCGGTTCCACACCGAAGTCTACAAACATCCTATCGATGTTCCTCCACCGGGCAGAATCAGCAGCGTGTCTTATCATTTCGTCTTTCTTATGCTGCTCTGAGTGCCAACGAACCAATCTTGCATCCTTGCAGTTTGCAAATAAACGCTTCAAATGGGGAATTATAGGAAGATACCACAACACCTTAATAGGAGGTCCTTGCTTCACCTCAATGCCCTTCCCATCATCGGAGTCATTTTTACACTTGTATCGGGATGCTTTGCACACCGGACAAACATGTAAGCTAGCGTACTCTTTACGATAAAGGATACAATCATTCGGACATGCATGTATTCTTTCTACTTCTATTCCCAATGGACAAAGAATCTTCTTGACTTGGTAGGTGGTTCTCGGCAACACATTTCCCTTTGGAAGCATGTCCACTATGAGGCCTAACAATGCCGTGAAACTTTTGTCAGACCAACCATTGCTTGCCTTCAATTTCAGCAGTTCTAGAACGGTTGATAATCTTGTGTATTGCGGTTTGCAGCCCAAGAACAAAGGTTTCTCCGAGTCCTCCATCAAGCCCTCGAATTTACGAAACTCTCTCACTATAGTTCCCTTCTGCATCACTTAGCATCTGATCCAGATTGTCATCCTGCGATCTATCCTCATCGAAAACACAGTCCACAACTGGCATATCGTTGTCTCCCTCGACGATGTCATAACTTCCGTCAGCTTGTGTAATCTTCTCTTCACCGTGACTGGTCCAACATTTGTACCCCTTTCTGAAACCTCTTCGAATCAAGTGAGCTTCGATCTACGCTGAGTTGCTAAATATCTTTAGATTATCACAATCAATGCATGGACAGTACATATATTCCATCCCCTTCTTCAACATATCCAGCTCAGCTGCTCTTCTAAAAGCAGACATGCCATTAATGTACTATTCACTCAGACGGTCCTCAATGTACATCCAGTTTCGGTCCATCTACGCTACACATGTAACAAATGGGTGTCAAAAATGATTATTAGTGCTACTATAGCAAATCAGACTAGCTATACTTAATTACACAGGACATCTATATTAGGTAGCTAGCTAGCAAGCCACGTATTCATGACATAATAATATTAAGCAAGAATATATTGAAATAAACTAGGAGTACTTACCCATTCTGAAATTGAGCAAGGTACCATTATCTTTCTAAACCTAACTAGCTGGCTAGCTAGATCTAAATAAAAACCTAGCTATCATCTCTTTTAATTACAAGGTATATAAGTTATTAGAAGCAATTGAGTACTAACCTTTGATCACTAAGAAGACGTATATAGATCTACAAGCGATATGTTTTCACCAAACTCCCCAAAGCCAGCCGTCTCGCTCCACCGATGCAGCGCAATGAAAACAGATCTGTGTCGAGACCACGTACGCCTAGTATTTAATAATGCAGATTATTCTAGATGGTTCCAACCACAAACGGTCTGTGATAAGAACATTATTACAGACCGTTCGTATTAATAAACATCTGTGATAATTCATAGACAGTTATTCATACAAACCGTCTGTGATGTCCGCAATATCACAGACGATTTGTTATAAGGACCGTTTGTGATGTCCACAATATCATAGATGGTTTTTTATACAAACCGTCTGTGATGTCCGCAACTTTCACAGATGGTTATTAACACGAACCGTTTGTGATGTCTCAATTATCACAGATGGTTTGTGTTAATAACCGTCTGTGAAAATTTACAGACGGTTATTAACACAAATCGTCTGTGATGTCTCAATTATCACAGATGATTCGTGTTAATAAACATCTATTGAAATATCACTGACGGTTATTAGTATAAACCGTCTGTGATAGTTTAAGCACAAACGATTCCGTATGAACCGTCTGTGATGTAGCCGTCTAGTATAGCCTCTTTTGTACTAGTGTTGGCTGCCAGGTTTGTCTAGACCCACAAACTCCCTAATCTATCTTCTTTTCCAAATTCCCTTGTTCCCTAGTGAAACCAATTTTCGTTAAGAATCCATAATATGTACACCTGGTTATTGTTAGATCTCATCAGTGACCCTGCTCATCACCTGCATGCAGTATGCCCTTCAGGCCTTGCTTTGCTCGTTCTTGGGTGCTCTTGATTTCCCTTGTCAACAGATTACTCGATATGAAAATGTACTATTAGCATCTTACAAGGAACTTCAATCCTGCTATTCTTCTATTCACTGCTTTGTGTTAAGTTTACACCGTACTTGAGGATGAATAATTGGTGCGCTCACAGACATAACTTGCCAAATGTGCCTCACTCTACTGTGCTGTTAAATCTGGGAACAAGTATTGCAGATTTGCAGTTTGCAGGTGCCGAAGGTTTCACAATGTCCAATGAAACCATAGAGGTACAATATATCAAAGCAATTACTTATTCCACATTCCAACTGTACATGATAGAAAGGTTGATGCCATGTTCTTGCTTGTATCAGATAAGCTTTTTTGGGCTCATTGATCATCATGTTGAAACTATGACATTTTTGTACATCTTTTCATGTTGTAAGGTAATCTTTTTATTTTGATCCTGCAGCAAAGGATGAGCACAAGCACCAGTACATATCAGCAAAAATCAATTCACTCTGTGATGAGAGCCTATTAATTTCAATATATTTTTCAAGCAAGGAGTATTACCCCTGATTTCATTATTAATTTCAATATATGGACGTATGGTGCCTGTAGCCAATTTAATGAAGTTGCAAATTTACTATATCCACTGCTACAACGTTGCTTCCAAGATATGATTATAGAAGTTCTACCGTAGTGAAGTGCATGCTTCTCACTGTTCATTGGGGAAGGAGCTGGTAAATGCTACAAAATAATTGTAGACTGTGAGACGAGGAAAGTTTGGTAATGCAGATTAGTTCCTGTCACTGAAGTTTCAGATCCTCACAAAATATTTGGTGTCTGCTGGATTGACGAAGGTACACAGGTAGACAATTATTAGAACCACACTTGACCATTGGCAGATGCATCCTTTAATCTAATCTAAATGGTGAGCTATACAGGTGGGACTGGTTTTCCTTTGTTGTGAATACATGTAGTTCTGTTCCTTTCTGTTAGACCATGTGGATGGTTGTAGATTAAGATATGATAAATAATTGACATTTTGGTTTGTCTTGGATTTTGCGTTTGTGAAAGACTTGGTAGTTTGTTGTTGATGTCCTTGCTTTCGAGTGTTTTTGCTCAGCTACGAGTGATTACAGTCTTCAGATACTCTTTCGACCATGGCATCAGAACACAGACAATCTTACGACCACGGTTTGAACACGGCTACAACCACAGCAACTGTCGACCATGTTCAGCTTACCATCATGGCATGCTACGACCACGTTCAGCTTATACCACGGCATGCTACGACCACGTTCAGCTTACGACCATGGCATGCTACGACCACGTTTAGCTTATGACCACGGCATGCTACGACCACGTTCAGCTTACAACCACGGTATGCTACGACCATGTTCAGCTTACGACCACGGCATGCTACGACCACGTTCTACTTACGACCACGGCATGCTACGACCACGTTCAACTTACGACCACAGCATGCTACGACCACGTTCCGCTTACGACCACGGTATGCTACGACCACGTTCAGCTTACAACCACAGCATGGTACGACCACGTTCCGCTTACGACCACAGCATGCTACGACCACGTTCAACTTACGACCAAGGCATGCTCCAACCACGTTTAGCTTACGATCACGGCATGCTACGACCACGCTCAACTTACGACCATGCCATGCTATGACCACGGCAGTACGACTTCACCTTTCGACACGGCAGTATGACTTCGGTCTTACGACCACGGCAGGTAATCGTAGTTATAGTATTATTTCATAGTCGTAGCTACAGTACTCGATAGTCGTAGACTTTACTGTTCGTACTCAATAGTTGAATGTTTTACTAGTCGATAGTCTAGGGATTTGCGGTGGATGGTCATAGTTTATGCAGATTGTGTTCATGGTCGTAGGTTTTGCAGACTACCTTCATGGTTGTAAGTTTTGCAGACTGGTTGTTGGTTTTGCAGACTACCATCATGGTCGTAGGTTTTGCAGACTATCTTCATGGTCATAGATTTGGCAGTCTTGTCGATACTCGTAGACTACATAGTCTGCTGTTCTACCAACAGTAGTCGGAGGCTTAGCGATCGATTGCCGTTGGCTTCACGGTCGGTACTCGTAGACTTTCATGGTCGATACGAGTGCTTCACTCTTGAGATCGTCGAGTACGTCTAGTACTCGGGTTGGGCCAGTGGCTGACTGGTCGGTGTGGTGGTCGATGATGGATGGTCGTTGCTTAAGGTACTCGAAGTCGGAGGACTCGGTACTCGGTAGAAGTTATTTCACGACCACAATGAGTGGTCAGGTGTCAGTGGTTTGTCTGTACTCTTAGGCTTCGATTATGTGTTGCGGCTGTGTTTTCTGATCGATATTCGGTAGTCAGTACTCGATAGTCATCAGTAGCAGTGCGAGTGGTTTCCGAGTACTTGTGGGTTACGAGTACTTTGTGATAGCGGTGGTAGTGTGTGGTCTGAAGGGTTGATCTAGTTAGCGATGGTCGTAAGCATTCTGGTGCTTTCGTAAATGACTTGGGCGATGGTCGTAGGTGTTTGGTTCTTGTCTGAGGATAGACAAGGGTGTGTTTTGCTTATGTGTGATGGTTACAGTGAAGTTGGGAAGAACTTGTACCGGGAGATGATTTCTTTGGTCTTTGCATGTGCAGGTGGGCATGGAGGCGACCATTGTCAATGACGAGGAGAACCGAGACTAGGAGGGGGTACTCTGAGGTCCAGGTGGTTGGGATGTCACGCGAGGTGGTCGAGCTTGTGCTGGAGCATATGGAGGTCAAAGGTAGATGCTGCGTGAAGGCGTGGAGATGATTACAGTCAATGACGAGTAAGACCGAGACTAGTAGGGGGTAATCTGAGGTCCAGGCGGTTAGGTGGTCATGCGAGGTGATCGCGCTCATGCGAGAGCACGCGGTGATGGTGGACGATGGAGATTCAGGAGAGGATATCCTGGAGGCTTTGTCGTGTGTGTCGTATAGAGTTGTGCATGGAATCCATGATCTGTACGAGTTGGTTAAAACCCATGTTAGGAAGGGTTTCGGGACCCTTGATTTGAGGAAGAGATAAGATCACGTGTCCAGGTGGAAAAGGACATGGTTTGAGGTGTTCGGTTGTAGCATGTTGTGTGCGCTGGCCTATAAAAGCAGGGGAAGCTGTAGGTTAGCATATGGGGTTTTAGGGCATTCATGGAGAAGGTTTTTAGGGGTGCCATGAGGCGCTTTCTAGCCAAAAATATTGATGAAGAAATAATAGATCAGAGTCTTTCCAGAGAAATATTTCCGGTGACTTCCAGTTTATCGCTCTATTCCTCTGTTCTCAGTGCTCTGTTTTGTCTTTGGCGTGTACCCATTCCAGCGGTGGTGGAATGACCGGGGACCTCAGGTGGAAGGAGGTTATGACTACGTGCGTCATTGTCGTACTAAGCCATCAGAATGAGCAGGCGGTCGATCCGTTGTCGTGTCGAGTGATCAGAACGATCGAGCGATCGATCCGAGTGGTCGTAATAATCAGTCGAGGATGAGCAGTTGTAACGAGTGGTCGTAACGATCAGTCAGGGACAAGCGGTCGTATCAAGTGGTCGGACTGATCAGTCAGGCAACAGAGATTCTACGACCACGTACAAGCAGTTGCGATTGGTAATTCAGATTGCTTTGTTTTTGTTTTTCTGCATTGTGTTTTTGTTTCGGGTGATAAAAAGTAGAGATAATCATTCACCCCCCTCTGATTGTGCCATATGATCCTACAAGTGGTATCAGAGCAGGTTACTATGGCATCAGAGAAGTATGTGAATCGTCCCCCCAGGCTAGATGGTACTGACTTTGCTTTTTGGAAGTGTCGGATGCAAGCTTACATTGAAGCTCAAGGTAGTGATGTTTGGAATAAAGTTGCTACACCATATGAAGTTCCTGCTACTGTTACTAACTTAAATAAAGTAGATGTTGATTTAAATGCTCAAGCTCGTAACTTGTTATTTCAAGGGATTTCTCGCAAAGAGTTTGATCGTGTAGCTCATATTAATTCTGCACACTTAATATGGAAAAATCTTTGTGATTACCATGAAGGAACCACTAAAATCAAGAAAGTGCATAAAAATCTTAATCAAAAAGAATATTCTGATTTTGTTATGAAGCCTGGTGAATCCATTGATGATCTCTTTGCTCGTTTTGAGAAAATACTGAGTGATCTACGAGGTGTTGGTGTTATTCCTGCTGATGAAGATAATGCAACTAAAATTTTGAGATATTTAGGTTCTGAGTGGTTGATGGTTGTCACAACTATTAATTACACTGTCGATCTAGATACTCTAACTATGGATTATCTTTATTTTAGATTGAAAACCTATGACATGGAAGCTTTGCCATCCAAGATTAATAAATCTTCACTTTTAGCACTTGTGACTAACCCCGAGCAGGCTGCTTCATCAAATGTCTTGTCTTGTATTTCTTTGTCTGCCTTGTCTTCTTTTTCAGAAGAACAGTTCGAGCAGCTTCCTGAAGAGGACTTGGTGTTGATCCCCTCCCGAGCATCAAGGCACTCAACAATGTGAGGACGTAGAAGCGTGGTGGCGTGCCAGGTCTGATCAGATGCTATGAGTGTGGTCAGCTAGGCCACATTAAGATGGACTGCCCCAAACTGAGGAGCAAGGAGGTTAAGGATGACAAGGCTCAAACTCGTCGCACTTAATTCAAGATTGATCCAAGCAAGAAGCGCAATTATCGTAGGGTAGTCAACAAAGTACTTGCAGTACTTGAAGAGATTAATTTGAGTGATGTTGATTCTATGAGTGACGATGAGGACAAAAGCAAGAAGGCAAAGGAGGAAGACTTCATAACAATGTGTTTTGTTGCCAATAGTTAGCAGCTCAGTGATGATGATCTTTACAGTGATCCTGATGAGGTAAAACCTTCTTATACCGATTTATCTCGAATTGTGCTTAGATTGACAGAAGAGCTCAAAAGGTATCAAAACAAAATTAAGAGTCATGATTTTATTGTTGAGAGCTTAAATTTCTAAAATTAATAGATTTAGAGCCTCTATTCCTGATGATGAATCTTGTGAGGCTTGCCAAGTTTTATATTCTGAGTTAGAGATAGCTAGAACAATTAATACATCAAAATCGACTCGACTTAGTGATGTAACTGCTAAACTTGATGAGTTAAAATTGACACATGACTCTTGTGATGGAAAATTAAAAATTGCTAAGGATGAAATTGAAAAGCTTAAGTCTAGTTCTTCTGCTCAGTCTAAGGCTTGCACTAAGTGTGATTTGCTTCAGGCTAGGCTTAATTCATCTCAGGAGACAACAAATGCTCTATCATGAGACTCTTTCTTGCTTAAATTGTCCTAGGCTTAACATTGAAATAGAAGCCTTGACTAGATAACTCAACGATTTTACTGAAAAGGAAAGATTAGCTCAGTCTACTGCTTCTAAAAGCCTTGCAAATGATTTTGTTAAATGCACAACCTGTCCTACATTGGCTAAAGAGAATGAGTATCTAAAAGACACTTTAGAGAAGTTCTCATTTGGCAAAAAGAATTTGAATATGATTCTAGATCAATCAGAAACAAGTGTGAAGAAACACGGTCTAGGATTTAATTTCATTGAGCATGCGAAAAATAATCCTCTTAAAGCTATTAAGCTTCTTGAACCTAGGAAAATTGAAGTAGAATCTGAAGCTAAACAAATTATATTTCAATCTGTTGGTGTTGCAAAGGAATTCTCTACTAAAGTGGGTGTTGTGAAGTCTACAAGTAAGTATAAATGCACTCATTGCGGAAGAGATGGTCATGTGGTTTAATTTTGTTTTCAGAAAGCAAAGATGGAGAAGAAAAACAGGTTGAAAAAACATTCCCAAGCTGAAGCTGTGCAAGTTCCTAACTACTATCCTGCATCCTCCAACATGTTCTCTGCAGTGTCGGAAACTTCAGCTACTGAATCTGGTCATACTGGTCGGTCGGCAGTCAAACCAGTCTTGCCGAAGCATTCAAATTACCGCGTGGTCGAGCATCCCACAACCAGACCAGGGTACTGACCAGTTGTTCTTTGCGGTCTAACAACCGTGGTCGAACAGAATTGTTGGTCAGCAGGTCATTGTGGTCGTAACAGAGTGATCAGACTAGAGTTCAGATTAGCGTCTTCTCGTGGTCATTACAACGTAGTCAAACCAGAGTTATGACCAGCTGTACATGGTCGTTACAACGTGGTCGGACCAGAGTTTCGACCGACTGTACATGGTCATTACAACGTGGTCGGACCAGGGATTCGACCAGTTGTCCAGAGGCGCTCGGTTGGGTTTCAACCAGCTACATAAAGGTTTTACGATCAGAATTTGACAAAGGCTAAATCTTCACTTAAATTTTTATCATTATCTGCTGCTGATCTGTTTCGTTGAGTATCACAGTATTGGATTTCTAAAGCTTACTTGACTAACCCCAGTATTGTGAGACCGACATCTACTGTGATTTGAGACCAGTGAACCAGGGGTGGAGAACAGGCACTTAATTTGGTTCCAGTCTTTTGCACCATTGCATGATAGGAACACTAGATGGTTCTTCACCTTTTCTAGGAGTTTCCATGAGACTTCATCTTCAGGTTAGACCATATGGAGAGGTAATGTTATTTTACAAGTGGTCTCTGAACTCCTTTCTGGTTTTCTCGATTTCTCTCAAAGCTTCCTACTCCTTCTCAATTTGTTTTTTTAAGTGAGATGGGATTGTTCTGAGGGGGTGTATGTTGTTTAAAACTGTGACAGGAGCTTTGTTTATTATACTTGTCATATAATTTATCAAGATTGAGTCATTGAAATCTAGCGAGTAGGAGAGCTTGCTTTTTCATGTTTACTCATATGGTGTGTAGCTTAGACCACAACTAGTGTTAATTAATCGGCTATACTTGAATTAAAACATGATTTGGCATAAGTCTTTGACTAGAGTGATTATTGATAGTACTTTGTGATGTTCAGCTAAAAGGATTAGCTTAACTATGAATCTTATGTTTAAATCTTGACCTAGAGGCTTGTATGTTTCATATCATAATCTTTTTATGATCACTCAAGTTGGCATGTTATAAAAAAATTCTACAATTGGTATCATACAAGTGGTATCAAGTGAGAATTGAGAAAAAGAAGATTGAAAAGATGTATGCTTCAAGCATGCCATGGTTAAACAAAAGAAAAGGCAAAAAATGCATAAATGAAAAGAAGTATGCTTCAAGCATGCCACCATTCAAAAAGAAGTTTGCTACAAAGATAGCATGATGAAAAGAAGTATGTTACATGCATGCCACATGCCTGAAAATCTAGTGTGAAGTTGTCGGGCCCCGGATTACCAAACCCGGACCCTCTGTGTATTACAGCACTAGTCCCAGATCAAAGCTAGTGCACACAGTCAAACAGAATGGGAAACATCACCTTCAACGATTTATTACAATAGATAAGAGTACTGACCACCGGGTCACCTTATTACAAAGGAGGTTTCAAGACCTCGCACAATCAAACACAGCGGAAGCAAAGTGAAATTAAAGCAGACCCATCAATATGCCACAGGCAGTTGACTGGGGAAGCGTGCCCTAGTCCTCCGGGAAGAATCCATCACAGCCACAAGCGAAGCAGTAGTCGTAGTCACCTTCTTAAGCTTAAACTTCCTCTGAGATGTTATTTTTAGGTGTAGCATGTGAGTACATAAAGTACTCCGCAAGTCTTGGGAAAAATGCATAGATGCAAGGCTTAACAAAGAAGGCCATATGGTTCTTTTGCACAAAGCAACATTTTAAAATTTAATTACTACTAATTATTTTCGAAGGCATTATTTTAATGAAGTAAATGTTTTAACAGAATTAACTTTCTAGCGAAGGTTCCAACTACCAACACTAGCTAACCAATTACCATTGGTCAAGTTTTAAACTGCGGGTTCCATCCACCCTCTCTGGCTCCATCCGCCAGGATTCCCTTCCGAGAGTTCCCTCCACCCTCGGAATACAAATCTTTTGATTTTAAAATCCAAAACTAGAAATCTACCATGTGAATGCATTCCTTGCCCGCCCTTGACCGTGGGCACGGCTATTCGAATAGTTTTACACTCTGCAGAGGTTGTACAACTTTACCCACAAGAGATAAATTATCCTAAAAGTCAACACGCTTCCTTTGGCATGAGACCCAGATAAAATATCACAAAGCCTTTCACCTACTCCAGTATAGCCAGATACCACCCGCTGAGGTTTCACCGCAGAAGGGTTAAATCCGCCCAATCTGAAGCCCCCTCTTGCGCCATATGAGTACAGTAACCCTGTCCCTCACTATGAGTAACCAGTACGCCCTGGCACTCAATACACCACTGGTGATATCTAAACTACACCTTTATAGGTTAGTTAGCTAGGTCGTACCCATATAGACTTGTGGTTGTACGGTTAATGCTCAGTTTGGACAAACACAAGCGTCGGTCCTTAATTGACTAGGGTGGAACATACACTTAACAAGTTCTCGTGCTTACTGCACCAACCCAAACAGCCATCCACCCTAATCTAAACCAACTTTCACATTTTATTTTATTTTAAAATCACAGTGACAACTCCAATTGCCACTTCACTTTCAAACACAAGGAATTAATAATAAATCATAGTTTCCCATTTTCAAGATTTTCCAAAGGATATTAGATAGCAAGACTAAGCATTATCCTACCATACTAACATCAACAAGTAATTATAATATTCTCATTAATGAGACAAAGGAAATTCTATGGTGACGAGGGTACATGACAATCAATTCCAATGGAGGGCATAACAAGATTGGATTAACTACTACCTTAAGATTTGAATTATCATTTTTTTGTAAATAGCAATGCATAACATTTAAAATACTTTAAAAACATTTCGAAAGCATAGGCTCAAGATGATCAAAGGAGACTTGCCTTCTTGCAGGGTTTCTGGGTCTTCTTGCTGCTGTGAAGAGGGATCGTCGACAACGTTGGAATCTACGCGAGAAAAGACGAAGCAAACAAAGCAAATAAATACCCACGAAATTCAAATAAAATCCAAAAATTCAACAGAGGCCATAATTGGATAGATTATGATTTTAGATGAATTTAGAAATTTGAATGGCTGGAATTGGAGTTAAAATGAGAAAGTTATGCTCATTTGAAAATCTCAGATTTGAATAAATCGAGAAATTCGGAAATTTCTGACAGGTGGGGCCCACTGGAATATTTAAATTTAATCTTTTATTTTAATTCTGAGAGATTGACAGGTGGGACCCACTGAACAGTAGACCCTCTGGCGGTCGCTGACATGTGGGACCCCTCTGTCAGTGACCCTATCTGCTTGGTCACTGACAGGTGGGACCCACTGGGGTCTGGACCCACTTGTCAGGGGCTGACGCAGACGGGTGGGGCCCAGGCGGCAGTGGCAGCGCAGACCGGCGGCCGCTGACGGGTGGGGCCCGCTTGTCAGTCGCGAAAATTAAACGAAAAACTCAACCCAGCGCGCGGAGCCGAGGGCTCGAACGCGCACCGGGGAGTTGAGAGAGAGCGCGGCTAACCAGATGGGCGGGGGAGGCTTTGCCTACCCATATAGGGCAACCATACCTTTTGAGGTACCTGCCGGAGGGGAGGTCGGGGAAGATGGTCGGAGGCGACGGCGCCGGCGACGAGAGAGTGGCGGAGAGGTTCGGGCGGCGCGTGAAATGTAACCCTGGCGCGAAGGGGATCCGGTTGGAGGGGTCGGCGAGGCTCGGGGGTGAACGGAGGTGGCCGGCGACGAGGAGGCAGCGACGACGGATCGGGAGCTCCGACGCGACGGCGCTCCGGGGACGGGGAGGGGCGGCCGAGGGGTCGGGGAGGACCGTCCGGGCGTGAGGAAGCTCGGGGAGGCGACGACGGGCTCCGGGGATGACCGAGGCGGCGAGGAAAGCTCGCCGGAGTTGGGCGGAGCTCGAGGGGAGGAGTGGCACGGTGATCGGGCTCTAGAGGGCTCGGGAGCTGCGGTGGAGTGCGCTGGGATGCGGTGCGGGAGAAGGCGAAGCCGATGGGGGCATTTATAGGGGCTGAGGGGGAGCAGGGGCGCGGCAATTGCTCGCCGGGGTGGTCGGCCGGAAAAAGGAAGGGCGCGGGGAGGAAAGGAAGGAGGGGGCGCGGAAGGAAGGGAGGCGCGGGGATTTGGGGATTCGGTCGCGGCGGGGCTCGGGGTTTCCAAAACCGGGGAGAGCCAGGGAAGGCAAGGCCGGCTCCGGCTCGGATTTGGTCGGCCGGCGAGAAAGGAAAGAGGGGGAAGAGAGAAGGAAGGGGGCGATTCCGCGGGGGAGACGGATCCGACAGGCGGGGCCGGGGTGGCAGCGAGAGCGGGACGCGTGCGGCTGACAGGCGGGGTCCGCGAGTCAGCGAGGCGAGAGAAAGGTGGGAGCGGGCGGCTGGATGGTCCGCGCGGGGACTCGGCTCATCTGAGCCGTCCACGCGTCGGGCGAGGAGGAGGGGAAGGCGGGGCCGCCGGCTGACGGGCCGGGCCCGCTGGACAGCGAGGGAGAGGGAGGTGCGGCCTGGATCGGCCGAGCGGCGACGTGGGCGGTCCTGGGCCGTCCACGCGTCGGCTGGAGGAAAAGGGAGGGATTTTATTTTCAGAATTTGATTTTGATTTTCAGAAAAGGCTAGAAAATTATTTAGGCCTCAGAAAAATATGAAAATACCTCCAAAAATTCCAGAAAAATTCACAGAAGCTCCTGGACATATTTTGGACTAAATAAAATTATTTCCAACTACTGTTGATATTTAATTTTCATATTTTGAATTACTTTTTAAGCTCTAAAAATAGTTTTTAAATTCCAGAAAATCCAAAAAGGCAAATAAAAGCCAAGTAAAATCCAATTACCTTAAAATAATTTATTTGAATTTAAATTTTTCAAAAGAGCCAAATTTTTGGGATGTGACAAACCTACCCCCCTTAGAAAGAATCTCGACCCCGAGATTCGGATGGACTGGGAAAAAGGTCGGGGAACTCTTCTTTTAGATCCTCTTCACGCTCCCAAGTTGCTTCCGATTCTGAATGGTTACTCCACTGCACTTTACAGAACTTGATAACCTTGCTGCGCGTACGGCGCTCTGCTTCCTCCAATACCTTGACTGGATACTCTGGATAGGTGAGGTCCTCCTTCACGTTTATTTCATCTAGAGGCATCTGCTCTTCTGGAACTCTAAGACACTTTCTTAGCTGAGACACATGGAAGACGTCATGCACCTTTGACAGCTGAGGTGGAAGCTCCAACTGGTAAGCCACTTCTCCTCGTTTCGCCACAACAGGAAAAGGTCTGATGAATCTGGGAGCTAGCTTTCCACTGACTCCAAAACGTCTCATTCCTTTGAGAGGTGACACCTTCAAATAAACATGATCCCCAGGTACGAATTCTAAGCTTCTACGTCGATTGTCTGCATAACTTTTCTGTCTGGTTTGTGCTGTTTTTAATCTGTCCTGGATTAGACGAACTTGTTCTTCTGCTTGCTTCAGCACATCTGGTCCAAACACTTGTCCTTCTCCTGTTTCCTTCCAATACAATGGAGTCCTACACTTTCTGCCGTATAGGGCTTCGAAGGGAGACATTTGCAAACTGGATTGATAACTATTGTTGTAGGAGAACTCTGCATAGGGCAAACTCTGATCCCAATTACTCTTGTTTGCCAGTACACAAGCTCTCAACATGTCTTCCAGGATTTGATTTACTCTTTCTGTTTGACCATCTGTCTGTGGATGATAAGCTGTACTGAAGTTTAAGTTGGTGCCCAAAAGTTCATGTAGTTTTTGCCAAAATCTCGAAGTGAACTGGGTTCCTCGATCTGACACAATCTTCTTTGGGATCCCATGCAAGCACACAATTCTTGACATGTACAACTCTGCAAGTCTATCCCCGGAGTATGTGGTCTTTACTGGAATGAAATGGGCGACTTTTGTCAAACGATCCACTATAACCCAAATTGAATCGTGCCCTGTTTTGGTTCTTGGTAATCCAGTTATAAAATCCATACCAATTTCTTCCCATTTCCACTCAGGGATCTGCAATGGCTGCAGAAGTCCCGCAGGTCTCTGGTGTTCAGCTTTAATCCGTTGGCATACATCGCACAAGGCTACGTATTCTGCAATTTCTCGTTTCATACTTGACCACCAATACCTTCCCTTGAGATCTTGGTACATCTTGGTGCTCCCAGGATGAATTGAATATCCAGATTCATGGGCTTCCTTCAATATTAGCTCCTTTACCTCTTTCTTTTCAGGCACAATAATTCTTTTCCCAAACCAAAGGGTACCTTTTTCATCCTCTGAAAATCCCGAAGCTTTTCCTTTCTTCATATTATCTCTGATCTCCTGGACATACTTGTCCTCCTTTTGAGCTGCTCTGATTTGATCTTCTAAGGTTGGTTGAACTTCCAAAGTGGCTAGAAATCCTTCCTCCACTACTTCTAAGTTGAGCCGTTGGAACTCTTCTTGAAGGGCAGGCATACTGTCCTTAATCCACAGCTTGGCACAATAACTCTTTCTGCTCAAGGCATCTGCTACCACATTAGCCTTTCCCGGATGATAATGTATTCCAATATCATAATCCTTTATTAACTCAAGCCATCTCCTTTGCCTCATGTTGAGATCGGGTTGAGTGAATATATATTTCAAACTCTTGTGATCCGTGTAAATTTCACAACGGTTACCAATCAAGTAATGCCTCCATATTTTCAGTGCATGCACTACGGCAGCGAGCTCTAAATCATGCGTTGGGTAATTTCCTTCATGGGGTCGCAGCTGCCTTGAGGCATATGCTACTACCTTTCTTTCTTGCATCAGTACACAGCCTAGTCCCTGCCTTGACGCATCACAGAAGACTTCGAAATCCTTCCTAATGTCCGGAAGCGTCAACACTGGTGCAGAAGTTAACCTCTTCTTCAACTCTTGGAAACTATCCTCACATGGTTTACTCCATTCAAACTTCTTTTCCTTCTTCAGCAACTGGGTGAGAGGTCTTGCGAGCTTGGAGAACCCTTCAATAAATCGACGATAGTATCCAGCCAATCCAAGAAAACTCCTGATCTCGGATACTGACTTTGGTTGTGTCCAATTGAGCACATCATTAACTTTTTCCGGGTCTACGGATACTCCTCCCGCCGAAATCACATGGCCCAAGAAAGCTACTTTCTTCAACCAAAACTCACACTTACTGAACTTGGCGTACAGCTGATTTTCTCGGAGCTTTTCCAAAACTATCCTCAAATGTTCGGCATGTTCTTCCTCATTCTTGGAATATATCAAAATGTCATCGATGAATACAACCACAAACTTATCCAAATATTCCATGAACACCTTATTCATCAGATTCATGAAGTATGCTGGGGCATTGGTTAGACCGAAAGACATCACTGTATACTCATACAATCCATAACGGGTGGCAAATGCGGTCTTGGGTATGTCCTCTGGTCTTAACTTCAATTGGTGATATCCTGATCGAAGGTCAATCTTAGAGAATACACATGATCCTTTGAACTGATCAAACAGATCATCTATTCTGGGTAAAGGGTACTTGTTCTTAATAGTCACATCATTCAATGATCGATAGTCCACACACATGCGAAGACTACCATCTTTCTTCTTTACTAGCAGTACTGGTGCTCCCCAAGGTGACGAGCTTGGCCTTACAAATCCTTTATCCTGCAGCTCTTCAATTTGTTTCTTAACTTCCGCCAAATCATTTGCAGACATCCGATAAGGTCTCTTGGAAATTGGAGCTGTTCCAGGTACTAGGTTGATGACAAACTCTACTTCCCTATCTGGCGGCATTCCGGGCAAATCTTCAGGGAATACATCTGGGTACTCACTCACTATAGGTACTTTTTCCAGAGTCACTCCCTTTACACTGTTCAAACTACACCTGCTCTGGGTAGGGGAGTTTGACTTATACCTTACTTGAATCCCATCAGAGTTAGTGATTGTAACAGCTCGATCAGCACAATCTATCTGCCCTTTATACTTGGTTAACCAATCCATTCCAAGTATTACATCTAAACCCTTGGAGTCTATTATAATAAGATTTGCTAAGAACTTAACTCCATTTATATTCACAGTTGCGTCAAGGCAAACTGTGTTAGTCCTCATTTCCTTTCCAGGGGACTGGACTAGCATGGGGTTCTGTAGTTTACTCACATCCCAATTATACCTTTCAACCACATCTTTTGACACAAAAGAATGCGAAGCTCCAGAATCAAATAATGCTGATGCAATTACTGAGTTGACAAGAAACTTACCCAGAACTACGTCAGGTGCATCCTGGGCTGCTTCCGCGGTCACATGGTTGAGATGCCCTCTGCTCACCACTTGTGGAGTCCTTGGGGTTTGTGGTGCCCCACGGCCTTGACCTGCAGTCGGAGCTCTTGCTGGTGTAGTCCCCAGATTGAAACGAACTGGAGTCATTGCTGGGCGTTTCTGGGGACAGTTGCTGGCATAGTGCCCCATGTTCTTGCAGTTAAAGCACTGCACTCCTGCTGCTGAAGTCTTGTTCTGCGGGGGTTGGCCACCATTGTTTGCCCGGGGAGTTTGCGGATTTGGGCGGGGTCCTGAAAAGGGAGTCCTCGGCACGCTTGACTCTGAGAGCTTGTGATAGTGAGGTGCGTTGGGGCGGAATCGAGAGCTGCTTGCTCCTTGCTGGGCTTGAAACTTACTCTTCCGATTTTCGTACAGCTGGCGCTGAGCATCTTCTTGGACAAAGGCCTTGTTCACTAGGTGCTGGAAGGTTGGGAAGTCATTGGATACCAGCTGCACCTTGAGATTGGGGTCAAGTCCCTGCGTGAACCTCCAAATCTTGGTCGCCTCCGAGGTGACCTCTTCAGATGCATACCTGGACAGTTGGGTGAACTTGTTCAGGTACTCGGAAACACTGAGGTTTCCCTGCTGCAGTTGGTAGAATTCTCTCTTCTTCATTTCCATTATCCCAGTAGGGATATGGGCAGTGCGGAAAGCTTCGACAAACTCCTCCCAAGTGATGGCTTGTGCATTTTGATGGGCGGCGCGGTAGTTTTCCCACCAGTTGGCAGCCATTCCCTTGAGCTGATGAGCAGCGTACAACACCTTTTCATTATCGTTGCACTGAGCTAGGACCAATTTTCTTTCCACATCCTTGATCCAATCATCTGCCTCCAAGGGATCCACTGATCCAGCAAAAGTGGGAGGCCTTGTCCTCATGAATTCCCCCAATCTAGACTGGGGTGCCTGCTGGGCTGGCTGCACTTGGTTCTGGGCGAGAGCTTGAAGTAACTGCAGCTGCATAGCCATCATTTGCTCCAAGTTGGGGGCCTGAGCGGGAGGTGGTGGAATGTTGTCCTCCGGCTGGTTGTTGGCGTCACGGCTGCTGCCAGGGTTGCTCCTCGTGTTCACCATCTGAAGCGGTTTAGGTTAGCAGAAGGTAAGAGGGAAATAGCAAAGGTAAGAGATTAGGGGAACTAAACCACATCCCAAGCCAACACACAAGAAAGAACTAGCAACCACTTAGGGGAAACTTTTTATTAAAATCAAGATAACTCCAAGGATGGCTGTACCACAAGTGCGCATAGGCCTGGTACAGTCCATCTAGCACACCAAAACATAACAATAAGCGTTCTAAGGACGCGGACATTTTATTTGGGTACTACAGACTCAAAAGACTACTAATCCTCTCCAAAGACGCGCTCCTCAGGGTCTTCTTCCGGGTCCTCTTCTGGATCCTCCTCCGGGTCTTCCTGGCGCTCTCTCACGTGGTGACGTGAACAGTCACACTCGGCCGAGACACGGTTACGACTGGAGGCAGTCGACCGAGAACGGGAAGGAGAAGGCTTGCGCTTCTTGAGAGTAATGACAGGTGGCGGACTGGGGCGTCGCACCTTCTTGCGTGCTGTCATCCTGATGCGGAGTCCCGAGAGTCGAGCTGGTGCCGGGTTGTTGGGGATGACGGCTGGTACTGGAGAAGACGGCGTGTAGTCAACTACGGGTAAAGACGGCGTGTAGTTAGCTGCGGCCCTGAGACGTCCCAGCTCAAACTCAGCTGCCTGGCTCTGGAGAAGCTGTGCGCGAAGTGTGTCCGAATGCTGGTAGCTGGAGGTGAGAAGCATCCGAAGTTGTCCAATCTCCTCCTGAGCTCTAGCATAAGTGACTGCCATCGCCTGGGTGAGCTGCACCTGATGTGACAGTCGAGGATCGTCAGCTGGAATATCAAAGGGATCTGGATACCTCTGTCCTGGGCGAGGGTTGATAAAGAAGCAAAAGGGGGACTGATGTACAGCATCTTTGTGCAGGTGGCACAACTCGTCAATGGCGAGGCGTGTTGCGTCCTGGACAGCGTCGAAACAGCGGGACCGAGGGTGCTTGATGGGGTAGGTGTGGGACTTGAATTCCTCTTCCCGTGCATACAGGAATACCTCCATCGTCCAAGAGTCTCGATCCAGGATCCGCGTCTTCCGACCCCTGAAGATGGGCGGCTGACGGTACTCCAGACACTGCATCAGCTGCCGGAGAAGGCTAGCGAATGCTCCAGCATCCTCTCCATGTGAGTAGTAGTCCCACGGGGCAGCGGAGGATGAACCAGCCATCTACAAAGTTGAGAGAAAGAAAAGATTAGTAAAAGTTTTAACAAATAGAGTTGGAGACAAGAACGAGATTCTAAGTAGGAAGAGAGTAGAAGCAAAGAAGCTTACACATTTTTAATATACTCTTTTTATAAATATAAGTCCTTATGGTTTGCCATTCCTAATCTAGGTCACGTCCTACAGTCAAATTGGCTCTGATACCATCTCTGTCGGGCCCCGGATTACCAAACCCGGACCCTCTGTGTATTACAGCACTAGTCCCAGATCAAAGCTAGTGCACACAGTCAAACAGAATGGGAAACATCACCTTCAACGATTTATTACAATAGATAAGAGTACTAACCACCGGGTCACCTTATTACAAAGGAGGTTTCAAGACCTCGCACAATCAAACACAGCGGAAGCAAAGTGAAATTAAAGCAGACCCATCAATATGCCACAGGCAGTTGACTGGGGAAGCGTGCCCTAGTCCTCCGGGAAGAATCCATCACAGCCACAAGCGAAGCAGTAGTCGTAGTCACCTTCTTGAGCTTCAACTTCCTCTGAGATGTTATTTTTAGGTGTAGCATGTGAGTACATAAAGTACTCCGCAAGTCTTGGGAAAAATGCATAGATGCAAGGCTTAACAAAGAAGGCCATATGGTTCTTTTGCACAAAGCAACATTTTAAAATTTAATTACTACTAATTATTTTCGAAGGCATTATTTTAATGAAGTAAATGTTTTAACAGAATTAACTTTCTAGCGAAGGTTCCAACTACCAACACTAGCTAACCAATTACCATTGGTCAAGTTTTAAACTGCGGGTTCCATCCACCCTCTCTGGCTCCATCCGCCAGGATTCCCTTCCGAGAGTTCCCTCCACCCTCGGAATACAAATCTTTTGATTTTAAAATCCAAAACCAGAAATCTACCATGTGAATGCATTCCTTGCCCGCCCTTGACCGTGGGCACGGCTATTCGAATAGTTTTACACTCTGCAGAGGTTGTACAACTTTACCCACAAGAGATAAATTATCCTAAAAGTCAACACGCTTCCTTTGGCATGAGACCCAGATAAAATATCACAAAGCCTTTCACCTACTCCAGTATAGCCAGATACCACCCGCTGAGGTTTCACCGCAGAAGGGTTAAATCCGCCCAATCTGAAGCCCCCTCTTGCGCCATATGAGTACAGTAACCCTGTCCCTCACTATGAGTAACCAGTACGCCCTGGCACTCAATACACCACTGGTGATATCTAAACTACACCTTTATAGGTTAGTTAGCTAGGTCGTACCCATATAGACTTGTGGTTGTACGGTTAATGCTCAGTTTGGACAAACACAAGCGTCGGTCCTTAATTGACTAGGGTGGAACATACACTTAACAAGTTCTCGTGCTTACTGCACCAACCCAAACAGCCATCCACCCTAATCTAAACCAACTTTCACATTTTATTTTATTTTAAAATCACAGTGACAACTCCAATTGCCACTTCACTTTCAAACACAAGGAATTAATAATAAATCATAGTTTCCCATTTTCAAGATTTTCCAAAGGATATTAGATAGCAAGACTAAGCATTATCCTACCATACTAACATCAACAAGTAATTATAATATTCTCATTAATGAGACAAAGGAAATTCTATGGTGACGAGGGCACATGACAATCAATTCCAATGGAGGGCATAACAAGATTGGATTAACTACTACCTTAAGATTTGAATTATCATTTTTTTGTAAATAGCAATGCATAACATTTAAAATACTTTAAAAACATTTCGAAAGCATAGGCTCAAGATGATCAAAGGAGACTTGCCTTCTTGCAGGGTTTCTGGGTCTTCTTGCTGCTGTGAAGAGGGATCGTCGACAACGTTGGAATCTACGCGAGAAAAGACGAAGCAAACAAAGCAAATAAATACCCACGAAATTCAAATAAAATCCAAAAATTCAACAGAGGCCATAATTGGATAGATTATGATTTTAGATGAATTTAGAAATTTGAATGGCTGGAATTGGAGTTAAAATGAGAAAGTTATGCTCATTTGAAAATCTCAGATTTGAATAAATCGAGAAATCCGGAAATTTCTGACAGGTGGGGCCCACTGGAATATTTAAATTTAATCTTTTATTTTAATTCTGAGAGATTGACAGGTGGGACCCACTGAACAGTAGACCCTCTGGCGGTCGCTGACATGTGGGACCCCTCTGTCAGTGACCCTATCTGCTTGGTCACTGACAGGTGGGACCCACTGGGGTCTGGACCCACTTGTCAGGGGCTGACGCAGACGGGTGGGGCCCAGGCGGCAGTGGCAGCGCAGACCGGCGGCCGCTGACGGGTGGGGCCCGCTTGTCAGTCGCGAAAATTAAACGAAAAACTCAACCCAGCGCGCGGAGCCGAGGGCTCGAACGCGCACCGGGGAGTTGAGAGAGAGCGCGGCTAACCAGATGGGCGGGGGAGGCTTTGCCTACCCATATAGGGCAACCATACCTTTTGAGGTACCTGCCGGAGGGGAGGTCGGGGAAGATGGTCGGAGGCGACGGCGCCGGCGACGAGAGAGTGGCGGAGAGGTTCGGGCGGCGCGTGAAATGTAACCCTGGCGCGAAGGGGATCCGGTTGGAGGGGTCGGCGAGGCTCGGGGGTGAACGGAGGTGGCCGGCGACGAGGAGGCAGCGACGACGGATCGGGAGCTCCGACGCGACGGCGCTCCGGGGACGGGGAGGGGCGGCCGAGGGGTCGGGGAGGACCGTCCGGGCGTGAGGAAGCTCGGGGAGGCGACGACGGGCTCCGGGGATGACCGAGGCGGCGAGGAAAGCTCGCCGGAGTTGGGCGGAGCTCGAGGGGAGGAGTGGCACGGTGATCGGGCTCTAGAGGGCTCGGGAGCTGCGGTGGAGTGCGCTGGGATGCGGTGCGGGAGAAGGCGAAGCCGATGGGGGCATTTATAGGGGCTGAGGGGGAGCAGGGGCGCGGCAATTGCTCGCCGGGGTGGTCGGCCGGAAAAAGGAAGGGCGCGGGGAGGAAAGGAAGGAGGGGGCGCGGAAGGAAGGGAGGCGCGGGGATTTGGGGATTCGGTCGCGGCGGGGCTCGGGGTTTCCAAAACCGGGGAGAGCCAGGGAAGGCAAGGCCGGCTCCGGCTCGGATTTGGTCGGCCGGCGAGAAAGGAAAGAGGGGGAAGAGAGAAGGAAGGGGGCGATTCCGCGGGGGAGACGGATCCGACAGGCGGGGCCGGGGTGGCAGCGAGAGCGGGACGCGTGCGGCTGACAGGCGGGGTCCGCGAGTCAGCGAGGCGAGAGAAAGGTGGGAGCGGGCGGCTGGATGGTCCGCGCGGGGACTCGGCTCATCTGAGCCGTCCACGCGTCGGGCGAGGAGGAGGGGAAGGCGGGGCCGCCGGCTGACGGGCCGGGCCCGCTGGACAGCGAGGGAGAGGGAGGTGCGGCCTGGATCGGCCGAGCGGCGACGTGGGCGGTCCTGGGCCGTCCACGCGTCGGCTGGAGGAAAAGGGAGGGATTTTATTTTCAGAATTTGATTTTGATTTTCAGAAAAGGCTAGAAAATTATTTAGGCCTCAGAAAAATATGAAAATACCTCCAAAAATTCCAGAAAAATTCACAGAAGCTCCTGGACATATTTTGGACTAAATAAAATTATTTCCAACTACTGTTGATATTTAATTTTCATATTTTGAATTACTTTTTAAGCTCTAAAAATAGTTTTTAAATTCCAGAAAATCCAAAAAGGCAAATAAAAGCCAAGTAAAATCCAATTACCTTAAAATAATTTATTTGAATTTAAATTTTTCAAAAGAGCCAAATTTTTGGGATGTGACAGAAGTCTAGTGTGAAGCAATAGATTGTTTATGAGACTGTTAACCTATCTAGATTTAATGTTTGCTTCAATTTTAGGCTTTGACTTTTTGTTGTTATATCTCATTGTGCTCTTTATAATTAGCCTAGTCATTGATGAAATGCCTGTCATTGATCTAAATTGTCTACTTGTGCTAAAAACTAGTTTCCGATTTAGTTATATGGTAGATGACTTTATATGATCTAAGAAGCTCTATTCACACTGATGGCATGGTCAAAATATTAATACAAATTGACTTGTATAATCTTCAAAGCTTCTTGATCTTTGCTCTCATTGCTTCCACTTAGAATTGTTCTCTCTCTCTCTCTCTGAAAGTCTTGATGATTACATTGCCAAAGGGGGAGAAATTGAAGTTAAGGGAGACATATTTGGAGATTTTGAATTGGGAGATTTTTTTCTTCTCTTTCAGAATGCAAATCATTTGAGAATTTTTCAAAGTATTGTCAATGTATTCATCAAGGGGAGATTGTTAGACCATGTGGATGGTCTGTAATATCCCGGGCGAGATTCGTCAGTTAATAATTTAATCAGGGAAAAAGGGGGGAATTCTGCAATTTAGCGGCAACCTGGGCTTGGGCCGAGGCCCAAGAGGTGGTCGGCCAAGGGAAAAGGGGGGGAGGCGCCCCACCCCCAAACCCTAGCCGCCCCTCTCCCCTAACCGCCCCTCCACCTCCCTTGTGCGCATCTCCCTCTTCCTCCTTGCGCCCCCTTTGGCCAGCACCGTCTCCCTCGCCTCCATGGACGCCCCCTGCGATTGGTGAAGGGATCCCGATCGCTGCGGTTCGAGAGGAGGAGAGCAAACGTCTGCCGGGAAGAGTTGTGGATCCGGAAGGTGGAGATTAGGACGGGAAAAGGAATGGAGGCAGAGATCGTGTGGAGTTCTTCGTGTTCTTCAGCGATTGGTTAAGGGTAATTACTCCTAATTCTCCCCGCTAGCTGCATATTTAGTTGATTAGCAATGTCGGTTTTCGGATCTGCTCAGGACAGCCTCTGTTAGACGGTCTTTTTTGATATAGATCCGTGGGGATTCAGGTCTGGTCTTCTCCTAGAGATTTGTAGAGGACATCTTTAGCTTTCCATGAAGTGCTAGAACGAATCATTCCGACCTCTGTAGAAAAAGTTATGATTTTTCTAGTCGGACTGTCCTGTAGATCGGGGAAATTCCTGTCAGGTTTCGGTAGATGGGTTTGGGCGATTAGAAATCAGGAGAATCAGAGGATCTCCATATTATTAAAGTTTCAGATATTTTCCTTAGCTTTCCAGAAAGGTCAATAAATCCTGATTCCGACTCTCGGGGTGAAAGTTATGACAATTGTAGTGCGCTGTCCAGAGAACTCGTTACGGAATTGATGTTCTAGAAAGTTAGATGGTGCGGGTAGAAGTTGGCCGAATCAGGGAGACTCACCAACTAGATTTAGTTAGATAATTTAATTATATTTTCAGAAAATCTGAGAACGCCCTGTTCGGACTTCTGTACCATTAGATAAGAATTTTTTTTAAGTTGACTGTCTATAGAGGGGGACAGGGTGGCCGAAAGGATTTGGGGTTTGAGTCGAGTTAAACATGTTGGGATAGTGGGGGTGTTTTTGTTTAATCTAAAGACTCGTTACTGTTGCCTTAGCGATTATTAAAATTATGGTTCAGGAGGAGGACGGATTCCAGGGGCCGCGCCTTCTGCTCATCCCCCGTTTCCTCGCGGTTAAGGCAAGTATATTTATGGATATAATAGATATTATCGAATGGTATTGTTTGATAAATTCTATGAGAATTTGAGTTGTTCATGATTGTTATGGTGATATGATTGGTAATGTTCATGGTTGCTAATGCTATGAGTTATGTGTTAATCACGGATGTTTGAGAGTTATGAAGTCTATGAATATGAGCTTTTGTAGTATGAATATGTTATTCATATGCAATGTTGATGCGGATGCATGTTGTATTAATGAGAGAATTTCTGGTGCATAGTAATCGTGAATGCAATTTTATTTATTGAGATATTCACGTTTGTGCATCATCTTGATTATTGAGATCTTGGTCACGAGACGACCATGCGTTGAGGTCCCCGTCATGTTGATGTCATGACGGGCTAAAGGTCCCCATACTTGTGGAGTATGGGCAAATGGTCCCTGTACCAGAGGGTACAGGCATGGGTGTGCATTGACGGATGCACACTCCGCATTACCGGTAAAATGCGAAAGAGAAGAGATAAAGAGATTCTTTTGAACATACTGCATAGCATGATTTATTTATTTGATTGATGGATGATCATGGGAAGTGATGTTTCCCTTTTACTCTCATTGCCACTATTTATATTTGCTGAGTCGTTGGACTCACACTTGTTTGTTGTTGTGGTTGTTGTTTGTTTTTAGGTACCTACATGAGACCGGCATGCATGGGGATAAAGATGGATTAGCTTTGTTGCACTTGCACGGTCCATTCACCTTGGAAGAAATAAAGAACCTTAATCATTATTTGTTGAATAGCTTAAGTGGTAACTGATTAAAGATCACCATGTTTAGAATGTAATAAAGGTTTAGAACTATTACATTGCTTACGTTCTTATTTAAGTATTGTGGTTGAGATTGTGATGGCAAACATAATTCAGTTTGTTTAGAATTGGATATTTAATGTTTACTATTATTCAGATCATTTGTTTATGCATGTTGAAACCTTTGATTTACTCATTAAACAAAGGAGGTTCTGCTGAAATTTTGTAAGGTGAATATAGGTTCTTTAATATGTTGTTAGTTTAGTAGCATTCCAGGTCATTGTTTGGCTGGGGTGTTACAGTTGGTATCAGAGCGGGCTTTAGATCCGTGGTAATTGAATAATTAAATTGACACACAGTGCACAGTAGGATGGGAATGGGTGAAGCATTGCATTTACGTTTCCGTTATGTTGTAATGATGATTGTGGTTTGAGATGATATATTATATCTATATTATAAAACTATAGATATTATGTGTGGGGATAACCCATGTTGAGAGGTTGAGGTCGTGGTTGTGGCCCTGGGCTGTACCAGGTTACACCACCGTTAGCGGTATGAGAATATGAAGGCGGTTACCTCGGATATCTTAGAATAGGCGTTGATAGTGAGTATCTCTAGAAGAGTTGTCCTCTTCTTTGACTTTGAATTTGGTCAACTCTAGTCCAGTTGGGCTCGATGAGTTTCTCTTGGGTTATTAGTTCATTACGGTTGATCGGTTGCTTTGAGAAAGGATAGTGTGTTTTGATTGGGCTGAATTTGTCCTGTAAAGCAATCATTGTTTTCCCAGCCGATGAGTTATTCTTACGACTGGTGAACTTGGTTGGTGGTCAAGTTTGACCTTTATATTGGAGTTTTGTTTTCCTCATGGGAAATCTTGATCCATTTATTCGCTTGATGTTTTTGGGTTAATGAAAGTTTCCTTCTGCAAGTCCTTTAGTTCGTGGAGGCTTTTACTCATTGTATCTCTCTTGGGTATTTTGAGTGTTGAAGCTTAATGGATCTCTTTTATGAAAGAAGATGTTAAACCCTTTGACGATGTGTTGTCATGATAAGATGAGAGGTTATAATCAAAGCACTTAATGAATATGATATGGATTATCAAGATTGGGTTGCAGTGTGTGCATGATTGATCTTAGCTAAGATCCTTGAAAGGAAAGTTGAATAAGTTGAGGTTGTTCTCTAGTAGTTCTTGATGAGTTGTGACTGTGAGTATGACTATATTTAGGTGGAATCAACAGAGTTAATAACAAGTAGGGAGTGTTGACGAAACTGGTTTGATCACTATAGGTGATATATTTTGATAAGCTTCTCGAATAGAGGTGACCTGCGGGTCTCAACGGATTAATCTAACCCTTTGGGATGGATAGGTCCAGAAGATGTTAGAATATTGTCATAGTGGATATTAATCTTGGAGTTACCTTTTATGGATAAGTACTGATCATATGTAATTGCTAGGTGCATTTATTACGTATTGAAGTATGGTTTTGAGCACCACTAAGAGATGAACTGATGGAATGTAATTGGTGATTTTTGTTACCTGATGGTGGAGTGGTAGGATAATAGTATGTCTTTGATGAGAAGGTTGATCCTTAAAATTGTTTCGTTTACTAAACTGGTTGGATTACTTGATCTCAATGGATTCATTTAACTGTGTAGGAAGGAAGAGTTAAGGATGTTTTTGGTTTCTTGATGGTCTTATGTTTGCTAGTTGGAACACAAATAGAGGAATGACCGTAAATCCTTCCATGACGGTATAATCGTCAACTGTTTACGATAACCATTAGATTGGAATTGGTGTGCACTAAATTGATGTTGAGCATTGCTAATAGGTTAATGATTGGAATTTAAGGGTGATCTAAATAGGTGTGTTGTGAGGATGACCTGGGCAGCATGCCTTAGTTAAAGACGGTTTACTTCGATAGTGGGGTTTGTGCATTAGTTATCCTCTTGACCAGGTTGAGTATTGCAACCTTATAGAAAAATATATGAAATAGGTTATTGTGTTTCCCTGGGAAGGTTAATGATGGGATAGTGAGTTATGTTGGTTCATGCCAGGAGTGCATGATGTGATGTTAGAAAGATTAGCAGTTATGGTTGCTAGAGTGATGTTGATTCCTTTAAGAGGAGATTAATTTGATTGCCTTTCGTGATATTTCATAAATAAAAATGTTTCAAGTTTTGCGGCGGAGATCATTTGGATCTCATGATTTATTTGGTAGTTGAACTGTTCCGAGCAAAGTGAAGTGTGAAAGATCTTATTGGTTCTTAAGTGGTTCTTGTGGTTTGGTCTTAAGAACTTGTTTTGTTCGAGCTGACCAAGTGTTGTTGTAGTCAAGGAATTGTTTTCTATGTTAACGGAAAGAGTGCATTAGAAGTATTTGAGGTCTGAAGCCAAGTTTCGTATCTTGCGATTTGATATCCTCTTCTTGGGGGATTGTGCCTTCAATTGTGGACTCGCCTTATGTTTTCCGGGTTCATTGCCAATTGACTGTTCCTCTTGGTCTGGTGTTTACCGTGATTGGTAAACGTTTATCTGAGCGCTGAAATTATTATTCTTATTGGCCTCTTCTTTTGAGAAAGGATTAACTGATTCATGTTGCAAAGCCTTTAGAGATGAATGTTGGCAACTGGATAGTGGTGGTCGAGTAGATGATTCTGTGAGGCTTCAGGTGTCAAGATGTTTGAGATGCATGGCGCAATAAATCGATTTATTAGAATAATCCTTGGAAAGGATTTGATTTAAATAGAATGTTTGTCTTTGGAGTTAATAGGTTTCGTTGTCGCAACTAGTAGGACCTATAGCGAGATGTGGTCCAAGATCTTGTGTTCATCTTGATAGAATATTAGAATTAGCAAGTATGGAAATCTTGATTAGTTTCTTAGAGTATCGCATTTTGGGTACTCGGTAAGATTGTGTAGAAGATTTATGATGAGAGTAGTAGTATAGAGGAATCTAATAGTCGTGTTAATTAATGGGATAGCGAGGATGGTTGAGTTATTGTTAAGGATGACTCGGCCTCAGTGAGTAACCCTTTGTGAGATAGATTATCTCTAAGGATAACTTGGTCAATCAGTTAGAAATGGCTACTTTGTGGTCGCGTAGCTAAATTTGATTGGTGTGGGTTAGAGAAGGTCTAAGATTGGTGAAATGAATCGCCTTGGGCAGTTACTTGATTGGTGAGAAGTGTTGACCTTAGTGACCGAGGTTATGGTTGAGTTGTGTGAAAAGTTTAGTCATTAGATCTGAGGATTACCTATCAAGTATACCAGAAATTCATTGTAAGAGTCTTAAAGGATGAAATGTGGGCTTTGCATTTTTTTTATGCTAGCATCTTGGTTTTCCATGATTAGATTCCAGGAGTTATGGTGATGTTTGATAGAATCCTTGGGAAGCAGTAAATGAGCATGAAGGTGGTGAATTTAACATCCTTAACAGATTTAGGTGATGTGAATGTGGCTGTAAGCTATATCGTGGTGTGTTGGTAATTATTTATCAAAGTAATTCCTCTACTAGAGAAGTTGATCAGGGTATATTATTGTGGATTGAAAGAGTCTCTTTACATAGGTGTGGAATTTGTGTTCAGCTTGAGCATAGCCGTGAGGTTGCTAATTTAAGAGAAAGGAGTTAGAATGTTATGCGACGATTTGGGATCCTATGGTTTAAGAGAAAGTTAAATTCTTAAAAGAAAGATGGTGGAAAAGAGCGTGATCTTGCTTAGTGAGATATTCTCTTAGTTTTTATTTGAGCTTTGTGTTTATGACGGATGTCTATTACATAATGAGTGGGTTCTTGTCGGTTTGTCTGGTTCTTTCCAGTTAAGGAAAAAAAAGGTTAATCTGGTTATTCGAGGGGTTTCATTTTTGGCTAATGTGGCATTTATTTCTAAACTGTCTACTTGAAAGGTGGAAAAATTTTCATGTTGAGTCTTTGTCTTTGGATTGGGCTCTTCTGAAGGGAAGATGGTTTTGAGTTCGTTGCATTAAGACTCTTTTGTTTTCAGTCGGGAACTGTTGTGCGTCCCTGGTTAAAAGAGGTGCTCATTGTTAAAGTGAAGAGATCGATTGATACAAGGAGCAAGAATTTTGTGTGTTTGTGCAGGTTGTGTGGTTTAGTACCCAAGGGAGTGTTGGCCCAAGGTATAATGGTTGTTTCTGAAAGTCGGAGAGACTTGGTAGAGAGCGTATTGCTAGAACCGTCTTGAGTCCTAGCGTAGCGCACAGATCGTTTTGTATGACCTAGTGTTGAGGGAGTACTGGAGGAATCTGGAGCATGAAGTTTCGTTTGAGCCGTTGACCCACGGGTAAGATCGTGCCTTCGAGACGTGTTCGTCAAGTGACTCTTGAAAGGATGGGACAAGTAGTAAGGCGTAACGCGTCAGTACGTCAAGGTGTTTTGTCACAGCAGACCGAGAGAGAGGCCACATGGGAATTGGAATCTCGCATGTGTGATCAATACCCCGAGTTTTTCACATCAGGTGTGTGTTTATGATTAAGTTTAATTGTAATTATAGCATTGTGAAAGTATGATTAGAATTCGGGGTCGAATTCTGTTTAAGGGGGTGTCACATTCCAAAAATCCTCTTTCTGAAAAATTTAATTTCAAATTAATTATTTTAAAGTATTTGAGCTTTATTTGGATTTGCCCTGAATTTTCTGGAGTTTAAAATGTATTTTCGAAATTAAAAAGTATTTTAAGTATGAAAATTAAATACCAACATTAGTTGGAAATATTTTATTTAAGTCCAAAATGTCTCCAGGAAGTTCTCTGAATTTTTCTGGAATTTTTGGAAGTTATTTGGTATTTTTCTGAGGCTAAATGAATTTCCTGGCAATTTCTGAAAATCTAAAATCAAAAATCAAAAATAAAATTCCTCCCCTCCCCTCCGGCCGACGCGTGGACGGTCCGGATGGAGCCACGTCCCACGCGCTGGCCATCCCAGCCACCCGCTCCATCCCCCTTGCCCCCTTCCCCGCTCGACACGTGGATGGCCGGGATCAACCTGCGCCGCCTGCCGGATCCGCCTTCCCCTCCCCCGCTGTCGCCACGCGTCCGGCCCAGATGGCCCGCCTCGCGCTCCCGGCCCATCCGCGCCGTTCGGCCTCGCCTCTCTCTCGGCCGCCCGATGCGTGCCCCGGCCACGCGGCCAAATCTCAGCCGCACCGCCCGCTCTCTCTCTTCCCCTGGCCCCGCCCGTCAGCCGCCCCACCGCTCCCTCTCGCTGCCGCCCGGGCCCGCTTGTCATCCCTTCCCCGCCCCTCTTCTTCTTTCTTCCTCCGCACGCCACCTCCGTCTTCCCCGCAACCGCCGCCCCTCGCCCGCGGGATTGCTTTCCTTTTTTTGCCGCCCGTGCGACCCGCGCCCCTTCCTTTTCTTCCTCCCCCGATTTCCTTCCTTCCGCGGCCCCCTCTTTCCTTTCTTCCTCTCTCCTTCCATTTTTCCGGCCGCCATCTCCGGCGAAGGATTGCATGCCCGTGCTTCCCCCTCCGCCCTATAAATACCCCCCATCGGCTCCGCCTTTCTCCGTGTCTCCTCCCTCCGTCCTCGCCCGCCTCTCCCGAGCTCCTCCTCGCCCCCGCGCCGTGCGCCTTCGGCCTCGCCGCTGCCACCATCTCCGGCGAGCAATCGGTGCCGCTCCGATCGCCCTCGCGCCACGCCGCCGCCTCCCTCGGCCTCCCCGTGCCAGTGCGAAGCGCCTCCACCGCTCGGCCGCGCCCCTCCGCCGCCGGAAGGCCGTCGCCGCCATTACCCGAGCGCCGCCGCCGCCCCTCCTCGTCGCCGGCCCTCGTCGTCGACGCCTGAGCCCCGAGCCGAGGTGAATTGGAATCCCCGTCGCCCCCTCTCCCTCCTGCGCCCCTCGCCGCCGGCCGCCGCCCGCCGGAGCGCCGGCGAGCACCCCGTGCCCGTGCGCCACCCCGGCCGCCGGGTCCACGTCAGCAGCCGTGCCTGCTTGGCAGCTACGTGTCACGTCACGTCCCCGCCGCGTCAGCTTTCCCCTGCCCCGTCAGCGCCAGCCCACCACCCTCGCCACCTCAGTCATTCCCCTCGGCCGTGGACCCGGTCTATAGACCGAGGGCCCACTGTCAGTGGGTCAACCTCTCAGGCTGACGTCATGCTGGCGTCATTAACCCGAATTTCCCGTGAGAAATTAATTCGGCCGAAATTAAATTCAGTGCTGACGCAATAATTCAGAATTTCCTTTAGAAAAATAATTCCAATAATTCAGTTTTTTTCCATTTTCCCTCTTTTCAAACTTCCCGGAGCCCGTTCTCCTTCATCTTAACTCCGTTTGAGCCCATCCAAATTTCTAAATTCATCAAAAATTCCAAACTATCCATTTCTTCCATCCTTTCAAATATTTGAAATATATTTGATATTTCAAATATTTAAATTTCAAATTCCAATGCCCAGTTTAATTGCAAAGCCTCAGTTCCATTCCAAATTTTCTGTGCACTTTCAAAATTCAAATTCGAATCTTGCAAAATCTCCATAAAATCCATTCTATCTTTCTTGGTCCAAATATTGTCTCAGAAATTTCTTTTCCCAACCGATCTTCCAGATATTCGTTCTCCCTCGTGTGAACCCCAAATCCGCTGAACCTTTCTCCTAAATTCGTCTAAAATCATAGTCTATCCAAATATGGCTTCTATTTGAGTTTTTGAGTTTATTTGATTTTTATTTGTATTTATTTGCTTTGTTTGCTTCGTCTTTTCTCGCGTAGATTCCAACGTTGTCGACGATCCCTCTTCACAGCAGCAAGAAGACCCAGAAACCCTTCAAGAAGGCAAGTCTCCTTTGATCATCTTGCAACCTATGTTTTCGAAATATTTTAATTATTTCAAATTATGTGCATTGCTATTTACATAAAACTTTAGTTCAATCTTAAGGTGTTAGTTAAACCAACCTTGTTATACCCTCCATTGAAGTTGAATGCCATGTACCATTGTAACCCTAGAAATTCCCCTTGTCTCAGTAATGAGAATATTATAATCATTTGTGAACAATAGTCTGGTAGTATAATGCTTAGTCATGCTATTGAGTACCTCATAAATCTTGCAAATGGGAAATTATGAATTATTGTAATACCCTTGTGTTTATAAAGTTAGTGGTGATTGGAGTTGCCACTGTTCTTTTAAAATAAAATAAAATGTGGAAGTTGGTTTAGATTAGGGTGGATGGTTGTTTTGGGTTGGTGCAGTAAGCACGAGATCTTGTAAAAGTGTATGTTCCACCCTAGTCAATTAAGGACTGACGCTTGTGTTTGTCCAGACTGAGCATTAACCGTACAACCACAAGTCTATATGGGTACGACCTAGCTGACTAACTTATGATAGTCTAGTTTAGGTGCCACCAGTGGAAAGTGGGTGCCAGGGATGGACTGGTTATTCACAGTGAGGGACAGGGATTTACTGTACTCATATGGCGCAAGAGGGGGCTTCAGATTGGGCGGATTTAACCCTTCTGCGGTGAAACCTCAGCGGGTGGTGTCTGGCTAGACTAGAGTGAGGTAAAGGCTTTGTGATATTTTATCTGGGTCTCATGCCAAAGGAAGCGTGTTGACTTTTAGGATAATTTATCTCTTGTGGGTAAAGTTGTACAACCTCTGCAGAGTGTAAAACTATTCGAATAGCCGTGCCCACGGTCAAGGGCGGGCAAGGAATGCATTCACATGGTAGATTTCTGGTTTTGGTTTTAAAATCAAAGTTTTTGTATTCCGAGAGTGGAGGGAACTCTCGGGAGGGAATCCTGGCGGTTGGAGCCAGAGAGGGTGGATGTAACCCGCGGTATTAAACTTGTTCAAGTTGTTGAAGCTAGTGTTGGTAGATGGAACCTTCACTAGAAAGTTAATGATAGTTTCTGTTAAAACACTTACTTCATTAAATTGATGCCTTCGAAATTAATTAGTAATAATTGAGATTTCAAATATTGCTTTGTGCAAAAGAACCATATAGCCTTCCTTTGTCAAGCCTTGCATCTATGCATTTTTCCCAAGACTTGCGGAGTACTTTATGTACTCACATGCTACACTCAAAAATAATATTCAGAAGAGTATGAAGCTCAAGAAGGCGACTACGACTTCTTCGCGGGTGGATTCGACGAAGGATTCCAGGAGTTCTAGGTCGCGCTTCCCAAGTCAATTGCCTGTGGCGTATTGATGGGTCTTCACCGAGTTTATCTTTTGCTTCCGCTGTGTTTCGTGTGTGTGAGGTCTTGAAACCTCAATTGTAATAATGAGACCTTTCGGTCTGTACTCTTTAATATTGTAATAAAGCGTTGCTGGTTGTGTATTCATTTCTGTTGAACTGTGTGCACTAGCTTTGATCTGGGACTAGTGCAGTAATACACAGAGGGTCCGGGTTTGGAAATCCGGGGTCCCGACAGGGGTGTAGAATGTAATATCCCGGGCGAGATTCGTCAGTTCATAATTTAATCAGGGAAAAAGGGGGGAATTCTGCAATTTAGCGGCAACCTGGGCTTGGGCCGAGGCCCAAGAGGTGGCCGGCCAAGGGAAAAGGGGGGGAGGCGCCCCACCCCCAAACCCTAGCCGCCCCTCTCCCCTAACCGCCCCTCCACCTCCCTTGTGCGCATCTCCCTCTTCCTCCTTGCGCCCCCTTTGGCCAGCAGCATCTCCCTCGCCTCCATGGACGCCCCCTGCGATTGGTGAAGGGATCCCGATCGCTGCGGTTCGAGAGAAGGAGAGCAAACGTCTGCCGGGAAGAGTTGTGGATCCGGAAGGTGGAGATTAGGACGGGAAAAGGAATGGAGGCAGAGATCGTGTGGAGTTCTTCGTGTTCTTCAGCGATTGGTTAAGGGTAATTACTCCTAATTCTCCCCGCTAGCTGCATATTTAGTTGATTAGCAATGTCGGTTTTCGGATCTGCTCAGGACAGCCTCTGTTAGACGGTCTTTTTTGATATAGATCCGTGGGGATTCAGGTCTGGTCTTCTCCTAGAGATTTGTAGAGGAAATCTTTAGCTTTCCATGAAGAGCTAGAACGCGTCATTCAGACCTCTGTAGAAACAGTTATGATTTTTCTAGTCGGACTGTCCTGTAGATCGGGGAAATTCCTGTCAGGTTTCGGTAGATGGGTTTGGGCGATTAGAAATCAGGAGAATCAGAGGATCTCCATATTATTAAAGTTTCAGAAATTTTCCTTAGCTTTCCAGAAAGGTCAATAAATCCTGATTCTGACTCTCGGGGTGAAAGTTATGACAATTTTAGTGCGCTGTCCAGAGAACTCGTTACGGAATTGATGTTCTAGAAAGTTAGATGGTGCGGGTAGAAGTTGGCCGAATCAGGGAGACTCACCAACTAAATTTAGTTAGATAATTTAATTATCTTTTCAGAAAATCTGAGAACGCCCTGTTCGGACTTCTGTACCATTAGATAAGAATTTTTTAAAGTTGACTGTCTATAGAGGGGGACAGGGTGGCCGAAAGGATTTGGGGTTTGAGTCGAGTTAAACATGTTGGGATAGTGGGGGTGTTTTTGTTTAATCTAAAGACTCGTTACTGTTGCCTTAGCGATTATTAAAATTATGGTTCAGGAGGAGGACGGATTCCAGGGGCCGCGCCTTCTGCTCATCCCCCGTTTCCTCGCAGTTAAGGCAAGTATATTTATGGATATAATAGATATTATCGAATGGTATTGTTTGATAAATTCTATGAGAATTTGAGTTGTTCATGATTGTTATGGTGATATGATTGGTAATGTTCATGGTTGCTAATGCTATGAGTTATGTGTTAATCACGGATGTTTGAGAGTTATGAAGTCTATGAATATGAGCTTTTGTAGTATGAATATGTTATTCATATGCAATGTTGATGCGGATGCATGTTGTATTAATGAGAGAATTTCTGGTGCATAGTAATCGTGAATGCAATTTTATTTATTGAGATATTCACGTTTGTGCATCATGTTGATTATTGAGATCTTGGTCACGAGACGACCATGCGTTGAGGTCCCCGTCATGTTGATGTCATGACGGGCTAAAGGTCCCCATACTTGTGGAGTATGGGCAAATGATCCCTGTACCAGAGGGTACAGGCATGGGTGTGCATTGACGGATGCACACTCCGCATTACCGGTAAAATGCGAAAGAGAAGAGATAAAGAGATTCTTTTGAACATACTGCATAGCATGATTTATTTATTTGATTGATGGATGATCATGGGAAGTGATGTTTCCCTTTTACTCTCGTTACCACTATTTATATTTGCTGAGTCGTTGGACTCACACTTGTTTGTTGTTGTGGTTGTTGTTTGTTTTTAGGTACCTACATGGGACCGGCATGCATGGGGATAAAGATGGATTAGCTTTGTTGCACTTGCACGGTCCATTCACCTTGGAAGAAATAAAGAACCTTAATCATTATTTGTTGAATAGCTTAAGTGGTAACTGATTAAAGATCACCATGTTTAGAATGTAATAAAGGTTTAGAACTATTACATTGCTTACGTTCTTATTTAAGTATTGTGGTTGAGATTGTGATGGCAAACATAATTCAGTTTGTTTAGAATTGGATATTTAATGTTTACTATTATTCAGATCATTTATTTATGCATGTTGAAACCTTTGATTTACTCATTAAACAAAGGAGGTTCTGCTGAAATTTTGTAAGGTGAATATAGGTTCTTTAATATGTTGTTAGTTTAGTAGCATTCCAGGTCATTGTTTGGCTGGGGTGTTACATGGTCGTAGATTAAGATATAATGAATAATTAACATTTTGGTTTGCCTTGAATTTTGCGTTTGTGAAAGACTTGGTCGTTTGCTGTTGATGTCCTTGCTTTCGAGTGTTTTTGCTCAGTTATGAGTGATTACAGTCTTCAGACACTTTTGACCACGGCATCAGAACACAGACAATCTTACGACCATGGTTTGAACATGGCTACGACCACAGCAGCTGTCGACCATGTTCAGCTTATGACCACGGCATGCTATGACCACATTCAGCTTACGACCGCGGCATGCTACGACCATGTTCAGCTTACGACCATGCCATGCTACGACCACGTTCAGCTTATGACCACACCATGCTACGACCACGTTCAGCTTACGACCATGGCATGCTACGATCATGGCAGCTTACGACCATGTCTAGCTTCGACCACAGCAGTACGACTTCAACTTTTCACCACGACAGTATGACTTCGGTCTTACGACCACAGCAGGTAATTGTAACTACAGTACTCTTTCATTGTCGTAGCTACAGTACTCGATAGTCGTAGACTTTACTGTTCATACTCTATAGTCGAAGGTTTTACTAGTCGATAGTCTAGGGCTTTGCGGTCTATGGTCATAGGTTTTGCAGACTGTGTTCATGGTTGTAGGTTTTGCAGACTACCTTCATGGTCGTAGGTTTCGCAGACTGTGTTCATGATCGTAGGTTTTGCAGACTACCTTCATGGTCGTAGGTTTTGCAGACTATCTTCATAGTCGTAGATTTGGCAGTCTTGTCGATACTCGTAGACTTCATAGTCTGCTATTCTGCTTGCAGTAGTCGGAGGCTTAGCGATCGGTTGCCGTTGGCTTCACGGTCGGTACTCATAGACTTTCATGGTCGATACGAGCGCTTCACTCTTGAGATCCTCGAGTACGTCGAGTACTCAGGTTGGGCCAGTGGCTGACTGGTCGGTGTGGTGGTCGATGATGGATGGTCGTTGATTGAGGTACTCGTAGTCGGACGACTCGGTACTCGATAGAAGTTATTTCACGACCACGATGAGTGGTCAGGAGTCAGTGGTTTGTCTATACTTGTAGGCTTCGAGTACATGTTGCGGCTATGTTTTCTGATCGATACTCGGTAGTCGATACTCAATAGTCGTTAGTAGCAGTGCGAGTGGTTTCTGAGTACTTGTGGGTTATGAGTACTCTGCGATAGCGATCGTAGTGTGTGGTTTGAAGGGTTGTTCTAGTTAGCGATGGTCGTAAGCATTCTGGTGTGGTCGTAAATGACTTGGGGGATGGTCGTAGGTGTTTGGTTCTTGTTTGGGGATAGACAAGGGTGTGTTTTGCTTATGTCTGATAGTTATGGTCAAGTTGGGAAGAACTTGTACCGGAGATGGTTTCTTTGGTCTTTGCATGTGCAGGTGGGCATGAAGACGACCATAGTAGGCGACGAGGAGAACTGGGAGTAGGAGGGGGTAATTTGAGGTCTAGGCAGTCAGAATGTCACACGAGGTGGTCAAGCTCGTGCTACGATTACGGTCGGTCATGAGGAAGACTGAGACTAGGAGGGGTAATCTGAGATTCATGCGGTCAGGTGGTCATGTGAGATGATCGAGCTCACGCGAGAGCATGTGGTGATGGTGCATGATGGAGATTCAGGATGGGATATCTTGGAGCCTTTGTCGTGTGTGTCGTATAGAGTTGTGGATGGAGTCCATGATCTGTATGAGTTGGTTAAAACCCATGTTAGGAATGGTTTCAGGTCCCTTGAGTTGAGGAAGAGATAAGATCACGTGTCCAGGTGGAAAAGGACACGGTTTGAGGTGTTTAGTTGTAACACACTGTGTGTGCTGGCCTATAAAAGCAAGGAAAGCTATAGGTTAACATATGGGGTTTTAGGGCTTTCATGGAGAAGGTTTTTAGGAGTGCCATGGGGTGCTTTGTAGCCAAAAAGATTGATGAAGAAATAATATATCAGAGTCTTTCCAGAGAAAGATTTCCGGCGACTTCCAATTTATCGCTCCGTTCCTCTGTTCTCTGCGCTTTGTTTTGTCTTTGGCGCGTACCCATTCGGGCGGTGGTGGAATGACCGGGGACCTCAGGTGGAAGGAGGTTATGACTACGTGCGTCGTTGTCGTACCGAGCCATTGGATCGAGCAAACAGTCGATCCATTGTCGTGCCTGGTCATAACGATCAGTCGGGGACAAACGGTTGTAACAAGTGGTCATAACGATCAGTCGGGGACAAGCGGTCGTATCGAGTGGTCGTAACGAGCAGTCAGGTGACAAAGATTCTACGACAACGTACAAGCAGCTGCGGTTGGTAATTCAGATTGCTTTGTTTTTGTTTTTCTGCATTGTGTTTTATTTTCAAATGGTAAAAAGCGAAAACAATCATTCACCCCTTCTGATTGTGCCATACAATCTTACACTTTCTTGACTCCATGATCAGTTATGTTGTGAATTACATAATACGTGTATAGCTTGACTGCAGATACTGGCAGGAAGATTGATACTTCTCAGTGCTTAATTTCTGCAGCGATATGTTGGGTTCTTTTTTATCATATCAACTTATGTGCCATGGTAAATACTAAATATTAGTTAATGTGAGAAGAAGAGCCATATTTTTGTATTCAAGTGGTAATTAATTGTGGTCTTCATTGAACATGGTTGGAGCAGTGCACTTCTGAACACATCCTCAATGATTTAGGACGGCATATAAGGTCTGTTTATGAGCTAACTGCATCGAGTGGCTACCGAGAAGAATGAAATTTGTCGTTCTATGCAATTTTTTATTTCAATGATTTATATGGATATGTGTATGTCTTTATTATTAAGTAGAGCACAAATTTCATTGGAATATCCAGATCAATGGATAGGAGTGTAAAAAATTTGATTGTACTTTCTGATCAGCTGACTGCAATATGGATTTTTTGTTCATGCATCTGCATCCTCAATGTTTTGAAGGAAATATGTGGTACTAAACTTGATAGAAGGGATCAATGTTTCTAAATGAGTAGCAGTCAATACAGTTAGAAGAGCTCATTGTTTAGTGAATACAGCTGGGGCTATTCTTCTAATGTGACAAACGGGTGGTCGTTACTATTATAAATGGTCATTAATGCTCGAACAGTGACTACTGCATTGTTACCAACGATTAAAAAGTGGTCGTTAATACTAGAAAGGTGGCCGTTGATAATTCATAAGTAACAATGATGCACTATCCCAACAGAAAATTATATGTGGCTGTTAATACTATTAACGACAGAGCCTTTAACAATGGCTAACGACCATAATTTTACGGTCCTCGATGACTTTTAGATATCACACCTGAACCGTTAACCACGTCTGCCGTTGTTAATAATCGTTTCCCTTGCAGTGCAACGCGCCTGAGCAAAACATGATCTGCCTAGTGATTGTCTATGTTAGGAAACCTGGGCCCAGGCCAGGAGTCCTGGCCCAATATGAGCACCCCCACCGTAGACTATAAATAGAGAGTCATACCAGCATATTATGTACACCTGATTCAATTGAAAGCAATAAAGAAAGACCAGGGGTTCTCTCTACCTCGCTGTGTTCAATCTATTCTTCTGTGATTGATTCGTTCTTGTTCTAAGCAGAGGAATCGCTCGGACTGGTCGCCAGCGACGGTTCCTCAACACGTTATCAACACGACTTCGCTCCGGTGAACGAAGGTAATCATCGAAGCACGGATTGAATTTTCTAGATCGCTTTGAATCTGTATTTTCTTTTCGCGTTCTAGATTGAATCTCTATGGTGCAAATCCTTCCTAATCTACCACGAGCAGACCTGAAGTCGCCGACACAATGTCGACCGGTAGATTGTGAAACGGGGTAGATGTTGATTGCACTGTAGATTAGAAAAACGGTGCAAATCCGCCCTAATCTACCTCGAGCAGACTTGAAGTCGCCGGCAAAATGCCGATCGGTAGATTGCTAAAAGGGTAGATGATGATTGCATCGTAAATTGGAAACGAAAAATATATGCATTGGTTTCCTGTTCAGTTTCTACACAGCCATTGCATGAAAAAAACACACAACTCATATGACGGCTCTGCATACGCGAGGAGATCGACGGCCTGAAGCCGCCGCCAGCAGCCGTGCACCTACGCCCGTATGTGCGTGGTTAGCAGCCGGCCGAGGTCACCGCAAGAGAGCCGCCGCCCGAGTCCTCGACCATGGCCTGTAGCCGTGCGCCGTCCCCCGACTACAGCCTGCAGACGCATCCCCACCGCGGCCCGCAACCGCCGGCCCCACCGCCTCGAAACCCGCGCAGAAGTCGCCGCCGCCCGAAGCGGCTTCGGCGCCAAACCGCCGTGACCTCTGGCTCCTCCACGCCCGCACGAGCGCCTGCGCCCGCACGCGCGCCTCGGCCTGCGCCCCGCTTAGGCGCCGCCGCCACCGGCCCTTGGCTCTTCCGCACGCCGCCCTAGCATGCCACCGCACCGGCTGCCAGCCCGAAACCGGCTCTTCCTCTTCCGCGCGCGCAGCTCGAGGTCCACGCTCGCCGCCGCTGCCCATAGCAGCGCCGCCCTTCGCCGGCCACCGGGACCGCCACCGCACGACACCCGGCCGTCCCCGCCTCACCGGTCCGCCGCCGCACGGCACCCGGCGCCCGCTTCCGCGCCCCATAGCCGCCGAGCAGCCGCCGCCGGGTAGCTGCTCCGGCCTGAGCTGCGCGCCACCCCGGTGGCCCGGTAGAAAACTGGCGCCGCCGCCTTTGGTAATGGGGTCACTACTAGACGAACCCTCATTTAACAACGGATACCTAGCAACACATGATGTAGTCGTTGCAAGCAACAGAGCAGCAACATATGCCAAGCGTTGGAATGCACATCATCCGTGTCTTCAGCATTGTTTTCGTGCGCCAGCACCAGGATGTCTTCTACCTTAATTTTTTTTTCTTTTCTTCTCCACCAGCCGTGTCTATTTAGCTTTTTTTGTCCCCTGCTCCAGGGCCCAGGCTCCGTATCTACAGCCACCAATTGCTACGCGCAACAAAAAAGGAAGTTCCCTAAGGCTCGAAAACAGGATCTCTTGCAAACCCCCTTCCCACGCTAACCAACAGAGATGCGTTGTTTGTTGTGTTATTTTGCCTCACTAAATTAATTTTGTTATTTTGTGCCCCTCATTGGCTGCTACTCGCCTACTCCATTGAGTCCATTTGGGCATTCGGCCGCCGCCTGCTACTCCATTCGCCCGCCGCCTGCTCCTGCGGTCCTGCCTCCGCCGACCGCCTCCCTCCGCCGACCGGCTCCGTCGACCGCCTCCCTCCGTCGGTTCCTCCTCCGCCGACCGCCTCCGCCCGCCTTCGCCGGTTCCTCCTCCGCCGACCGCCTCCCTCCGCCGACCGCCTTCGCCGGTTCCTCCTCCTCCGACCGCCGACCGCCTCCGCCTGCCTCCGCCGACCGCCTCCGCCCGCCTCCGCCGACCGACCGCCTCCCTCCGCCGGTTCCTCCTCCGCCGACCGCTTCCATTTCTGGTACGACTCAGAAGAAAAATGGAATTCTTAAGTGATGCTCTTTAGGCGTTAATTCTGGAGTATGATATTACCTAGTGTGTGAAGAAAAATGGAATTCTTAAGTGACCCTCTTTAGGCGTTAATTCTGGTGTTAAGTCTCCGCTTCTTGACGATGCCTGACGTCGCTCGAGTCGGGAAACCCTAGCGATTAGCGAAGGATTGAGGCGACGCGGCGTTGCGCCGGTTGCGCCGTCGCGGTCGCCGGTCGCCCAAGACGCAGGACTGCGGGAGGGGAGGAGCTCGTCCGCAAGACCGCGACCGCCGCGACGCCCCCAAGCAGCCGAGCCCCAGCCCCGCACGGCGAGCAGGTCGTCCCGGTCCTCCTGGAGTCTGCCGCCACCCGCCGCCTTTGTTGCCCCGGCGTTGCGGTCTCCGACGAGCGAGGAGCTTCACCGAATTGCCATCCGATCTGCCTCCCGTCGGCCATCGGCCCGTCCCCAAGACCGCATCGTCGCCCTCCAAGGTAATGCCTAATGAGATGACTCCCTGAAAGAAAGTGATTGCTAATGTGCTATTTATGATTATTGGTAGCAATATGCCCTACTTTCTGGATGACTGGATCTGGCTGTTTGCAATCACCATAGAAAAACTCAGCTTATTCTGTGTAGTTGTAGTCTAGTGGTATGAGGATTTCGTTGCTATCGTCCTGCTGACCTGCTGTGAGTAATTATTCATCCTGACAAAAGGGGGGGTCATCTTGTCTTCTGTTGCAATTCTAGTATTGTAGCATCTTGATTCTGGACATGACGTACAAACTTTTCCATTTGAAGTCTTAGAGATACAACATCTTCACTCGATTTGTCATCCAACGAAGTCATATTTATATTCTTAAGGCGCTTTGAAGTTGACAGGTCGAAAACTTGATTAGGATTTGGAACAAGTCCCAAGCCATGTACATGACCAGGCTTCTCTTCTCCTAGTATTCTATTTAGTGCATCTCCTCTCCATGCAACCTTTCCTTGACTAGTGTCTGCTAAATCTGGTTGCTGCACTATGAGTTTCTTCAAATCACCCTGTACATAGCCATAATATGAATTAAATAAATTTGTAAAGGTAGTAAAATAAAAAAACAAAGTTGAGCATTCATAATTAAATTACCACATGTGCATTTGTGTCCTTCTCGCTTTTAGTCTGGTGTGTATGAATATACAAAACAGCCCTGTGAGGGTATTTCTTTTCAGGATCTTTTTCCTTCTGTTGAACATGAAAATTAATATCAAGGACATGATAATCATTGTATCACATATATGGATGCAGCAAGAGGTGTACACACAATTAGAGTGGTAAAAATATTACCAACTCCTCTCTGTTTCGAGCAAAACTCTTTGTTCCAGCTGTATGGGTTGACTTCTTCTTTGTACAGTTTATCCTATTTGTCTCGCTTATATCCTATCCCAAAATAACGAAACAAAGAAAATCATTTAAGTTATGCAAAATTTTTGGAAAATTTAGTATGCATGAGAACCACATAAATCCAACAATACGTAGCTACCTGTCCTTTCTGGGTCATCCAGTTATTGACAAGTGCAACCCACTGATCATCAATTACACCGGCTGGAACATTGTTGCAATTACACTGAGATTGTGGTTGCTGATCAACATTGTGCTGCACTGAACTATCAGCGTGAAAATCCCATTCTTCATAATTGTCAAGTATCCCATTGCATATCAAATGTCCATAGATCTCATCCCTTGATAATAGAGTAGTATGCACGCATGTATGACATGGACAGTATATCTTGGCATCATGTGCCTTATCTTTAAATGCAAATTCAACAAATCCTTCTACACCAGCTAAGTACCGACTGGAATCTTTAGGATAGCGCAAAAGAAGCTTGATGATATTCAAATCCATTGTGAAACTATAAAAAGGATATTGTTAATTCTGCTATAAATAAATAGCAACGTAGGTTCTTTTTTTGGTTATCAGAAAGATTGCATAAGAACATTATTATGACTATTTAGATGTCTTCTAGTTTTAAGTACAAGGTTGAAGCCTAAAGATAAATACCCTAATAAACACAAACATGACAAGCACCCAACTAAGTAGAATGGAATTCACGAGAAGGGTCACTAGTTAGGACTGACTCTAATAAACACAAACATGAGGAGATAAATTGGGGCTCTAATAAGCTCATAAACAGGACAAATCAGAACATGCTATTTTACATAGACCTAAACATTTTCAGTGCCGCCACAATCTGCCAACCGATCATTGTGGTAGAAATCCTCACCCAAGGGTATCAATAAACATGTTCGACAGCACTCACAGCAGGTCAGCAGGACGATAGCAACGAAATCCTCATACCACTAGACTACAACTACACAGAATAAGCTGAGTTTTTCTATGGTGATTGCAAAAAGCCAGATCCAGTCATCCAGAAAGTAGGGCATATTGCTACCAATAATCATAAATAGCACATTAGCAATCACTTTCTTTCAGGGAGTCATCTCATTAGGCATTACCTTGGAGGGCGACGATGCGGTCTTGGGGACGGGCCGATGGCCGACGGGAGGCAGATCGGATGGCGATTCGGTGAAGCTCCTCGCTCGTCGGAGACCGCAACGCCGGGGCAACAAAGGCGGCGGGTGGCGGCAGACTCCAGGAGGACCGGGACGACCTGCTCGCCGTGCGGGGCTGGGGCCCGGCTGCTTGGGGGCGTCGCGGAGGTCGCGGTCTTGCGGACGAGCTCCTCCCCTCCCGCAGTCCTGCGTCTTGGGCGACCGGCGACCGCGACGGCGCAACCGGCGCAACGCCGCGTCGCCTCAATCCTTCGCTAATCGCTAGGGTTTCCCGACTCGAGCGACGTCAGGCATCGTCAAGAAGCGGAGAATTAACGCCAGAATTAACGCCTAAAGAGGGTCACTTAAGAATTCCATTTTTCTTCACACACTAGGTAATATCATACTCCAGAATTAACGCCTAAAGAGCATCACTTAAGAATTCCATTTTTATTCTGAGTCGTACCAGAAATGGAAGCGGTCGGCGGAGGAGGAACCAGCGGAGGGAGGCGGTCGGTCGGCGGAGGCTGGCGGAGGCGGGCGGAGGCGGTCGGCGGAGGCAGGCGGAGGCAGTCGGCGGAGGAGGAACCGGCGAAGGCGGGCGGAGGCGGGCGGCGGAGGGAGGCGGTCGGCGGTCGGCGGAGGAGGAACCGGCTAAGGCGGGCGGAGGCGGTCGGCGGAGGAGGAACCGGCGGAGGGAGGCGGTCGACGGAGCCGGTCGGCGGAGGGAGGCGGTCGGCGGAGGCAGGACCGCAGGAGCAGGCGGCGTGCGAATGGAGTAGCAGGCGGCGGCCGAATGCCCAAATGGACTCAATGGAGTAGGCGAGTAGCAGCCAATGAGGGGCACAAAATAACAAAATTAATTTAGTGAGGCAAAATAACACAACAAACAACGCATCTCTGTTGGTTAGCGTGGGAAGGGGGTTTGCAAGAGATCCTGTTTTCGAGCCTTAGGGAACTTCCTTTTTTGTTGCGTGTAGCAATTGGTGGCTGTAGATACGGAGCCTGGGCCCTAGAGCAGGGGACAAAAAAAAGCTAAATAGACACGGCTGGTGGAGAAGAAAAGAAAAAAAAAATTAATTTAGAAGACATCCTGGTGCTGGCGCACGAAAACAATGCTGAAGACACGGATGATGTGCATTCCAACGCTTGGCATATGTTGCTGCTCTGTTGCTTGCAACGACTACATCATGTGTTGCTAGGTATCCGTTGTTAAATGAGGGTTCGTCTAGTAGTGGTAGGGAAACCCTACCCCACTGCTGTTGTGCCGGCCAAACAGGCCAACCAGGCCGGAAGGCAAATGGGCCGGGGGCAAAACGGGCCGAACGAAAGAAGAAAAAAGGGTGGGCTGGCGTCGGTCTAAATTGCAGAAAAACCCTCCGAGTCCCAGAAATTACCGATTGGTCCTTAAACCTTTAATATAAGTCCCGAATTTTGCAGAAAACCCCTCGGAAAATCAGAAAATTGCGTGAATTTTTCTCTTAACTGAAAATTTGCGTAGAAACCCCCATAAATTGCAGACTTCTCTGAAATTTTATATTCTAGCATAAAAGGGGCTCAGGAATCCGAATTTTGAATTATTTTTAGCATTTGAAGCTTATTTATTTCTGCCATTATTATTCTCTGTATTTTCTGTATTTATTTACTGTTTTTGATTAATTGTAATTGTTTAAATTGCTTTTAATCACTGAAATTAGCAGTAAAATTATAGAAAATGCACAGAAATTTATGAAACATTATGAGAACCTTTTGTACCATTTATTTACCCGCAGTAAATTATTCCATGCATGTTTATCTGAAGTAGACTTATTTTATTTTGTTCATACACTTGTAGATAACTGGCATCACGAACCGGGAGTTCGAGGAGTTGGCCCAGCATGGCCAAAACTATCTGACATGGGCATCCGATGTCGAGATTGTGCTTGGGGGCCGGAAGCTCCACGCAGCTATTGGGTTAAGTGGACAGAACGACGCCCGACCCACACCTGAGGAGAATGATCAGGCACTTCATTTTCTCAGGCACCACCTCTGCCCTACTCTCAAGAATGAGTATATGGCGGAGAAGAGCGCGCTAGCACACTGGACCACACTCAAGAAGCGGTTTGAGAGGCTCAAGTACACAATTCTTCCTCAAGCAGAGCAGGAGTGGATCAGACTGAGGTTTGCCGACTTTAAGACGGTCGGGGAGTACAATTCTGCCTTGCATAGGATTTTGTACAAATCTGCAACTCTATGGCAAGCAGATCACAGATGAGCAGAAGATCGAGAAGACCCTGTCCACCTTTCACCCCAATGCCGAATCCACCCGCAACTATCGTCAAGACGGCTACAAGGAATACGTCGAATTGATTGATATGATGCAGGTTGCGGAGGCTCAGGACGCACTTCTCCACAAGAATTACATCACTCAGCCACCAGGCAGCTCCGCTAGCCGTGAAGCCAACACTGGGAGCTACAAGGTGCGAAAGCTCTTGATGAAGAGAAAGGGGAAGAAGGGTAAGTCCATTGCCAAGAAAGGCAAGTCAGATGCTCCAAGTGACCAAAAGGCTAAGAAAAGTGACAAGACCTATGGCCAGCAGAACCAGGGTTGCTATAAGTTTGGCAAGTGGGGGCATTGGTCGTGGATATGCAAAGAACCGCAGAATGTCATTGATACCCACCAAGCTCAGAAGAAGAAGGATGGCAAAGGGCAGCCTGAAGCCCACTTTGCAGCAGTAGAGGGGGAGCAGCCTGAGCAGCTGCCTGAGATGATGGATGTTGAACCCATCCCAGCAGCAGCACCCCCTTATGACTTAGAGGCAGCCACAACCATGATTTCTCTTGAAGAGAACATCACTCCTGAGAAGATAGCCGAAGAAGTCGATAATTTTCTAGTTGATTCCGTCTGATGCACAGAATGCATTAGACGTTAATTGTCATTTATTTTGTGTTAATGGACAAGCTTAGAACTTGCATGGATGGTGCTTTAGGATTTGTTTTCTCATAATGGTTGGATGATTTTGGAATAATACATTCATTTATTCAGTTTATGATGGCATGATATGTTCTGATATTGGCGTATTTATTTATGTGTTGAATGCCTTCTAATACATGTTAATTAAATATGTTATATTAGAACACGTGTGGCGCCCTATGGAGGAAGTATGCCTTGCCGACAGCGGCACAACGAATACCATGTTAAGAGAGACTTAGTATTTCCAGTCGATCCTAAAGAGCACTAGCAGCCTTACGACAATCGCCGGAAGCGATGCATGTATAAGCGAATACCTGGTACAAGTATGACACCTTCAGAAAAGGCCATACCGGATCTGAATATCCCCATCGGCATGGATGTGTGCGCACACATCGAAGCCAAAAAATTAAAGGGACTTGCTACCGCAATTGAAAGAAACGATGCGCAAGGTGAAGCTCCAGAAGAAGCAATCGCTCCAGAAGAAGCAACTCATGAAGAAATAGCTATCAATTATGTGCATACGGGAGAGTCCCTGAATAGGAAAACAGCTAATATCGATATCTACTTCGCAAAGAAAATTGCCTCCACCATCGATCTTGATTCCGAGCCTGCATCGCTCACTGAATGTAAGAAAAGATCAGATTGAGAAGATGGGAAGAATGCAATAGCAACTGAATTGCTATCTCTGAACAAAAGAGAGGTGTTTGGGCCCGTATGCCGCACGCCTCCCCATGTGCACCCCGTTGGGCACAAGTGGGTATTTGTTCGAAAGAGAAATAAAAGAAATGAAGTAGTGAGATACAAAGCAAGGCTAGTAGCCTAAGGTTTCACTCAACGTCCTGGAGTTGATTATGAAGAAACCTACTCCCCAGTCATGAGTGGAATTACCTTTAGATATTTGATCACAATGGCAATGAACTTGAACTTAGAAATGAAATTGATGGATGTTGTGACTGCATACCTTTACGGTAACTTGGATTCGGAGATTTATATGAAAGTTCCTGAAGGAATCCCTCTCCCGAACCAAGACAGAGCAAATAGAAATCTGTACAGTGTGAAACTCAGAAAGTCACTGTATGGACTGAAACAATCTAGAAGAATGTGGTATAATCGCTTGAGCGACTTTCTCTGCAAGAAAGGCTACACGAACAATGAAGACTCTCCTTGTGTACTTATGCGGTGATCCCAGAATGGATTCTGTATAATCTCTATGTATGTAGATGATCTGAACATCATCGGGACGGCAAAAGATATCAAAGAAGCAAGCTCCTACTTGGAGTCAGAGTTTGAAATGAAAGATTTGGGCAAGACCAAGTTTTGCTTAGGCTTCCAGCTTGAGCATGTCCCTGAAGGAATCTTGGTACATCAGTCGACCTACACCCAGAAGGTGCTTGAAAGTTTTGGCTTTGAGAAGGCATTCCCATCGAAAGTACCGATGATCAGGAGGTCTTTACAGCAAGAAAAATATCATTTCTGACCTAGGGAAGAGGGGGAGGAAGTCCTGGGATCGAAATTCCCATACTTGAGTGCAGTGGGAGCACTCATGTACTTAGCAAACTGCACTAGACCGGACATGGCATTTGTCGTGAACCTCTTAGCAAGGTACAGTGCAGAGCCCACCAAAAGGCATTGGCAGGGCATAAAGGACATATTCCGATACCTCCAAGGAAGCAAGGACCTTGGGTTGTTCTACAGAAAGAATCAAGATCTGAACTTGATTGGCTATGCAGATGCTGGATACTTGTCGGACCCACATACCGCAAAGTCACAAACAGGCTATGTATTCCTGTCTGGTGGAACTGCAATTTCATGGAAATCGTCTAAGCAAAGCCTTGTAGCTACTTCGACGAACCACTCAGAAATTATAGCACTGTATGAAGCCGCACGAGAGTGCGCTTGGCTCCGCCGAATGGTTCACCACATCCAGCAGTCATGTGAGATGAACATTGTGCAAACCCCCACTATCATCTATGAAGATAATGCCGCTTGCGTTGCACAAGTGCAAACGGGCTATGTGAAGAGTCATCTCACAAAGCATATCAACCACAAGTTCTTCTATGCACATGAATTGCAAAAGATGGACGAGATTAAAGTACTACATACTAAGTCATGTGAAAATCTCACAGATTTATTTACTAAGTCACTCCCCGCATCTAGCTTTGAAAGGTGCGTACGTGGAATTGGAGTGATGAGACTTAGAGAAGTGCAGAATTCAGGGGGAGAATTATCACAAGCCCGCTAATAAATCTTGATCATGAAGATTAAGTACCCAAAAGAATAAAGTCCTGAAGACCAAATGAAATTGGGTGGATTGTACTCTTTTTCTCTTGACGAGTTTTCCTGAAGTTTCTCGACCAAGGTTTTTAATGAGGCAATTCGTGCATCGCAGCATCACATGTATCATGTACTCTTTCTCCAAATTTTTCCCACTGGGTTTTTATGGAGTTTTAACGAGGCATGAGCATGTTGGGTGAGTGCCCAAGGGGGAGTGTTAGGAAACCTGGGCCCAGGCCAGGAGTCCTGGCCCAATATGGGCACCCCACCGTAGACTATAAATAGAGAGTCATACCAGCATATTATGTACACCTGATGCAATTGAAAGCAATAAAGAAAGACCAGTAGTTCTTTCTACCTCTCTGTGTTCAATCTATTATTCTGTGATTATGTGATTGATTCGTTCTTGTTCTAAACAGAGGAATTATTCGGACTGGTCGCCAGCGACGGTTCCTCAACAGTCCGATCCTGCCAAGAAGAAATGTGGCCATTCTTTTCGTTGTTTGGACATGGCTTTGCTTTAGCTCTTTTTGATATGCAAGCGCACTAGTGTGAACTTGGAGTGCCAGCTGCTATTATTGGACGTGGAAAAGGCATGCAATGATTCTCTGTAAGCTACAAGCCGGCCACCCAGTTCGTCGATACACGGCTAGACCAGGCCGGCCCACACACGGTCACCACGCGTAATTTAATTTCTTTTTTTTTGCCTAATCTAATTCGGTTTTGTTTCAATTCTTCGGAGGTTGTTAGCTAGTATTGCATGCATGCATATGGTCTGACAACTAGCTAGAAATGCATGTACTATATAACAACAAATAGCCAATATCATTGAAAGATCATCCATTATGTATCGACATATACAATGCTGGTCAACGTGTTAACTTCCCTGTTGCATCATTCAACTAATGAAAGTTTGTGGCAGATATATTCTACCGTACAGTTGAAGAAAAATATGTACAAGCCAACAAACGTTCGGTGACTCGGACAGTAAGACCGCGTGAATCGCAGTGGTGTCGATAGTCCTAGACGTTACCACCACACAACAGTAGTAGATCACAATTAATGCCCATCACAAGAGTAGTAGTACTTTTTTTCTTTCTTTCTTTCTTTTGCAGATTTTCCCCCTAGTCGAATTATTCTCCTTTACATATATGATCAAGATCGACACAACGATCCGAAGAATATCCTGTAGGCCTGCACTGTATTTCTATATTAATTATTTAAGATACAACAATCAACATGTGCAGGTTAACTTATATTGCATGCATGATTCTAGCTCGACCGGCTCACTATAATATGAATTGCTTCACCAAAAGATTTAATTTTTTTTCCTAATCTAATTCGGTTTTGTTTCAATTCTTCGGAGGTGGTTAGCTAGTATTGCATGCATGCATATGGACAACAACTAGCTAGTAATGCATGTACTATAACAATAACTAGCCAGTCCAACAACAACTAGCTGACAAGAACAACAACTAGCTAACGATTGGAGTGGCAATCCGAATTCCCCCCAGAAGAGAAGGACCTAATCTATCAAGCCGTACTAACTGTCCTGCCCAAAAACCGCCATGACGGGCCATGAGCGTGCCGGCCGGCCACTGCAACCAGCAGGATCAAGATGTTGTAGAGACTGTTTGCATGGGCGATGAGCACTTTAACTTTCACTGTGAGGATCAGCATCAGAATGAGCCCGATGGTCATGATTGTTAGAAGTAATCTTATTGTTATGTGTAGTCGAAGCTGCGTACTCAGTGTATTTAAGTATGGTGGTCATAAATTTCATCGCATGTTGAGTACTGTGTAGTGGTCGTAGCCAATTGTACTCGTGTGTCGAGTATTGTACTGTGGTCGTAACCACAGTGGTCAAAGGTGCAGCCGACAAGCCGTGGTCGATGCCATGGTTGAAGGCGCAGTTGACAAGCCATGGTCGAGGCGCAACCGACAAGCCATGGTCGATGCCATGGTCGAAAGCACAGTTGACAAGTCGTGGTCGATGCCATGGTCGAAGGCGCAGTCGACAAACTGTGGTCGATGCCATAGTCGAAGGCGCAGTCAACAAGCCTTGGTCGATGGTCAGTAGTCGTAGCTACCGTGGTCGATGGTCGGTGGTCGGAGCTACCGTGGTCGATGGTCGGTAGTTGTAGCTACTGTGGTCGATGGTTAGTAGTTAGAGCTACCGTGGTCGATGGTCGGTAGTCGGTGCTACCGTGGTCGATGGCCGGTAGTCATAGCTACTGTGGTCGATTGTCGGTAGTCGTAGCTACTGTGGTCGATAGTCAGTAGTCGTAGCTACCATGATCAATGGTCGGTTACGACCACATTGTTGTAATGACCAGGTTGTTGTGTGCGTGGTCGTTACGATCACGTTGTGTGTGGTTGTAACTGGGCACCGTTGTGAGTGGTCGTAACGACCAAAGTTGTAGTCGTTGGTGCGTCCGTGGTTTTAGCTCCAGCACAACAGTCGAAGGCAAGCCGAGGATGAAGCCAGCGGTCATGGTCGTGTGTCGATCACTGAAATAGTTGGTAGCAGGCGTCAGCATGTGAGGTTGTGGGTGACGCAGGAAGTTCTTGGTCGGCTACCTGCCCGGTATGGGCAAACGGCTGGCACTGTAGCGGTCGTCATGGGCTGTTCGTTGTAGCAGTCATGAGCGACTGAGCGAAGCGGCATGGGCAGACGACTGAGCGGCGTGGTCGTGCAAAGATGTCGGCAGTTGAGCAAAGTGGCATGGGGCAGCGTCCAAGCGGCATGGTCGTCAGCAACTGTAGCAGTCGTGGGCGATCCAGCTGGTGAGTTGACTGATCAGAGCGGCGCAGCAGAGTCGTAGTGAGTGGTCTATGTGGCCTATTGTCTATATACCCTGTACACTTGTGAAGTTATGGGTGTGAGATTTTTGGGGAAAATCAGAGTGAATACAGAGCGAAGTTGTAACCGGCGTTTGTTTGTCGAATGAGAAACAGTCTCTCCTCAGTTTTCGCTTGTTCTTCTCCTTGCTGCGCTTCTTCCCCCGATTAGTGTGGCTTGGGCAACTATGATGAGGAACAGCAAGATCCAGAGGGCAATGACCGTCCATGCAAAGCGATTCGAGGTCATCGACTTGGAGTAGCTGCCGAAGAACAAGCTGGTCAGCCCACTATAGGTGACGATCACCGCAGAGTAGTTACAAATATCCTTAAGATCTCCCACACCCACATCTTTTCCGGAGCATCAGATGGCCACGGCGAAGATGAGCAGGAGTACAGGCATGGCGACGGCATAGAACTTTGTGAGAGAGATGAGGAACAGGAAGGCCATCACCTGCAAAGAGACGGAGGAGATGCAGGCCAGCGCGTAGAGCCACCTGAGCGAGAGCTTGAGCACACACCGATCTCTAACAAGGGTGACCGTGCTGGTGATGAAGGCAAGGTACAAGAAGAAAGCGACCGCCTTGGCGAACGGCGTGTTTCTGTATCATCTTGGTATCAGAGCACCGAGTTGACACAGTAGAATTATTTACCATTATCTACTATCATATTTATTTTTAGTCCTATAATCAGGATAATTGACTCACAAAAATATTATGGTATACCTAGACCTTTGTGTTTAGAACTGTTCTTAGTTTTGCATTATCAAATTTTAGTCCATGTGTTAAATTGTTCATAGTTGCTGTCGATTCTTGCATTGCATCCATAAAACGAAAAATATCAAGACCACTGTTCTTTATACATACCTTAGATTGGTGATGGATTAAGTAAAGATTCTTCTTCCCACTAGAGAATCTCTCGAGAGTCTTTTTGATGTAGTCATTTTCTTGGGTTAGATCTCCCATGTGAAATACTTAGTGGTTTTGATTATCCTAACATATATCTCTTTATGGACAGCTATCTCAGGTCTCAAAGTCTCACAAGGCATACAAGGAGTTTTTCTAATTCTACCTAACTACTCTTTGAACTTAACCCTAAAAGCCTCGCATATCTTATCTAAATTAGTTCTAATTTCAGCACAAAATGCACCAAAAATAGAGTCAATCACTTTCTTAGAAGCAACCATGGTTACGGATTTTTTTTATTTTTACATTTATCCCAAGTGTCTTGTTAAGAGCATCTAATTGTGAGGCTAAGATAATTTTCACAAGATTCAGTCTTAAAATGAAGAAGCATTTTCATCAATTATTTTATTTTGAATTTGCAATCCTTACAATGAGAATAAATATGATCAAAATTAAACTTGAGCAATTTCTTAGGTGCACTATTAAGTTTTAGTTCAAGTAAAGCAAAATTTAAACATGATGAAAAAATAACATCTACAGGAATCATACAGAAGTCAATAGCATCTAAACAACCATAATATGATAGACTTGAGTGTTTACAGTTGATCTAATGCATTTGTTACAAATAATCTTGACTTAGAGTTCAAAACGTAGTAGAATCCGTCTCCGCATGTAACTCAAGTTGAAGTTGTGCCCAACTTAAAGTTCGAATACGTGTGCGAGTAGGAGAGTATTAGTCTATATATTGAGGAGGCTTGTACCCAATTTTGTAAGCGAGAAAAGTAAGAAAAAGGAAAAGGGGAGCAAATAAGAGAATAGAGAAATTCAGAAATTCTCCTGTGTTCTCTCAATTTATTTGTGATATGCGCGTTTTCTCCTGGATTAAAGTTTTAACAAGTAGTATCAGAATTTAGACGAGAAACGAGTCACTGAAAAAATCATCTCCACGATACTGTTTCGCGTTCGTCTCAAGCGGTACTCCCGAGGCCAAGCTTTTGCCGTTCATTTCCTCGATCCAAGGGAAAAGCTAGCAGGAGAAGCAGTGCGTCAGGACAAACTCAAAGACAAGACAGAAGCTGCGCCAATTCAGGGAAAAAATAATAAAGAAAGCCAAAGGAGGAGAGAGACAAGCAATCTTGCGCTGGATTCTTGAGCTAGCGAGTCACGTGTTTTTCTTTTATGCTCACTTCCTTGTTCCCCATGCGTGAGAAAGTAGCTGGCTTCAACAGTTGACGCCAAGACAGCGCGACTCCCAAGGCAAGAAAAGATAGCAGAGCAGTCATGCAAGACAGGAGACGGAACGGTATTCTTCTCCGACTTGGCTGCAGTTTTGTCTCCGAGACGGAGTCTCAGCCGCGCATCTCCAATTCGATTTTCTCGTTCCAGAAATAAAAGTGCGTAGCGAGAGGGGAGAAACAGCAAGCGGTAATCACGTCATTCCAAGTGAAGGAAACAGAGCGCAAAAACACAGAGCAAGTCACAAGAGAAAAAAGAAAAAAAACATCGTAATTTTTTCTCTATTTTCTCGGTCCAAGAGTAGTTTCAAAGTAGCCTGATTTCTTAAGTCCATGCTTAAGATCATGTTGCGTACCCCGGGAAGTAGTGTCACCGGTGACGAGGCATCATCTGGTATGATGGCGAAGGAGAGTTCCGTTGTCTCGCTACATTATCCGATACTCATGACGAGCAATTATGCAGCATGAGCAATCAAGATGAACGTGTACATAAAGACTCAAAGTGTGTGGGACGCAATCGAGAACGGCAACATCGATGTGTGCAATGATCAGATGGCATTGGCGGCCATCTATCATGACATCCCAGAGGAGACACTCTTCCTACTGGCCAAAAAGGAGACGGGCAAAGCCACGTGGGAGGTGTTGAAGACGATGCATCTTGGCACAGATCGTGTGAAGGAAGCAAAGGTACAAACTCTTAAGACCGAGTTCGAGGTGCTGCGTATGATGGAAACAGAATCGATCAATGACTTCGCTGTCCAGTTGACGGTCATCGTCAACAAAATACGGGCCCTTGGCGAGAAGGTGGAAGAGTTGTACGTAGTGAAGAAATTTCTTCGTGCTGTTCCCTCACAGTTTTTCTCAATTGACTCGGTCATAGAGCAATTTCGAGACCTAAAGACAATGACTATGGAGGAGGTTATCGGTTGCCTTAAGGCATATGAAGAACGCATCTACGACAATAGCAACAAAAGTGACGAACAGCTCTTATTGACCCGCGCTGAGTGGGAGATCCGATTATCAAAGCGTGAAGGCAAGAACACTTCTAGGGGTGGTGGCCAAGATCGTCAAAATCGAAAGTTTGATAAGGCAAAAGTAAGGTGTTATAATTGTAACAATTATGGACACTTTGCTTCAGAATGCCCCAAGTCGAAGATGAATAAAGCGTTTGTTGCTAAAGCGCTCAACGATGATGAATCAACTGTGCTCTGATGATGAGTTGAGTCAGGAACATTTGAGAAAGATGTGTCGCCGTCCAAACTCAAGTAAGGTGTTAAGCATAATGTTTAGTAAGTCGTAGTTGAGTCCGACTGCCTCAATGTTTTAGAATCTTTGCACTGGATGGACCCGTACCAGTTGAGTTGAGTTCTTACATGTAACTTGCATGTAGAACACTTCATGTGGAGACGTGGCTGGTAGTTCATAATGCATTCAGACTAAAACTAGAGTATGTCAAGTCAAGATTAAGGAGGAGATTGTTACAAATAATCTTAACTTAGAGTTCAAGACGTAATAGAGTCCGTCTCCATATGTAATTCAAATTGAAGTTGTGCCCAAATTGAAGTCCGAATACGTATGCGAGTATGAGAGTAATAGCATATATATTGAGGAGGCTTGTACCCAATTTTGTAAGCGAGAAAAGTAACAAAAAGAAAAAGGGGAGCAAATAAGAGAATAGAGAAATTCAGAAATTCTTCTGTGTTCTCTCAGTTTATTTGTGATGTGCGTGTTTTTTCTGGTCAAAGTTTTAACAGCATCTTTTAACTGGCCGACAACAGAGGAAGTGGCATTTTTAGCTACATGCATAGCCACAGATAACTGAAAGTAAAACAACTAGCATATAATAAAGAAAGGTGCTGAGCAGCCAAGATTATTGTTTTTTATTACTAAGCACATAGTATATGTCTTCGTTTCTCACTTGTCACACGTTAAATATCTTGGCAATTGGTTTTCTTCTTCACCACTTGGTGGTCGGGTCAAAAGCATGCGCCTTTTCCATTCCTATCGTTTTGGACGTCACTTCCGCTTTAACTCGTCAACGAGAGTATTCTCTGTAAGCTACAAGCCGGCCGCCCAATTCGTCGATACACGGCAAGTCCTGGCCGACGGTCACCACGCGTATGCTCTCCGTTGTCCGAGCATCCATCGACCCAGAATGCCGGGTTTTTAGCTTAAAATTAACTTATATTTATGTTATCTACAGTAATTAGTTTTTAAACGATACATTTTTAAAACAGGATCAATAAAAAAATTATAGTAAAAAGTATACTGATTTCAGCTATACCGGTTAAAATCACATACGACTATTATTCTGTGCATACCGTCTCTCACAAACAAACAGAATTCAAATATTTAAATGATAAGCCGCAAAAAAACTCAATCCTATATTTTACCTAAACTCGCAACGAATGGTGCTCGCAGGGCGTTCCAACTAGGTGTAATTCTTTTAGATATGTCTTTCTACCGCCTTTCTCAATGGGCACTCCTCCCAGAATAGGGCTTCCCTATCCCCTTCTCCCTATTCCCTCAATCTAAACCACTCACATCTCATCCAATGGTTAGTTTTTTTTATATTTTGCATCATTTGCCCATCCATAATAAAAAAATACAGAAAAAATAAAATTTATTTTTTTATTATAATTTTTTTTACAGAAAAAATAAAATTATAATTTCTGTAAAAAAATTATAATAAAAAACAAATTTTATTTTTTCTGTATTTTTTATTATTTATTATGGATGGGAAAATGGTGAAAGTATAAAAAAACTAGCCATTGGATAAGATGTGAGTGGTTTAGATTGAGGGAATAGGGAGGGGAATAGGGAGAAGGGGATAGGGAAGCTCCATTCCCTCTCCCATTCATTATCGATGGTTATTTTCAACATTATTTAAAACCGTGAACTAGAGTATCATTTATGGCAACGTACATATCCTGCATTAGTAATCCATTGATCGTAGTAGCTGATCACCGTAGTACGTACCCCTCGTAAGCCTCCCAAAACTTCTCTGGTGCCAGCATGCCACTAGCTAGCGGGGTTGATTGTCATTAGCAGGTTAATAGGGTAACACAATCCTCACGATGATCCATCCACATAACTATCACGGAGACAAGCGCATGTAGAGAGCTCGATCATTTTGGCTTTCGATTTTTAACTTTTTTAAAATTTAAAAAACCAAATGTCAAAATAGAGCAGTCTTTTAAAGTGTTATCTTCAAACAACTTTCTAAGTATAAAATCATGTGCATCATTCATATTGATATCTTTATCATCTATTATCATATAAAAAATATAGATAAAACCTATTAACTATAATAAAAAAAATCAATAACCATTACCAAAAGTTATCACACTCCCTAACCAGATGTGCAAGGAAACGAGTGGCTTCAGCCAGATGTGCCGCGGTGCCTGCATGCATCACGACGTCATGGCCCACGTCATGCATCACTACGTCATGGCCCACGTCATGCATCACCAGCCGGTTCAATGAACAGCCAGCCCATGGATTTCGGCTGCTGAAGTTTGTTCCAGTTTCATTCGGTCCACTTTGCAGCGCCAAATAAGGCTTAATTCTTTTATAGCTTCTAGATAATGACTTTCCTCAAACAACTAAATTCCTTTATTTTCATTTTAAAATAGTTTATCGAAATAGCATTTTAGAAACAACTTATCAATATTCAATTCATTCGTATAAATATTAACAATATGATAAAAAATCATTAGCTATAACCATAAATCATCAACTATAGCCAAAGAAAAGGCACCTTAAACATTGCCCCGCTTTTTCTTTGGAATATAAAAAGGGAACAAGGGACGGCCCTGCTTTAAACAGGTTCAGCTTCTAGATTTTTGGGCTTTTGACTTATTTAAGTTAGAAGCCACTTGAAACGTATCGGTTTCTAATTTTAGCCTATTTAGCATTTTTGCCTTTTCTTTTTTTTCTTATTCTTTTGTATTGTCCGTGATAATATAATGTTTTCTATTTCATGTAACTTTTATTTTTCTCAAAGAAAAGTTAATGGCCTTGTTGTTTTTAGCTTCTAAAAACTGTTTTTCGGCTTTTCTATAGTAACTAGCTTTTAAACGAAGTATTTTTTTAAAATAGGGTCTACTAGTTAATTGTAGTACATAGTTTACCGACTTCATTTATATCGCCAAAAACCGCACGTGATTTTCTGTTACTCTGTAATCTCTCGCACAAACAGCCCAAAAGCCATAAGCCACAGCCAAAAGCCACAAGTCGTAGCCAAAACGAACAGGTCTAATAACTGTTACAGTATAATTTCAGTCAAAAATCAAAATCATAAGCTTAAACGAAAAGCTAATTAAAGTACCATTCAAATATCAGTTTTCAAGTGAAGCGTCGTAGTCAAAAAGGCCGGATAACCGGTAGCAATAGGCCAGTAGCTAGAAGCTTCCACGTTGCATCTCACAAAAGGAAGAAAAGAAACCGGTCCTAAGGAAAAAAATACTCCTAAATCCGGTCTGTTTTTTCTTTAGTTTATAGTTTTTAGCTATGATTTATAACTATTATGCTATTATAAAAGAGAGTACAGAGTTACAGAAAGTTATATATAGTTTTGACTAATATAAATGAAGTCGCTACAATATATACTACATTCAATTTGTTTGAAAACTAGTTACTTAGAAAAACTAAAAAGTAGTTTTAGAAACTGAAAAGAAAATGTCCGACGACACCACCGCCACTTGCATGACAACACAGCTAACAATGAATTTGATCCTGCTTCAAATGGCTTGAGCTTCTGACTTTTTTGGTTTTCGGCTTATTTAAACTATAAGCTATTTGGAACGTATCGGTTTCTAATTTCGGCTTATTTTGGCTTTTCTAGCATTTTTTTCTTTTTTCTCCTATTTCTTTGTTAACAGTTTTTTTTATTATTTTTCTCGGTTTGTTTCTACTTTTTTTCTTATTTTTTTCTCAAAAAGTTAACAGCTATTATAACATAATTTTAACTAAAAACAAATAGCTAAAGCGTAAATTTAAACTCTTGGAGAGCGCGCTTTCATCTGGACTCTGGAGCGTCCGTAATCGAGCTCCGGACTTTAGCTGTGGTAGTTGTCTCGTTGGGGATACGCTAATTTGTAGTTTTCTAGTCATTCCAAGCTCTTTGGTCCATGTGAATAGTTGACCCACTGTAGTTTCGTGTGCTTACTCATCTTCCGTTACAAGTATTATGAATAGATGGCAGACGCATCAACATGCCCTTCGGTTCAGATCCATAACGCCCAGCTATAGCTATAGTGACCAACAATGATATCCGCGAGGAGAAACGAATGAACTTACTCCGAATCCTATGGACAACATTTTGATTTCTGATGGAAGGACGGCATTATTGAGGATTCTTAGGAGGGGAATTACCCACAAATGTTTTACCAAACCGACCCCAATCCTTAGCGGGGTGCGGTTATGCCTCTTGCCCGTCGTCTTCTTGCTTTCTAAGGGCACGTAGGTGTATATCAAATTCCAAGCAGGACTTTAGGTTATAAATGTAGAAGAGAGACTCATATATTATGTACAAAAAAAATCATTAGAATGAAGATAGCTGATTTGCCCTCTCTTATATACCTTGTGTCGTATTCTTGGGGCATTATAGACAGTTGTGATAACTGTTATCACCGACGGTTTTTACTATGAACCATCTGTGATAATCTATTATCACAAACAGTTCTAGTTAAGAACTGTCTGTGATTGCGTTCTCGCGATAACATAAATAGGCCTCCTTCAGTTCATCAATATTCTCTAATTGCACTATAAAACAGCGCAATAAGAGAATGCAGATAAACCAAAGTAGGCCTATTTATGATTGACACTATGTTTTTGGTGGCTCGTTGTTCAGATTGCAGTTGTTGTCGAAGTGCTGTGGTCGAAACGCCGTGGTTGAAGCATCGTGGTCGAAGTGCCATGGTCGAAACGTCGTGGTTGAAGCCGTGGTCGAAACGTCGTGGTCAAAACTCCGTGGTCGAAGTGTCGTGGTCGAAGCCGTGGTCGAAGTGTCGTGGTTGAAACGTCGTGGTTGAAGCGCTGTGGTCGAAACGTCGTGATCAAAGCTGTGGTCGAAACGTCGTGGTAGAAGCGTCGTGGTCGAAGCCGTGGTCGAAGTTCTGTGAGGGAATTTCTCTACCACGGAGGCTTCTTTCCTTTAGCTCCTGCATACACAAAATCACTTCCCCAAGTTACTACTGCACGCCCAACCAAAAAGCCACGGCACTGACACAACAACGAAAACACGCACAACAATTCGATTTTAATACCTTCTAAAGCGATTTGCCAGTGGAGTGCACCTGCTCGACGCCCTGTGGTGCCAGCTTGAACTCCGACTTCATGTCATTCTCCTACCAGCATCAAAAAGGTCGCCTCAATCAAAGCTCTGAATTAGATTTGCAATTCTTGGGATAGGAAAATTGACGAAAGATAGCTACTTGAGATAGACAGATTCATACCAGAGAGGAGACGATAAAGTTGTGCTCGTTGGGGGACTCTGCGGCCATGGTGGGATCAGGTGGTGAATCAAAACTCGTTATGTTGGTTCTTAGAGTGAATGGGGGAAAGGAGGGATTAATAAGTTGGGGTAAGAGGTGTGAGGAGACCCAGTGCCTGCCATTCGATATGGAGAGAGTGGGCGGGTGGGATTAGGATCCTGGGGGAGGTGCCGCAGATTGATGACGTGGCAGGGCATTATCATAGATGGTTCGGATTAAAAACCGTCTGTGATATGTAGGCACCATAGATGGTTCTTGTTAATAACCATCTGTGAATTATCACACATGGTTCTTGTTAATAACCATCTGTGATAATCGCAGACATCACAGACGATTTTCAATTTGAACCATCTGTGATAATTCATAGACAGCTCTTAACAAGAATCGTCTGTGATATTACATCTTCATAGATAGTTTTTAGCGCTGGTAGCAACATAGATGGTCTCTAAACCAAAACTCTCTATGATTGTATTTAATACTGACAGTTTTGGTCAACTGTCTGTGATAAGGTGTCTAATATTAGCCTTTTTGTAGTAGTATCTACTTTTGATCTTGCTAATTACCTAGTTGATCTTATTCTAGTTATGATAATTAGTTGGACACACATTATTAACAAAAGTTCATGTTAGGTAGTTGTGTCGGGAAGAGCAATATTTTTCGATTTTCCCATGAAAGATGTGTTAGCACAGTGGTTGCCACTTGCTTCTAGTAGGAGGCTATATATAGATGGGACATGGGCCATGCCGTGCTAGCACGGCATAGGTCCGGCGTGCTTTAGGCTGCGGTATGCCATGCCATCTCGACCCGGCCACCCCACCGTGTCGTGCCATGCTAGCCTGCCTAGCCTTCGGCCAGACCCAGGCATGGCCCAAAACTCACCGTGTCGTGCCGGTCTTAGCCCAGCCCTATGTAACTATAGAGTGTGGAGGTAGCGGCGATGATAGTGGCAGTGGCCACCATCTTCATTCCTCTTGTGTCTGTTTCATTAAAAACTTAGTTAAAATTGAATTAGTTGCTTAAAAATATGGGCATGTAAATATTTCAAGGAAAGTGAAATTTCCTTGATATTTTACATATATAACATTACTGTCTCATTAAAAACCTTATGCCCTAGAGTGGGGTTACTCGAGTAAGGAAAAAAGTATAGTAACAACATACGTATATACTAATTATAACAACATGCGTACATACTAACTACTCATTAATGCCCAGATCATTTATGCGTTCGAGGGCAGCGTACGCCTGCATGATTTTAGGATCATCCAATTGATGTTGTTGCTGCTCTTTAGCTAATTCATAGTCCTTGGTACATGTGATTGCTTTCACCATCCTAGACATGAACGACGATCTTTTTTATTCAATTACTCTTCCTATCATGCTGAACGTTGCTTCCAAAGAGACGGTGAACACCAGCACTAGAAGAACATCCCGCGTGAAATGTGACAGCGTAGAAAATATCCGCTTGTTGTTCTTCCACCACTTGAGCATGTCTATCTTGCCTCCACTAGTAATATCAGAATCAGTGTTTGTAAAATCATACTCTAAGTATTGGTTCAGCTCTGAAACAGAATTCCACTTAGGGTGCCACCTAAGGCTGAGAGGACGAAGAACTAGACTTGCCCTTTAACTGCTTCTACAAGTGGGCTATTAAGCTTGTCTTTCTTTGTTACATCTTCTGTGAGGCCTCCGATCTCGTGCTACTGCCAAACTTGTTATGATACGTGCAAAAAACACAAAAAAAAACTCCTCTTTGACATATGCAAAAACTTCTGAGTAATCAAGACTGATGCATTCACATATTCCCTCTATACCGATATGCAAACTGCCAACTTTTTCATAGGATCAAAAATGATAGTAAACCAATATAGGTGTGAAATAGAACCAAAATATTTAATAAATTTTCCTCCATTGCTACGACAACATAGCCTAAAGGGATCTTCCCCAGATTTGGCAATCTTGTCTACAATTAACCAAATAAATTCTATAACTAAGCAAGAGGTAGGATGATAAGCACCAGATAAAACTTTTGTTGCTTTATAAAAAGGTCTTAAAAACTTTAAAAAAAAATGACTAGCAATCTATCAATCTGAATTAGTAATTACCAATTCATTATTTTGAGAGTTAGCATTAACTAAAATAGATATGATATTTTCATACCCTGGTACCTTCTTTAACATGGTGTGTGTCGAGTTCCACCTCACTTTCATATAAGACTGAATTTTCTTGACTCATTCCCATTGGTTGTGTAGTACTTCACAAACCTGGCTACCACTTGTAGGGATTTTGTGAGATAAACAAATGACATCGTAGATACTATTTAAATATCCACCAATCGCTTGCATACTATCTTAAATAACAAGGTTCAAGATATGGCATATATATCTTTGGTGCAAAACATAACAACCAATATATATCTGCAACTTTGGGGTGAGGATATTCATAGCCGTCGTGTTCATTGATGTGTTATCAAGAGTTATGGACACAATCTTATTATCTATCTTAAAATCATCAAGCACATCTAGTATACGCTCAGTAATGCCCTCTCCCGTGCGTGATTGTTAATTAACTTAAACCTTATGACTCTCTTGTTTAGTTTATAATTATCGTCTAAACAATGAGCTACAACACTAAATTACACACTTCTATGGTGCGATGATATCCAAATATCTGAAATTATAGCAAAAGAGAATTGAACTTGTAGGAATAGTTCTTTTAGTTTCGCTTCTCCTACTTATATATTCGTACTGTGGGCAAAAGCCGTGTTAGATCATTCTTTCGACGCGCAACATCCACCTATCCTAATTGATTGATATTCTAAAATAATATATTTAGCAATTTCCTCATGAGTAGAAAGCGGGTTGATATCCAAGTACTTACAGAGTTACCAGTCTCAAAGTTTAGCTGCGTTTGTATTCCCCCTCGGCTGTGCGCTCCTATCTTGCTCAATTATGCTTTATAGGGCCATTCAAGTGTTATGTCCCTCCATGTGTGGAATTTATATGGAAATCAAATTAAAAATTTCTTATATTTTTTATTTCAAATTTAATTTTTTTGTTTAAATTAATATATAAATCTAATCACTAACTTTTCTTTATTTTTTATTATATTTTTTTGGGATTTTACTTTGGAATTCATATTAACATTAAATTGCTAATTTTATTTTATTTTTATTCTGAATTTTTGTTATTTTTTGTGAAAATTCGTATACAAATCAAGTGCAATTTTTTATTAATTTTTATTCTGAATTATATATTATTAAGGATTTTACTTTGGATTTCATACGTAAATCAAATTACCTATTTTGTTTTATTTTTTATTTTTAAATTTTAGTTATTTCTGGATTATACTTGATGTGGGCCCTTGGTTTTAATCTAGACCATTCTTATCGAAATCAAATTGCTAATTTTATTTTATTTTTTATTTTAGTTATTTTTATTAAAATTCATATACAAATCAAATTGCTATTTTTGATTAAGTTTTATTTTGAATTATATATTAGTAGGGATTTTACTTAGGATTTCGTATGGAAAACAAATTACTTATTTTGTTTTATTTTTATTCCAAATTTCATTTATTTCTGGATTGTACTTGACATCGATACTTGCTTTTAATCTTGACCGTTTGTATTGAAATCCAATTGCTAATTTTATTGTTTTTGAATTTAGAGTTTTTTTGTTAATACATGATTAATTTGCCTCGTTATAATTTGGCCAAACCAAAATATGTGGCGTATATCTTCTCTTTTTTCCTCGATTACCGAGGGTATTTCTTGGAATTTTACTTTTTTCAGATTTAAGGATTATTGTGGGATTTGTTTAGACCTCCTAAGCAAAGGAAATACCTTGAATACCACTGATTGTTTGTATATATGTATTTATGTGAACCGTGCGGCGGCTAATTAATATCTTATGAAAATATATGCTTGGATATATGAATAGTACTGGCCTGAAGAGTTGCTGTCTATACGGTCTTGCAATCGTTTCGGTGGTTGCTCACCAGGGGCAGCCTACAACGTGCTACTCCGTTCGTCCCGCAATACAGATATATCATCTAGGGAGAACAATTGACGATCGATCTATAGGTATATCAACTCAGGCATTTATGCTCTCTTGGATTTATTTAATATGAGTAGGTAATACCATGGATACTTAACTCCAAAGTAAAGTAGCAATCTAGCAGGGATACGCATTGATTTGATGCACGCCCCTCGCGCATGCATCCAACGGCAGGCAATGTTAGCCAATGAGAACATTTGACATTTAAGCAAACTTTTTTTTGGAAAGTGGGCTTTTAGGCAAACATGGATATAAAGCCATGCATGGTTTGGGATTGATGTGACTTAACGAAGACATTCGATCTGTTGCCCACCGCGCGACTTGGAATAAAACAGTTTTTTTGGATGCGTGTCCACGTGTCGCGAAGCACAAGACAATAGCCCGTCCTCTGCGTCAGCCACACGCACGCACGCGCTCTTCTCCGAGCTGTGGTTATATAAGCCATGCACGCGATCGCTCAGCAGCCAGTTCAATGAAGCCAACCGTTGCCAACCAAACATTTATCGGCCGAAACATCTCTTTGCGTAGATAGCTACTGTTGCCGCTCTTTCCCTACTGCTTGATTTTGCCCACCTTGGTTGACCTTCTTCTTCTTATTTGCTCAACTCATCGCGCTTGATCCACAAGAAGATCACCGCGAAGCTGGCCCCGGAACCTGTGTCGGCGTCGTTGGGGACCACCGGCCCCCCTGCGCCGCCGCCGCCGCTACATGTAATGTATTTTCCTGCTATTAGTCAGTGCACTTTACATTCTCACCTATTATTGTAGCCAGATATACTAGCTAGCTAGGATATATTATCAATCCAGCAGACAAGCTAATCCAGTCATTTGCGGGTCAAATATATGGTATTTCCTCATTGATTTTTTCACTGCGCTTGTCTTAATTAAGGGAAATATATTGTAGTTATCTTTACAGTTCAACACTCGATTTGGTTTACAGTATTTTGGATTTCTACGCGCTGATCTAGAGAATTTTACATGACAATGTCGTTGACATTTCTACACTACCGCTGCAGCTGCAGGCCGAGCAGCCGCTGGCCGACAACCCAGTCCTACTCCCAGGCGGCCGTGATAGTGAGACTGATGAGCAAGAGCAGCTGAACCAATTCTTGAAGGGGCACCTGGGATTCATACTGAGCATGGTGTTTGGCGCGTCCTTGGCGGGCGCGCCACCGCAGGTCAGGAACACGCCGATCGCCAAGGCGGCCGCTTTCTTCTTGTACGTTGCCTTCATCACCAGCACGGTCGTCGCCCTTGTTAAAGATCAGTGCGTGGTCAAGCTCTCGCTCAGGTGGCTCTACGCGCTGGCCTGCATCTCCTCCGTCTCTTTGCAGGTGATGGCCTTCCTGTTCCTCATCTCGCTCACAAAGTTCTACGCCGTCGCCATTCCTGTACTCCTGCTCATCTTCGTCGTTGCCACCCGTTACTCCGGAGCACAAGAAAGAGATGAAGTTGTGCGCGCGCGAGATCTTAAGGGTATCCTTAACTATGTTGTAAATAATCTTGTTTTAGAGTCATATGCAAAATTTGGGTGTAATCTAAGTCGAATTGCAGCCGCAAATTCAAAGTCTTAGTTGGAAACGGAGTAGAAGTCGTATTAGAATCGGAGTCGGAATCTGAGGTGTAATCGTAGTCGAACCCGCGTTGAATTAGAACAGCCGGGTATAAAAAGAGGCTTAGAGCCATGTATTCGATGTACCAAGCAATTGAGAAAATACAAAAAGAGGGAAAGACACAAAGCTTTGTGTTGTCGTGTGTTTGTGCAATACGTGGTCGGAAGGACTCACGATCACCGCAAGCGTGATCGGGAGGAGTCACGACCACGGAAAAGTTTCCAGCAGGCGTGATCGACGGGTGCTACGATCACGGCAAGGAACAGAGTTGTTCCGACTACGCCGAGAAGGTTTGTATGTGATCGGAAGCAACTCCGATCACGTTCGAAGGAAGTGAACGTAGTCGAAAGGGTGTTTCGACTACGGTGAACGGTGATCGCCAGCATCACTGCGTGTTCGTAAAGATTTACGATCACGGTATTCTTCGAGAGCGGCTGGAGGAAGACAGCGCTCGATAAGAAGGAGTGGTCGTAATTGCTACAGTGTTTTTACGACTACGGAGGAAAATCGATCGATAGAGTTTGAAGCGATCAGGACTGGTCGTATTCAATTTCTATCTGGTCGTAAACGACTCTAACAAGTCGTAAAGGATCCTGGGAGGTCGTAAGACTCTCCAACATTTGGTATTAGAGCCTCGGTGAACCATGGCGGAGGCTTCAAAGATGAAGGAAAGCGTGTCGCTGCAGTACCCGATCCTCAGTTCGGATAATTACCCGATCTGGGCGATGAAGATGAAGGTCAACATGATCGCACAGGGAGTCTGGGGTGCGGTTGAACCGAAGGAGAAGGACAAGGTCCTCGATGATCGTCTCGACAAGATGGCGATGGCAGCGATCTATCAAGCTGTGCCCGACTCGATGATGCGACAGCTGGTCGGCAAGGAGACGGCGAAAGACGTCTGGACTACTCTGCAGATAATGCACCAAGGAGTAGATCGAGTGAAGGAAGTTCGACTTCAAACATTGAGGAGTGAGTTTGAATCATTGAAGATGGGAAGAGACCAGACAGTGGAAGAATTCTCTGGGAAGTTTAATGAAGTCGTAAACGAGATCAAATCTCTCGGCGACGACTTGAAAGATGAGGTGGCGGTGAAGAAGTATCTACGAGTACTACCGGAGAAGTTTCTCCCGGTCGTAACTGCGATCACGTACTCACAAGACCTCTCGAAGATGAAGGTGGAGGAGGTAACTGGGGCGCTCAGAGCACACGAGCAGCTTCTGAAAAGTTACCAAGCCGACAATGAAGGAAAAGGGCCTTACAACCAACAAGCATTGTTTGTAAAGGATGACACGAGGAACCGAGGAGAATCGTCATCAAGGGGCGGTCGTGGACGAGGTCGTGGCCGCGGCGCGTCTCATGGGCGAGGACAAGGATGAGGCTATGGCCAGAGTGGCCGTGGAAGAGGTGGTCGAGGAGGTCGTGGTGGTCGTGGAGATGGAAATCATCATACGGACAAATCTGACATCCAGTGCTACACATGCGAGAAATACGGACATTACGCTGCCGAATGTCGGAGCCACATCCAGTGCCATAACTGCAAGAAGTATGGTCACTATGCTGCGAATTGCCGGAGTAAGAAGAAAGTAGAGGAAGCAAACCTGGCTCAAACAGATGAGCACAAAGAGCCGACATTGCTGTTGTCGCTCTGCACTGCAGACGAACCGACAATGGTTCTATTAAACGAGGAGAAAGTGTTTCCGAGTCTGTTGGAGAAAGGAGAGCAGACTCAAATTTTATCCAAAATGGTAAATTTGGATGAACTTTGGCCGAATGTTCCTTCTTTCGCTACCCTCCGAAAGAAGCGAAATTCCCGAAATTTCGTCAGCTTTCGGACGAAATGTTCAACCCTGCTTGCCACTTGGTGGGGAAACGGCAAGCAGGCTTGCCGTCCGGTGAGGGGGCGATATGTGATTAAACTAGTTAATTAGCCGGCTTAATTATCTGCCCTAATTTTTTTGTTTAGTATTTGTTTGAATTTTTAAATATACCAAATGAGCTCTAAAAATTACAAAAATTAATGTACAGTCTCTTGACATAATGTACTTCACAGTGTAATGTTTAGGTAATTTTATACATTGTGAATGTTGCTCAAAAAATCATAAAATTTTGATATTCGTACGAGTTTTTACATATAGGAAACGAGCTCTAAAAATTACAAAATTTTAAGTGAAGCCTCCCGACATACTCATAGTTATTGTATAATATTTTGAGAATTTTATGTGGCCCACAGAAATACCAGTCTATCTATACTGTACGTCATTGCTCGCTTCCTCCTTCGGACATGTGTTGGCTTGACATACCGGCCCCCCTCGCCCGCTCCCTCATCCACACAAATGTTAGTATGGCCATATTGCCCCGCCTCGTCTGCTCTGTTATGTGCACATATGTCACTTTTACCATGCTATCCCCTGTTCCCCGTGGTGGTGCACGTCGACAACGCATCCGTAATTTCTGGTGGCAACGCACTGGATTATCTTTTCACTCACTTCAAATCGTTCAGTGCAAATTCATGAATTTATGGTCGGTAAATTTAATCATGAATTTAATTCATGATTAAATTAACCTAAATAAATATAATAATTTTGGACTACATAAAATTCTACAAAAATTACAAAAAATTACACAATAACTATAACTATTTTGAGAGGTTTTACAAAAAATTTCGTAATTTTTCGAGCTCATTTGCTATATATAAAAACTTATAAAAATATTAAAATTTTATGAATTTGTTTTCAACATTCACGATGGATAAAATTACTCCAAAATTAAATTACCAAGTACGTTGTGTTGGAAGGCTGTACATAAATTTTCATAATTTTTTGAGCTCATTTAATATATTTAAATAAATATGAAATAAAAAATAGATAATTAAGCCGGCTAATCAGTTGGCTTTATCAGCTCCGCCTGGTGAGGAGATGGCAGGTGATTAAGCTGGTTGACTAGCCGGCTTAATTATCTTCACTAATTTTTTCTTAGTGTTTGTTTGTATTTTAAAATATATCAAATAAGCTCAAAAAATTAAAAAATTTATGTGCAATCTCACGACATAATGTACTTAATAATGTAATTTTTGGGTAATTTTATTGATTATGAATATTGCTAAAAAATTAATAAAATTGCGATATTTGTAGAAGTTTGTATATATAGCAAACAAGCTCCAAAAATTACTAACTTTTATGTGAAATCTCCCAACATAGTCATAATTATTGTGTCAATTTTTGGGAATTTTACGTAATCCACATTTGCAACATTTATTCCAAATAATTTAATCATGAATTTATGACCGATGAATTTAATTGTTAATTTAATTCATGTTTAAATTAATCCGAATCAATGTAATAAATTCGAAGCACATAAAATTTCCAAAAACTTACACAATAACTAAGAATGTGTCAGAAGGCTTAATATAAAATTTTGTAATTTTTAGAGCTCGTTTGCTATATGTAAAAACTCGAACAAATTTTGAAATTTTATAAATTTTTGAGCAAAATTCAAAACGGATAAAATTATTCAAAAATTATATTATGAAGTACGTTGTGTCGGAAGGCTGTACATAAATATTCGTAATTTTTGAAACTTATTTGATATACTGAAAATTCAAACAAATACTAAATAAAAAATTAGGGCAAGTAATTAAGCTGGCTAATTAGTCAGCTTAATCACCCGCCGCCCCCTCACTGGACTGCAGGCTGCCTGCCATTTGCTGGTGTGGCGGCAGGCACCTGTCACCGGCGGAGTCACTATGTGTCATCTCGCAGGCATTCCGCCTGCTCACCGGATGGTAGAAGTGAAAATTTTCCATATACGTTGCGCATACAACTAGTTTTGTAAATGCAGTGCGAAATAATGCCAAATCCGACTTTGTCTCCACTAATCCGTGTGTGTCCGCACCATGCGTGCCACTTTGTGCGCCAGAAAGTTACTGCCGTTCGTGAGTTAAGTTACTATCAAATATATGTAAAGTTACTACCCAGTTGTATACTGACAGTAATTCTATATGTGTTTGGTAGTTACACCTGCGCGTAGAGTAGAATAGTGATTATATATATATGTATGTATATATGTATATATATGGCTCTATTCATATTTCACGCATTACCCTAGTACCCAAATCAATACCCATTGATGTGCTTATATCAAGAGCATAAAACATCATACACACAGTGTTATATCGTTTACTTACCAATCATACACGTAATTAACCCCCCTCTCTCTCTATACATACACACTCTCTCTCTCTTGGGAGTACGTACTGCCGCTTTTCATATACCACTTAAATAAATAGGTTATACCTTTTTATTCTTTTAAGCATACTTTAATAATTATTATAAGATACTCTAAAATGAGTTCATAAAAAATTAGCATGAGATGTACTACTCCAATTGTTTGAATTTTTAACATGGTACATTTTACCTTCGAACATAACAAATTAATGAGAGAAATTGCACACAGCTCTCCAAATAGAATTTTTTTGTATGAATATTATATTTTTTATTCAAAATTACAGAAATATATCTGCAGCCACATTTGTTACACAAATAGACTCCAGTCACCCAACCGGGGGGGGGGGGGGGGCGACTGGAGCTAATCGCCCAATAGCCAAGCGATACGAGAGCAATTCGCCGGCCGTTGGGCGAATAATTGCTGTCGCCTGCCCGTTGGGCGACTGGAGCTCGAATCGCCGAATGGTTAGGCGACTGGAGCTCTAGTCGCCCAACGGGCGGTCGATAGGGGGGAATTAAAAAGGGTCGTTATAACAGCCCAGGTTCTTATGAAATTAAAAAAATAAATAAAAAAAATTAATTAAAATACAATTTAAATTAAAATAAGTATTTTTGTGCCTAACTTTTATTTTTGGATTCGCCCTGAATTTCTGTTTTTGAAAAAGGCTGGATTTGAAAAATATTTTAGAAAAAGGAAACACAAAAATATTATTGAATAAAATAATATTTTGATTTTCTATAAAGATCTTATGTCAAATTAATTATTTGGATTTTGTTTGGTTTTTCTGGAGTTTAAATTCTAATTTTGAAATTTAAAAAGTATTTTTAATATGCAAATTAAATACCAACATTAGTTGAAAATAATTTTATTAAGTCAAAAATGTCTCCAGGAACTTCTGTGTATTTTTCTGGAATTTTTGGAGTTATTTTCATATTTTTCTGAGGTTTATCTAATTTCCTATGCTTTTTTGAAAAATCCAAAAACCAGAAAATAAATTCAAAATCCCAACCTCCCCTCCGGTCGCCACGTGGACGGCCTAGATCTCGCCACGTCGTCCCCCTCGGCCCATCCTTGCCACCCGCCCCATCCCGCCTACCCCTCTTCCCGGGCCGACAAGTGGCCGGCCCGGATTGCACCACGTCAGCCCCTTCCTCGGCCGTTCGATACGCCCTGGCCCTATCTCCCCCGCCAATCCCACCGTCCGCCCGCGCTCCTCCACGGCCGCCCGATCTCCTCCACGGCCGCCCGATCTGCCCCTCTTCCCCCGTGTGGCGCCATCCTGGCCGCTCGCGCTCTCCTCTCTCGCTGCGCCCCGGCCCCACCTGTTAGGGCCGTCTTCCCCGTTGGCCTCCTCTTTCCGCCCGCGCCGCCGCCGCCCACAACCGGCCACCCCACCCTTCTCGGCCTCTCCTCCACTTCCCGCGTGCGCCGCCCACTCCCTAACCGCCCCCGCACGACGCGCGCCCACCCTCTCCTCTCCCCGTGCCCACTCTCCCCCTTCTTCGGCCGCAACCGCTGCCACGATCCCGCGCCTGCGGCAAGAAATCCGCGACGCCTCCGAGCTCCTGCCCCCTATAAAAACCTCCCCCCAGCCTCCCCTCACTCCGCACCGCCTCCCCGCCCTGCCCTTCCTCCTCCCGAGCGCCGGACTCCCCACGCCGTGCTTTCCCACCACCGCCGCCGCCACCAACATCGGCGAGCAATTGTCGCCGCTTTGCCTCTCCTTGCGCCTCACCGACGCCACCCCCGGCTTCACCGCGACGCCCCCAACCCCCTCCGCTCCTCGGCCGCCCCTCCTCGCCGCCGGAGAGTCCCCACCGCCTAGGCCCGAGCGCTGCCGCCGCTTGGTGCTCAACGCCGGCCATTTCCGGCCATCCCCGGTAAGGACCGTGCCCCTCCCCAGACTCCCCGCAGCTCCCTCTCCCTCCTACGCCCCTCGCCGCCGGCCGCCGCCCACCGGAGGCCGGCAAGCACGCCGTGCCCGAGCGCCACCACCAGCCAGCGGCCACGTCAGCTCGCCCGCCCCACGTGGCTGCCACCTGGCGCTCGGTGGCCGCCACCTCGGCCTCTCCCGGCCCAGTTAGTGCCACCCGTGTGGCCATGCCACCTCAGCAGCTCCCCCGGTCCATGGACCCGGTCTACATGTACCAGGGCCCACTTGTCGGCCTCACCCCATAACAATTCGGCCAAAAATAAATTCCTGGGGCTGACGAAATGCTGATGTCATAAATCTAATTTCCTTTAGAAAAATAATTCTAAAAATCCAGATTTTTCATTTTCTTTATTTAAACTTCCTAGAGCCCGTTCTTCTTCGTCCTAACTCCGATTGAGCCCATTCAAATTTCTAAATTCATCAAAAATTCCCCTCTACTCATTTCTGGCCTCAATTCAAGTTTTTAAAGTCAATTTGAATTTATTTTGAATTTATTTGAATTTGGTGGGTTATTTTCACGTGTAGACTTCGACAATTCGAGAAAATTCGATGACGAAGGTTTGAACCAAGTTGAAGAGCATGGCAGGTCACACTCCTTGATCTTGTTGATCCCAGTTTTGAAAATAAAATTATGTTGATTTAAATTACTCTGCATGCATATTTTTATTCAATTATTTCAATTCAGTTTTGAATTTAGCTATTGCCTACTTGTTATTATCTCCATTGATCTTGAATCATCTTGATACCTTGTAACCCTAGATTAAAACTCTAGTTGATACATTAGTATGGCTAGAGACTTTATGATTAGAAAATGCTTAGCTTTGCTTAGACATAATTATGGGTTGGGATACCTTTTCACATAAAATGATAAGTTTCCTAAATGTACTCTTGACTTTGGTGAGTCAAGGAGGTTTATGAAATATTTTGAAAACAAAATATAGAAACTGGTTTAGACTTAGGCAATTGGTTAGATTGGTGGGTGCAGGCATGCCCTGTTGGTTGGAGCCGCAGTGGTTGACTGTCGTGCACAGGGGTATGTGGTTGGGCCTAAGTCAGATTAAGGACCGGTCTGTGAGCTACTATTGCAAAGCCCATCGTACTACCACATGGCTGGTATGGGACAGCCCTGGCTGAATAATTTACGAAGTCCCAATCTAGGTCAAGTCGTAGGCTGAAAGTGGGCGTGGTTGGTGCCATGTGAAGTCCCACTTGGGTGAGCGTGGTTGTAGCCATGAGAAGTCTCACTCAGGTTCAAGAGGGGGTCCCGGTCTGGTGGATTCCTTACTGGGGTGAAACCTTAGAGTTGGCTTGGCCGGATTGAAGGCTTTGCATTGTAAAGGCCTTGTCACGTCTCCTCGCCGCACACCTAAGGAAGTGTGTAATCGCGTGGCAATATGGGATGATCGTGTCTTATGGGTAAAGTTGTACAACCTCTGCAGAGTGTATAATCTATCCTGGATAGCCGTGCCCACGGTCATGGGCATGCTGAGTAAAAGCTTTTCATGGATTAGACTTTGTTTTTCAAAAATGATTTTTGAAAACCTTATGGATGGATGGAATCCATGAGAGAAGGAAAACCTTGTGGGTGGATGGAACCCATGAGAGAGATTGGAAGCTTGTGGATGGATGGAATCCACGAGTGATTGGAAACGGGTGGTAGGATGGAATCCATACGTGATCTTTTGGAAAAGATGGTCCGGGTTGGATGCCCGTGGATAGGTTGGTGTTTGGTCGAAACCTGCACTGACGGTATTAATTTCAATTACAAGTATCGTTTCTACTTACAGTATTAAATTTAGCAATTTCAATCTATTTACTGTTTTTCCTTAAATGCTGTTTTTGCAAACTAACCCTATAAGCCTTCCATTGAAGCCTTTATCATTATGATGCATTCTCCGTGTGATTTGCGGAGTACAAGTTTGTACTCACCTTGCACCCTCCCCTACACAGAGGAAGATGTCGTCGGCTACGGTGAAGATCTAGACGAGTAGGCCGCGTCTTACCGTCGTTTGCCTGTGGGCAGGCTTGGGCTTCGCTATTTATCAGTTTGCTTCTGCAGTTATTTCATTTATTTATTTTGCCAATGGGCGTTGATGTAAGACTTGGCCATAAGGCCGTACCCTTTTGTTTAATATAATTGGTCATTGTGCTTGGTATTTATCTTTGTTGTACTGTGTGCACTAGCTGATCCTGGACTAGTGCGATTTACACAGAGGATCCAGGAGTCGTTACTCCGGGTTCCAACAGTCGTGCTCTCGGCCGTCGCCGCCCACACACACAACTAATCACTCATTTAGCCGAGAGGAGAGGAAGAAAAGAGAGAGGAGAAGAGGAGAGGAAGAAGGGAGAGAAGAGGAGAGGAGGGGGAGAAGAGGAGAGGAGAGGGAGGAGAAGGAGAGGAGGAGGAGGAGAGGAGAGGTAGGAGGGGGAGGAAGGTGGAGTGGGAGGAGAGAACGTGAAGAACCAGATCTAGGTAATTTTTTTATTTGCTATATTGTATTTGCAATATATTTTTTATGTATTGTTAGTGTTTGTAAAAATTGTAGATGTAGATACAAGTAGTTCAATTTTTAGTATAGAAAATTTAGTTAACGTAGCTATAGGAAATTAGCAGGCGTAAAAACGGAGAGGAAAGGAAGATGCAACAGTAGATGTAGATAGAAATATTATATATGATTGTTACTGTTAGTAGAAAATTGTAGATGTAGATACAAATAGTTAAATTTTTGGTATACAAAATTCAGTTAAAATGTAGTTGTAGAAAATTAGCAGCCATAGAAGCGTGTAGTTGTGTATAAATTAGGAAACATAGTTTTAGAAAATTAGCATCATTAGAAAATTTGCATGCATGCAAAATTGTAGTTGTAGAAAATTCAGTCACCATAACGTACAAATTAATCATTCGCTGAAATTTGTACCTATTAAAAATTTAGTAAATAATAATGTTAGAATTTAATTAATTCGTATGGAGAAACGTTGGAAAAATGTTGGAAAAACCGATAGGAAGTTCATAGTACGAGGTTACTGTAGTGGGTTATGACTAGGGGTGAAAACGGGCCGGGTATTTCCCGCCCGCCCGCCCGTATTAAAGCGGGTCAAATTCGGGTCGTAAATTCGGGTACCCGGAAACTTATACGGGTATCGGATCCGAATATGGGTATTCTTTGGCGGATACGGTATCGGGTTTGGGAGGTCGGTATCCGACGGATACGGATTATCCGGTATAATATTCGGATATTACCCGCTTAACTATTCGGGTATTACCCGGATTACCCGCCACAGGCCACAGCGCCCGTTCGGGGCTTCGGGGCGGGCGACCCGCGAGGCCGCGATTCCAGTTTCCTCGGCCGATTCCCCAATCCCCATCTGGCCATCTCATTAGTCATTCCCTTTGGCCAAGTGCCCGACGCGGCGACGCCGACTACCCGAGTGCCCGACGCCGACGGCCGACGCGGCGGCGCCCTTGCCCCTTGGTCTTCCCCTCCCAGCATCGCCTCCGCCCGTCCGCAGATCCATTGGTCGAGGCGGCGTAAGGCAGGCACCGAGCACGGGAGATCCGACCTCGCCGCCGTTGATTCAACCTCGCCGCCACCGGATCTACGCCCGAGTGCTCGACGGCTGACTTTGCACAATAGACCACGTGCTTTGCATTGCTTAGTGATGATATTGGTCACAGTGAAATTAGTGCGACAAATTGGAGACATAGGCTAGGCTTTAAGCTTTCTCGTTATCTATTACAGTCTTGCTATTAGCCATATATTTCTTCATTATTTCTCTGATAGATCAATTTTCCTTGTGGTATTAAATTACCAGCTGTTGTTTGAATCTGGAAAGTAACAGTAGTAGTAGAGGTCTAAGCATAACTTATTACTTAGAAATTGCCACATATAATCGTGATCAGACTAGACCATTACTCCAAGGAGGCCTTGCTTCGTGCTTGAGCAACTCAACATCTAAGAGCAAACTTTTTAAATAACTTCAATTTGAGCATTATGCTAATCGATTTAGCCCACTTCTTGATTATGTACAGCATGATATCCTGTTTCGTTGACTGGAGTAGCATATCTATGTTTCTATACATATATTTGGTGCTCCTGTCTTGTTACTGCTGCTAGTATTATGCTTTACAGTTCATAATTAATTCTAGGATTAATCTGAAATATTTGCTAAAATCGTAATATTTACAACAGCCCTTTCTAAATGGCTGTTGCAAACCAAGCATGTTTGATCGTGTGGCCATCCCCAAATCGTTTGGTTGTTTGCTGTGAGTATCTAGTTTTGGATTAAAAGTCCATAACAAGAATTTGCATTTGTTATCTAATCTTCTTTTTGGAGATGATTGCTGTGTCGTGCGAGATAATCTGACTTGGTTGTGCATTCGCCATGCCTCCTCCAACGCCAGGTAGTGGTCTAGTGTATCCGTTTGTAGCTGCAGTGTGCAGCCCCTGTAACCGGATCCAGAGGGTGGCCAATTCTTCTAACTCTATGGAGTTGCTTCTGGATCTGGGGTTTACCGAGTCTCATGCTCTGGGTTTACTTAATTATCTTTTTTGCTTAATTATCGCTGTTCACTTGGTTATCTGCATGTTTGTCAAATGTTCTGTTGTTTTCAGGATGGGGCAGCGAATATTGATTGAGGGTGAAAGCAACTGATGCTTGGCCAGGCCTTTTTTTGCGAGGACTAATATGGTGACATGTCATCAATAGTTATATAAATGTATCTTTTTCCTTGACTGTACCTCTGATCTGAATGTGAGGTTATGACTCATGAGGGTGATATTCTTAGTGTTAAAACTACTAATGAGTAATGATGTATGTCCAGTGATGCTACGACTTTAGTACCGATGTATTGTTGCATTATGGATGTATGGATTATGGAATGGTTGCATTGCTATTGTCTATGTGGTATAAAATGGTTGTTGCATCGACTTGATATCCGAATAAATATTCGTGACCGATAGTGTCCGTATCCGTCTTGGTACGTATTTGTTCCATATTTGTGCCCGACATTATCCGTGTTTGTATTCGTATTCGATACTATCCGTATTCGACCCGAATCCGATTAGAAAATGTGGGTTAGGATATGGGAAAGGTGAGATCCGACCGTATCCGACCCGATTTCACCCCTAGTTACGACATGCGAACGATCAGCGAAATATGAATTGTAGTACGTCGGTACTTGGTATTGTGCAATGCGATTTGACACGTTGCAAAATTAAAGCATATTTGTAGGCCAACATCAGCAATGGAAATAGCCACTATATTGAGAGTGCATTATGGTGGAGATCTGAATGGTGTGGATTTGAGCAGCTTTCCGCAAGCCACTCTAGTACATCCGGACGACGAGAATGCTCGAATCTCAGATGTGATGCATTGGCTGACTCGGAGTTTTTCGTTTGACCCCGAGGTGTGCAACGTCGTCGTGCAAGTGCTTTGGAGCCGGTCTCCCATGGACATCAGATGGGAGTTGAGGACATTGCTACGTACTGCTGCGTGGAAGTGGTTTGTGCAAGGGTTCCAACGCCGTGGATACGAGTGTGTGCTGCTTGTGCAACCGTGCTCATTAGAAGCTGTGCAAGGTCATGCGTATGGCCTTGCTCTGAGAGGTGCTAGCAGCTCGGGCGGCTCGCATGTTGGCGAAGAGGATCAAATTGCTCGTGATGAAGCCGATGCGGTACATGAAGGAGAGGTACAATGGTCAAGCCATAGAGAGGAAACAGGACAAGCCGATAGATGGGAGCATATTGAGTACATCGTGTAGTAGATTGACTGTGATGACCAGATGGCACGGGCTGAAGAGGAAGCTGTACAGGACGACGACGAGGACAGTTCGAATGAGGATGAAGCTCCCGTCCCGCAGGAATGGAACCGGTTTAATGTTGAGGGTGTTTCCGCACATGATGAGCATGAATCAACGTGGGAGTATCATGAGACAGAGGTTCGGTTGCATTCTATGTTTGCTGATAAGGCAGCGCTGCAGGATGCCATCAAGCTCTGAGCCCTTTCAATGCAGCAGACTTTTCGGGTTGTTAAAACTAGCTAGGATTAGTACACCATGAAGTGCAAGTAGGCCGGTGGTCCTTGGAGGGTGCACGCATGTAGACCCAAGTATGAGACTCACTGGATTATGTCGAAGGTGGAGCCGCACTCTTACATTCTCAGCAGTGTTTTGGTAAGGCATCGTAACCTAACGTCCGCCTTTATAGCCAATTTGATGTACGGAGAGATAGTGGAGAAGAAAGACATGGAGGCCACGCATATTGTGGTAGCTATCGAGCAGAAATTTGAGTACAAGATTAGCTATGCGAAGGTGTGGCGTGCTACGCAGAAGGCGTTCGAAAAACGTTTCGGGTCTTTCGAGGTGGCATGCGACAATCTTCCTCGTATGCTTAAGGTGTTGCAGGATAGGAACCCAGGAACGTATATCGCTGTGCAGGACAAGCCGTCCACAAGTCCACCAGGATATGCGGTGTTGCAGAGGGCCTTGTTGGCATTTGGTGCTTGCATCGAGGCATTCAGGCACATGTTGCCGATGATCTCGGTTGATGGGACCTTTCTAACAGGCAAATACAAGGGGCAGATCCTGATGGCCATAGGCGTTGATAGCAACAACCAAATATTACCACTGGCCATCGCATTCGTGGAAAGTGAGAATTATGAAAGTTGGTTGTGGTTTCTCAGACATGTTAGGGTTGGAGTTGTCAGCGCTCATCCTGGTGTGTACGTAATCTATGATCGGCACACCGGGATTATAAAGACTATAAAAAACTTTGGGAAGACCTTGAGGAGCCCTTTTCTCGGCTGGACATGAGGAATAGGTGGTGCATTCATCATTTAGGGGTGAACTTTTTCAAGCAGTTCTCGAAACAACCATTGATGAAGCTATTTAAGAGGCTGGCTATGCAGAACCAGTGGAAAAAATTTGATACTTTGTGAGCGTTGTTGGATGAGCACAGTAGGAAGCACGTCGATGAGAGGAGCAAGGGGCCGGTCAAGCCTGGGGCGGCACAATCAAAATGCTTGCCAACACTCGATGAGCCTAACCCAGCTGGTCCAAGAAGGAGGAGCTCACGAAACATCAAGTGCTTCTTACAGTGGATCGAGGGATAACCATTGGAGACTGTTGCACGACACGGACGGTGCAAGGTACGACATAATGATGACTAACCTTGTGGAGGTGTACAATTGGGTTCTCAAGGGCCTTCATTCTCAGCCCCTTGTCGCCATCGTGGAAGGTGTTTTTCACAGCACAATCGGCTACTTCAGGGAGAGGCACGCGAATGCCGCACTTCATGAGGCAAATCTCCGAGCATTGTATTCGTCGAAAGTTACGTAATTCATGGAGACAAAGGCACAGAAGGGCCAATTGCACACAGTGCAGGTCATGGGCAACAGGGAGCATCGTTTTGACATGGTACTCGGTAATAGAGCCAAATTTGGAACGGCTCGTTCCCTTATTACCTACGAGGTATGTCTTGGAGATCATGTAAACAAACCTAGCTACACGTGCAACAAGCTGAAGCTGTTACACAAGCCGAAGCTGTTACACATGCCATGCTTTCATGTCCTCGCTGCATGCGAGACCGTGGGCATGGATCCTTCGAACATCATGTTGGAGTACTTCTTCAAGGAGAGGGTACTACATGCGTGGTGTAGGGAGCTCCGGGGGTTCAGGGTTGTGGGAAACTTCGCCACCTTGGACATTGCAGGGAGGACATTGATTCCAGATGTTAACATACTGAAGGGTGGTAAGAGTCGGCGATAGAGCCGGTGTATTAGAAATGATATGGACGAATCGCAAGCCAGAGCATCTGGTGCATGTTGCGGGTGATGTGGTCAGGAGGGGCACACAGCTAGATGATGTAACGCATGTGCTGATCAGTAGGCAGAGCGACATGGTGTGTACTACTAGTTGTTGGAGACTAGAAATAAATTTGCATTGTAAATTGTGTTTTGTTAGTACGCACTTTTGACGTGCGGAATGTCGTACTAAATGTATTGTATATTTCATGTATCATTTGTACAACTGCTAAGTTACATCCCCTTTTTAGTAATTGTAACAACCCAAAAATTTGCTTTCTGAAAAATTTAAATTCAATTTAATTATTTTAAAGTATTTGAGTTTTATTTGGATTTGCCCTGAATTTCTGTTTTTGAAAAAGCTAGATTTGAAAAGTATTTTAAGTAAAACCTAAAATTATTATTAAATAAAAAGATATTTTGATTTTATATGAAAATCCTAGTTCAAAATAATTATTTGGAGTTATTTGGCTTTTATCTGGTTTCCTGGATTTTCTGGAGTTTAAAAATGTATTTTTGAAATTAAAAAGCATTTTAAAGTATGAAAATTAAAATACCAACTTGAGTTGGAAATATTTTATTTAAGTCCAAAATGTCACCAGGAGCTTCTGTGAATTTTCCTGCAATTTTTGGAAGTATTTTAATATTTTTCTGAGCTTTATTGGATTTTCTAGGCCTTTCTGAAAATCAAAATCAAATTTTAAAATTTAAATCCCCTCCCCTCTCCTCCGGCCGCCATGTGGACGGCCGGATTCCACCCACGCCGCCGCCCGGATCCGCCTCCCCCTCCTCCCGGGCCGACAGGTGTCCGGCCCAAATCGGCCGCACCCCCACTCGCCCCGCCAATCCCACCGTCCGTACCCCCTTCACGCCAGCCACCCGATCCCCACCCCGGCCGCGTGGCGCAATCGCTGCCGCCCGTCCCTCCCTCTCTCGCTGACCGCCCGGGCCCGCTTGTCAGGGCGTCTTCTTCCCCGCGGTCTCCTCCCTCCTCCCGCACCGCGCCGCCCCCGTCTTCTCCGCCGGCATTCCCGCACCCGCCTGCCCCGTTCCCCTTTCTTCTCCCCCAATCCATGCGCCAATTCCCTCCGTCGTCCCGCGCCCGAAACCCCCCATCCCCGCACGCGTTTCCCCTTAAATTCCCTCGCCATCCCCGCCGTCCCCGCGCCATCTCCGGCGACGAATCCGCGCCGCCCCCGCGCCCCTCCGCCCCTATAAATGCCGCCCCCGGGTCCGCCCCAGCTCGCCCCACCTCCCACCGCCCTCACCGCCTCTCCTGAGCTTCCCCTCGCCCTCGGCACCGTGCGCCCTTGCCGCCGCCGCCGCCCCATTCCTCCGGTGAAGAATTCCGGCCGCTCCGATCATCCTCGCGCCCGGTCGACACCACCTTCGGCTTCCTCGCCTCACCGCCGTGACCGTGGGCCTCTTCCCCGGCCCCGAACGCCACCGAGACGCCGTCGTGCTGTAGCCCCGAACCGCGTCGCCGCCAGCTCGCCGCCGGCCATCTCTGGTAAGCCCGCAGCCACCGCCGAGTTCCCCGCGTGCCCCTCTCCCTCTTGCGCCCCTCGCTGCTGGCCGCTGCCCGCCGGAGCGCCGGCGAGCACGCCGTGCCCCGAGCGCCTCCCTCGCCGGCCGGCCACGTCAGCCCGGGCGCGCCTGCGTGGCAGCCGACATGGCGCCATGTCCTCGGCCACCTCGGCCCCTCCAGCCCAGTCAGCGCCACTTCCCCCTCCCGCACCACATCAGCCTCCCCATGAGCCCGTGGACTCGGTCCATGGACCCGCACCCATCTATCAGTGGGGTTTACCCCATGCTGACGCAAGCATGACGCCATAATCCCCTTTTTCTATTGAAAAATAATTCGGCCAAAAATGAAAATCTCTGGCTGACGCAATGCTGACTCCATAATTCATTCTCCTTTAGGAAAATAATTCCAAAAATCCAGTTTTTCCATTTTCTCTCTTTTCAAACTTCCCGGAGCCCGTTTTCCCTCGTTTTAACTCCGTTTGAGCCCATTCAAATTTCTAAATGCATCAAAAATTCCAAACTATCCATTTCTTCCATCCTTTCAAATATTTGAAATTTATTTGATATTTCAAAATTTAAATTTCAAATTCCAATGCCCAGTTTAATTTCAAAGCCTCAGTTCCATTCCAAATTTTTTGTGCACTTTCAAAATTCAAATTCAAATCTTGCCAAATCTCCATAAAATCCATTCTATTTTTCTTGGTCCAAATATTGTCTCAGTAATTTCTTTTCCCAACCGATCTTCCAGATATTCGTTCTCCCTCGTGTGAACCCCAAATCCGCTGAATCTTTCTCCTAAATTCGTCTAAAATCATAATCTATCCAAATATGGCCTCTATTTGAATTTTGGATTTTATTTGAATTTGAATTGTATTTATTTGCTTCGTTTGCTTTGTCTTTTCCCGCGTAGATTCCAACATTGTTGAAGACCTCTCCACTCCGCAGCAGGAAGACCTCAAGAGCGTGCAAGAAGGCAAGTCTCCTTTGATCATCTTGAACCTATGATTTTGAAATATTTTAATTATTTTAAATTATGTGCATTGCTATTTATTTAAAATATTAGTTCAGATCTTAAGGTATTAGTTATATCCAACCTTGTTATGCCCTCAATTGAATTTGAATGCCATATACCTCTGTAACCCTAGAATTTCCTTTGTCTCAATAATGAGAGTATCATAATTATTTGTGGATATTAGAATGGTAGTTTAATGCTTAGTCATGCTATGTAATACCCTTGAAATCTTGAAAATGGGAAATTATGAATTGTTGTAATAACTTGTGTTTCTAAAGTTTAGTGGTAATTGGAGTTGCCACTGCTTTTTTAAAATAAAATAAAATGTGAAAATTTGTTTAGATTAGGGTGGATGGTTGGTTTGGGTTGGTGCAGGAAGCACGAGATCTTGTAAAGTGTATGTTCCACCCTAGTCAATTAAGGACCGACGCTTGTGTTTGTCCAGACTGAGCACTACCGTATAACCCTAAGTCTATATGGGTACGACCTAGCTGATTAACTCATGATAGTCTAGTTTAGGTGTCACCAGTGGAAAGTGGGTGCCAGGGAGTTACTGGTTATTCACGGTGAGGGACAGGGATTTACTGTACTCATATGGCACAAGAGGGGGCTTCGGATTGGGCAGATTTAACCCTTCTGCGGTGAAACCTCAGCGGGTGGTGCTTAGCTAGTCTAGAGTGAGGTAAAGGCTTTGTGATATTTTATCTGTATCTCATGCCAAAGGAAGCGTGGTGACTGTTAAGATAATTTATCTCTTGGGGGTAAAGTTGTACAACCTCTGCAGAGTGTCAAACTATTCGAATAGCCGTGCCCACGGTCAAGGGCGGGCAAGGAATGCATTCACATGGTAGATTTCTGGTTTTGGTTTTAAAATCAAAGTTTTGTATTCCAAGAGTGGAGGGAAGTCTCGGAAGGGTATCCTGGCAGTTGGAGCCAGAGAGGGTGGATGGAACCCGCAGTTTTAAACTTGGTCAGATAGACTGGATTAACTAGTGTTGGTAGATGGAACCTTCACTATAGAATTAATGATAATTCTGTTTAAACATTTACTTTATTAAATTGATGCCTTCGAAAATAATTAGTAGTAATTGAAATTAAAACATTGCTTTGTGCAAAAGAACCATATTGCCTTCCTTTGTCAAGCCTTGCATCTATTGCATTTTTCCCAAGACTTGCGGAGTACTTTATGTACTCACATGCTGCACTAAAAAAATCTCAGAAGAATATGAAGCTCAAGAAGGTGACTACGACTAGTTCGCTTGTGGATTCGACGAAGGATTTCCGGAGTACTAGGTCGCGCTTCCCCAGTCAATTGCCTGTGGCGTATTGATGGGTCTTCGCCGGATTTATCTTTTTGCTTCCGCTGTGTTCTGTGTGTGTGAGGTCTTGAAACCTCATTTGTAATAATGAGACCTTTCGGTCAATACTCTCTATCATTATAATAAAGCGTTGTTGGTTATGTAATCATTTCTGTTTGACTGTGTGCACTAGCTTTGATCTGGGACTAGTGCTGTAATACACAGAGGGTCCGGGTTCGGAAATCCGGGGTCCTGACAGTAATGTAGTTGGGGTTGTGCTGGTAGCGTAGTATTGCTCTGTTTATTAACTTACAAGTTCTATTTACTGTTACTTTACATGCTGTATTTTTTGGTTCTGTATAAGTGCTAACTTGAACTCTTTTTGCAGGTATGGCTTGTGATCTTTGTGGGTTAGACTGGTCGTACCCCCTGTTGCACGAGCACGTGGACCGCATGCATCGCGCTTTCCGTTGTGTCCCGCATACGGGGAGCGCGGACGAGCCAACTGAGTTGGGAGTGGTCCAGACGCACACATCTCGAGTGGCTTAGAGACTTGACCCCCGTTGGACAGTCAGGTTTGCACTCCGCTAGCATTTTAGTGTTACCGTAAGTAGGTTCTGTGTTGACCTTTACTTCGTTTGCAGGCTGCGAGATGCTGGGCTACTCCCTCTCGCCCGAATGGTGTAGGCCACTGATGAGAACAGACCCGCCATGGCCGCGAGCAGGGACGATCGATGTTGTAGAGTGATCATGACGCTTCCCGTTTGACCGTTCCCTGCTGATGGCTTTGGTGGACCGTTGGCGGCCCGAGACGCACACTTTCCACCTCCCATTCGGGGAGATGACGCCTACCTTGTAGGATGTGTCCCTGCTGCTTGGCCTTTCGATCGCAAGAGCCATTGCCTTCCTACTAGAGGCCCTAGATGAGTGGCGAGCTGACCATCGAAGCTACAAATGAATGTTAACATCGAAGCTACATTAGTAGTACAACAAATTAGACGAGTGCGAACTTGTAGACCAGAGTATGGGCATCGAAAGAAACGCCGACCGCCATCCATATGGCTTTCTGCCACTTGCACCACCGCGTCCTGCATGTGTTTACATTTCGGCCACACTGGCTGAGCACGCCTATTTGGCAACAAGCGGTACGTAGCGCCGAAGTCCTCCTTCCTTTCGAGCACAAGGTCCTCCTTTGATGACCCATGTTCGACTGGCCCCTCGGCGTCCGTCATGGTGGCTTACTCTACGACAGAGAAGATAGTTGTTCCAACCAGCAATGCCTCGTTCATTGATTTTATAGCGTAACTTAGAGCCATATTTGCTCAATGACATGACATGACGGCCTAGCTTTGCGCAGTGAGAAACCGTGCGCATCAACTTTGCGTAGTGGAATGACCACACGGTCTAGCTTTCGGCAGCGACATGACCGCACGAACCAGCTTTCCTCAGTGACATGACATCACGTCGGGGTCTACCTGGGGATGGACTCGTACACCGCCAAGCCAGCTTTGCACAGCAACATGACCGAACGGGCCAGCTTTGCGCAGCGACATGACTGCATGGGCCAGCTTTGCGCAACAACATGACCGCACGGACCAGCTTTCCTTAATAACATGACATGACGACACAACTTTTCATAGCGACATGACAGCACGGCCCAGCTTTGCACACTGAGAAGACCGCACGCGCCAGCTTTCCTTAATGACATGACATGACGACATAGCTTTTCACAATGACATGATAGCACAGCCCAGCTTTGCACAGTGACAAGACCAAATGTGTCAGCTTTGAGCACCGACATGACTGCACGTGCTAGCTTTCCACAGCGACAAGGCCTCACGACTCAGTTTTACCAGCTTTGCACACTTGGTAGATTTGCGCAGTGCCGGGACCACACAAGGACATTCATGTACCTACAAGGAAAAAACAGACCCTATAAAATGAGGTCGAGGAGATTTCTCAGAGAATACTGCACAACCAAACCCCACACTACACCGTGCTTCCTTCACCACACCGGGATAGACAAAAGGTAGAAGAAGTAATGGGACAAGATGACGAAGCAATGGGAGGAGACCCGCGACCTAGCACAGTCCACTGCCGCCCGCGATGAGAAAGTAAGGGATGCTGGGGCCCGGGTAGAACAAGCCCAGCGTACTACGAGGTCAGCTCCCTACAATGACAGGCCCCGTAGCAACAACCCCATCTCGAACGTTCCTACCGAGTGTTCGCCGCAACTCTCACCTGAGGGGGAGACGCCCCGCTTTGTTAGTGCTGGAACACGTGCATGTTCTTCAAGTCTAAGCACCGCCTCAACCTAGGTATGCGTTACTGGGGTTGTGGAAACTACTCTAGTGACTACCCCGACCGCCGTCTAGACACCGCAACGTATCGCAGCAGGTAAGGACTAGGTGCACCGTTTCCCCCGGCCTTTTCTCCATCACAGTACACGCTAACAACCTCTCCCCTATATTCACAATCCCCGGAACCCCTATGTGGCTACCGCAAATGGATCGATCTTGAGATCCACCCAGAAGACCAGTGGGCCCTCGACTTTAAGGAGTGGAATGTCGCAAGGTCATTGGAGATCCGGGAGGAGGAGCGCCGCAAGAACGAGCAAACCCTTCGTATACAACACGAGACAAAAGCTCATCTCGAGGTGTGCAAACGTAGGGAGTGGGAGGCTTGCGAGAGGGAGCGCGAGAGAAAGAGGGAAATGGCGACCAAGGCAAAAGAGGCCACCGAAGAGTTCAACACTGAGCTGGCAAGGAAGGGAAAATGGCTCCGGTCCACACAGTAGGTTGTACGAACAGTTGGGTGGGTTAGTCGCACATGATGTTATATGTTATGCATGAAATCAAAAAGTACGTGACATATTACTTCCAACTGTATTATGAAGTCTATTTAAATTCAGACAAGCTTATCATCTCATCTTTTCGCATTCAATTATTCACATAGCACGTCATCTAACAATATTAACATACCAGTTTTCTCCATATACGAATTCCCAGTAACATCACAATATCACTTACCATCGTATTTACCAATCATTCTAAGGTCAATAGTTCTTAAAAAAAATTTCCAAATTTTGTTACGCACCTATAACATACAATGACCATAAACTTTTATTATAAATCCAGCAGATTATTTTCCAATTATAATCTACAAAATTGATAAAATGTACAAAATTCACGGGGGACTGAAACCAGTCGCCCTCTGGGTGGGCGACTCCACATCAAGTCACCCCTTGGTTGGGCGACTGGTTCCAGTTGCCCAAAGGTCGGGCGACTGGAGCTCTGTCACCTGGCCGTTGGGCGATTGGTTCCAGTCGCTCTCCCGTTGGGCGACTGAAGCCTATTTATGTAAAAAAAAATTGTCACAAGTATATATTTTTTAATTTTGAATAAAAAATAGATTATTCGTACAAAAATTTCTCTCCATATATATGCAGCACCTTGTTTCACTAATTAATGGACCTTTGCAGTCTCTCGACTTGGTCGTGATGAGAATATATGTGGCCTTGCAAATTACGTACTACTGCATCCTACAAGGTGCTTAACATGGGCGGACCCAATTGAATTTATGGGAATTCAATCGAATACCTAAAATTTTTAGCAAAAAAACCACTATATACAAGGTATAACACATATGTATACTAGTAGTTAGACTAAATTCATTTTATTCATACTCAGTTAGCCTAAATTGATGCCATATTCTTTTGGCCCATTTCCCCCTCCCATCGACACTGGCCTAGACCCACTGTTATCCTATTCATACCTAGTTATGAGACCGTGTCTCACTCAGTCTCTCCTCTCTTCATCTAGCATCTAATCGTCTCTCCATCTCTCAGCACTCGGCTAGCGCCTAGCGGCGGTGGGTGTCTATGCCCCTGGTTCTAGTCTTCTAGAGGCAGCGTAGGTGGCAAGGGGGCTGGAGGCTGTGTAGGTGGCAGGAGCGCTGGAGGTCGGAGTGGCCACCGGCAAGCAGGCACTGACGCACTACGGGCTTGCAACACTGGGGCAGATTTGTCCTCTCCGACCCGGCAACCCCCATGCTGTAAAATCTAGATACGTAGATGGTAGATCTATTCTGCTTGTGTGCCCCTAGAGTTTGTAGTTTTGTACTTCCGAGCTAAGTGGATGATAGATCCGTGGATGACTGAATGGATGTGGATTTGACATATGTTTCTTCTTTGTTTCACTTTCGGTGCTTATATCTTGTTTAGATGTGGTGGATTACTGTATTTGGCTTAGTTATCTATAAATTAGTAGTTATGCCTTATGAATTGAAATCCTTGTTCTCCAAATCATTAAATCGTGTAGCCTATATCTATATGCCAAGTATTTTAGAGGTGTTAGCTATTGAGCTTTATGTCATACCTTCATCTAAGCACTTTGTTGTGAATTTGCGAAATAAAATCCTTAGCAACAGACAAATTATTGCTTATAAATTATTGAAATACATATTCTCCACTTCTTGCCTGTGATTCTGTGAACAAATACCAAGTATTTCACAAGTGTGAACAAATAGTTTCAAGTCAATTTTCACTAACCTAATGTGAATAGTAAATATATATAGTTTCATAAGGGACAATAGGAGCTAAGTGGAATTGCATATTAGTAAAACTAATTGTAATCTTTCAATCGGTTCTAAGGCATAAAGAATGGTCGAGTTAATTTGTGATTTTTTAATTTCTTTATATTATTTGAGATATTATCTCTAGTATGAACATTTCTATTTTAATTTTCACTATTGTAGACTTTTCTGTTTTCTATTGAACAATATTTTTGTAACTTCGAATACTCATTCTGAAATTTCTGGGTCCGTCCCTAGTGCTTAATATCTAGTATTACCCCATGTAATTAACATGAGATCGCGGTCAATGTCTCCACATCTAAGGCTTACTTCCAGAAGAATTGTTTGGTCATAGTTAGTGGAGTTGTGCTAAGATTAGTCGTAGAAGGGAAGCTTAATTTCCTGAAGAGTCTAGATGGCTGGGACGCGATCGAGAGGTAACTAATGGCTCTTGGAATATAGTACTCATGATAGATATCGGTCTTGTTCTTTTTTAACTTTTGATTTTAACTTTTGATTATTAAATAGAGTATTTTTTAAAATAGAATCTACTAGTTAATTATAGTATATACTATATAGACAAAAACCGTACGTAAATTTTTATTACTTTGTAATTTTTTATATAAATAGTTGAAAAATTATAAATCACAGTTAAAAATTATAAGTTATAGCCAGAAAGAACGGACCCATCATCACGACGACGCGGGAATCCGATCGCATCGATCGATCAGTCAAGAGTCAAAAAGGGACCGAGTAAAGATTGTAGGATGAGGAGACGAAGAGCTAGCACTTCTGTCCTGTGCGCTTGCTAGTTGCATGCCGCGTGGCCAGTTAGAGCATCTCCAAGAGAGGCTCAATATTTTGTCCTCTAAAATCTCATATTGGGAGTCTTCTAAAAAAATTACCCTCTAAATCTTTCCCCTCCTTCAGCAGCTCCTCTAAACTTGGATCCCTAAAATTACTATCTAGGCACTGTATATTTGATGGTGATCCACCTCAATTTTAGAGTACCAAAATTATTAGGTGTGTTTTAGAGTATCTGTTGGAGTTTGTTTTTAGCTTTCATACCCAATATTTTAAGATAGGGGTGAGAAAGAGCATCTCTTGGAGATGCTCTTAGTGCGTTGCATGGTCATCAGTTGGGCGTTGATCGATCCAATCATCTCGTCTGCATCTTGTTGTATGCTGCGCAGCACTTCTGCAAGCTAGCTGAAATGCATTGCCTTTTGTTATATGTCCAATGGTTATAGCGAGCAATTAATTATAAGACTTCCATAAGAATAACTATTTGATGTTTACATGCACACATAGAATTTATAGAGGCTGCCTCGTTTGGTGTTATAGACTAGTGCTTAAGGAAGAGCTGACTCGATTTTTTTGCATACTCTCTTTCCTCCACATAGAATATATGCTGATGTGTACATATATATAGCTAGCTGACTCAGACCATTGGAGATGCCCATATGCATGCATGCAATAATAGCCAACAACCTCCGAAGAATTGAAACAAAACCGAATTAGATTAGGCGGGAAAATAGTAAATTAAATTGCGCGTGGTGACCGTGTGTGGAACAGCCGGGTCTTGCCGAGTATCGATGCATGCCTTTTTCACGAGCAAAGCGATGCCCAAAACAACAGAAAGAATGGAAATGGCGCATGCATGCCTTTGGCTCGCGCGATTTCTTCTCTTTTTTCAAGACGTGACCACATTTCTTCTCGCCAGGATCAAACAATCACTATGCAGATTGATATTTGGCTCAGGCACGTACGCCACTACTACAGAAAACCGTATTATAGACGGTTCAGAAATGTCATCACAGACGGTTTTCTGAACCGTCTGAATTTATGGGTCAGTGATAATCGAAGGTTATAAACTGTCTGTGGTGTAAATATCATAGACAGTTTGTAACTAAAAACCGTCTGTGATAGCTGATAGTCACAGACGGTTTGTAAGTAAAATCCGTCTGTGATAGGTGATAATCACAGATGGTTTTTAACTAAAAACCGTCTGTGATTATCAGCTATCACAGACGATTTTTAGTGAAAAACCGTCTGTGATATTGATATATCACGCAGACGATTTTTACTTACAAACCATCTGTGATTATCACCTATCACAGACGGTTTTTACTTACAAACCGTCTGTGATATCTTTTCTACCCCTAAATCTATTTCTGTTTATTGGCTAGCCTCAAGAAATGCTAGCCATGCCCTCTGAAACAAGCAGATCAACATGTACATGTATACATACAATTCACATCTTAATTCATTTCACAAACATAAAACATCCAATTCACATCTCAATTCATTTCACAAACATAAAACATCCAATTCATATCGCACTTCATTTCACAAACATAAAACATCCATTTCGCAAATCAATTAATTGAAATGAAATAAAATATCCATTAACAAATACACAATTACAAAAGATCTACATTGCATTTGCACTTAGATGGTAACATTCACTACTAGAAAACGGATCATCCCTCACGGGCTTTAATTTTCCTGACGGGCCCGCATGGACCGTGAGGTTAATTCATTTTTTGTGACGGGCTCACTTATCACCGTCGCAAAAATTCATTTTCCTGACGGGCCCGCATAGACCGTGAGGTTAATTCAATTTTTGTGTCAGACTTCTCCGGCCCGTGAGGTTAATTCCAGCCAACCCTAGCTAAAATTTCCCCATCCCCTCGCCGTCCAGCCCGCTCGATATTTTCGCAGCCGCCCGCCTCCTCCGCCCATCGCCCCTCGCCCGCCTGCCCGCCTCCTCCACCCCATCAGCTCGCCCGCCTGCCCGCCTCCTCCGCTCGCCCGCCTCCTCCACCCCATCCCCTCGCCCACCTCCGCGGTTTGAGCCACCGCCACCTCCCGGCCGCGGCGCTCACGGCGCCGCCTCCCGACCGCCGCGCTCGCGCCGCCTTCGGACGCCGCCGCCGCCCCAGGCCTCCGACCGGATCCCGCCGCTCCCGTGGGCGCCCGCATCAGATCCGACCTCCCCATCGCTAGATCCCTGCCGCTCGCGCCGGATCCGGTCTCGCTCCGCCCGCATCTGGCCGCCTCCGTGCCGGGCCGCCGCTCTCCTCCACTGGGTAATTGGCGCTCTCCTCCGCATCTTCTCTGTGCCGCGTCTCCTCCGGTGCCGCTCTACTGGACTCGGAGGAGGTGGACGTGGTGCCGGCGGCGGACCGGGAGCGGGGTATCATGCCGGAGGAGTTCCGCCTCGTCAAGATCCACATGTCCCTCCGTGAGCTCCTGCACCATCCCCATGTTTGCCGAGCAGTCCGTGGGCGTGCTCAAGGCGCTGGGCGAGGCCGTGAAGCCGGCGCTGCCGGTTCTGCAGAGCGCCGGCGAGCAGGCCCTGAAGCTGGCCTCGCCGGTGGTCTCCGACGCCTCCAAGCAAGCCACGGAGGCCCTCCAGGAGACATGGACTCCTTTTTTGCTTATGGTGTTGAAATATGAGCACAACATAGATACATACATGCACCTGGCCTCTTCTTAAAAATTAGAAGTTATTTGTTTCTCTTATGAATCGAGATGGATCAAATTAATTACCAATGTCTAGAATTTGGAGCTTCGTTAATTGAGGATTAGCTTAAGCTACTTTAACCCACGACTGCTTTTCACCTGGTCATAAGTAAGGGCATGCATAGATTAGCTTTTCACCTGCTTTTCATTTCTCTGACTGGAATCTTTTTATTTCTGTCTGATGGACTATTTTTGGTATACTTTTTTCTGTCTGATGGATTAGCTTAGGCTAGCAATGTTGATCTGTGCTTGCGAACAGGCTGTTTCTATGAGTGTTAAATCAGGTTGCTCAAGAGGTGATAACTTTGGTTAGGACAGTACGGGTATATGGAACAGAAAAGCAGGAGTTTAAAAGGCAATCTCTGCTTCTTTTCTCTCTTGTTGCCATAAAGATAACGCTTTGCACATGTCATAATTCCTTGTACTTTGATAGGTATGCAAAGTGGTTGGATAAGCTGTATGATGTAAGCTTTCGGCAGACAATGGCTTATGGAGGCTGGAGCTTGAGCTTGAACTATCTGTAAGCTTTGTGTAGGTCATTGCAGTTTTGATTGGAGGAATATCTATCATGTCCGGGAAGTTAACTGCTGAGCAACTGACAAAATTTATACTGTATGCTGAGTGGTTGATTTTGTCTACATGGTGGATTGGAGACAATTGGTCCTCCCTGATGCAGTCTGTTGGAGCAAGTGAAAAAGTCTTCCGTTTGATGGATCTCCTGCCTAGCAGGCAACTTACCTCTAAAGGCAAGAAAATAGAATGCATGTCGATGTTACAAGCTACTGTATTAATCTGATGTTTGGTTTAGAATTTCTGTCTACTTGTATGTTTTAATGTGGGGCTGTAAAACTGTTTGGTGATCTAAAGCATTTCATCTTTTGCAGGCCTCAGATTACAGAAGTTGGTGGGGAGGCCTCAGATTACAGAAGTTAGTGAATTGTTCAGTTTATGTGATTGTGCTATGTCAGTTATTCCATCTGTTAGTACATGTGGGTTTGTGATATTTGTTAGGCAAAAGTAGCTACTAAGGACAACGAGTTGTTTAGCTAATATTTTGTTGATAATATTGTACTGATCCATATATTACATAAATTTACAATTAAATCTGTATTTTATGAGGATATATTGGCAATATATGAATTTGTTGATATACATGAGTCCAATGTTTAGATGTATTTGTTAATTGTGTTGCAATTATCATATAAAGTGCATGAAAATGTTACTTGTTTTACTATTTTTTTTGGCATTTGTGCCAATTTTCCTCACGGTTAGTACCATCAGGTTAAATCAATTTTCCTCACGGTCGGTTAGCGCCCGTCAGGTTAAATCAATTTTCCTCACGGTCGGTTAGCGCCCGTCAGGTTAATTTCAATTTTCCTCACGGTCGGTTAGCGCCCGTCAGGTTAATGTCAATTTTTCTCACGGGCGGTTAACCGACCGTCAAGTTTCATTTCCCTGACGGGTAAAACCGTGAGGTTAAATTTTCCTGACGGGCAACCGTCAGCCAAATTTGAATTTTCCTTGCCAGCTAGCCCTGACGGGATTTTCCTGACGGGAAACCGTGAGGGATTATTAACCTGACGGTTTTTTGTATTTTGCTGACGGTTTTTAACCGTGAGGGATGATCTGTTTTCTAGTAGTGATTGCATTTTTATTGCTCTATCACTCCGAAATCAAGGTCTCGCGAAAGGAACAGATCCATAATCAACGAATTTGTCAGGCTGCACAAGCAATACTTGGATGGTGCGTGATTGCCATCCAAGTATTGCTTGTGCAGCCTGACAAGTTCATTGATTATGGATCTGTTCCTTACGCGAGACCTCGATTTCGGAGTGATAAGAGCAATAAAAATCATTCTACGTTGTGGAACTCTCCATCTGAGTTTATGACTTTAGCCACCAAAAAGTACACGCATTGATGGACCATGTGGTAATGACCCCATGTGTGTGATGAGTAATTGACATCGGTTTAGGATAGTCGAGTTTGGTTTGAGTGGTCGGACCATGTCGTTGCATGGTGCAACGGACTCAGTCGGACTTGGTCAAACTTGGTCGTATGGGATTAGGATGCCTATTCTTTGATTCGACAGGTTTGGACTTCATCATGGGTAAGTATGATGCTTATATGCTATTTATGCTTTCATGTGTCGAGCGGTGCTATTTGATGTGTTTCTTGTTTGTGATGGCTGCAGGACGTCGAGGCGGAGTCGTGGTGAGACACGAGGTGACCGGACTAGACACAGGCGGTGTTGAGGTCAGAACGGTCGGATGTGTCGAAGACGGCGGTGATTCGATGTGGTTGCGAGTCGTGGATGACAAGCAACGCGAAAGCTTCCCGGAAGGTGCAGGAGGAGCGAATTGGTAATTTTACGAGGCTGCACAAGCGGGAGACTGTTCCGTTCGGAGTTAGCAGGCGTAACGGGTTGGAGACCCATTAGCCAAGGGCTATAAATAGGAGGGAGTGGCTGCATGCCCCCTTATGGTTTTGGGAGAGAGTTAGGGTTTGCTTGAGTCAAAAGAACCTTTGGAGAGGTTCTTTTCTTTGAGCTTTAGTAGTTGAGGGTTGGTGAGATAGCACAGAGTGTGTCTCCATCGTAGTTCTTCCTCCCTGTGTGTTCTTCTCATGTGTTCTTGAGTTTGGGAGAGGGAGAGGAGATGAGTTGATCCACCATGTAATCTTTCCTTTGAATGTACATGCATATGGGGACTCCTGTGTGATCCTCTTGCTTATGGGAATGAATGATTTCAAGAAATCGATTGAGTTCTTGCTTCTCTATTTATTTTCCTTCGATGCCTCCTATGTGAGATTTTTGACTTTTTGTGTTTTTGCTTGATTCTTGCTAGGGAGTGGCAAAATGGGTTGCTCTATGATGGAATTGAATTTCTAGACCCTTTGGTCATCTAAGTTCCATGAGCAATCTGTTCAATTTGGAGAATCTTGGTTTTAGCCCTCCTGTGTTCATGGTTGCATTTCTAGGGTTTTGGTGTATTTCTGTTTCCCCTCTTGAGATGGCTTGAAACTTGGTATGTTGAATCCAGAGGCTATTAATTAGCTATCCCCAAAGTTTCATGTCCAAAGGATCAAGGATTGAAGAGAATTTTAGATTTTAGTGCTGGCTCTGTACTTTCTCTAGTTCTTGGCCAAATCCTGAAATTCTTGAGCTTTTATTGTGTTTTCCTATTGTTTGAGGCCTCTAAGATATTTAGAATATGGTCTTACTCTTTTGAGCAGAGGAGAGTTGGATTTATCTCTTCTTTTGCTCAAAATCTGCATTTCTTGCATTTCCTGCGCAGTCTGTAGCTTACTGCCCGAATCAGTTTTTTAGTTAAGCGATCAGACCGGAGTTTGTATGGTGGTCAGACCGGCTTGTGGCCGGCGGTCTGACCGGCGGCAAAAGACCGGTCAGACCGGCCTGGGTATAGCGGTCTGACCGCCTGAAGCTTTCAAGTCAGTCCGGCCCCTTTGTGGTTTTTGGTGTCCTTTGGTTTTCCTTTTTCCTTTGGTGTTGATCTCTTCTCTTGCTCTCCTCTTTGCAAGTTTAGGGTTCCAGAGATCTTTTGGACTCATTTTCATAGCTTTCATAGCTATTGAAAAGAAGGTTCTATTGGGGTCAAGTTGTTAAGAAGCGACATTCACCCCCCTCTGTTGCCATTTCGGTCCAACAATTGGTATCAGAGCCGGTTAGCTCTTTTCCATAGATCTTAACTGGTCTCTAGAGCTATGGCGACGGACAAATACTCGACCAAGCCCCCGGTTTTCGATGGGATTGATTATCCCTTCTGGAAGAGCCGAATGGAGACGTACATCCAGGCTCAGGGGTACGCCATCTGGCATAAGGTCAAGGTCCGGTTTGTTGTTCCTGCTGATGAGAACATCAACGCTAGGAATATGGCTGACGTTGAGGCAAACGCTAAGGCAAGGAACATCATAATCCAGGGCCTGAGTCGTAGCGAGGTTGACCGCGCATATCTCATCTTTCGTCCGCCTTCGATATTTGGGAGACCCTCGATGCTTACCGTGAGGGCACCACCCAAATAAAGACGGTGCGACAGGACCAGTTCAAGCGAGATTACAACAAGTTTGAAATGCTCGCTGGCAAGTCCCTCGGTAAGTGCTTTGCGCGTTTTCACAAGATTCTGAGCAACCTCCGAGCGGTCGGTCTCACCTACCCCAACTCAGATAACGCTCAACAGATGCTCGCTACACTCGACCTTCGTGTTTGGGAGATGAAGGTGACTACCATCAAGGACACAACGGACCTCTCGACTTTGACTCTTGATGCGCTGTACTCATGCCTCAAGACTCACGAGATTGACATTGTCTCTCGCAAGTCGAAATCACAGTCGATGGCCCTAGTCACCGATCCCAGTTCGGCTTCTGGTCTTTCTTCTGATTTGCTGTGTGGATTCTCCCTTGCTGCTCTCTGTGACATAACTGATGATCAGTTAGAGCAGCTTGCGGATGAGCAGTTAGCCCTCCTAGCTCGGAGATTTTCCCATGCTTACAAGAGGAGGAGAGATGGAAAGAGAGGAGGACCCATGATTTGCTTCGAGTGTGGTGGCCCCAACCACATTCGAGCGAACTGCCCCAAGCTGGGGAAGGGCAAAGGCGACTATGGCGGTGTGAGCAAGAATGACTACATCGACAAGAACCGCAACAAGAAGCCCCCAGCTCTTGCACAAGGCGAGAAGAAGTTCCGCGACCTTGGCAAAGCCAAGAAGCTCTTCCACCGCGTCCTTACCGCCTTCAACGACATCGACCTCTGCGAGGTGGAGGGGTGGAGCGACGACGATGGAACGGACGAGCAAGAACCCAAGGGCGGCGACGACTTCTCCGGCATGTGCTTCATGGCCCTTGAGGGCGAACTGAGCGACAGCGAGCTGTACTCCGACTCCGACGAGGTATCCCCCACCTACGACCAGCTTAATGATGCTTTTCTTAAGCTAGGTAGATTTCATGCTAGATCTAGAGCTAGGTGTAGCGAGTTGGAGAAGGAAGTAGAGAGCTTGTCACGGGAGTTTACTTCACTTAGATCTGCTCCCTCCCGTGACGAATGTGATGTTTGTACTGCTTTGCTTGGTGACATGGAGAAACTAAGGACCTTGCATGATAGTGTGTCCTCTGAGCTAGATATGATTAAGGTGGAGAATATTAGTCTTCTTGCTAAGATAGAGATGAGTAGGGTAGCACCTCCTCCATCTACTACTGTTGAGGCTATTTCTTGCACCTCATGTGAGGGTAAGGACAATGCGTTTAGAGGTCTTTACACCATGTTGCTTGATCTGCCCGAGACTTGTGAAAATTGCAATAACCTGAAGATGAACCTAAAATGGGTAGATCATAAAATTGCTGAATTATAAGCTTTTCTACTTGAGCCTATTGCTTCATGTGTGAATTGTCCCAAGCTTACTGCTGAGCTTGAAGCTGTCTCCAAATAGTTTCAAGAATTAGTTGATGACAACAACAGATTGGCTCAATTTGCTTCTAAGGACCCTGTTAGCTCACCATGCATTAATTGTAACAAACTAAAATCTGATTTGATTGCATTGGATGAGAAATGTGTGAAGCTGACTAAAGACCTACTAGAGAAGCAACCTTCTGCTTGTGATGTGTGTGCTGCTGAGGGGGAGAAGCCCAAGGGTAAGGTAGAGACGCCTAGCGACGTGAACCAATTGGCTAGCAGTAGGACTGTCCACTCTGAGTCGGCTGTGCATGCACAAGCCATTCATTCCTCTGCTGTTGGTTCTTCTTCCTCTACTCCCTTACCTTCTGCTACTCCTTCCCCTGCTCTTCTTGCACATCTCTTTTTCAGGAGTGTCAGTATCTTATGAACACTCTCGAGAGATTTGTAGGAGGCAAGAAGAAGCTAAATCTTATTCTAGACCAGTCCAAGATTTGCAAATTTAATCAAGGTATAGGATACGATTTCTATAAGGACATGAGTAAGCATCCACCTGCCATGCTCAGACCCATAGCACCAGGTGTGATCGAGATTGAGCCCAGGACCGAGAAAGTCCAATTTAAGTCAGCGGGCTTTGTCCAAGAGATTTCTGACAGCAAAGTGAGTCCACCTGCTGCTTCGGCCTCTCAGAAGGCGAAGCCTCACCGTGTTACTTCAACCTCTCAAAAGGTGAAGTACCACTGCACCTTCTGTCAGAAGGATGGACACTCGATCGAGCGATGCTTCAAGCGCACCAAGATCGCGTGTAGAGACCGTGTTGAGTCTCTTAGGTGTATTCAGGGTCAGCCCCAGACCTTGAGTGCACCTAAGACCAACACGAGGTCTAGGTTTGCTCCTGTTGAGGAGTTTGGGTAGCATCGAGGACTTGGTTTTTCTGAGTTTTCTGGTTTTCGTGCTCATGCTCCCTTTGGTCGTGACTTCCGCCGTCCTGAGGGTAGATCTCGTTTCCCCCGTCAAGATAGCTACCCGCAGCGTGATCAGCATGTTGCTGGTGTCTTGACTCGCTCCTCTGTAGCAGTCAAGCCCAACAACAGCTTCAGGTCTACACGTAGACCTTCTGCTTCTTTGAGTGACAGAGAGCGTGGGGTAGATAGAGGTCAGTCGTGCTTGACTACTTCATCTGCTTGATGAGACGTTTACGCATTTTCGAGGTCCTTTCAGTAGGCTTTCTGTTAAACTCCCGGGTGCCTTACTACTTTGAGAGGTTCTGCGTTGAGACAGGTGAGAGCATCAGTTCTCCTCTCCGCACGTCCCACAGCAAAATGGCGTCGTGGAGAGAAAGAACCGTACCTTGGTCGAGATGGCCAGGATAATGCTTGATGAGTACTCTACACCACGGAAGTTTTGGGCTGAGGCCATAGCCACCGCGTGCCATGTCTCAAATCGAGTTTTTCTTCGGGCACACTTGCATCGCACTTCTTATGAGTTGAGATATGGGCGAAAGCCTAGTGTCTCGCATTTTCGTGTGTTTGGTTGCAAGTGCTTTATTTTGAAGTCCGGGAACCTAGATAAGTTCGAGTCACGTTCGTGTGATGGGATCTTTCTAGGCTACTCGACTTCTTCGCGGGCTTATAGGGTTTGGAACTGCGAGTCTAGTAAGATGGTAGAGACCTGTGAGGTGACCTTCGTCGAGTCCAATCCGAGGACTAGGCCCGATATCTCAGGTTCTTTAGAGCAGTCCAAGCCCATCTTTGTGGATTATGAGGAGGATGGAGATGAAGGTTGTCTACCCGATCCAGTCCCTCATCCACCCCTTGAGGTGCCTTCTTCCACCGCACCTCGAGGTGATCAGCCCATGCCTTCTGCTTCTTCTAGAGCTAGTGGCTCTGTTCCTACCTCTTCAGCTCACGAGGTAGAGGTCAATTCTTCTTCTCATCCTGAACCTCCTCGACATATCCAAAAAGACCATCCTTCCGAGCAGATTATTGGAGACCTTTTTGAGCGAGTCACTCGTTCAAAATCTGGCATGTCTCATTTCTGTCTCTATTCTTCCTTTGTTGCCTCCTTCGAGCCCAAGGACGTTTGTCATTCTCTTTCGGACGAGTCTTGGGTCAATGCCATGCATGAGGAGTTAGAGAACTTCGAAAGAAACAAGGTCTGGTCGCTTGTTGAGCCCCCTCGAGGTCACAATGTCATTGGAACCAAGTGGGTGTTTAAGAACAAGCAGAGTGAGGATGGGGTGGTTGTTCGAAACAAGGCTAGACTGGTAGCTCAGGGCTTCTCCCAGGTTGAGGGTCTAGATTTCGAGGAGATCTTGCCCCTGTAGCTAGACTTGAGGCCATTAGAATCCTGCTTGCCTTTGCAACTTCTAAGGGTTGCAAGCTTTACCAGATGGATGTCAAGAGTGCCTTCCTCAATGGCTTTATTGAGGAAGAAGTCTATGTGAGACAGCCTCCAGGTTTCGAAAACCCCAAATACCCAAACCATGTCTACAAGCTTTCCAAAGCGTTGTATGGACTTAAGCAGGCCCCTAGAGCTTGGTATGAGAGGCTTAAGTCCTACTTATTGAGTCATGGTTTTGAGATGGGTAAAGTAGACAAGACCTTGTTCATCCGCCGGCATGGCACTGATCTTCTGCTCGTCCAGATTTATGTAGATGACATCATCTTTGGCGGCTCCTCGCATGCTCTCGTTTCCCAGTTTTCCGATGTCATCAGCTTGGAGTTTGAGATGAGCATGATGGGCGAGTTGAGCTTCTTCCTTGGCTTCCAAATCAAGCAGACTCGGGAGGGTACTTTCTTGCATCAGGGCAAGTACACTTGAGACCTCCTAAGGCGCTTTGATATGAGTGATGGTAAGCCGATGTCCACTCCGATGGCTACATCAGCTTCTCTTGACCCAGATGAGGACGGCGAGTCAGTTGATCAGAAGGAGTATCGTAGCATGATTGGCTACCTCTTGTACCTCACCGCCTCGAGACCGGACATACACTTTGCTGTATGTCTTTGTGCTCGCTTTCAGGCTTCTCCTCGCGTATCTCACCGCCAGGCGGTGAAGCGCATTCTTCGGTACCTTCGAGCTACCATTGACTATGGTATCTGGTACTCTTCCTCGTCCTGTCTTTCCTTGAGAGCCTATTCAGACGTAGACTTTGCCGGCTGTAGGATAGATAGAAAGAGCACCTCTGGCACCTGCCAATTTATTGGCACTTCTCTTGTTTCGTGGTCCTCGAGAAAGCAGTCCGGTGTTGCACAGTCCACCGCAGAGGCCGAGTACATTGCTGCTGCTAGTTGCTGCAGCCAAGTGCTTTGGATGGCCTCGACTCTGCGGGACTTTGGGTTAGTCATAGATAGTGTTCCACTCTTTTGTGATAACACTTCTGCGATTAACATTGCTAAGAACCCAGTGCAGCACTCTCGGACCAAGCATATTGATATTCGTTATCACTTCCTTCAAGACCATGTAGAGAAGGGTGACATCGTGCTCCAGTTTGTGGAGAGTGACCACCAGTTGGCTGATATCTTTACCAAGCCTTTGGATAGCTCTAGGTTTTCAGCTCTGCGGGGAGAGCTTGGGGTGGTTTGTCCTTATGGACTATTGTGAGGGGGAGATTTGTGCTTTACTGCTTTATTATATTGATTATGCTCTTACTCCTTTCTGTTGCACTGCATATGGGTGCATTGGGTTTATTCCTTCTAGCATAGGTTAGAGTGCTTCTCTTGCCTAGTTGCTTAGACTTCTTCCTCTCATCTTGTGATTCCAGGATGCTGCTTATTAGCTATCTCTCTTCTCTCTAGGTGGAGCTTTCTCACTTCTTGCGGGTTCTAGCGAGGGTTGAGCCACCCTTGGGTAGACAGGGTACGTGTTTGCTCCCTAGATTGTTAGTAGACCAGCTTATAGTCCTGGAGTCATATGGGGTAGATGAGAGTCAGTCTGAGCCAAAGTATCCTCTATATCTTGTCTATGCATTAAGGACTGCCTTTTCTGTTTTTCTTGCAAGCTTCTCGCATTTATTGCTTTGGTTCAGGGGGACTTCATTTGGGAGCTTTTGAAGCTTAATATTGACATAACTCAACTTGAACTAAAAGTTGCATCTCATGTTGAGGGGGAGCTGGATTTTCTTGCATTTCAGTATTTCACATTGTAATATAACTACATTGAGCCTTGATTATTATCCTGTTATGACATGTTTACAATGCGTTACACCTTGCCATGACTTGTGCTTATTTGCTAGATTTATCATGACTTCATATGTGTAGACTAGCCTTTGCCATGATAAGTTAATTAAACTTGCTCAAATTGAACTAAAACTTCTCATGTTAGCACTCGAGACTAGTCTTTCTTGAGTTATCTTTTTATGATTCATGCCATGTCAAATAGGCTGAGTTGAGCGTTGAATCTCTATTGAGCTTTAGATTGATAGGTTAGTTCTTGATGATGCATAAGTTAGTACAATCTTTTATGGATGCAAAAAGATCTCTTTTGTGCGAAAAAAACTGATATTCATGGGTCAGTGATAATCGAAGGTTATAAACCGTCTGTGGTGTAAATATCACAGACAGTTTGTAACTAAAAACCGTCTGTGATAGCTGATAATCACAGACGGTTTGTAAGTAAAGTCCGTCTGTGATAGGTGATAATCACCGATGGTTTTTAACTAAAAACCGTCTGTGATTATCAGCTATCACAGACGATTTTTAGTGAAAAACCGTCTGTGATATTGATATATCATAGACGATTTTTACTTACAAACCGTCTGTGATTATCACCTATCACAGATGGTTTTTACTTACAAACCGTCTGTGATATTCTTTTCTACCCCTAAATCTATTTCTGTTTATTGGCTAGCCATGCCCTCTGAAACAAGCAGATCAACATGTACATGTATACATACAATTCACATCTTAATTCATTTCACAAACATAAAACATCCAATTCACATCTCAATTCATTTCACAAACATAAAACATCCAATTCACATCGCACTTCATTTCACAAACATAAAACATCCATTTCGCAAATCAATTAATTGAAATGAAATAAAATATCCATTAACAAATACACAATTACAAAAGATCTACATTGCATTTGAGCAAAATATACTTTCGCTTCATACACAACCAAGGAGGAAGGTTATAGATGCAGAGAATCACGGGCCAAGTGCTATGTCGACTGCTCATGCTACTGAAAGGATTTATTCCATCTGTACTCAGTCCAAACCTTATATTCCTTAGTTCTGCACCGAAGTCTGCAAAACTCCTATCGATGTTTCTCCACTGGGCGGAATCAGCAAGGTATTTTAGCATTCCATCCTTCTTGCACTCCTCCGAGTACCAACGCAGCAGTTTTGCCTCCTTTGGATTTGCAAAAAACCTTTTCAAACGGGGAATTATAGGAAAATACCATGCCACCTTAGCAGGAGGTTCTTTCTTCACCTTTGTTCCCTCACCGTCATCTGATTGATTGTTATGTTTGTATCGGGATGCGTTGCACACCGGACATACATGCATATTCGCATACTCTTTACGGTAGAGGATACAGTCGTTCGGACATTCATGTATTCTTTCTGCTTCCATTCCCAATGGACAAAGAACCTTCTTGGCTTTATATGTGGTTTTAGGCAACTCATTTTCCTCCGGAAGCATATCCGCTAAAAGATCTAGCAGCGCCGTGAAACTCTTATCAGACCAACCGTTGCTTGCCTTCAATTTCAACAATTCAAGCACAGTCGACAACATCGTGTATGTTGGATCGAAATCGGCAACAGAGGGGGGTGAATGGTGCCTCTTTAAAACGACCCCTCAAAAGTATCCCTGAATGTATCTCCACTCCAATAGCTATGAAAGCTATGAAACGAAGCTCAAACGCTCACTGGAACCTTAAGCTAACAGAGATAAGAACAGAGCAATAAAAGCTAAACCAAAGCACGAAGCATAAACCCAAAAACCAGAAAAATTCAGCACCTAAAAAATCTCAGGCCGGTCTGACCGCTCTGGCTGGGCCGGTCTGATCGCTTGGCTTGGGCCGGTCTGACCGCCCTGGCTGGGCCGGTCTGACTGCCTAGCCTGAGCCGGTCTGACCGCTCGCGGGGCGGTCTGACCGCCGGCCTTTAACCGGTCTGACCGCCCTCTAATAGCTGGTTTGACCGCCTGTCGATTTCAGAGCACATTATGACTGAAATTTTTAGATATCAAGATCAAGACTCCACACAACAAGACAATTAGAGGTTTCTCTCTGGATTTCTCAGCCCAGAAGAGAGAGATAACATCCTAAATAACCAGAGGAGCCTAGAGAACCAAGAGAATCCATCTCAAAGCCAAGAATTAAGGAATTTCCCTAAAATCTGAAAATAGGATGGTGAGAGAGGAAAAATCCAGATTGCTCATGATTCATCCATCCACTGCTCAAGATCTTTTGCAAATAGATTAGCAATGCACTCAGTACTTTGGAACTCAAATTTCATGCCATCTTGTGAAGGGAAACAAAAGATTCAAGAATCCCCTGCCTCAAAACCCTAGAACAGGAATACACAGAGAAAAAATGACAAGGGCTTGAGAGAGCACAGAGATTAATGGAACTTCCATTTGATCTTGAAAATGGAACGCCCAAGGGACCTTGAATCACTCCCCATCTCAGAGTTCCCAAGAATCAAACAAGAAAGCAAGAAATCTACTCAAACTCATTCCAAACTGAGAAGAACAGAGAGAAAAACTGAATATAGAATTATCACATAGGGCAAGAAATGGAGATATCCAATCACAATCCTTTTCCCATTGATATTGAGGAAGAGAGATGAATGATTATGCAGGAATTACAACCATCTCCTCCCAACAAGAACAAAAACTCCTCACATCTCTCAAACACACACAGGGAGAGAAAAAACAACGTACTCCTGCTCTCTCCAACTTCTCAACCACTAAAGCACAAAGAAGGAGACACAAAGCAAAAGCCCTAACTACTCCCTCAATCACAACTCCATGCAGGAGACAACAATCTATTTATACCCTTGGCATAATGGGTTCACATTTTCTTTGCCCATTAAGCTTTTGAGCTTTACCCACTAACTCTAACCAAATCAACCTCCTTTAGTGCAGCTTTGCGTATTCACCAAAACGCCCCTCCTGCACCTTCCGGGAAGCTTCCTCATTCCTTGCCTTCCAAACCTCGCAGCCACCTCGAGTCCTCGCTGTCTTCGGCACACCTCGATCATTCTAACCTCGGCACCACCTGTGCCTAGTCCGGTCATCCGTGCCTCGCCACGACTCCGTCTCGATGTCCTGCAGCCATCACAGACAAGAAACACATCACATAGCATTGCTCGACATAATGTAATCAATCATAGCATTAAGAGTAATCTTAAGCATGAAACAACCAAAACCTGTCAAAAATAAACGTCCTAAGCACTTCGACCGAGTTTGACCAAGTCTGACCGAAGCCGATTACACTGTGCAATGACATGATCCAAACCACACAAACCAAACTCGACTTTCCTAAAACAGACGTTAATTACTCATCACACACACGGGGTCACCTCCACATGGTCTATCAATCTCCCCCTTGATGAGTATATTGACAAACACAGAAAAAGCATAAAATTGAGTTTGAAAATGAGAAAGAGTCAAACATGGTCCAAAAGAATTCAAAGAAACTTATGACCATGTCGACAAAAGGAACACTAGAGCAACAACAGAAAGAGCAAGTTTTCCTCAAAAGCTCTAAGAACTCCAAGATTTCCTTGAGAAGGCTTTTTCTCCACTATTCTCACCCTTTTGGCAATAAAATCATCAAGGAGCAAGGAAGAGAAAACAATTATGAGAATGGATGGAATGGCTAAAGTTTATTTAATCTAAGCATTTAGAGCCATGAAGATTATCCAAAATGACCGTGGAGTATTACACCAAGCCATAACACATAAGTATGCTATCAAGATCATGACAAGACATGTATAGCCAAGCTAAGCCAAATAAGTCATAATTTGAAAATTAATCGAATTTCTTAGCATGTCAAGTTAACCATGATTATAGTCTAGCGAAAGGTATCCAAAGATGATGCATGCCATGTCAATAATCTAAGTGGAACCAAAAAGCTAGTATGGAATCATTTTAGAGTGTTACAAGTTCAAGAATGAGACATTTGTTCAAGTACTTGGTCTTTTTGTGTAATTAAGCAAATTGAGCACATTTGACATGATTTTTCTTTTAAAACTCATGGTCGTTTTCAACCAACATTTTTAGTCATGTGCTAGATCTCAAGCCTTATGCGACTACTCCAAGCTAGAAGCTTAAGAAGATAGTCTTGGTCATCCAAAACTCCCCCTGTGTTCATGCCTAGTGCAATGGCAAGCCGTCTCATGAGAAAGAATTGGTGAGATCAGTTCTTTCGCACAAAAGAGATCTTTTTGCTTTCTTATAAGGTTGTACTGACTCGTGCTTCATCAAGGAACTAACATAGCTCAATCTAAAGCTCAATATAGATTCAAGACTCAACTCAGCCTATTGACATGGCATGAATCATAAAAGGATAACTAAAGGCAGACTAGTCTCAAGAGCTATCATGACATGATTTAATTCAAGTTGAGCATTTTAATCAACCTAACATGACAAAGACTAGACTACATATATAAAGTCATGATATATCTAGCAAGTAAGCTCAGATCATGGCAAGATGTAATTCATTGTAAACATGTCATAACAGGATAATAATCAAGACTCCATGTAGTTATATTACAATGCAGAATGACATGCAAGAAAATCCAGCTCCCCCTCAACATGTGATGCAGCTTTTAGTACAAGTTGAGTTATGACAAAATTAAGATCGAGAAGTTCCCAAGTGAACTCCCCCTGAACCAAAGCAATAAATATGAGAAGCTGGCAATAAAACAGAAAGGACAGTCCTTAAAGCATAGATAAGATATAGAGGATACTATGGCTCAGACTGACTCTCATCTACCCCATATGACTCTAGGACTATCAGTTGATCATCTAACATACTAAGGAGCAAACATATACCCCGTCTACCCGAGGGTGGCCCAATCCTCGCTAGAACCTATAAGAAGTGAGTGAGCTCAACCTAGTGAGAAGTGAAATAGCTAATAAGCAGCATCCTAGAATCACAAGATGAGAGAAAGAAGTCTAAATATCTAGACTACAGAAACACTCTAACCTATGCTGGAAGGACTAAACCCAATGCACCCATATGCAATGCAACAGAAAGGAGTAAGAGCATAATAATCATGATAAAGCATGAAGCGCAAAACTCCCCCTCACAACAGTCCATAAGGACAAACCACCCCAAGCTCTCCCCGCAGAGCTAAAAACCTAGAGCTATCCAAGGGCTTGGTAAAAATATCAGCCAACTGGTGGTCACTCTCCACAAACTGGAGCACTATGTCACCCTTCTCCACATGGTCTCGAAGGAAGTGATATCGAATATCAATATGCTTGGTCCGGGAGTGCTGCACTGGGTTCTTAGCAATGTTAATGGCAGATTTGTTATCACAGAAGAGTAGAACACTATCTATGGCTAACCCAAAGTCCCGCAGGGTCGAGACCATCCAAAGTACCTGGCTGCAACAACTGGCGGCAGCAACGTACTCGGCCTCTGCTGTGGACTGTGCAATACCGGACTGCTTCCTAGAAGACCACGAAACAAGAGAAGTGCCAATGAATTAGCAGGTGCCAGAAGTGCTCTTCCTATCTATCCTACAGCCAGCAAAGTCTGCATCCGAGTAGGCTCTCAAGGAAAGACAGGACGATGAAGAGTACCACATACCATAGTCAATGGTAGCTCGAAGGTACCAAAGGATGCGTTTCACCGCCTGACGGTGAGATACCCGAGGAGAAGCCTGAAAGCGAGCACACAGACACACAGAGAAATGTATGTTCGGCCTCGAGGCAGTGAGGTACAAGAGGGAGCCAATCATGCTGCGATACTCCTTCTGATCAACTGGCTCGCCGTCCTCATCTGGGTCAAGAGAAGCTGTGGATGCCATGGGAGTTGACATGGGCTTACCATCACTCATGTCAAAGCGTCTCAGGGGGTCATGAGTGTACTTGCCCTGATGCAAGAAAGTACCCTCCCGAGTCTGCTTGATCTGGAAGCCAAGAAAGAAGGTCAACTCGCCCATCATACTCATCTCAAACTCGGTGCTCATGACATCTAAGAACTGTGAAACAAGAGTATGAGAAGAGCCGCCAAAGATGATGTCATCCACATAAATCTGGATGAGCAGTAGGTCAGTGCCATGCCTACGGATGAACAAGGTCTTATCTACCTTACCCATCTCAAAACCATGACTCAACAGATAAGACTTAAGCCTCTCATACCAAGCTCTAGGGGCCTGCTTTAGTCCATACAAGGTTTTTGAAAGTTTGTAGACATGGTTTGGATATTTGGGGTTTTTGAAACCTGGAGGATGTCTCACATAGACCTCTTCCTCAATAAACCCATTGAGGAAGGCACTCTTAACATCCATTTGGTAAAGCTTGAAACCCTTAAAAGTTGCGAAAGCAAGCAGGATTCTAATGGCCTCAAGTCTAGCTACAGGGGCAAAGGTCTCCTCAAAATCTAGACCCTCAACCTGGGAGAAGCCCTGAGCTACTAGTCTAGCCTTGTTTCGAATGACAACCCCATCCTCACTCTGCTTGTTCTTGAACACCCACTTAGTCCCAATGATATTGTGACCTCGACAGGGCTCAACAAGCGACCAGACCTTGTTTCTCTCAAAATTTTCTAACTCGTCATGCATGGCATTGACCCAAGACTCATCAGAAAGAGCATGATAAGCATCCTTGGGCTTGAATGAGACAACAAAGGCAGAATGGAGACAGAAATGTGACATGCCAGATTTTGAGCGTGTGACTCGCTCAAAAAGGTCTCCAATCATCTGCTCGGAAGGATGGTCTTTCTGGATATGTCGGGGAGGTCCTGGATGAGATGAAGAAGTGGCCTCTACCTCATGAGATGATGAAGTAGGAACAGAACCACTAGCTCCAAAGAAGCAGAAGGCATGGCTGATCACTTGGAGGTGCAGTGGAAGAGGGCACCTCAAGGGGAGGATGAGAGACTCGATCGGGTAGACAACCCTCATCTCCATCGTCCTCATCATCCACAAAGATGGGCTTGGACTGCTCTAAAGAACCTGAGATATCGGGCCTAGTCCCTGGACTGGCCTCGTCAAAAGTCACCTCACAGGTCTCTACCAACTTACTAGACTCGTAGTTCCAAACCCTAATGCCCGCGAAGAAGTCGAGTAACCTAGAAAGATCCCATCACAAGATCGTGACTCGAACTTATCTAGGTTCCCGGACTTCAGAATGAAACACTTGCAACCAAACACACGAAAATGAGAGACGCTGGGCTTTCACCCGTATCTCAACTCATAACAAGTGCGATGCAAGTGTCCCCTCAGAAAGACTCTGTTCGAAACATAGCATGCGGTCACTGTAGCCTCAGCCCAAAACTTCCTAGGTGTAGAATACTCGTCAAGCATCGTCCTAGCCATCTCGACCAAGGTACAGTTCTTCCTCTCCACGACGCCATTCTGCTGTGGGACGTGCGGAGAAGAGAACTGGTGCTCTACACCTGTCTCATCGTAGAACCTCTCAAAGTAGGAATTCTTGAACTCCGTGCCATTATCACTACGGATCGCTCGTAAGGCACCCGGGAGCTCAACAAAAAGCCTACTGAAAAGACCACGAAAATGTGTAAACGTCTCATCCTTCGAGGCTAAGAAAAACACCCAAGAGTACCTCGAGAAGTCATCGACCACGACAAGAACATACCACTTCCCTCCCGCTGACTGCACTCGGGCTGGTCCAACTGTGTCCATATGGAGCTGCTGTCCTGGTGCATCGGTCATAGTCACTATGACTGGAGGATGAGAAGTGGCAACCATCTTGCCGTGCCGGCATGGACCGCAAACAAGATCTTTGACCATTTTGAGTTTAGGCAGACCACGAATGAGATCATGGCCGCTAACTCGGGTCAAATGGTCAAATCTAATGTGACCAAATCTCCTATGCCAGAAAGTAAGGGCACGGGACTCAGAAGCAACTAAACACCGAAGAGGATCACCAGAAGACTTAGAAAAATCAACACGAAAGATCCTCCCATAACGAGAAATCCCGCAAACCAGACTACCCGAAGAATCAAGAATTTTGCAAGCGTTTTTCTTAAAGCTCACCTCAAAACCATCATCGGTAAGCTGAGAAAACAAACCAAATTATACTGCAGCTTACTAACCAAGGCAACATCTTTTAAAATAAAAGACTCATTAACGCGAAATGTACCTTTGGCGATGACGCACCCAAACGAAGCGTCTCCGAAGGTGATCGTTTCATCACCTGGAGCACGAGCTAGGGAAGAGAACCAACGAGAGTCTCCGGTCATGTGTCGAGAACACTCGGAGTCAACGAGCCAAACCTCTCTCTTCCCTGCCCGACGAACCTGAGTCAACGAGAGAGTAAAGTCTCAGTACTGGGGTAAATCAAGAGTGATTTCGGCACCCAATACTGAATAACACGTCGAGTACAAGAAGTAGACACACACGACTGACCTCTAGCTACCCTACGCTCTCTGTCGCTCAACAAGCCAGAAGGTCTGTGTGCAGACCTGAAGCTGTTGTTGGGCTTGACTGCTACGGAGGAGCGAGTCAAGACACCATCAACATGCTGATCACGCCGCGGGTAGCTATCTCGATAGGGGAAACGAGATCTACCCTCAGGACGGTGGATATCACGAGAAGAGGCAAATCGAGGACGAAAATCAGAAACACCGGAAAAGCCAAGTCCTCGATACTACCTAAAACCCTCATAGTGATCAACCCTAGACCTCGTGTCGGTCTTAGGTGCACTCAAGGTCTGGGGCTGACCCTGAATACTCCTAAGGTCACGAACATGATCTCTTCGCGCAATCTTGGCGCGTCTGAAGCATCTCTCGATCATGTGTCCATCCTTCTGACAGAAGGTGCAATGATACTTCACCTTCTAAGAGGTAGAAGTAGCACGAAGAGGCTTTGCCTTCTGAGAGGCCGAAGTAACAGGTGGAATCACCTTGCTGTCAGAAATCCCATGGACAAAGCCCGCTGACTTGAATTGAACTTTCTCAGTTCTGGGCTTGACCCCGATCACACCTGCGGCTATGGGTCTGAGCACGGCAGGTGGATGCTTCCTAACATCCTCAAGAAAATCATATCCTAGACCTTGATTGAATCTGCAAATCTTGGACTGGTCTAGAATAAGATTTAGCTTCTTCTTGCCTCCTACAAACCTCTCGAGAGTGTTCATAAGGTACTGACACTCCCGAAAGAGAGAGGTGCAAGAAGAGCAGGGAGAAGAGGAGACAACAGCAGGAGAAGAGGAAGAACCAACAGCAGAAGAAGGAATGGCATGTGCATGCACAGCCACCTCAACATTGAGGTCTTCGCAAGGACTAGGAGGGACAATCCTGTGTCTAGCTGTTTGGTCATCGTGTCTAAGCGTCTCTACTTGTTGGACCGAAATGGCGACAGAGGGGGGGGGTGAATGACGCCTTTTAAAATCGCCCCCAAGAGTATTCGCAAAAATCTCTACTCTCCGATGGCTATGAAAGCTATGAACGAGAAGAGATTATTGCTCACTCAAGCCGAAAACCAAACTGACAAGAGACTGAAATGGATCAAGAGAAAGAGACTGCAGAAACTGGCCACGGCAAGAAAGCAATTGGAATTGCTACCACGGCAAAGAAAGCAGGCTACCACGGCTGCCACGGCAAGGAAAACGCTTCGAAATTTCACCACGGCAGAGAACTGCTGCCAGCGAGAGAGCTACTTTTGCTGCCATGAATTGGAAACAAAGTAGGTGATTTGCTGCAGCAAAGGAAGGTCTGTTACTGCTGCTACTTGCTGAAAAATTCAGATTTGCTCCACCCAAGAGTGCTTGCAGTAGACTAAAATAAAGTAGTGCAGTTCAGCTGAACAGTGGTGCTGAATGCAGTAATTGCTGCATACCAAAAGGTGAGAAAAAGAGCAAATTGAATGCAGTTTTTGATCCCAGCTGAACAGCAATTTGGGGGCAACAACTTGCTGCTGCAAGGAACTTCTTGGGACAGGTTTTTGGCTGCAAGTAATGCACACTGCAGGCTGGGAACAACCAGCCACATACAAGGACTGTTACTGGCCAAAAACTGAAGGAAACTTCAGACTGAAAATGAAGGGAAACAGGGGGGACTGCAAACAGAGTTTCTGACAATAGGAATTCAGAGATTTCAGATTTTGAACTCAGGTCAATTTTGTGACTTCCCTTTGATCCTCTTGGTCCAAAATAGTATGGAAAAGATTATAATAGCCCAAGAGACTTAGGACACCAATAAAACTCAACTTAAGACTACAAATTTCAGATTAGAACACAAAAGCTGAAAGTTACAGGATGCTTCACCAAATCTCAAATTTCTCCTCCATCTTTGATCCCATGGCCATGATACTTTGCAAACATGTTAGGAATACCCATGGGCTACTCCAGACCAAGAATCATGCCATCACAAAAAGAGAAATGAGAAATAAACCTAAACCCTAGAAATGAAGGAGTAACTACAGAGAGAGCACAAGAATTTAAATTCCCATCAAACCCTTGAACCTTTGGTCATGAGATTTTGCAGATAGCTAACTAATAGCCCATAGAGTCTTCATGCCAAATTTCAAATGATTTCGCAAAGGGAATAACACACAGCAACAAAACCCTAGAACTGGAGTTCATGAACAGAGGAGGCCAAATCTGAAAATCTGAGATCAAACTTGGTTTGCTCTTTGAATCAACTATCCAAATGGCCTTTGGGCATCTTCCATGTCATAGCAATCCATTTTGGCACTCTCCAGCAGCAAATAACAAGAAACTCAAAAAGAGAGAAGATCAACCAAAATGAAGAACGAAGAACAGAGGCTACGAACTGAAACCAAAACTTCAGATTTTATTCATCCCATCACAAGGAAATACAGAGGAGTCCCGATACCCCGACTTGATACAAAGGAAGGATTACAAGCTCTCAACTCATCCTCTCCCTCACCTCAACTCAAGAACACACACACACATCCATGGAGGGAGGAAGAACACACACTCTGTTCTATCACCTAGAACACATCGTAGGGGACAGAGGGAGCACCAGACTCTGCCTCTCCAACCACTAAAGACTAAAGGAAAAACCAACTCCTAAAGCCTCTTTTGACTAGAGCTAACCCTAATTCCCTCCAAAATGCTCAAGTGGGCATGCAGCCCCTCAATCCTATTTATAGCCTTGGCTAACGAGTCTCCGCCCCGTTACGCCTGCTAAATCCAACGGCGCCCGCTCCCGCTTGTGCAGCCTCGCGAATTTCCCGATTCGCCCCTCCTGCACCTTCCGGGAAGCTTCCGCGCTCCTTGCCTCGCACGCCTCGCAACCACCTCGAGTCTACGTCGTCTTCGACACATCCCGACCGTTCTGACCTCAGCGCCACCTGCGCCTAGTCCGGTCCACGTGTCTCGCCACGACTCCACCCGATGTCCTGCAGTCACACAGACAAGAAAACACGTCAAATAGCACCGCTCGACACATGAAAGCGTAAATACCATCACACTTACCACAGACGAAGTCCAAACCTGTCGAAACATTAGAATATACATCCTAAGCCCAAATGACCAAGTTTGACCAAAGTCCGACCGAGCCCGATTGCGCCACGCAACGACTCGACTCCGAACTACTCAAACCAAACTCGACTGACCTAAACCCTTGTCAATTACTCATCACTCTCATGGAGACACGACCACATGGTCTCTCACTACTCCTTTGGGCTTCTCCCCCACACCAGCACACACATCACAACAAGATTGTGGCTTCTCTAGTAAGTAGTTAGTTAGCTTCACACACTTATCATTCAAAGCAACGCGTTCAAGTTTTAGTTTTGCACAACTATTTCATGATGAGCTAACAGGGTCCTTAGTCGCATAATGAGCCAATTTATTGTTGTGGTCAATCATTTCTTGAAACTGTTTTGAGACAGATTCAAGTTCAGCAGTTAATTTAGGACAATTGGTGCAAGAAACAACAGGCTCTAGCAAGGAAGCATGCAATTCAGCAATTTTGTGATCTGCTCTTTTTAAGTTCATTTTCAGGTTATTGCAATTTTCACATGTCTCAGGTAGATCAAGAAGCATAGTGTAAAGACCTCTAAAAGCATTATCCTTATCCTCACATGAGGTGCAAGAGGTAGTCTCAAGAACAGTAGATGAAGGAGTAACAATCCTACTCATTTCTAGTTTAGCCAAAAGACTAACATTCTCCACCTTAAGCATGTCAAGCTCAGAAGACAGACTATCATGAGAGGTCCTTAATTTCTCCATGTTATCGAGCAAGGTAGAGCATGTATCACATTCTTCACGAGAGGGAGCAGATATAAGTGAAGTAAGCTCCCGTGACAATCTATCTACTTCCTTCTCCAACTCGCTACACCTAGCTCTAGATCTAGCATGGAATTTCCCTAGCTTAAGAAAAGCATCATTAAGCTGGTCATAGGAGGGGTATACCTCATCGGAGTCGGAATAGAGCTCGCTGTCGCTCACTTCGCCCTCAAGGGCCATAAAGCACATGCCGGAGAAGTCGTCGCCATCCTTGGGTTCTTGATCACCCGTCCCATCGTCGTCGTTCCACCCCTCCACCTAGCTGGAGGTCGAGGTCATCGAAGACGGCGAGGACGCGGTGGAAGAGCTTCTTGGCTTTGCCAAGGTCGCGGAACTTCTTCTTGCCTTGGGCATGAGCTAGGGGCTTCTTGTTGCGGTTCTTGTCGATGTAGTCGTTCTTGCTCATGCCGCCGTAGTTGTTCTTTCCTTTCCCCAGCTTGGGGAAATTCACCCGAATGTGGTTGGGGCCACCACACTCGAAGCAAATTATCAGGCCACTCCTCTTTCGATCCCTCACCCTCTTGTACGCGTGGGAAAACTTTCTGGCTAGAAGGGCTAACTGGTCTTCTGGTAGCTGCTCTAACTGATCATCAGTTACGTCACAGAGAGCAGCTAGAGAGAATCCATAAATCGACTCAGAAGAAGGTCCAGAAACCAGACTGGGATCGGTGACTAAGGCCATTGACTGCGACTTCGACCTACGAGAGACTATGTTAATCTCGTGAGTCTTGAGGCGTGAGTACAACGCGTCATGAGTCAAGGTCGAAAGATCGGTGGTGTCCTTGATGGTAGTCACTTTCATCTCCCAAACACGCAAATCCAGAGCTGCGAGCATCTGTCGAGCATTGTCCGAGTCGGGGTATGTGAGACCAACCGCTCGGAGGTTGCTCAAAATCTTGTGAAAACGCGCAAAGCACTCATCGAGGGACTCACCAGCGAGCATTTCAAACTTGTTGTAATCTCGCTTGAACTGGTCCTGTATAACCGTCTTGATCTGGGTGGTGCCCTCATGGTATGCATCGAGGGTCACCCAGATGTCGAAGGCCGACGTCAGATGAGAGATGTGATCGAACTCGCTTCTACTCAAACCCTGAATTATGATGTTCCTCGCCTTAGCGTTCGCCTCAACATCAAGCATGTTTCCAGCGTTGATGTTCTCATCGGCAAGAACAACATATCGGGTCTTGACCTTCCTCCAGATGGCATAACACTGAACCTGGATGTAGGTCTCCATCCAGCTCTTCTAGAAGGGATAATCGATGCCATCAAAGACCGGAGGCTTGGTGGAATACTTGTATGTCGCCATGGCTCTACAGACCGGTTAAGATCTACGAGGAAGAGCTAACCAGCTCTGATACTAATTGTTGGATCGAAATCGGCAACAGAGGGGGGTGAATGGTGCCTCTTTAAAACGACCCCTCAAAAGTAGCCCTGAATGTATCTCCACTCCAATAGCTATGAAAGCTATGAAACGAAGCTCAAACGCTCACTGGAACCTTAAGCTAACAGAGAGAAGAACAGAGCAATAAAAGCTAAAGTAAAGCATGAAGCATAAACCCAAAAACCAGAAAAATTCAGCACCTAAAAAATCTTTGGCCGGTCTGACCGCTCTGGCAGGGCCGGTCTGATCGCTCGGCTTGGGCCGGTCTGACCGCCCTGGCTGGGCCGGTCTGACTGCCTAGCCTGAGCCGATCTGACTGCTCGGGGGCGGTCTGACCGTCGGCCTTTAACCGGTCCGACCGCCCTCTAATAGCCGGTCTGACCGCTTGTCGATTTCAGAGCACAGTATGACTGAAATTTTCAGATAACAAGATCAAGACTCCACACAACAAGAAAATTAGAGGTTTCTCTCTGGATTTCTCAGCCCAGAAGAGAGAGATAACATCATAAATAACCAGAGGAGCCTAGGGAACCAAGAAATCCATCTCAAAGCCAAGAATTAAGGAATTTCCCTAAAATCTGAAAATAGGATGGTGAGAGAGGAAAAATCCAGATTGCTCATGATTCATCCATCCTCTGCTCAAGATCTTTTGCAAATAGATTAGCAATGCACTCAGGACTTTAGAACTCAAGTTTCATGCCATCTTGTGAAGGGAAACAAAAGATTCAAGAATCCCCTGCCTCAAAACCCTAGAACAGGAATACACAGAGAAAAATGACGAGGGCTTGAGAGAGCACAGAGATTAATGGAACTTCCATTTGATCTTGAAAATGGAACGCCCAAGGGACCTTGAATCACTCCCCATCTCAGAGTTCCCAAGAATCAAACAAGCAAGCAAGAAATCTACTCAAACTCATTCCAAACTGAGAAGAACAGAGAGAAAAACTGAATATAGAATTCATCACATTGGGCAAGAAATGGAGATTTCCAATCACAATCCTTTTCCCATTGATATTGAGGAAGAGAGATGAATGATTATGCAGGAATTACAACCATCTCCTCCCAACAAGAACAAAAACTCCTCACATCTCTCAAACACACACAGGGAGAGGAAAAACAACGTACTCCTGCTCTCTCCAACTTCTCAACCACTAAAGCACAAAGAAGGAGATACAAAGCAAAATCCCTAACTACTCTCTCAATCACAACTCCATGCAGGAGACAACCATCTATTTATACCCACTAACTCTAACCCAATCCACCTCCTTTAGTGCAGCTTTGTGTATTCACCAAAACGCCCCTCCTGCACCTTCCGGGAAGCTTCCTCGTTCCTTGCCTTCCAAACCTCGCAGCCACCTCGAGTCCTCACCGTCTTCGGCACACCTCGACCGTTCTGACCTCGGCACCGCCTGCGCCTAGTCCGGTCATTCGTGCCTCGCCACGGCTCCATCTCGACGTCCTGTAGCCATCACAGACAAGAAACACATCACATAGCACCGCTCGACATAACATAATCAATCATAGCATTAAGAGTAATCTTAAGCATGAAACAGCAAAAACCTGTTAAAAATAAACATCCTAAGCACTTCGACCAAGTTTGACCAAGTCCGACCGAAGCCGACTGCACCGTGCAATGACATGGTCCAAACCACACAAACCAAACTCGACTTTCCTAAAACAGACGTCAATTACTCATCACACACACGGGGTCACCTCCACATGGTCTATCAGTGTACTTTGACCTACAGCACGTGAACAAAGGTTTCTCCGAGTCCTCCATCAAGCCCCGGAATTTAACATACTCTCTCTCATCATAGTTCTCTTCTACATCGCGAAGCATTTGATCCAGATTGTCATCGTGTAACCTATCTGAATCCGAACAACAATCGACATCATCCGGCAACATGTCATTCACTTCACCGGCGATGTCATTCGGCATCATATCATTCACTTCACCGGCGATGTCATCCGACGGCATATGCTCATTGACTTCGCCATGACTGGTCCAACACATATAACCCTTTTTGAAACCCCTCCAAATCAAGTGCGCTTCAATTTGCCCTTGGTTCTTAAACATCTTTAAATTCTCGTAGTCAGTGCATGGACAGTACATATATTCCACCCCCTTATTCAACATATCCTCCTCGGTAGCTCTTGTAAAAGCAGACACGCTATTAATGTACTCTTCACTCACACAGTTCGCGGCATACATCTAGCTTCGGTCCTACGTTATGTATATATATATATAACAACTTATTATTAAAAATTAAATTAATGAATTATTACTACATATATACCACATGCATTGAGGCTTTGCTAGCTTAATTCATATTATAAACACAACAGCTATTTCCCCAGTGATCGTTGAAGGTATATAACCAACAATTTTGACAAATTTGGCCTCCCACATGACGGGAACTGATCATGTATGGTCAAGTAGATGCAAACCATCTTCAATAACACTCACTAAAACTTAGATCTAAATTGTAATGCAAAAAAAAATAAATTTCATTACTAACCATATCTAGAGCAACCAGGAACGTATATCTTCAAAGCTCAATCTCTGCCTCCTCCCACCGAATTAATTGGCCTGAAATCGCCTAGCTTGCCTCCTGAGTGAAAGAGTGCAGCACCGGCTAGATCTGGATCGAAATGAAGACAGATGCGGTTCTGAGCGTCGCAATAAATGTCTAGCACCATTATCACAGACGGTTTTTAATAAAAAAACCGTCTGTGATAATTCCATATCACAGACGGTTCATTGGTAAGAACCGTCTGTGATACTCGTTTTCTCCGACACCATCAACACAGACGTTGTCCAAATTAAAATTATCTGTGTTAGTGTCGGTCACAGACGGTTTGACAAAACCGTCTGTGATTTAGCGTCTAGTATTATGTTTTCTGTAGTAGTGTGTGGTGCATGCGCGCGCTCCAGCCTGAGAGGTAGCACACGTTCCTAGAGTCATAAATGCCACGGGATATTTTTGCATTAAAATAATTTATCATTTACTCAATGAGGCAGTGGTCTGGTGGTGGTGGGAGTAAGGTTGTCCATTCTTAGGGCTAGCTATTGAGCCTGCTCGGCTTAGTTTGGTTTGGCTCGTGTAAGCTCGTTAAAAAAAGTAGCTCAGCTCGGCTCGTTAAGCTAACGAGCCAAAAATTTAGCTCAGCTCGACTCGATAAAACCATCAACTTTCTTCAAATTAAATACCCAATTGTATTCCATGATGCTGCAACTAGGTTGAGATGATACCAAGTGCCATGTCTTGTTCTTTAAGAGTGCATGATATTCAACGTCCATTGCCTCCTTCCAATTTTTATCACAAGAGCATCCTCAAGGGTCATCGGTTCGATCACAGCAAGAAATATGCGCTGACATGCATCATATTGCACTGTGCTATCAGTGCGAATCCTTGGCTGACGAATGTTGTTCCGCATCCGTATTTGCATAGGTTGAGGCAGTGGTGCAGGAGGATTAGGCAGTGGAGACGAAGCTCTACTGAGTTCCATGGTCGTGTCAGGGATACGTGGAGCAAGTGAAGCATTAGGTACTTGTGTGAGGCCAATAGGATCCTCCATAAGACTCACGCAGATAGTAGCACCTACCAGGTCTATGCCCATACTCTCCCACCTAGAGTCATCACCTAGATTTACGGTAGGCGAGTCACCTCCAGCCTACACAGAGAGAAATGACATATTTGGCTAGATAGCTAGGTCAGATTGCACAACAACATTTGAATCGAGTATACCAATACCTATATTAGTCTCTCTATCATCCATACATTCCACAATTTAAGGAAAATTTGCGGAGGCTGCGAGAGAAAAGTTCAAAATTGGGTCAAGTAGTGGTCTAATAGTGGTGATTTTTCATCAGCAAATGCAAATTATTGCTCATCAAAGACTATATCATGGGAAATATAAATCCTACCCAAAGAAACATGCAAACATTTATAGCCTTTATGAAAAGAGCTATAACCAAGAAAAACACATTGTTTAGACCAAAATTGGAGTTTTCGATCATTGTATGGACTGAGATAGGGCCAACATACATACTCAAAAGTTCTAAGAATGTAGTTTGGAGATGTTCCAAAAAGACGATCTAGTGGAGTTGAGTATTGTATCACTTTCCTAGGAAGGTGATATATCAAGAAACATACTATTTGGAATGTCTCGTTCAAAAAATGAATAGACATGGAGGCATGGGCAAGCAAGGACAAGCCAACTTCTATGATATGACAATGTTTTCTTTCAGCCGAGCCATTTTGTTGATGAGTGTGTAGACAGGAAATATGATAAGTGATTCAACTTATTGAAAAAACGAATTCAACTCTGCTATTTACCTCCCTAGTCGGTTTTGCATGTGTATCATTTTTTTATTTAGAAGGCGCTCAACATGAGTTTGAAATTGGATGAATATGCGATAGACATTAGCTTTACTTTTGAGAGAATATATCTAGGTGAATTTACTGAAATTGTTAATAAAACTCATATAGTATTTAAAAACACCAAAGAAAGTGCGTGCAGGCCCCTAAACATCAGAGAAAACAAGTTTAAGAGGTGATGTTGACACACTATTTGACCGAGAAAAAGGAAGTTGATAACTTTTATGTTGTTGATAAGCATCATAAATAGAGGCTTTGTTGGACTCATGAAAAAAAGGTAGGCTATGACGCGGAAGAATCTGATTCACCACGAGGATGAGGTATGGCCTAAATGACAATGCCACAATTCGTGACTGTGCTTGACAATAGTGAGGGCCTTCCTAGATATAGCCGAACTATTGGCATCCATGAACCATTTGCTATATGAACCTGATCTTTGCTAGATTATCACTCGTGCATCATCAATTTGTTCAATTCTCTGGTGATATAATCAGTTGCCCTGGTATTCATGTACCAGGGCACGTCAAACCCTGACCCTATGGTGATGTTTGCCAATGTGCGCTCCTCTTGCTGGAGCACATGATTGAATCGCTTGTAGCATTTAAAAGCTACATGGCCGATCTTTTCACACAATTGGTAGACAGGCCGATTGTCAAACCCTTTATTGCCGCCATGATGATTGTTGTAATTGATGCCCTGGTACTGGCACTATCCGCGGCCACCTCCTTGGCCGCGTCCACATCCACCACCACCGTCTCGCCCACGCCCTTCGTGATTGCCCCAAAACATCATATTCGCTGAGGGCTAGAACATGAGGTTACTTTGCTTGTGACGCATCTCATAGTCTAGCATATGTAAGTAGAGATCAATGAGGGCAATTGGCTCCGTCCGGGTGGTAACGGAAGTCACTAGCACATTGTAGGAGTTGTTAAGGCCGGTGAGAAAATAAAATGATGATCTCCTTTTCTTCGAGTGGTTTGCCACGGCGGCGAGTCCATCAGTAAGGCTCTTGAGTTTGTTGGAGTAGTCTATCATCATCGTATTCCACTTCTAGAGCGTAGCCAACTGCCGTTGGATTTGCATAATATGCGCTCTAGATTGAGTAGCAAATTTGCATTCAAGGGCATTCCAGACTGTAGCCAATGATGACAGAAACAACACCTACTCCAACACCTTCGGCGAGAGGGTGGATAGCAGTAGGTTTAGGCATGTCTAATCTCATTGGAACCAAATGGTATATGTAGTATTAGGAATCTACGTGTCTCCATCTTCTGTTGATCGGTTCCTAGGGCGGCGCTAGATCGATTTCTTCTATGAGACCAAGCCATTATGTGCCATGAAGGACAGAAAAAACATGTGCTTTCCACAGCAGATAGGTGTCGTGAGACAGTTTCACGTTGATAATATTACCAAAGGATGGGTGACCGGTGGACGTCAGGCCAATTACTCGAGTGCCGAGCGATTATGAGATTGACGAATCTAGGCTAGCAGATGTATTTTCAGAGGTTGTTATTAGATGGAAAGAATAGGCTATGATACCAAGTCACAAATATCAAGAGAATAGTTTGTAGTTGGTACACATTTGTCTTCAATTGATCATCTATTTATATATAAGTACATTATTGAGAATACTTTCACTAATGGAAACATTTTCACTACTAAACACTACTTTTATTAGAAACACTAGCATTAATAAAAAATACTAATCATCAATAGAAACATAAAAAATACTAAACAGCAACAAAAACACAACTACCCTACCGTATGGGTCGAGGGGACTCGGGAGCGCACGTAGCGGACAGCCGAGTAGCGCAGCTTGCGCACCTCGTATGGGACCAGTTCACCCACCACGCCGCGCACCAACATCGCTGTCCCGGCCATCGTCATGGCCAACGCCACGTACTTCTCGTACTCTCCGCACGACGCCATGCTGTGGAGGTGAGCTAGCTGGCACCTCATCCTTGTTGATCTTCCTAAAGTTCTTGCTTGATCTCGCTGCTTGTTCTCGATACGAGAGGTTTTTGAGGCGGGAGGTGTTGAATCGGGGTGAAGCTTCACTAGGGCAACGTTAGGTTTTAACGTGCCAATCCCGTGTACGGTATATCTGCTAAAACAATTCTTCTAGGACATGAAAATATAAGACAGAAAGATCTGGCTAGATACGAAAGTGTATAGTGACGGGTACAAATAGGAGAGGGGATAGATCACAACGATCGGAACTGAACATGGCCACGAATACGAAAACCCATGGGCTGTAAACCTACTTACCGAGTACAACAAAAATAGATAGCTTATGCGAAAGAAGCCCAGCACAAAGCGCCGTAAATGTATACACACGCAAACTCAGGCCTAAGCCTAGTTTCCCAGCCTAATTTCTGCTCCAAGATCAAATTTACTTGGCAGGCTACAGCACTTGTCCTGCACCCATCCCACTCCACCAAGGAAAATCTCGCTCGTCTCCAATCCCCACTCCCCAGAGGTCAGGCCAGAGTGGTGGACCCATGGTGCTCGGCGAGAGGTCAAGGAGGCTGCTGGAGCCACCCGCCATCGATGCCGGAGCGAAGAATCGATCAGCACGGGAGTTCGAGGTTTTAATACCAGCTCATCGCTGTGCTTGCGCGTTTAGGTGTTGATCGATTGGCCTGGGCTTGCTTCGTGAATTCATTTGCTGCAACCGGCGAGGTCGACGGTCGTGCCGCGCCTGCTATTCACAGCACTTAATCTATCTGCTCGCTAGTCCACAAACAACTGCTAATAAATTTGTGGGATTGCGAGACTGGTGCTCGTAGCCATAGAGTTTTTAGGACTCGGGAAGTATTCACCCCGTAGAATTTGATTTCAGCTATTTGTTTCCAACCCAGTGCTTGAGAGCTGTGTAAGCAGTGGCGGAGCCAGCTGATTTTGGGAGCCCGGGGCAGGAGGCCGGCGTGGCTGACCCGTACTGGGTGCCGCCTCCCAGGTGGAAGCCCAGAGATCCCGCGTCGCCACAGACGCCAGACACTAGAGGTGAAGAGGTAGGTGCAGGTAACGTTGCACGGATACTTCACAAAAGTCACGTACTGGTATCGGATACTGTACAGGATACGGATACGGCCCCGATATGCTCCGATACGTATCATGTACGTATCCTAATTTAATGATTATTCAAAAAAAGAAAAAAAAATTCCCGATACTTCTCTGATACCTCTCCGATACTTCTTCAATACTTTTAATCTAATATCCCTACCCACCAACGCCACCAGCTAGATCCAATCCATTTCAACCCCGCCGCCTCCACGACTGCCACCTCCATGTCGCCTCGTGGCCCTCGCCCATCGCCTCGGCCCGTCTCTTGCCTCCACCCGTCACCTCCGCCCGTCTCCTTTGTCCGTCGCCTCCGCCCATCTCCTCCGCTCGTCGCCTCGGCAGTCGCCTCAGCCCATCTCCTCCGCCCACAGCCTCGGTCCGTTGCCTCCGTCGCCTCCATCCGTGGTCTCCGCCCGCCGCCCTAGCCATCACCTCCGTCCATCGCCTCGGTCCGTCGCCTCAACACCCGCCGGCCGCCGCCTCATCCCGTCGTCTCGCCTCACCACCTCCGCCCGACGTCTCAACCGTCGCCTCCATCCATGGGCTGTGCAGTATGTCCTGCTGTTAGCAACTTAATAGTGTGTTCATTAGCTTGTCTATTTGCTATTTGTTGTCCTGTTGTTTAGATCAGATCATGGCATCTAGTGGTGGTGGATTCGGAGGCTCGAGTGCATCGTGTAGCACTAGTACTATTGCGTGTCCTGCCCCATCCAGTGGAGCCGCCTCGGCTAGGAGCATCCTAAATGCTGCTCGTGCGGTACCTCCAACTGATAATGAAAAGAAGCCACTTTGGAGGTATGTTGAGTTGCTACAGAAGATTGGGAATGGTGCAGGAGGGAATACACAATCTAGATGTAGGCTCTGTGATCATATTATCCATGGGAGACTCGGTTTCTCAATTCCTTATAAGAATTAATTACTTTCTTATTTTTATCTTCACTATACACACACACACGTATCGCCGTATCGGCATTTTTAGGAAAATGGCGAATCGCGGTATCGCCGTATCGCGTATTCGTATCCGTATTGGGGTATCTGGGCAACATGCAGGAGCTTGCCACGGAGCTTGGACAACAACGCCTAGGGTAGCCGGGTGGTGGCTCCGCCTCTATGTGCAAGGATTTGGAAATAAACATTTTCTTTTCTTCTGTAGACATAAATTCAAAATGTTAGATGGATAAATGAGTAGTGGAGATCAGGCAAAATCCATATGGTCACCATTGGAAATGGCTCTTATATGTTTCAAAAAAAGGAAATGATCCACATTGCAACCTTCAACTGTCGTCTAAGTGTGAAAAACAACCTTTAACTTCAAACCCATCTAAAATACAATCCTTAAATGATAAACCGGCTCGCGTTACCCCCTTGACCCAATCCAGGGCAATTTTGACCGACGTGGCATCTATGTGTCGAAATTTTGTTGATATGGATGCCACATGTTTGCCATGTCACCGAAACACATCACCACATGTTATTGAGTGATATTTTTATTGCAAGAGATTTGAAATAAGTGTGTGTGATGAACTATTGATTCATTAATTTCTGAGTCTGTACATGATACATATTTATAGATGAAGAGGGATGGCAAGAATAGATGTCTTTTGCTGTAAAGGCATCACTGTATGAACAAGCATCTATACATTGGGCACCCTTTACTTTTTGCTTGTAACACTCCCCCTTGACCAATGTATCTTCATATGATCATCTTGATTCATCATCTTGGAAAAACTACTCCAAAACCCTGTAGGGAAAAATATGAGGAGAACCTGTAGAGTAGATATGCCATGAAAACTCCTTTAAAACCCAGTGGGAAAATTTAAGGAGAAAAGTTGATATGGCATATATTTGATTATATCTCCTTAAAAACCCCTGTGGGGAAAATAGAGATATAATATATTTATGATTACGTTGTCATATTGCCTCATTAAAAACCTTAATGAGAAACCTTAGAGGGAAAACTCATAAAGGGAAAAAGAGTACAATATTTATATTGAACGAGTTAAGTCTTAGGAGATTTCTCCCCCTGACATCTGCAAATCACGTAGTCTTCGCATACCAATTCCATAAACACATTTTTGGAATGTGGAGGTTGGTAATGACTTAGTGAATAAGTCTGCGAGATTATCACAAGACTTAGTTTGCAGAATATTTATTTCCTCACTCTCTTGCAATTCATGTAGGTAAAATAGTTTAGGTGCAATATGTTTAGTGATATTGCTCTTTATGTAACCCGTTTGCATTTGAACAACGCAAGCAGCATTATCTTCATAGATAATGGTAGGTGATGCGATAGCACCTATACCACATGATTGTTGTATGTGGTTAATCATTCTGCGAAGCCATACACATTCACGTGATGCTTCATATAATGCAATTATTTTAGAATGATTAGTGGATGTAGCCACTAGAGTCTGTTTCGAAGACTTCCAAGAGATGGCTGTTCCACCATGTAAAAATACAAAGCCTGTTTGAGATCTGGCATTATGGGGATCTAATAAATAGCCAGCATCAGTATATCCTATTAAATCCACATTTTTATTCTTCTGGAAGAATAGACCGAGATCTTTAGTGCCTTGAAGATATCTAAGGATATTCTTCACTCCTACCCAATGTCTTTTGGTTGGAGCAGCGCTATATCTAGCAAGTAGATTTACTGCAAATGCGATATCCGGCCGGGTGCAATTTGCAAGGTACATTAGCACTCCGATGGCACTGAGATATGGAACCTCGGGTCCCAACAGCTCTTCATTATCATCTCGGGGTCTAAATGGATCTTTGTCCCTGTCTAGAGATCGAACAACCATGGGGGTTTTCGATGGATATGCTTTGTCCATATTGAATTTCTCCAATATTTTCTGGACATAGGCTGATTGATGCACTATGATGCCTGAATGAAGGTGCTCAAGTTGTATACCTAAGTAAAATTTGGTTTTACCCAAATCCTTCATTTCAAATTCCGTCATAAGATGATTATGTGCTCCATCTATATCCTGTGTGTTACCAATGATATTAAGATCATCAACATACATAGATATAATGCAAAATTCGGTTGAGGATCTTTTGATGAACACGCATGGGCAATCATCATTGTTGGAGTATCCCTTTTTGGTTAGGAACTCACTTAGTCGGTTGTACCAAATTCTTCCCGACTGTTTCAAGCCGTATAAAGACTTGTTTAATTTTACACAATACATATTGCGATTTGCGTTTGGATTCGGAATTGAAATTCCATCGGGAACTTTCATGTATATGTCCGAATCAAGTGACCCATAAAGATATGCGGTCACTACATCCATCAACTGAAAAGATAGATGATTTTGTACTGCCAATGAGATTAAGTATCAGAATGTTATTCCACTCATTACTGGAGAATAAGTTTCATTGAAATCAATGCCGGGTCTCTACGTGAACCCTTGTGCTACAAGCCTTGCTTTGTATCTCACCACCTCATTGTTTTCATTCCGTTTGCGGACGAAAACCCATTTGAAACCGACAGGGAATACTTTGGGAGGTGTATGTATCACATTGGTGAATACATTTCTTTTCTTGAGCGAGGCTAACTCCTCTTGAATTGCATCCTTCCATTGAGTCCAGTCCGAGCGCTATTTACACTCTGCCATGGTCTTGGGATCTAGATCATTTTGAAGGTTGTTTGCAATTGTTGTGGAGAAATAAATGCCGACAATTGTAGTCTTACGATCGTATGATTCTCCAGAATCAGTATAGTTAGTGGAAATTTCTTGGACCCCTGGTGACTCAATGTTATTTCCCAAAATATTTGAGTCGGGGTATTTTGATGTCCCAGGATCAGTAATTGAGTGCACTGTTGATCTGGGTTTAAGGATCCTTTGGTGTCTATCAACTTGAGGTTGATCTGCATTTACATTCTTTTGTTTGCTTTGTCGCTTGTTAGAAGCTGTATCCGCCATTTGTGCCGTACTTCTCCCCCTCTTATTTTGAACTGAGAGTTGAGTGGTATTTTGCGGTACCTCCACTCTTTCAGGCACATTTCTGGCAGGATTATAGGATTTTATGACACCCTGATAATCAGTAAATGCATCTGGCAGATTATTTGCAATGTTTTGCAAATGAATGATTTTCTGAACTTGAAGTTCAGTCTCTCTGGTACGTGGGTCTGAGGCAGGAATGCCTTGAACATTCCAATTAATTTTCTGGCATTCATTTTGGTACTTATTGTCTCCCCCTAATGCCGGGAAATGTTCCTCATTAAATATGCAATCAGCGTACCGGGCCGTAAACAGGTCCCCTATTAGGGGCTCGAGGTATTTTATAATTGACGGAGATTTATACCCAACATAGATCCCAAGTTTCCTGTGCAGTCCCATTGAGGTACGCTACGGTGGTGAGATCGGTACGTATGTAGCGCAACCGAACTTTTGCAGATGGGAAATATCTGGTGGATTTCCACGTACTAATTGTAGCGGGGAAGTGCTATGATATGCAGTTGGACGCAATTGTATTAAGTCAGCAGCGTGTAAAACTGCATGACCCCAACATGATGTTGGTAAGTTGCAATTCTGTAGTAATGGTCTTGCAATGAGCTTGATTCTCTTGATAAGAGATTCTGCTAAACCATTTTGTGTATAGACATAGGGAACAGAGTGTTGAACTTGTATCCCAAGAGCCAAACTATAATCATTGAAGGCATGGGATGAAAATTCAGCAGCATTGTCCATTCGAATTGATTGAATTCGATATTCAGGATAATGTGCTCGTAATTGGATAATTTGACCAATTAACTTAGCAAATGCATGGTTTCGTGTGGATAAAAGACACACATGTGACCATCTAGTAGATGTGTCAATGAGAACCATGAAGTATCTGAACGGTCCACACAATGGTTGTATAGGACCACATATATCTCCTTGAATGCGTTCAAGAAATTTAAGTGGTTCAGCTCTGATATTAAGATAAGAGGGTCTTAAAATCAATTTTCCGGTGGCACAGGAAGTGCACACAAAATCTGAGGATTCCGAAAATTTTGTATTGAGGTATGTATGACGAATTGAATTGCTAATAATTTTTCTCATCATTCCAATGCCTGGGTGGCCAAGGCGATCATGCCATGTTTGGAATGTGTTAGTGTTTTGGAAAAATTACTTTGTACGCAATATGTTGAACGGGTTTGATGTATGTATAGTACAATCCGGAGTTTAAAGATGGAATTTTTTCTAGTACTTGTTTGTCATATCCGTTGTGTCCGGTTAAGAGGAGATATTCCTCTTTGTTGTCATTGCGGGTTTCAACATGGAAACTATTCTGACGGATATCTCTATAACTAAGTAGGGTACGTGTTGAATCGGGATACAAGAGTGCATCCTCAATTTCTAATTGTGTACCCATAGGGAGAGTGATAGAGACGCGACCAGAGCCTACTATCGTTGCATCGCGTCCAGCGATTGTTAAAACATTTCCTTTCCTCCTAGTAAGAGTTAGGAAATACTCTGTGTCCCTAAGTATAGAGTTTGTGGTACCACTATCCACAAGGCATAATTCCTCCTCCATTGGATCGACTCCAAAAATCTATATACACAAAAGAAGAATTTAATGAAATTCTTATAGTAGTATATAGAATACATACAAACTTTATTTTACAATACCGAATATGTTCGATATATGATTGTAGCGTACAAGCTTACAATATAGATGACAACATTATTTATATTACAACGCTATAGTACTTATTAGCTATGGAACGAGGAGTCTAACTGAGATCTCCAAACATGTCTTGAGAATGAAATTCTTCAAGGGTGTCCTCGGTGCACATGAGATCATCCTTCTTTGTAGAAGCACATGTGTCTTTGAGTTCTTGAAGGAACTTTTGAGAGCATCCGGCTTCATCATTGTTGGATGTGAGATTGAAGTGCGCTTCAAATCTCTTCTCTTAAGCATTCTTGCCTTGAGCCAGCGACTTGAGGTAGAGGTTCACAAGATGCTTCGGGGTGCGGCATTTCTTGATAGGATGGTTGTAGCAACCACATTTTTGACAAATTTCAGTTTTGTCAACTCTCTTACCAGAATTGTCTTTACCTTCTTGAAGAGTCTAAGATGTGCCCATTCATGATTAGCCTCAGGTAAGATAACAGCTTTCTGCTGTTCATATCTATTTTTGAGGGCTAACCATAATGTGAGTGGATTTTCCTTATACAAATATTCAGCCTTCAAATCCGGATGTATGTGATTCCGTATTATGTTCAAAACAGAATATTTCACAATATCCGGCGGAATTTGATCATTTGGAGGATCAAATATCACCCTTTGCAACCCACGTGTGGTTAGGTTGATTTTGAGGTCCATAGCCCATGTAGGGTAATTGGCACCATCTAGAGCGAGAGGCTCAAAATCTTTGGTAGCCATTAAAAACCAACATAAAAAGTACACCATAAATGATTAATTTACATGAGGTAAATTAATGTGTATGGTGATGTTGTAATAAAATGCAAAATATGTGGAAAACAATATGAGTATTGTAATCCGAATGAATATATACCCAAAGTAAGTATAACATGTGGTTATCTTTATAATACCGTATAAATCACAATATTGATGGTGAACACCAATTTATTGTATGGCATAGCGTACAAATAAATGTAGCATAGTGCCATAAATTGTAATTTTATGGTATTTATGGTAGGTATAATATTTTGCAAAAAAATTCCAAATTATTAAGTACAATGGTACTCTCTAAATGGGAATTTTAAATTTTAAATTTCCGAAAGATAGCAAATTTAAATATGGTCGCAATTCATATTGTAAATAAATTGCAATAAAATAATCCTAAATATGTAAAAGTTATAGAAATGTGCATGCACATTTATTTGAACAATTACATAATCTTCAGATCATGTAGGGACTGAAATGCTAATTCATAAAAATACTGATTAACGGGTACAATTAGAAATAAGCACAAGGACTATACTGCAAAAATTACAATAGTAATTGATTTAAAAGAAAAATTCTGCATTTTCTATGAAATACAAGGGGGAAAATGTAAAATTTCGGCAACCTGGGCTGCAGCCCATCTGGCCTTTAGGCCCAAGTGTGGAGGTGGGAGTTATTTGGGCCAAAGCCCATTTAAATGGGCAGCCATATATATGAGGGGATGGGGAAGGTTAGGGTTTCCCTAACCCAAACCCTAGCCGCCGGCCACCATGAGGAGCCGCCGCCGCCGTCGCCCTTGGCGCCGCCTCCCGCCGCCGCCGACCTCGCCACCGCGCCGGGCTGGGCTGCACCGGCCGCGCCGACCGCGTCGCGCCTTCGCAGCTCGCCGGCCGGGCTACGCCGCACCGCCACGGGCGCCGCGTGCCGCCGCCGATCGGCCGGGCGCCGCCGGCCACGTGCGTCGCCGCGACCTCGTCGGTTGCACCACCCTGCCGCACGGACTGGGTCTCGCGCCAGGCCTCGCTGGCCGCACAGGCCGCGCCGCAGCGAGCCGCGCGCCGGCCGTGCCGGGCCGTGCGTCGGCCGCGCCGCACCGTGAGGACGCGCCGGACCACGTCGTGAGGACGGGCCGGGCAGGACCGCGCCGTCTCTGTAGGGCTGCCGCCTCGGGCGCTCCGCCGGGCAAGTGTGCGCCGGCCGTGGGTGACGTAATGTCGCCTCGGGCGCTGCGCCGGCCAAGGCTCGCCGTGTGGACGCGCCGCGCCGTGCCGCACACCACCAAAGAAAGAACATCCAGGAAATCTCATACCTTCTGTTTTTCTTTCGCTATTTCACTTGTGAATGAAATCGTGCTGATAACGTATTGCAAGAGATTTGAAATAAGTGTGTGTGATGAACTATTGATTCATTAATTTCTGAGTCTGTACATGATACATATTTATAGATGAAGAGGGATGGCAAGAATAGATGTCTTTTGCTGTAAAGGTATCTCTGTATGAACAAGCATCTATACATTGGGCACCCTTTACTTTTTGCTTGTAACAATTTTATTTTCTTCAAAAAATTTGTGAGTAGGGTCCACACGTCATATGGAGAGAGAGAGAGAGAGAAGTCTTTCTTCCCCCTCGGTTCAGCTGGGAAGCACAGGAGGGGAAAGGTGGGCATAAGCCTAACGGTGGTGGAGGGTGGTGAGGCACGCAGAAAGCAAAAAATAGACTATTTCTGATGAAGGGAGTCTATTGGCGATGGTGATTCGGGAGTTGCTACAGCAGATATGGGCCGATAGCAAGCAGTAGCGGCGATGGCGATTTAGAGATGGTGGCGATGGGTCTACAGACGTCAAGAGGAAGAATGTGAGCATGTCAAAATGTGCTATATGACTAGAGGTTTCTCCTGTGATAATTAATTGAATCTAGGCTTACCGTTTGGTATGAACGGCGCTAGGGAAGATGACGTGAGGCGGAGGAGAAAAAGGTTGTTTCGGTGACCTGCAAGCACGAAAAAAAAATTAACTTTGTGGTTAGGTTTAGAAATAGGTGGAACATGATATGACTCAAAAGGATTTGTGAAAAATTGACTAGTGCAATGGGAACACGACGGCATGCCTCAAACGAAGTTCAGCAGCGAACAGGCAAAGGTCTGCAGTAGCGACGTGTACTCTGTGATCAGCCCCGTGTCCTCCCTCCAGCTGCGCTACATAGGATGGCCCACAACGACTCCCTCCCACCGTCCAAGCCGGCGTATGCGAAAATTGGACACTGTTGGACCCATAGCCCACCGAAATTCCTTTTTTGGCCCCCCAAAGCAAAAAATTCCAAAAATGGACCCCATTTGAGCGCGCGTTTACGGGAGGGGGACACGTGGCCACTGTTCATCCGGTCGTGCGGTCTGTGACCGCACGACCGGCCTGGCGCTGCGCCCGAGCCCGCGAGCTCCCGCCCAGCGCGCGACCGCCTCGCGTGACCGCGCGTCCCCCGCGCCGACCGCGCGTCCCGCGCCCGCCAGCGCGCGTCCCCGGTCCCGCGGTCGCACGAGCGCGCGTTTGCTCCCCCGACCGCATGTCCCCGACTGCAATACTCGTGAATATTTGTATGGTTTCACAATTTTGTAGTTATAAACTGAGAAAAAAATAGATAAAATTGCAATAATAATTTATGTTCATTGTTAGTTGCAGATGTAAAAAAAATTTGGATAAATATTTTTTAAAAACGATTAATCATAGAACGATCGTTTCGTAAAGTGGTAAGTGATATTTAGGGTTTCGTATGGTTTTTAGGTTTGCAATCACCATGTTATTTGTATGTTTTGTCAATTTTGTAAATGTAAACTCGGAAAGAATCTGACCAAGTAGTAATAAAAGTTTATATTCATTATAACTTGTAGATGCCAATAAAATTTTGGTAAATTTTTTTTAGGAACAATTGACCGTAGAATGATCGATACAAATAGTGGTAAGTGACTTTTAAGGTTTGCTATGTTTTTAGGGTTTGCAATCTCCGTGATTGTTTTCAGTTTTGGCAATTTTGTAGTTATAAACTGGATAAAAATCAGATAAAGTTGTAATAAAAGATTATGTTCATTGTAAGTTGTAGATGCATAAAAAATTTTGGTAAATTTTTTGTAGGAAAGATTGACCGTAGAACGGTCGATACATAAAGTGGTAAGTGATATTGTGAAGGTGAGTAACATGGAATGCGATACATAAATTTTGGTACATTTAATATTGTTAAATGAGGTGCTACGTGAATCATGGAATGCGAAAATACTAGATATTAAATTTCATAATACAGTTGGGAGTAACATGCCGCGTAGATTTTTATTACATGCATAACATATAGCATGATATGCGACTAACCCACCCAACTGCTCGTACGACCTACTGTGTGGACCGGGGCCACTTTCCCTTCCTTGCCCGCTCGGCGTTGAACTCCTCCGCGGCCTCTTTTGCCTTAGCCGCAATTTCCCTCTTTCTCTCGCGCTCCATCTCGCGAGCCTCCCGATCCCTACGCGTGCACGCTTCAAGATGAGCTTGCGTCTCGCGCTGTATACGCAGGGTGTGCTCGTGCTTGCGGCGCTCCTCCTCCAGCAACTCCTTCTCCTTTGTGACATTCCACTCCTCGAAGTCGAGGGTCCATTGGTCCTCAGGGTGGATCTCAAGATCGATCCATTTGCGGTAGGCACATAGGGGCTCCGGAGACTGTAAATAAAAGAGAGATATTGTTAGTGCGTGTTGTGAAGGAGAAAAGGTAGGGGAAAATGGTGCATGTGGTCGTTACCGGCTGCCGATAGGTTGCGGTGTCAAAACAGCGGTTGGGGTAGTCACTGGAGTAGTTTGCGCAACCCCAGTACCGCATACCTAGACTGATGCGGTGCTTAGACTTGAAGAACTTGCACACGTCCCCGCACCAACAAAGGGGAGGTGTCTCCCCCTCAGGTGGTAGTTGTGGCGAACGCTCGGCGGGGACGTCCGGGATGGGGTTGTTGCTACACGGGCGCTCTGGGGGGGACCTTTCATCGTAGCACGATGGGCTTGTTCTACCCGGGCCTGTATCGCCCTTATTTTCACATCGCGGGCGGCATCGCGGGCTGCAGCTGACCGTGCTATGTCACGGGTCTCCTCCCAATCCTTCACCATCTTGTCCCATTGCTTCTTCTTGCCTTTGTCCATCCCGGTTGGGTGAGGGAAGCGCGATGGAGTATGGGGTTTGGATGTGCAATGTTCGCTGGGAAATGGAATGCATACCAATTTATAGGGGCTGTTTTGTCTCTACTCGTACGTGTAAAGATGGTCCGCGTGGTCGTAGCAGTGAGTAAAGATGGGAGTGCTGCGATATCACTGAAAAAAGGCCCCCGTTTTGTCATGTCAATGCCCAAAGCTGGCATCTTTTGTCATCCCACTGAGCAAAGCTGACCTCTTTTGTCATATCACTGAGCAAAGCTGCCCCGTTTTATCATGTCACTGCGCAAAGCTGGCATGTGTTGTCATCTGACTGAGCAAAGCTGCCTCGTTTTGTCATGTCTCTGAGGAAAGCTGCCCCGTTTTATCATGTCACTGCGCAAAGCTGGCATGTGTTGTCATCTCACTGAGCAAAGCTGCCCCGTTTTGTCATGTCTCTGAGCACAGCTGCCATGTTTTGTCATCTCACTGAGCAAAGCTGGCCTCTTTTTGTCATTTGACTGAGGACAACTGCTCTCTTTAGTAATGTCACTGCCCAAAGCTGGCATCTTTTGGCATCCCACTGAGGACAACTGCTCTCTTTAGTAATCACGAATTGGCTATACTCATGCCTTTTGGCATTGTTTAGGTGTTTAGCTCTCGCCAATGGCCTCTTATCTCTAAATACAGAGCATCAGTGCACACTCAGTCACCCAAGCTAGAAATGATGTCCTCCTTATTCAAGCCACGGGGAACCGAAGATGATGGCCTCATTCGGTAAGAGGTGTTATTTGATCCAATATTAAAATTTATTTCATTGTCAATATTATGTACATCTGTCCCGGTATGCATTTTATGCTTTCTTATGTAATGCCTTTTGAATGTGATGTGTATCATTGCACTTGGGACTTTCAGGGAATGACTTATTGTCTTTCACACTAGCTCAGGGACTGAAAATGGATAATTGATGAGATAGGCTCGTCCCCTGAAGACCTGCAGGAATTTGTGCATTCACTCTCTTACGTGTACGTAGAAAATTGTACCACACGTCATTCTGCCAAGTTAAAGTATTAGCCTAATATGTATATGTCGTAATGGCCTAGCCAGAGTCATCAAGCAGCTCGGTAGGCGGTAGCTCAACAGCAGCCCGTTTTGTCTAGTCACTGAGCAAAAGCTGACCTGTTTTGTCTAGTCACTGAGCAAAAGCTGACCTCTTTTGTCATGTCACTGAGCAAAGCTGGCCCTTTTTGTGAGGTCACCTCAAAAGTTGGCATGTTTTGTCTCCTCACTGAGCATGGTGTGGGGTCAAGATTTGTGTTGTCTGTGGTCTTTGTGCGTGAGGCTACCCCCACACAGCCTATAAAACGGAGCCATCCCTCACATACTCGCTGGCCATGTTATCAGTCACCTCCTGAGTAAGTTGTTCACAATCTGTGTAGTTTTATTTCGTGCTCACTCCCCAAGACTAGGCAATGAGTCAGCTCAGCACGTCTTCATGGGCACCCACGGTGATGTGCCCAAATTGCAACTTGGTGGTTAGACGTAGGACATCACAGACGGCCAAGAATCCCGGGCGACACTACTACAAGTGCCCCAATCACTCGGTGAGTCATATTGTTTCGGGTTCATTCAAATCGTGGTGGTATGTTTAAAAATCTTCTTGTCATGGAATCGCAGGAAGCTCATGGTGGTTGCCGATTCTGGGTGTGGGAGGATGAAATGGGAAATAGGAATGACAGTGTTCGCCGTGAGAGAGTTGTCGTGGGGGGTTGCGACCCCGTCGGGATGCAGCATCGTTTCGACAGACTAGAGTGGAAGATAAATTTAATGTTGTGTGCTATTTTGTTTCTTGTGTTTATTGTTATCCTCAAGTTGTAGTGCTGGAGGTTATCCTCGTGTATGTTCGCAATGTTTTATGCTATCTTGTCGTCAAGCTCTTTTGGTAATGTTTTATGTACGGTTGTGTTGTATTTTAGTTCTTGTGTTCGTTGGTGTGTTGGTGGTTGTACTACTTGCTACATGTCATGTACGTGAAATGTATGAGTTGTTCGTGTTGTCTTTGCCTGATGCCTTCTCCTCGTATATGTTGGTAATTTTTTATGGAATTTTTTGTACGGATAATCCCTTTTTTATTTGATATATACATTGGTAAGTGATATTTTTATGTTACTAAGAATTAGTGTACCAAGAGTATGTTAATATTGTTAAATGACTTGCTATCTGAATCATTGAATGCGAACACACGACATAATAACCTTATGTGAATAGAAATAAACTTCATAACATGCCGCGTACAATTTTATTACATGCATAACATATAGCATGATATGCAACTAACCCACCCAACTGCTCGTAACATTTTGTCTACTGGGTGTAGCGTGGTTGTTTCCCCTTTTTATCGCGCCTTGAAGATGGCTCCGCTGCATCCTTTTTCCTGTCATTCTTGGACTTGAGAGCTGCCTCCCGAGCTTGAAGCTCTTCCTCCTGACGCTTGATGGCTGCTTCACGCAGACTTAGCTGCTCCCGCCTCCTTTGCAGCTCATCCTCCTTGCCCTTCATACGGATTTGGTCCACCCTCACGCGGCGCTCTTGCTCACGCCGCAGCTGTCGTTCCACCTCGCGAGCCTGAGTCATCTTGACAAAGTATTGTCCTTTGTTTTCCACCTCCACTACCTGGTTATGTGGCATGTCGGCGACACCCGATCCACCCATTCGATGAACCTGCAAGCCTATGTGTGGCATGGTAGATGTCATGGATCAAGTTGAAAAACGACAACGAGAAACAAATGATTTAGTTGTCGTCGTTACCATGAAATCGTCATCCAGGTTTGGACACTTGAAGAACCTACGGCCGTATTTGGCTCGCTCTTCTTGTTCCGTCCAGACTCCCAACATCGTCCTAAAGCCGCAGCGGCACTTGGGGCGCTCATGCCACTCCGGCACTCCAAATGGGTCGGACCTCCAGGAAGACATTGTTGTGTAGTAGTATTGTGAAGGCTTGAGGAGGAGATGTGGTATGGAAGACATAGGAGGCCTTTATGTAGGCAGGTTATCTGGTGCAGTGGGCATAGTCCATGGAAATGTCCCTATGTAGGCTTTTCAGAGCCTGTATCCTGTATTTATGAAACAACAAGGAAAGGTGACATGAAAACTCACTGGAAAGGATACATGCCTATGACGTGAACACTCACTGTAAAGGCTACAGCCTACGCCCCTATTTGGTTGGTTTCTGTAGCGATAGGCTTTTCAGAGTAGCAATAAATGTTCCTATGTAGGCTTTTCAGAGTAGCAATAAATGTTCGTATGAAGGCTTTTCAGATCGTAGTCTTTATGTAGGCAGTTTAGCTGGCATGTGTTGTCACCTAACTGAGCAAAGCTGCCCCGATTTGTCATATCACTGCGTAAAGCTGGCATGTGTTGTCATCTCACCGAGTAAAGCTGAGCGCTTTTGCCTTGTCTCTGGGCAAAGCAGCCATCTTTTGTCCCGCCATTCGATATAAATAGCACGGTAGAGGTCCCATGAAGTTGTAGCCAGAAAACCCTGTAAATCGAACAAAGAACATACCATGGCGGAAGATGAGGGGCCAGTCGGATATGGGTCACCGAAGGAAGACCTTCCCTTGGAAAGGAGGGAGATGTTCGGACCACAGTACCGCTTGCTACCAAGCCGGCGTGCGCAACCAGCGTGGCCGAAATGCAGACACAATGAGTACGTGGTCGTGCAGGTCCTGGAAGGGCCGAACGATGGCGGGCGCCGTTTCTTCCGATGCCCACGCTCCTGGGTAGAAATTACTAATAGTACATTTTTTATTGCTTATGGACCCTCCATGTTTACTGTCATTTTTCACAGATGGCGAAATGCGACTTCTCCCGCTGGATCGACCCTCCTCATGAACGGTATATTGACCGTTATGTGGGTACTTTATGGGACCGAATAATGGACTTGGAGTACCGAATGGAGACTCTCAATGAGGAGAACAATGAGCTCCGCCAACAGATGCAACGCGAGAGGGGAAACGAGGAGGTTGTCAACATAGGAAGCTCTTATGATCCCACATGTTGCTGCGCGAACCCGAGCTGCATATGTGCGTGCCACTACCACGATGGCCAGCCCCGTCCGAGGCGGCCCCCTCAGCAGTTCTCCATGTGGGTGCCACGAGGCTCGTTTGGCATGTAGGCCACGAGGGTACGGAATGTGTTGATGCTGTGCCAGTAGGACTGTTGTGTTGATGTTTTGGGTGTAGAACTTTCCATAAATTCTGTCTGTATGTGCAATGTATGTGTTGTTTCGTGTTGTAAGTGCATGACGCCTTCATTTTCTGTGACCTTCATATTCTGTGCCCTCTTTCCATAATGATGTAATGTGCAACGTTGTTAAGCATGTGATGAATTGGTTGTTATGTACGTGGAGTTGTTATCACAAGGCAAAAAAAATTGTCGTCAAGCTATGTCTTCTCCCGCTACCCCGTGTTGTCATCTCTCAGTTGGTTGTATGCCGTACTAAATCAAAGAACTTAGAGCAACCCTTTTATACTGGAAACCATCTTTGAACATCAAACCATCAAGCACTTGAAAAACATCTCAAATATTACAAAAGCACAATTTAAAAAATTCATTCATCATCTCGTCGTCGCCGCCTCGTACGGCGCATATGATCCTCTGAGAAGGTGAACCTACTAGGGGAGCGGGGTGCATCGCGAATATCGTACTGCGAGGGGTGTGGCCGAGGCGGCGGTGGGTACAACTCTGTAGACAGTTGCGACGGCTGGTCATAAAGCATAGAGCTCACCCAATCGGAGAAGGTGCCTACGTCCTGCTTAGATGGTACAACTGAATTAGACAATGGAAAGTACGAAAATTGTTCATAATGAAATACACACGTTTAGTGCATACCGGGGTATGTGGCTGGTGAAATGAGGATGTCGACGGGAAGTCCCCCATGTACTCGTGCGATGTCATGCCTTGATAGGTCGGCACAACCCACCTGTCCCGGTCATATAGGTTGGTCTGCACCTGTCCCGGGAGATACGAGGGCATCTGCCCCTCTGGTTGGTCCGACGAGTCAGGGGCGCTGTCTGGAGTGGGCCCCCGTCGTCCTGGAGAGCGCGGTCGCTCGTCCGTCGCCCTTCGTGATGACGATGCCCGTTGCGACGTGCTATCCCGTCGCAATTGCTGCAAGACGAACATGTGGTTAGACATAAATGGTAAATGAGTGCATGAACAAATAGTTGCGAATTGTCGAACCGCCGGGCCGAAGCGCGTGGAGGCCGAGCGACCGTAGCTTGGCCGACTCTCGGACAGCCCCTCTGGTTCGTGCGGCGATGACGACCTCCGTGATGACGTCGCCCTCCGTAGCTGCGTGCTATCTTGTTGCAATTGCTGCAAGTCGAACATGTGCGTAGACATAAATGGTAAATGAGTGCATGAACAAATAGTTGCGAATTGTCGAACCGCCGGGCCGGAGCGCGTGGAGGCCGAGCGACCGTAGCTTTGCCGACTCTCGGACGGCCCCTCTGGTTCGTGCGGCGATGTCGACCTCCGTGATGACGTCGCCCTCCGTAGCAGCGTGCTATCCTGTCGCAATTGCTGCAAGACGAACATGTGGTTAGACATAAATGGTAAATGAGTACACAAACAAATAGTTGCCAATTGTCGAACCGCTGGGCCGAAGCGCGTGGAGGCCGAGGATGGCCATGCTGATCCTGGTGCTGACGGAGGCGCGGAGGGAGGTGGTGGTCCCTGCCCACGTCCGCCACCGCGTGTAGCAACAACGTCATCTCGGTGGCGACCACAACTCAAGCCCCGTATCGTACCCCTTGCCATTTCGCTGATGCTGCGCATATAGCTTACCCACCGAGATTCGGTATTGGACTTCCTATGTCGTATAGCCTCATTAGCCTCGATGTCGATACGATGTATCCGGTCCACCTGCAGTGAAACAAACAGTCAGTTCAAATGTAATCCTGCATTGCGTAATGACACAGTACTCTCGTACCGCCTCGTCGACCCGTGCCGCTAGATGACGGTCTGGACCTTCCTGTATAGCCGCCCCGTGAACAGCATGAGGTGGAGGCTGTGGGGGCTCCCCTGTAGTAAGCCTACAGCGGGTGCGTGGAGCGTACCAGTCAAGGTATGCCCTGTACGGCGCGGGGTCGTCAGGGTCGTACGGCCGTGTCTCATCCACAACCATCGTATGCGCATGGTCAGACCACATGTCTGTCCACGTCCGCTGTGTGGCTCTCCAGTCTTCGGTCGCTCGCCCTCTCCTCGATTGCCTGCAAGTCCATTGAGACATTACACAATCAGTACGGTACTGACATTGACACTAATGCAGTAATTAAATTTGGGGTGTACTGACATACCGGTGGAACTCCTCCGCAAGAGGGCGTCCTGGCATGGGAGGGACATGCTGGAACAGCCCGAACTGTCTCATGACTCGGTGTGGGCTGTACGGCTCGACGCAGTGCGCGATAACCAAGTGGCAGGTCGTCATCCAGTACCTCTGATCTCGCTCGCACTGGTATGACAACCCGTGGGGGGCCGTGTTCGCAATTAACTGTGGAGACCATGGCCACCAGTCTACGTCGCCAAACGCCAGAAGCTCGAACCTCTGGTGGAAATCCGAGTACGCACGTCTCGGTCTCTCCCTGGCCCACCTCAACTGACCATGCGTCCAACGTGTACCCATTGTGGGCGCATCTATGGGGTCGTCACCACCATACAACTGCGGGATGAGGTCATAAGGGTGCACACGACGACCAAAGTCAGGCCTGCCAACGGGGAAGTGTTCCCATGACCACAACTGAAGGAGAAGGTAGCAGGCGGCTAGGATCGGATCGCTGGCCGCGGTACGCTGCGAGGCGTCACACAAGCCTCGGTATGTGGAGCTAAGGACTGCTGATCCCCAGCTATACTGTGGCTGCTGACCAGGCCAGCCATCCGCCAAGGACTCCGCTAGCGGTATGTAGCTAGGCTGCACGGAGTCTCCAGTCGTGCTAGGGAACAAGACGTACCCGAACAGATATAGCAGGTATGCAACGAAGTGCGTCCGCACCGCGACCTCATCTGCGTCTGTAGGACAGGTCATGAAGCGACGAAGCCATCCATGTGGCACCCCAGCTGCGTTGTCTCGGATCGCATGACCGAACCGGTGACCCAGACGGACCTTCCAATCTGCTGCCTTCGGGGGTGGCACCAAAGCAGCACCACGGAGGGGTAGACCTGTAATCATCGTGACGTCCTGCAGCGTAACCGTCATCTCCCCCCACCGGAAGTGGAAGGTGTGAGTCTCCGGCCTCCATCGATCAACGAGAGCTGACAACAGTGGCGCATCGTACTGGAACCCATGCGGTAGATCCAACATGCGGGCAATGGGCAGCAGACCGGTGTCCCGTAGTAGTGGGATGTACCGAGGGTCGAGACGCCAGTTCTCTCGGGGGCCCCTAAGGACGAAGCAAGGAGGCCCCTGTGCGGGTGCCGACAACCACACATGGCATCGGTGGTGCTCGTCCCAACGGGGCTCTAGCAGCTCGAACGCCATGTCCTGCCAAAGAAGGATAACAAGTTAGTGTACATTACAACAAAATGTGCAACAAATAACAACATAACTCACAACAAATGTTATGACAGGGAAACGTACGGAATGTACAAAAACATACGTAAAATGTGCACACCAATATGACCCACACGACAAGGAAACATATGGAATGTGCGAAAATATACATAACATGGTAATGTGCAATACATAGCTACACCATCGAGCCAACAATTAAGCGTACACCTCCTGAATAATACATTACATATGGATTGTGGTTGGTACTACGGAGCGTTGCTTGATGCCGGCCTGTTTGGGCACTGACTGAGGGAGTGGCCAAAGGTCTTGCATAGCCTACACTTCGGGCGCCGAACACGATCCCCTCGCTGGCTCTCATCCATGTCGTTGCGGATGCGACGGCTTTGTCGTCTTCCACGCCCGACATGCTTCAGTGCATCGTTGGGCACCCACTTTATCTCCCCCGGCCATAATTCCCTGTAGTGCATGTCTACCCCGTAGGAATGGAACTCTGCACTCTAGGTTGCATACAAGTGCTGCATGTCGTAGTACTTGGAGATGTACTGTGTCGACGCCTGGTTCCATACAGCGCATGCCGCGTACACATGGGAGCATGGCTTGTGCAGAAGCTGGGGCTTGTTGCAGCTGCAAGATGCTTCATCACCAATCGTGCATACCTGCTTGCGCTCCCCTCTAATTTGACCCATGACATACTTCTGCCTTAGGCGGACCTCAAACTTCCTCCTTAAGCCATCAATGGGCTGAGCAATGTGGGTTCGAGCCTTCTCCATCTTCCTGTCCATGAAGGCCTGCATGACCTCAGAGTATTGCTTGTTTTCCTCAACGTGCTTCTGCGCCATCCTGGCTCTATTCACAAAGTACCCGACGGTATGGTTCCAGGTCTCGGCCACAATTGCCGTGATCGGCAGGGATCTGACGCCCTTCAATACACCATTGTAAACCTCGGACATGTTGGTTGTCATGATCCCATACCTCGCCCCACCGGTGTCGTGCAACAAAGACCACATTTCCAAGTCAGGTGCATTGGACTGAACCCATTGTGAGAATACCCCGACTCTTGTGGAGCCCCCCTCCACGGCCCCTGCTTCTGCATGCACATGCTTCGTAGCCTCCTGATCGAGTTGCCTCCGCAAGGCGTCGAACTTCCGCTTCTGGTTCTGCATGCATAGCTTCTTGAACATCTTCATGAGGTCCTTGCTACGGAACCTTCTGTGGAAGTTCGCTGCAATATGCCTCATGCACCAGCGGTTCTTCACATCAGTCCACGGGACGGGGGCCTGCGTCCCATCCTGCAACGTTCGCAACGCAGACATCAAGCCTGCATTGCGGTCGGAGATAAGGCACACTTCGGGCCTGTCTTGCACTACGGCATTCTTCAAATTGCAAAGAAACCAAAGCCAGCTATCTGTATTCTCGCTCTCCACAATTGCAAATGCCACTGGGAGTAACTGGTCATTTGCATCGGCTGCAACTGCGGTAAGGATAGTGCCCTTGTACTTGCCGGATAGGAACGTCCCATCTACGGTTAGCACTGGAAGGCACCACCTGAACCCTTGTATCGCCTGATGGAAGGCCCAGAACACTCTGTCAAGAATGAAACAGTTCGGGCCCTCCGTAGGATGGACCCTCTCCTGCCTGTTTTTGTAAGTGCCTGGGTTTGATTGTGCAATTTGATCCAGCATTCTTGGGACCAGGTCGTACGCCTCCTCGTACGTCCCATACATACCGTGCAGCACCTTTCGCTTCGCCCGCCACACCTTCTTGTAGCTCACTTCGTAGCCCGCCTCGTTCGCTACTGCTGCCATCAGAACCTTCGGGGTAATTGACACATCCGCCTGGACGAGGTGCGTGACCACCTCCGCAACATAACGTGATGTCATGTTGCGGTGTCTATGTACTGGCCCCGCAAGCTCGCAACTGTGATCTTGCAGCACCGTTATCCGGAACTCCGTGCCAACGCCCTTGTACCGTTGTGCACGGACTTTGCCACCACATGACCCGTCCACACACTTCACAACGTACGTGTCTGGCTTTGACTTGTGGACCCGATACGTCCGGCTTATGTTGACGGCATGTCTAGCAATAGCCTGCTGGACAGCACTCTTATTACGGAAGCACTGCCCCAGAAAGAGTGCGCCCTCGCTGAACCCCCATTCTCCCTCCTCCGCCTGTGGCAGAACTAGGGCTGCCGCTGCGATGTCGTCCAGTCTGGACGACACGTACGCACCGTCCGTGGTCACAACACGACCTACCACCCCTCCAGTTGCACCTTCGCCATCCTCGTCCTCTCCAGAGCTGCCTGTGTCAACCTCCTCATCCTCCTCGCTGTCCTCTTCTTCCACCCGGTCCCCAAGATACTCATGACAGTCAATACGGGCGGCCCACCACCTGTCGTGCACACCTTCGTTGGGCTGAAAATTCTGCGCACGCCTCCTGTCGTCTTCATCACCCACTTCCTCGCCCACATGTTCTCCCGCAGAAGGGTCTTCATGACCGCCGGCCACTTCATCTCCACCAGCGGCATCTGAACCAACCATGCCTGATGATTCTGCCCTCTCCACGAACTCGACATACACCATTGGCCTGCCATATATCGCAGCATCAGGGTTGCACACGACCTCCATGTAGTTCGCCCATGAGGCGTCATTGGTCACCTTCAGAAGTTGCCATATGCTCCCCCTTCCGTCAACCACCATTGAGGCATAGACTGCCTCGATCCGTAACTTCTTCCTTGCGGTCTGTCGATCGAACGCTGAACGGACACACCTCCGTAGCTCAGACAAGCTCATGGCGCTCAGACCGGGTGCCCGGATCACGGTCCGCTCGCAATTTGACAGGTCCGCCCCATACGACCCATCACGTACGAGACCACTCCCATAAAACACCATCAATTGTTCAATGCCAGCCATTGCGTACCTAACATAAGTGCATAATCAACCATTTTAGTACACAGTATGTAACAATCGTATCATGTAATTAACAGTTTCGATTATTATATGTTTTGTATTTCTAAATCTACGATTTATTTGTAACTATTTCACTTTCTAATTGTACCATACATCAAATTAAATATACATATCATTTTTATTTCCATCAAATGACCTTCATACTACGGTCATTCACTAAGCATACTAATTATACAAATTGTCTCTAATCTAACACCTACAAATGCTCCAACATAAATATTTACTTTTTCAACACATGGGCACATTATTTAAACTACAATCTTTTCTAACTGTGGACATAAACAGTCTATGTAGCAAACGACATTTGGACGCAGCAAATACTTCTGAAAAAGTAAATGTCTATGTAAATTTCTAGTGGTATATAGATAGAAAACGACATAAACACTACAAATAACTACGGTCAACATTTTTCGAGACGCAGCAAACGACATAAACAGCGTATATACATTTGAAGTCTGTAAACCATTCGAAAAATTCACTTCAAAAGGTATCCGTTTATTTTGATTTTGGGATAAGTTCAAAGCTAAAAGATGCTGGGCTAGAGTAGAGTAGAGGTGGTGGCGGGTGCCATGCCATTTCTGATTTCTTTCTCCTTCCACCACCTCGATTCTATACGATACAGTACAGCCAACAAGCGCACTAGCACGCAGACCAAGATCTTCCCCACTTGCAAACTTACTGCACAGTCCTCACCTGCTCCTCCCCACACCATACCTGTTACTTTGCTCAGTTACCACTTCTGTACCTTTCACCCCCCATTATTTCTAATCTACCAAATTTATTTCTAATTTATTTTAATCCTAGTACTATTGTTATCACCTACAATTGCTCTAACATAAATATGTGTTTTCTCAACGTCTACACACTACAACTTCATATTTTCCACCTAACTGAAACTACTTTACATTACGTATGTTCACAAAAAATTGAAACCCTATATACACTACAATACATCATGCTAAACATATGCAAGATTTGCTATACATACATAGCGTATAAAATATTGACATAAAATAACAGTAACACAAGATGGTTTCGTTAATTCAGGCCTAATGACATACATAAAATTATAGTTGCATGGGCACAAAACTTACCTCTTGTTGATGCTCACGAGACGATCTACAATTTTTCTACTTGCCAAGTCCACTGATTCCAAACGAAAACAATTCAACTCTTCCGGCTTTCGCTCCTCTCTTTTCTTCAGCAAAAACTAACTACATTACAATACGTAACTTCAACATAAAATACAACATTATCTACACTACAATAAAGCATGCATCATATGTTGATTTTTACCTACACATACACACTGTATGACACATTGACTTATAATACATATATTCACATAAAGATTACCTACAAATACATAACGTACCAAATATTGACATCGCGTATCACACATTCACATAAAATAACATTACCAAACGATGATTTGTGCTAATCGACTAATTATGGACTAATCACATACATAAAATTTTAGTTTCGCGGGCACAAGACTTACCTCTTCTTGAAGCACACGAGACGATCTACAACTTTTGTATTTGCAAAAACCGCAGATTCCGAACAAACACAACTCAAATCTACGAGTTTTCACTCGTCACTTTCCTTCGCTTCCTCACTCTCTCGCTCTGGCTTCGTTTCAACTGTGCTTGAGCTTCCTGGCTGGCCAAGCATTTCTTCCTTCTCCTTGCGCTTTTAAGTCTGCATGCGCGTGTGCTCCTGAGGGGGGCCGTTTTTGGGCTCCTGACGCATGTGCGGCTGGGTACATGAAAAAGCCCTTCATTTTGGCGTGTGCGTGCTGCTGCTTTTTTTCATTTTGGCCGAAAGGACGGGACGCGAATGGCAAAGATTCGCGCGGTCGGCGTCGAGACACGCGCTGGGCGGGCGCGGGACGCGCGCTGGGCGGGCGCGAGACGCGCGCTGGCGGGCGCGGGACGCGCGGTCGGCGCGGGGGACGTGCGGTCACGCGAGGTGGTCGCGCGCTGGGCGGGAGCTCGCGCGCTCGGGCGCGGCGCCAGGCCGGTCGTGCGGTCACAGACCGCACGACCGGATGAACAGTGGCCACGTGTCCCCCTCCCGTAAACGCGCGCTCAAATGGGGTCCATTTTTGGAATTTTTTGCTTTGGGGGGCCAAAAAAGGAATTTCGGTGGGCTATGGGTCCAACAGTGTCCAAATTTCGGCGTATGCTGCCCTTGCCGAAGCACGCACCAAGGCCGCCCTCCCATTTTCTTGCCCTGTGCCTCCAACCTCTCTACCGATGTTGCGGTTCGTCGGTGAGATGCCTCCACAGTTGACCTCCCGTCACCATCTTATGCCTCCCTATCTAAGTGCTCCCCTCTATGCCACCATGGTCGAGCCACAAGCTGTTGAGGCGATGGCTACGCCGGCATGGCCGCTGTTGCCGCTGAGGCGATGTGGTGAATTGATTCGTGATGTGTGTGCAGGGAATCGTGAATGGATCTGTTATGTGAAGTGTGAATCGATTTGTTGGCTAGATGAGAGATGAAGAGGGACAAGGGGAAAGAGAAAGAGGAGGAAGAAGCTAGTTAATCACTTACATATGGATCATCTACCCTACTCTATAATACACCAAAATTTTCTTTACTAAATCCACCCCCCTCAACCACCCCCACAGTCATGCCTAATCTAAATCCACCCAGATTTGTGTACCAAAGTAATTCAATTTCATACGAATGAATAGCCTGGATCTCTTCTTAAACATTCTTCTCTTACTCATTGAAGATCCTAAGGCCAAAATCATTTGGATCATGCACATCATTTAACCTAGAAACCCCCCGCGCTGCCGGCGTTCCACCTGCGCTACCCCCTCCCTCCGCCTCCCCCGCGCCTCCTCCGCTCCCTCCGCCTCCCCCGCGCCTCCCCCCTCCTCCCCCGCGCCTCCCCTCCCTCCGCCTCCCCCATCCTCCCCCGCGCCTCCCCTCCCTCCGCCTCTCCCCATCCTCCACCGTGCCACCCCCATCCTCCCCCATCTCCGCCTCCCCCGCGGCTCCGCTCCCGCCGCTCCCCCACGCCTCCGCTCCCTCACCTTCCCCGCGTCTCCGCTCGACCTGCACAGCTCCTGCCCCGTTGTGCACAGCTCCTGCCCCCTGCGCTCCTTCACTCCACCGGCCATGGCGATCTCCACCGATTCGCGCAGCGAGGAGAAGGTATGCCTGCTCGTCGCCCTCCCCCGCCTCCCTGGCCGGATCTTTCTGCGGTTCCTGCGGTGAAACTTGGTGGGTTTTGGTGCGCTGTGGTGGATTCGTGGGGTTTGACGAGGGATTGGCGTTGTGGTGTTCATAGGGTGTATATATTATGGTTTTCCTGCTCGAATTGGTGGCGATTTGGTTCCGTTTGGCAAATCCGAAAGCTTTTCCTCTCATTTCCCCCCTATTCATGGGTTCTGTAGCTTGTGGACGCGACACGGTCCACAAGACATATCTGCATTCCTCCATCTGAGCCGCGTTCCTAGGGTTCTATCGAAGGGTTTTTGGTGGCCCAATAGTTAGGGTTTGCATGTTTATCTCAACTGTCGCAAGAATCCGTGTCCTTTTTTCTTGTTTGGTAAAAGATTGCATCTTGGGGTTCAATAAAGTGAATAAACGCATCAATTATGGCATATATTTAGGGTTCACCAGATCATCTGCTTAGTATTCACTATTCAGTGCTTCATTTTCCTCTCGATCTGGTGGTTAAAAATTGCATCTCGAGGGTATACTATAATGTAATGGAACGATAATGATATCTTTTTGTTGCCTTGCTGTAGGCTTCGCCGCATTCGCAGGAGGAGAAGCGGTGGGTATTGTCTGATTTTGACATTGGGAAACCACTTGGGAGGGGCAAGTTTGGCCATGTTTTCTTGGCCAGAGAAAAGAGGGTAAGTAAGATGTTTTAATTTCTTCTCTCATCAGTCATCATAAATGATTGTGTTCATTATTCTGCATTTGTTCCTTTTTCTATGTACTAGGCACTGATTAATTCAGTATCATAACTTAAGTGAATTAGCTCAGTATCATAATATGTTAAGGTTTACTACTGTATCTGATGGTGTAATTAGAACTCAAATCTACTTGCTTTACGATTAAGCATAGCATTGAATTATATTGCTGCTTTATTGTACCTTTTGGGTTTGGAAGTAGGAAGCACACGTTTATCTACATGTACCTGTTTTTTCTTTTTCCATCTGATTTCAGAAGCTTAATATTTGCCACAATGAAATAGTTAAAGGAGAAACAGACTCCTGTCTGGTTTTCTTGTATAAATTTTGATGCTGTATCGTGCATAGTGGTATAAGTTTAATGGACATTTTTCATACTGCTATTCCATTATATCGTGCTAAATATACTCTTAAAGATGGCAGGAACGTTATGCCACTGGATACTGCTGCTCTTTCATAATATCATAATATGGCCCTACCTGGATCATAGTAAACATGTCGAATGTGAAAGCTCTTTGATGTCGTCTGCAATTGTTAATATTTGTTACCTAAAAAATGCATGTTTCAGAATGCTTGTCCATTTATGCTTTATCTAATCATTCCAGTGATCAGTGAAGACTTACACTGTTTCTTTCCATGGACACAGACTAATCACATTGTGGCTTTGAAAGTTCTTTTCAAGAGCCAACATAAGCAATCTCAGGTGGAGCATCAGCTGCGCCGTGAAGTAGAGATACAGAGTCATCTCCGGCACCACAATATTCTACGCCTATACGGGTACTTTTATGATCAGGTCCAGACAGACACATCTCTAATACAGAGAATTATTATTTCTTCATTTTGTCCTCTCGTTTGGTCATCATTTCTCTGTCATATGACTTCTGCAGACCCGTGTTTACCTAATCTTGGATTATGCTGCAAAAGGCGAACTTTACAAGGAGTTGCAGAGGTCCAAGCATTTCTCTGAAAGACGCTCAGCAACTGTAAGTAGATGCTCTGCACATATACTTGGAAACATATCTTCTGCCCTTTTATACTCATCGAAAAGTAGTAATTGAGATTTTCCTGATTATTAGTACATTGCATCATTGGCGCATGCGCTCATCTACCTTCACGGGAAGCACGTAATCCATAGAGACATTAAACCAGAAAAGCTTTTAATTGGAGCCCAGGTACTTATATTATTTTGTTTTGGTCTTGATGATCTGGGGCTGTATGCTATCTGGTATTTAAATTGTTATTTGCTTCCACGAACAGGGTGAGCTCAAAATTGCAGATTTTGGTTGGTCTGTTCACACCTTCAATCGAAGAAGGACAATGTGTGGTACATTAGATTATCTGCCTCCCGAAATGGGTACGTTGCTTTCCTTTTACTTCCATGTCACAATTCATTCATGGCTAAAAAAATGCCACAACTGTTTTGCACAGCTCCGGGCTGTCTACGACCACGCTGTACGTCATCGAGAGTCAGCCGAAGTTCATACGACGGCTTTGACCGTGGTCGGAAGTTAGCAATACTCCATACGACCACTTTGCCAGTGATCGGAACCAGTAAAACCTTTTCTTAGTCCTCTTGGCCGTGGTCATAGTCTATCGGGAGGCGGTTTGACCACAGTAAAGCTGGTACGACTACGATGGTCGTGGTCGAAATCGGGTAGAAGAATTGAACGAGTGGTCGGAAGGTTTTACGATCACGATGGTCATGGTCGAAAGCCATGTGCACTGTTTACGACCACTTTGGGTGAGGTCGAAGGTCACCCGAAAGGCTTACGACCACGTTGGCCGTAGTCTGCAGTCGGAAGTCGGCGCTCGAGCTTGCGACTTCGTTGTGAGGTGGTCGTATGCGGTCGGCTGCCACGAGAAGACTTGAACGTAGTCGTAGATATCTGGTAAGTGGTCGTGTGACCCCTAGGATCGATCGTTTGGTCTGGGAGTCGATCGTACGGTCTTCTGGGTGGTCGTAGCATGTGGGAGCTGGTCGTATGGCTTGTGCACACATTGTTATATGAGACGGTCGTAGCTTAAATCACGCGATAAACGGTTGTAGCTTCTGTTAACCGGTCGTATGGTCTCGCGAAGCGGTCGCAAGACCTGGGAATCGGTCGTAGGCTTTTGAGCATTGCGTGTTGGGTGGTTCCGACCGGTCACGTATTTATGTGACATTCATTATGCGACAAAACTATTTGGTTATACAATATATGAGACTTGAATCTTAATGAATCTGATTGTTCGTTTTATTTTTTACAAATTTTATCTTGTTTTGTATTTTACCGTAGTGTTAGCACGGGCACACTACTAGTATTGTATAAGAATTTTTTTATGTTTGATTTGCCAAGCCATTGCCACTAGTGGGCCCCTCTTCATTTTTTCTGATTCAATGTAGGAATGGCTGATAGGCATGCCACATCAGCATATATGGTCTAATAAGATGCTATGTAAGCCAAAACCACTGTCAGGTTGGATAAAACTAGAGTGGTTTCGGGAGCGGTGCTTTGTACTGTTTTAAATAGTTGAAAGTCGTAAAGTAAACAGTTTTGTAGTTGAAGATTGTTTTGAAGACTTAGATGGTAGTTGAGAGGTGTAAAGTGAACTTTTTCCAAAAAAAAAACAATTGGACATGGCTCTGGCTAAATACTTGATCAACTAGATCCTGGATTCTGAAATTGGCTTTCTTGCCCAATGGCTTGTTTGCAGCTTCAAACATGTCATGTTGCATATATGTAACTTATTGTTGGGACAGTAATTACAAAATTCTGTTGAAGCGCACTGCATTAAGCACCAATGCGCCTCATCGCTCCAAAAACTCAATGTTATTAGCAGTCGAAACGATCACATTTTTGGCAATGGATCTCCTGTAGGACTTATTTACAGAAGGGTGTTGATAAACATCATTTGGATATTTTCTTTCTAATTATCATTCAGATTTATGACCATTAGATTATAGATCCAACGGCCATGAATTCTCCCCCCTCCAAAAAAAATCTCCCCCTCCTACCAAAAAAAACCCTAAAAAAAGGAGAGACTATTAGATCTCTAATCCAACAGTTCCAAATCTAAATAATTGTTAAGAAGAAAACATCTAGGTGATGTCTAGACACACCTTTTACAGAATATGCACACTCTTTGGTCAACGTTAGCTTCCACACTCCTAACTACTTTCATCTTTTGTGGAATAGTTTTTCGCAACCATCTCTTGGTCAACTTTCTTCTCCTCCTTATTCCCATCCTTATTTGCAGTCTTCATCTCACCGCTACCTTTCATTTTTAACTTTAGGAGCTCGACAACACCATGGAACGCAACATCGGTGTCATCACTCCTCATCAGAACGTCCGCGACCTCTGCAGGCGTCACCATCACCTTCTTGATCAGCTCCTCGATCTATGGATATGTGACATTATAGTCGATGGAATGGTAGGTGTTGGCAAGAATTCGGAAAGCCTCTGGGGTGCAATGCCCCATGTGGATGTGCATGTCCATCCTACCAGGCCGCAGAAGTGCTAGGTCGAGGCGCTACTTGTAATTGGTCATGAAGACGTTGGGCTGGAAACGAGCCGAGCCAAGCCTAGCCAGCTCGAGCCAAGCCTAGCCGGCTCGAGCCAGGCTCAGCCGAGCTCGCTCAAAGCTGCAGTTCGGCTCGGCTCGTTTCCGAAATGAGCTACGCAAGAGGCTCGGCTCGGCTCGACTACTCGAGCCGGCTCGCGAGCCCGAACGAGCCAAAACGGCTCGCCGCTGCCGGACCGAGCCAAAATGGCTCGCAGTTGCCCACCGAGCCAAAACGGCCCGAACGAGCCAAAATGGCTCGCCGCACATAACAGAGAGCAGCGCAGCAGAAATAACAGAGAGCAGCGCAGCAGAAATAGCATAGATTCACAGACAGAGACAGAAATAGCATAGATTCACATAAATTCACAGACAGAAATTCACAGAAATAGCATAGCATACAGACAGAGAGCAGTTCAGTAACTTCAGTTCACAGACACAGACTTCAGTTCAGTTCACAGAGCATTCAGCATAGCATACAGACAGAGAGAGCAGTTCACATTCACAGAGAGAGAGAGAGCACAACTATTTCACAATCACAGCAGCAATCTGAGCAGTTCACAGAATCAGTAGCACAAGCAGTTGAAAATTTGACATGATCACAGCAGCAGCAATTCACAATTGGTGGAAGCATTACACTAGCTGCTCTCTACGACGCTTTTAGGAAATGGAATGGTTTGAACACCATCCTCTTCATCTTCTTCCTGAAAAGATATATAATATTCAAGTTAATATAAACAAAAATAAAATAGACAAATATTGCATTACAAATGAACCTACCATTACAAATGAACTCATGTCATCATGTGCATCTCTGATCCAGCTAGAGGCCCAAACCAAATATTGAATCATAGCCGGACGTAAAGAACTCAGATAGTCATCTAGTACTCTACCTCCAGCACTGAAAGTTGATTCTGAAGATACACTAGTAGCTGGTACAGTCAAGAAACTCTTAGCCATGTTCGACACAATTGGAAATCTATGTGCATTCAAATTCCACCACGCGAGCAATTTGAAATCCTTGTTATCTAAACTCTCATTTACTTCATCTAGATAGATGAGTAACTCTAACTTTGAAGGCTCGGTAGAAGTGGAACGCAAGAATGACAGAAACTGAGATGAAACTGATGATAGTGAGCTACTTGTACCCACAACTGAAGAAGAGGTTGCTTCACCTCTGTTGCCCATTCTGTTGTGCCGATGATCTATCTCAAACTGTGAATACAAATCTTCCAATTCAACCTTAACATCATCAAGCTCTTTTGCAGCTTTTGAGGGCTCATACATTTGGTTGAAGCACCAACTAATGAACCTCATCTTAAACCTGGGATCTAGAATAGTAGCAAGGACCATGACATTGTTCTTTTCTTCCCAATACTTGTCAAACTTATCCAACATTGCAGTAGCCATTTTCTTCAAATACTCATCTCCAGAAGTAATTGCGGCTCTTAATGCAATCTTAACATTAACTATATGAGGATAAAAAATATTTGCCGTTGGATAAGTTGATCCAGAAAATGCAGTAGTCACTTCAGATAAGGACTGCGATATTGGTGCAATTTTTTCATACAATAACCAATCTTGGCCCGATGGTTGCCATTGATAATTTGCATCTGTGTCAGCATAACACACTAAAGCATCCTTATAAGCAATACATACTGACAACATTTTGTATGTGGAACTCCATCGTGTAGACACATCAAGGCTCAATCCAGGGCCAATTTGCAAAGCAAGCGATGAGCAAATTTGTAAGAATTTGTGCATACGAGATGGAGACTTCTTTATATACTTGACTGTTTCTCTGAGCTTGTTAATCAAAGGTTCTAATGGTTGTAGGCCATCATTAACAACCAAATTCACTATATGAGCACAACATCGAACATGAAAATACTTGGAAATGAACCGAGCTGATCCTCTAGCAGCAAACTTAGCCATTAAACTACGTACAACAGTAGCATTCGAGGAGGCATTATCAAGAGTAAGTGTGATGATCTTATCCTCTATCTTCCATTCAACAATGCAATCAAAGACAGCCTGAGCTATGACAACCCCACTGTGTGGAGGATCCAACTCAATAAAGTTCAGCACACGACATTGCATAACCCAATTTTTATCTATATAATGTGCCACCAAAGACATATAGCAAATGTTTTGATTTGAGGTCCACAAATCACAAGTTAAACTAATATGTGACACACTTCTGAGACTCTTTCTAAGAACTTCCCTCTCTAATTCATAAGTCTTGATGCATTCATTTCTTATCGTCTTTCGACCAATGAATTGATATAATGGATTTAAATATCTCATCAAAACATTAAACCAAGTATGCTCGACCATCCTAAAGGGATACTCATGGATAATTATCATCTTAGCAATTAGTCGACGAGTTTCATCTTGATCATATTCCGTAGGAGTAGAAACAAAAGGTAAACCAGTCTCACCTGCCATGGCAGGGCCCAAGTTGAGTTTCGCTTGAGCTTTCGTCTTAGCCATCTTGTTCATATATGGTGTGCACTTCGGTATATGCCTCATCAGATGTGAAGTTGCACCCCCTTGTTTGTAAGACATGAGTTTGTAGCAGAACCTACACTTTGCCTTTGTATCAACCTCTCCTTTCTTTGTCTTCGATGGAACATTCACCACCTTAAATATCTTCCAACAATCTGATCTTTGTTTCTATTTCTGTCTACCAGCTGATCCTTTCCTCCTTTTTGCCCCCCTCTTCTGAGACACTGTACCCTCTTCTATTGTCACTGCCACATCGCCTTCTTCAGCACCATTTGAACTTGAAGAGTCCACATCAAAATCATCCATGTCTTCTTCATCAGATGGTACACCACCATGACCATGAACATCGCCACCCAAAGCCTCCCAATCCACATCCTCACTCGACGACTGCAATAAAACAATGTAAAATGTTAGCACAAGAATCAGATTTAATAGTGCATTTCAGATTTAAAATGACAATACATGTTTATAATCACACTTCAGATTTAATAGTGCATTTCAGATTTAAAATGACAATATATGTTTATAATCACACTTCACATCTGATTTAAACTGAAATCAAACAGCCTTACCACATGTATACTATACTGATATTTAACAGCACATCTATACTGATTTAAACTGAAATCACACAACACTGCACAATCTGAAATCTATACTGAAATCACACAACACTGAAATCTATACTGATATTTAACAGCACATCTATACTGATTTAAACTGAAATCACACAACACTGCACAATCTGTCCGCATACAAGTCCTGCATACATCATACATGGGCAGGTTCCAAAGGGCTCTTGCACCCCAGCCTGCGGGATTACTAACAGACATCACTAATTATAACCACTCCTCATATTTACCCAGATAGCAAAAAAATTAGAACCTAAGACAATATATTTTTTTTTCATGTCTGTGCAATTGACATTTTAGCATCCATATCTGTGCAATTGACATTTAGCCTGCGGGATTACTAACTGACTTCTAGCATCCATATCTAGAAATGAGATAGATTCACCAACTAGAGAAAGTGCCCATCTTCCTGGGTAGGCAGAAAGAAGATCTCTGATGAAAGCTAGTATGTTCGGCTAGTATGTTTACACTCAAAATTTACCGACGGTTTTTGTTCCTGGGTATGCCCATCTAAGGCTAGTATGTTTACACTCAAAATTTACCATGAATAAGTGTCACTCACCGAGGCTGCTGCTGGTTCGGCGATGTCACGGCGAGGCGGTGCAGGGCGTGTAGGCTGGCCCCCTATTGCCGATGGGGAGGCCCCGACGTCGGCCACCTTCTTCCCTCGAGCACGCGATTCCATGCTCCGTTCGCGGCCGATGCGCGTCGGTTGGAGCCTTGGAGGAGGCCGCGTTGTGGATCGGGAACGAAGGCCGAAGGGGGTTGGACTCGGGGAGGATGGGGATTGGGGAAGCTGCCCGCGCGCGTGGGGAAGAAGGGGTTCGGGGATGGATGGCGGCCGAGCGCGTGGGGAAGGATGGGAATCGAGGAACGGGGGAAGGACGGCGGGTGGCGGCCGAGTGCGTGGCGTGGGGAAGGACGGCGGGTGGCCGCCGAGCGCGTGGCGTGGCGGCGATCGCCGATTGGGGACGGGAAGGGTTAGGGTTAGCGCGTGCCGACTCGCATCGCATCGGCCGATCGGCGCCGCGCATCGCATCGAGACTATCTATCGGACTCACTGATTCACTGGGCTAGGCCGACTGCGGTCGCGGCATAATTGATTCACTGGGCTGGGCTGACTGGGACCCGACCGAGCTCGCACGAGCCAGCGAGCGGCTCGCGAGCGGCTCGAGCTCAGCTCGTTTTTCTCACGAGCTGGACGATGGGCTCGACTTGCCTTGAATCAGTTATGAGCCCGAGCCGAGCCGGCTCGAGCTCGTTATGAGCCGAGCCGGCTCGCAAGCCTCAAGCCAAATGTCCACCCTTATGAAGACGATGATCCTTTCCTCCCCGCTTGTCGACCACAGCCCATCAGCAAAATTGAGCAGCCCGGATAGTGTTACCTGTGCAGAGTGCAGACAGCAACCAAATTTTCATCAGCATAGGTAAGAAAAATTGTGGAATGAAGGAGAGAAGAGGTTTGTGTATATGATGTATTCTGGCTTCAAAGTTACTCACCCTGTCTTCTCCCTTGTCTTCTTCTGTAGAATTGGACTTGGCACGTTCGTTGCCTTCCTCCCGTTGTTTCAGTTCGATGGTACAGTCGATGTCTTCAACCACAAAAATGGATCTGTTGGTCATCCCAACATGAAGCCTCCTGAGGTCTGAGTTGCAATTGACCTCAGTCAGCTCAAGAACATTTGTGTCAAACCTGAGGTGGTTTGCCATGGCCGCAATCAGGCTGGACTTGCCGGTCCCAGGTGGACCATACAACAAGTGGGGTGGAAAACGGTAATGGATAATTCGTTTTATCCGATATTCGTATTCGAGAAAACACGAATGTGATAAGCAAAATCCGTATTCGAAAATGTTCGTATTCGTATTCGAGAATATTCGTATCCGTATTTGAGAATATCCGTATTTACATTCGTATTCGAGAATATTCGTATCCGTATTCGTATTCGAGACTATTCGATTCGTATTCGATCCGTTTCTAGAACTCATGAAAAATCCGTACAAATTTTGTGATTGACAATTTAAATTTAGATGGTTTAAAACCGGTAACAGGTCAAAAACCGATGAAAAATTGGCAAAACCGTTAGGAATCCGTTTTATCCTATATTTGTATCTGAGAAAATCCGTATTCGAAAATATCCGTATTTGTATTCGAGAATATTCGTATCGTATTTGAGAATATTCGAATTCGTATTCATTTTGAAAATATGGATTCGTATTTGAGACATTCGATCGTATCCGATCCGTTTCCACCCCTAACAACAAGTACCCCCGCTTCTATGCCTTGCCGATCCTCTTATAGGCCTATTCTTTTTTACTTTGGCTTAGCTTTTGGCTGCGGCTTATGGCTTTTGACTGTTTGCGAGAAAGAGTACGTGAGAGAGAGAGATTCGCATGTGATTTTGGCTGAAATAAATAAAGTATTACAGTGTCTACTATAATTGAATTATAGACCCCACCTTAAAAAGATATTTTGTTTGAAAACTAATTATTGTAGAAAAGTTAGTTATTGTAGAGAAACAATTTTTAGAAGCTAAAAAGAATAGACTATGATAAACCTGTTAAGGTCATCAATGATGGACTGTTTCAGCTTCTGGTCCATGGCAAGTTTGTCGAATGTGGAAGGGTGGTGGAGATCAATTGGGAACCACGAGTCCAAGTACTCATTCATGTATATCTTGAGAGTTGTTTCCTGGTCTTTTATGGCCTTGGCCGTGGCCACGATGAACGGGAGGTATGATTTTAGTGCTTTCTCCTTGTGCTTCTTGTGGAAGCTCACCTCAAAGGAGCGGGCCTCACGTAGACTGTTGCCATTGCCGTTGTTGGAGTCTGAATTCTGTTCATACATAGCAGCCATCTCCTCTCCTTCCTCCATGCTGATAATCATGTTATCAGATTCGTCCATGCTGCTGACACGCAGGCATGGCATGCTGGTGTTGGTGTTGATGCGTGTGGCAAGGTAAGTCTGCACGGCGTTGTAGACATGGTTGTTAGACCAGCCCTCATTCTCCTCGATGATGATTGCGTGCCGCGCTGATGTGTGTGACCGCAGGTAGCTGAGGCCCGAGGACAGCACGTTGCGCACCTCATATGGCACCAGCTCGTTCACCACGCTGCGCACCAACATCACAGGAGCTGCGACCGGTGCTGCCGTGGTGATGGCCCGTAGGACGCCATGGTGAGCAAGTTCTTGCTCCTCTCTTGCACTGTTTATTTGTGAACTTCTCTTGCAATATTTGCTTTATTACCTTGACATCCAAGTTTCGTCTGAATTCTTTTGCAGGGAATTGTGTAAGGCAAGTTTCCTCGAAGGGAGAGGAAGAAAGTTTCAGCTCGCAACCCCGTCCCAGCTCATCCTTGAGGCCTCTGCTGCTTCTATACTCGTTTGCGTTTCCGCGTTGGCTGAATGCCGACGACGACTGGTCGACGAACGTCCGCCTCGATCGGATCAAGATCGTCAGAGCGGAAGACGGACAAGACGAAAAAGGGCCAAATGCATTCAATGGCTGCTGAAGCAGTGATCCATTTGGGGAAAGCGACAAGGTTGTTTTGTCTTTGGTATGGTTGACGTGCGTCGAGATGGAACCCATGTATAGTAGTAGATTGGCTGTGCTGATTTGGACCGAAGTCAAAAATGGACGTGTTGCGTTGGGAGCCCACATGGATCGTTCCACCTGCTTAAGCTTCTGTGCGCTTTGGTGACAGCTAGCTAGTTATAGCTTGTCAAAGATGGAAAACAAATTCTCTGTGTTGGACCGTAAGCGCCAAGGCCCTCCTCGGATTACACCACCTGTAGTAACTCATAGATGAATGGCCGGGTGCGATTCGACTTTAAGCCGACTTTGACTTGTACGAAATTATAGTAACTAATTTTTAAACAATGTCTTTTAGATAGGGTAAATAGAAAGATTGTAATAAAAAGTGTACTAAGTTCAGTTATACCAATCAAAATCATATGCGATTATTTTCCTTTGCATACTACTTCTTACGAACAGTCAGAATTCATAATTTTAAACCATAAACTATAAAGCACAACCTAAAAAATCCACTCCCCTTAAGAACTTTTCTTTCCCAAAGCCTCGTTCACCTCTTCTCCACAAGACCACAACCAGAAGGGCCGCTAGCTGGTGCATCCAAGAGACCAAGACAAATCCCTCCAAACAAATCCCAATTCCCACTTCTGATTCCGAACAGCTCAGGTCCTGTTCAAATCTATTTATTATTAAAAGTCAATGATAGATTTTTTTTTAGAGTTGCTAAGAAAAAAGAAAAATATGTTAGAAATTTTTACAAAAAAGTAAAATATTTAGCTCTTAATTTGATAGACCCAAATTATAATAGTTCAGATTAAAAGAAAGAATTTATATCAAGTATAACTCAAACTCAATTACAACTACCACCCCACGCAAAGTGGTCAGGTCTTCGAGATTACATTATGCGGATTGCACAGATAACATTATCATTTTTTTTCTCTTGAGGTAGCTGCTGCATGACTGCCAAATTAGATGTCAAACCGACATGGCTTTATTTCTTCGTTGAGATTTTGGATATATCACGACAAGATGACAATTCCTTTATTTTCTTTATATCCGTGAGCGCAGAGTTAAAGACATTAAATTAGGTGGTACTTGTTTGGGCTTTTTTGAGTGGCTTATGGCTGAAAAGCACCATAGCTAGCTGAAAAATACTGTAGCTGACAGAGGCTTATTTAGCATAATTAAATTTAAAAAATATAAAAAATATGTTAGCCCATTACGTATAATACAAACAAATACGGGCAAAAAAGAACTGGCAAAAAAGCTCAACAAAAAGTCAAAAATTCAGAAAAAGACGAAATTTATGAATAGTAAAAAATAAATCGGAAGTCAGCAGCTGAAGCCGAAACGAGCACAGCCTAAACAGGGCGTCCAATTCAGTCATCTGCGTGACTTGAATGTTGCACATATTCTAATACACTTTGCTCAACCTTTCTTTGCACCTGTCGCGCGCAGGTGTGCTATGTAGGGGTGAAAACGGATTGGATTCGGACGGATATTGCTGTTACCATATCCTAACCCATATTTTTTCTCCGGATTCGGTATCAATCGGATTCGGTACCAATCGGATTCGGTGTCGGATCGGTCGGGATTAACCCAATTCGTTTGCACCCCTACTTGTTTGTAAGGAATGCATACAGTGCAGTAAATGGAGTAGGACGTACTGACTTGATGTTACTATTTAATAGTTGATGTGGAAGATTTTATTTTACCATTACAAAAGAAAATGAAACGTCAAATAATAGCACTAACCTGAAATCATACTTGAAGACGTATCGGATTCGGACGGATATTCGGATTCGGACGGATATTGTTGTTACCATATCCTAACCCATATTTTTTTCTCCGGATTCGGTACTAGTCGGATTCGGTACCAATCGGATTCGGTGCCGGATCGGTCGGAATTAACCCGACCTGTTTTCACCCCTAGTGCTATGAAGTCACGTGTCCATATCTCAATCGATAGATGGCAAAGACAACACTAATTATGTCCTTGGAGTTGCATTGTAAAGGAGAATTTTTTTATCATCCGGTCGGTGTATCTCTTAACCGCAATCCTTTTTTGGATCGCTGATTTAAGCAGGCTCAATAAAATTAGGACAGTTTAATCTATCTGGCACGAGCGTGCAAACTTAAATTGTTTTTTAAAGATATACTTGTCGTGTTCATATCGATCGTACGTCAGAGCTAGCTGCAGAGGGGGTTTTTTTTTTTTTTGCATTGCATTAAACGTCGCTGATCCTAAGCTCTGTTCATATTAATTTTTACTGATAGCTTTTATCTATGGCTAATGAATAGTAGTGGCTGGTAGAAGCGGCTGATGAATAGTAGTGCATCTATATAATTATTACTAAAATTCGATGATAGGTTTTTTAGAGTTGCTAAGAAAAAAGAAATATACTAAAAAATTCTCATAAAAATGAAAAAGCATATAGCCCTTAATTTGGTGGACCCACGTTATAATGGCTCATATTAAAAGAAAGAGTTTATATCAAGTACAATTCAAACACAACCGCGACCACTACCGCACGCAACGTCAAGCATCGCCTGACCCTTCGCTATGCTGCAGAGTCACTTGGCGTGTCTCAGTTCACCTCCTCCCCCCCCCCCCCCCCCCCCCCCCCCCCCCGACCCACCTTCGCCAGCGCCGAACCCATATTGACATACGAGACGTGATCTATAGCCTAAGAAGATGAAGACTACGCGAAACTTCCTACCATCTAGCCTTGCATGTGAATGAATCTAACTCCTGTACGCATAGATGCAATGAAGATAGAAGCTAAGTGCTATTTTTATCTTCATGCATGATCAATGGTCCAACATATATACATATGTAAGAAAAAAATTAACAAGAAAGGAATTAGAGAAGCTACATGCACGTGGAGATTTCTATCTACATGTTTAGACAAATAAAAAGGAGAAGCCGATCCTGATTGATCTCCTGCATGTAAACATCAATAGCGATTATAAAAAAAATCAAAATCGAGTACCCACCCCTTCCCACCCGCTCCGCTCGCAACGCGCTCAGCTCCCCCACCCCCTCCCACCCGCTAGCCTAGCTCGCCCGTGTCATGCCATGTCAAGTCATCCCAGCCAGTGCCCAAGCCACGCACACTCGCCCTCGCCTTGGCCATGCGTCGCGTGCGCTTGCTCCCCAACCTGCGCTTGTGCTACCATGTGTGCCTACCTTTGCTAGCCATGCCACACACCACAACTGCTCCTGTTGCATCGCTCGCTTATTGTGAGGCCTCACCATGCAAGTGGTGTGCGTCCATGCCACATAGTCACCGTGCCACTCTGCGCCAGCCATGCCATGCACTCCCACGCCAGCATTGTGACACCCTGACATTACCGCATCACGTCCGGTTGCGTCACCCATGTCATCCTGCTCCAGCCATATTGCCCTTGTCGCCGCGCCCCATGTCCTGTAGCGCACTGGGCCTTGGTCATCACGCACACCAATGTGTGACACTCTACTGCCTATAAAAGCCGCCTTGGCTCCTCTCCACTCCCCCCGTGCCTAGCCTGCCCCCTCCTCATCTTCCTCCTTCCTGGGCATCTATGTGATTTCTTCAGCCCCGCCTGCCACCCCCCATCACTATTCTAGCCGACCCGATTAGCTCCTCACAAATCCTTCTGTGTCAAAATATATTCCCAAGTATGCTCCTCACTTCCCCTCCTTTAATTTCATGACTTGCTCATAGGAACTCGCCGACAATCTCTTCTTCCCCACCTTTGACCAAAACTACCGCTGCCACTATTGATCACCACTCGATGCGTCTCAGCTTGATTCCCTCGCACTGTAGCATCTCCTCACCGCCCCCTTCCTTCCAACCATCGATTCAAACTCCCCCTAGCCTGGGCGCTGCCTCCATGTTGAGCCACCGGCGTCGCCCTGAGCTCACATCGCCAGCCCTACATGGCTCCTCCCCATGGCCATCGACCACACCAGTGAGTTTTCTCCACCCCTCTATTGCTCATGCTTCCCCCATTTTCTCCCCCTCACACTCCAGCTATTGCCGCCCCTCTCCCTCCCATGCTTCGATCGCCCAGTGCCACCGCTAGCTTACCTCCATGCCACCCCGAGCATGGGTCGCTTGCCCTAGTTTCCTTATTTCCCTAGCATCCTATTTTTGCGGTCACTATCGCCCCACCATGGTCGCCTTGCCATCAATGAGCTCACCTTAGCCATGCGTGTTGCCTCCTCTGTTCGGCCCTACAATGCCCGGGCCTCCTCTATTCTCTCTGTGTATTTGACCAATGGGCCCAAGCACTCACTTCCACACATGGGATCATTACAAACAGTTTGTAACCATCATCAAAGATAGTTTCTGAACCATTTAATTCATTATGTTAGTGATAATAGGTGGTTATCACATTCGGCTTCCAAACCATCTGTGATAAGTCACAACACATACAGTTTTTTTTAAAAAAAAAACCAACTATTGCTACTGAATTTGTGTGATTCGATCCCCAAGCGATCGGGTCATAAAACTCTTCAAACTACTCAACTAGAAACACACACATAGAACTTGGGAAGCAGCCAGCAGGGATGGTGACCATGGAGCCTGCCACACAAACCGACGTCGGCGGCCACGAGGACGCAGCCGTGGCCTACCGGTGGAACGGGGCGCACGCCGTCCTGGCCACCGTGTCAGCTCTCGTAGCTATCCCAGCCGCTTACAGCAAGGTGCGCGTCCTCATCCCCTTATTGCTACTACAACTCAATTGCACCAACATGCACCTCTCCCTGGGCGGGCGCCGGCGCTGAAGAGTTGAAGCCCCCCAGCGCCGGCGCGCGTCGACCACACAGGGGCGCGGCTGCGCTAGACGGGCTTCCACGCGCTGCTCTTCGTGGGGGGCTCCCGCCTGCTCCTCGCCCCCAACTGGCAGGCGGCCGCCCCGGCCGCGACGGCACCGCCCGTGCAGCTGCTCGGCGCCTACGCGCTGTTCACGCTGGGGGCCTCCCTGGTGTTGGTCTCCACCTTCCACATCGATGTCCCGCGGGCCTTTCACGCCGCGGCCGCTCGACGGGTTCTTGTTTGGGGGCAGTTCGCGGCGTCCTACATCGACTGGGCTGTGCGCTTCGCGTCGAAATCCACAATCTTGACGAACATCTTTCGGCACAATCGCAGACGAATGAATCAAACAATCGGATGATCTGCTGGAATTGAAGGTCACTGCAGCAGGTAAAAATAAGAAAAATAAAGGTCTGTGGCTCAATTCATATGAATTGGAGGCCGGCCGTGTTCTGTAATTCCAAATTCCTTGGGATTTTTTTGGACTCCGTCGGATCATGATTACTACAGTCACTTAATCAATTAGCATTGCACCTAGAGAAGAAGAAATGTGGAAAGTTCACTACCTACCACGCTGAAATCAACTTCAAGGTCAAGTTTATGCGGGACATATCACACAAGCTTATCCTTTTGTACTTGAGTGAAAAATCTGTCGTTTACATTGATAACTGATGGTTACTTGGAATCTTGATTTTATTCTCGGTAGCTAATCTGTGTGTGTAGTGGATCAACATGCATGATATGAATGTCATGGATTATATATTCATGGGTTATAACCTGTTTCTGGTTCTTAAAAGACTCTGTAGACTGATCAGAAGATATTAGTTAGTGATAGTAGTTGTAGTATGCACATGAATACTTGCATTCACTAATATTAACATGGGTGCTAATACCTTCTGATTGGTTCTTGGCTTGTTAGGGATTGATTAGTCTCTTGGTTTGTCCTAAAAGTTGCCTTTTGATGAATGATTCTTTTACCTCTGATTTTCCTTCTTTCCCCTTAAGATCTTGTTACCCAATTCTTCTTCTGTTAAAGCTGACTTTCTATGTTAGGTTTTCACACACACACACACACACACACACACACACACACACCTCTAATATACCACCTAAACAAACTTGAAATACTCTTTTATCACTTTAGGTATACTCGTATACTAATTAGAAGATATTCTAATGTGAATCACATAAAAAAATTGCAAGGGAGTCCATAGTTTTTAACGTATTTTGTAAATACCTTTATATACGTACATAAAAATGAGTATGTTGAAAACAATGTACATACCACCTCTGAAAAATTGTTCATACCACCTATATGATCTTAAATACTTGTATACTACATGTATATACTCCTCGTTACGCGAGATACTCCCTACGTTGTGAGATACGATATAGGGTGTAATTACACCCGGGAGTAGAAAAGGGCCTTCCTCTCTCTCTCTCTCTCTCTATATATATATATATATATATATATATATATATATATATATATATATATATATATATATATATATATATATATATATATATATGCTCCCTATATATATCTATATATATAAGTGATTCCATACTCCTGAGAGTGTATACTCACATTTCTTATATATTGTTTAAATAATATTATTATACCTCTTTATTCTTTTGAGTATACTCTAATAATGATTATAAGAAAATCCAAAGTAGGTTCCATAAAAAATTCATTAAAGTCCACTTTTATAGCATAATTTGTGTATATACTCCTTTTATACATGGAAAAGTGTATAGCAAAAACAAAGGATTCCGACAAAATTTTTTTAACCAAATCGCATCGAAGTATGATAGAATTAGTAATTAAGTACAATAAGAGTGACAAAGAGGTATAACATGTTCGTTTAATTGGTATATTAGGTGTGGGAGTATGTACTTCCGGGAGTACAGAAAAATCTTCATATGTATGTATGTATGTATGTATGTATGTATATATATATAAATAATATATATATATATATATATATATATATATGTATATATATATATATGTGTGTGTGTGTGTGTGTGTGTGTGTGTGTGTGTGTGTGTGTGTGTGTGTGTGTGTGTGTGTGTGTGTGTATGAAGATTTGAAAAGAAAGTCATTGATCAATGATTAATGGAATGTCTCTATCATGGATAATCATTGATGGAATGCCTCAATCATGGATAGAAGGATAATCATATATGTATATGTGTGTATATGTTCTTTAGTTCCTTCAGAAGATTTTTATGACTACAATCATTCTGAGTTTTAGTTCTTTAAAGCAGACTCTTGGTTAGCATGTATTCGCCACTATGCCCTGAGTCACCGTGGTTAATCTCCTCACTCACAAATTCAGGATTTCATCTCTTCACCCATAAATGTATGGAATATTTTAAATAATCTATTCTTTATTTTGAATAATTATATATGCATTTTTTTTGCAGCTTTGACCATCCGTCGCTCAATCGTTGGGTGAGTAGTTCAAATCACATAGGTCGATTGAGCGACTAGTCCGAGTCGCTCAACCGGTGGGTGACTTGGATTAGTCGCTCAATGGCTGAGCAACTAGTCCGAGTTGCTCAACCAGTGGGCGACTCGGATTAGTTGCTCAACCGTTGGGTGACTAGTTTAAGCCGCTCAACGGTTGAGCGACAAATGGTCAAAACTGAAAAAAATACAGGTATATTACTATAATTCGAAATAAAATAGATTATTTAAAAAATCTAAATTTATGGAAGTGTAGGGTTGAGCTTGTTCCAAATGGATGGGATTATTTCAAGTTACCTGCTTGACAAATGTCTTCACAAAACAGATTCAAGATATATTATCATCTACATCCATGTACATATCAACTGTGTTGGCATGGGCACACACCATATGTAACAGTTTCTGAATACGAAGATGATAATCACTTGAAAGGCTCGTCATTGTTTTTTATCATCGTATCTAAGAAACTAGAAACTCTCAAAGGAGGCTTTGGGAGCAAAAGGAAGAATTTCTTATTTATTTGTGTCAGCTGCACAAAGAGGATCACTGATTAGTCGAAAACCAACATTATATGATTGCTCCTTTCAAACATACAAAAAAACACTATCATGTCAAATATCAATGCGCATGTTACACTTCAACATTACTATGGCCTACTGGATCCATCACTCGTCTAAAATTTATATTCTTCATCTTCCTCTTTGATCTGACATGACACATGTGGATTTTTGTGTCATTTGATTTGATTAAGCGTGGTTCTTAAGTACACAAACCCAGAACAGAATCCTTGCAAAACTTTGAAAGTAGAGAGATGCTCCCATACTTTCCACTATATAATTTATATAACTTTTAAAACAAAACTAAATAATAAATAATAATTACTTATCTCTTCATATACTTTAAAATTAATACATTTTTATGAAAATAGAGAACATAGAAACATTACCCCTGAAATTATTATGATTTGTTAGGACCCTTCCTATAAAAAAGACTAAGACATCCTCTCCAAAAATAGAAGTATGCGGCTTAATGTAGAGAGCACACGGTATTCTTTAGTAAAAGACGAAAGAATAGTTCGCTGTGTGCTCACCACGCAGCTGCACGGTTCGACGGAAAGCCAATAGCCATCCGTATATTACTCTCCGTCATTGAGCCCTGTGATAGAGGCAGCAGTATGGGACTAATCGCTGATAACCATTTCTCCCAGCTGCTGCTGTGAACACTACTACAGAAAGCCTAATATTAGACGCCAAATCACAGATGATTTGACAAAACCGTCTGTGACCGATACTAATATAGACGATTTTAATTTGGACATAGTCTGTGTTGATGGCGTCGGAGAAAACGAGTATCACAGACGGTTCTTACCGATGAACCGTCTGTGATATTTTAGTATCACAGACGGTTTTTATTAAAAACCGTCTGTGATAATCTGGAATTATCATAGACGGATTTTTTTTATTGAAAACCATCTGTGATAAGCTGATTATCACAGACGGTTTGTATTAAAAACCGTCTGTGATAATCTCAAAATTATCACAGACCGCTATACATTTATTGCGCCGCTTAGAACCGCATCTGTCTTCATTTCAATCCAGATCTGGCCGGTGCTGCACTCTTTCGCTCAGGAGGCAAGCTAGGCGATTTCAGGCCAATTAATTTGGTGGGAGGAGGCAGAGATTGAGCTTTGAATATTCATACACCATCTGGTCTGACCGCCGTTCAGGGAGTGGTCTGACCAGCAAAAACCCTAGAGGTCAGACCGGCCCCCTGAAAACAGAGCACTCAGCGACTATCTGAAAGTGCTGCACAGTAAAAACTAAAATTTCAGATTCTAGGGAAATTTGATGAATAGCAGCTGTTCTTCTCAAGCCAAAGGGGCAAGGTTTTAACCTAAATAGCATTGAGAACTCAGGAAGAGGAAACTGCAATCTAAAAGGCAAAAACTTGAAATCTGAACCACATTCTCCAAAACCAGTCAGAGAAGGTGACAGAATGAGAATAGGCTTGTGTTCCTTGAACCTTTGACCATGAGGCTTTGATTCTCAAGGGAGTATAGTCCTCACAACATGAAAACACAAGTCACAACACTTCTCACCAAGAATATCAAGCAAACCACATTTCCCCTAACATCAAACCCTAGAAAAATTGAAACAGAGGAAATGCTTCACCTCAAATCTTTTGGGAAAAATTAGTTTCTTGATATCATTGCTTTTGGGGATTAACTGGTCACTTGACCTTGAGGCAGAATCCCATCAAAGAGGAAGAAAACTAAGACTACTTCTCAAGAACTCATTTCACTGGCTCAACACACAGCAAGAACAACGAGAAGACATGAATGGTTTCCATTGAGAGGAATGATTACACAGGAAATAAACCCACTCAATACATCCCTATACGGAATTGGAGTGAAAGTTTCACTACATGCTTCTCCTCTGAGAAGAATACACACACGGGAGAACACACTCACTGCCTTCTTGCTGCCTTCCAGAGCCTCCTCCACACCACATATGAAGGCAGGAGCTCACCCTCTAATAGCAAATCAAGAAAGGTTAGCCCCTTTCCACTTACAAGCCTCACACCCCATGAGGCAAAAGTCAAAGCACTCAATTTTGGAGGAAAGAACCAGCCACCTCCAACCAGGCTTGAGTCAATTGTCCTAATTGTCCCTCAAGCACCTTCCCGGAAGCTTCCCGCAACCGCCACCTTGACCGTCTGGACCTCGACTCCTCCCTGAGTCTAGTCCCAGTCCGCCCCGCTGCACACGACCACACCCGGCATTCTGACCATCTGGACCTCAGCTCCTCCCTGAGCCTAGTCCTGATCCACCTCGCCGCTGCCCGTCGTGTCCAACTGACTCCAATCGACTGGACCTCCGACTCCACCTGAGTCTAGTCCTGGTCTATTCCGTTGCACACGACCGCACCCGGCATCCTGACCGTCTGGACCTCCGACTCCACCTGAGTCTAGTCCCGGTCCACCTTGCCACTGCCCGTCGTGTCCACCCGACTCCAACCGACTGGACCTCTGACTCCACCTAAGTCTAGTCCTGGTCTGTTCCATTGCACATGACCACAACCGACATCCAACCGTCTGGACCTCCGAATCCTCCCTGAGCCTGGTCCTGGTCCACTCGTCATTGCCCGTCGTGTCCATCACCGGTAGCTCCAGCTCTGGTTCCTCGTCTCCCGACTCGCAACCACCTCAGCAGCCTCGATCATCTTTGGCATCCCGGACCGTCTGGACCTCAACACCTCCTGTGCCTAGTCCCGGTCCTCCTCGCCTTACCATGACCTAGCTCTGAAGTCCTACAGTCACATAGCACCGCACGAAACAGCATAATCAATAATAGCATTAGTGAAAGGTACTCAACCCTAGAATACCCAAAACAAACTCAAACTCTCTAACACAACCGTCAATTACTCATCACAAACATGTGGATACCTCCACATGGTCTCTCAGATTGGTCTCTTACTGAACATTTGTGATAAAACAAAGGACGTCGTCAACGCATGGCTTGACTTGGCTGATATTGACATCAGGCCTGAGTTAGCACCGACAAAAATAGATAATGGACGAACGTACCTTCCCCCTACGTGTTACACTTTATCCAAGGCTAAGAAAACAGAACTGTGCCAGTGCTGGCATGGTGTCAAAGTTCCGTCCGGTTACTCCGGCAACGTGAAGAAATTTGTTTCGATGCAAGATTTCAAGTTAAATGGCATGAAGTCTCATGATTGTCATGTGCTGATGACGCAGATGCTCCCAATTACAATTCGAAACATTTTGCCGATCAAAGTCCGAGAGACAATCATGAGGCTATGTTATTTTTTTAACACAATTGCTCAGAAGGTCATCGATCCCGAAGGACTAGATGCTCTGCAGGACGAGGTAGTGATGACTCTATGTCATCTTGGAATGTATTTTCCTTCTTCGTTTTTCGATATCATGGTCCATCTCATTGTTCACGTTGTGTGGGAGATAAAAATATGTGGGTCCGTATTCCTATGTAGCATGTACTCATTTGAGAGGTTCATGGGAATTCTCAAGTCCTACGTACAGAATCGATCTCGGCCGGAGGGCAGCATCGTCAAAGGTTATGCACGCGAAGAGGTCATTGAGTTTTGTGTCGATTATATGGATCAGATTCAACCGATAGGTGTCCCTCAATCTCATCATGAGGGGAGGCTGAAGGGTATCGGAACTATCGGAAGGAAAGCAATCACTCCAGATATGGACGTGTATACTCACGCCCATTTCATGGTCTTGCAACACATGACTGAAGTAGAGCCTTATGTCGACCAGCACAAGGATGTGCTTCGGCAACAGAATCCGGAGCGGCCGGATGTTTGGATCATGAGGCAACACAACAGTCGGTTCAACCTATGGTTGAAGGAGCAAATCGCTAGGAGCTCGCCAAGTGAGATGCTGACATGGTTGGCAAAAGGACCAACATTTACAGTTGTGACATGGCAAGGATATGACATAAATGGGTACACATTCTATACACATTCTCAGGATGTAAATAGCACTAACCAGAACAGCGGTATCCGCATAGATGCGTTCAGCACCGATGGGTTGAGAAACTCGTACTATGGGTTCATAGAAGAGATTTGGGAGCTCGACTACGTGGTTTTCAAGATCCCCTTATTTCGCTGTCGTTGGGTGCATCTCCCACAGGTGAAGGTTGATAAGTACGGTGTCACTACCGCGAACCTCCAACGTGTCGGGTACAAAGACGAACCATTCGTACTCGCTAACCAAGTTGTTCAAGTTTCTCTATGTAACCGACCCGGCAAATAAGAAACGCCATGTAGTTCTTCATGGAAAAAGGAGAATTATCGGAGTAGAGAATGTAGTGGACGAGTAAGAATACAATCAATTGGACGAGTTACCTCCTTTTGGAAATGGCATAAGGGTCAACGACGAATAACGTGACAACACTAGTTACATACGCATTGATCATCATGAAGGGCTAATTTTTAATGGAAATAAGCAAGTGGAATGAGAATGTGCGACATATATGTGGGCATTTGCATTTATGTATATAACAATGCATGTATGTGATGCATATGTGAATTGGTATTTATGTATACAACAATGCATGTGTGTGATGTATTTGTGAATTTGCATTTATGTATATGTGAAAATGTGTGACATATAGGTGAATTTTGAGAATGAGTCATACAAATGTATCTTTATGTTCATTGGGCTGTTGTAAAGAAATACACCCAGCTGTTGTAAAGAAATACACTGTGTGAGGTCTTATTGAATGCTGGTTGGTGTTTATATTAATAACTACAGCCGGGGGCAAAGGCTTATCATAGACGGTTCTCAGTTTAGAAACGTCTGTGATATTTATTATCACAGACGGTTTTATGTTTATAACCGTCTGTGATATTTATATCACAGACGGTTCTTAAATAGAACCGTCTATAATAAGCCTTTATATATAACCCCTCGCTAGGGTTTTGTGCGTACACTGCAGTTATTAGCACAGAGACTTAGTCGCTCTCCCAATCGAGCCCGTCACCGCCGTCGTCCCCAAAGCCCGTCGCTGGCCGCCTCCGGTCCTCGAGCCCGTCGCCGGCCACCTCCGTCCCCCCGAGGCCGTTGCCGTCCCTTGAGCCCATCGCCGACCGCCTCCGTCGAGCCCCCGAGCCCAGCGTCGTCCCCCGAGCCCGTCGCCCTCCTCCTCCCTCGAGCCTATCGCTGGCCCATCGCCCTCTTCCTCCCTCGGGCCCGTCGCCACCTCCTCCGTCCCCCCGAGCCTGTCGCCGTCCGCCTCCATCGACGCTCGAGCCCGTTGGCCTCCTTCGTCCACGCTTGGTGAGTCCATCTTCATATATGAGATGTCCATTTAGATGAAGGTCAGGGATATCCATTAGCATAAATGAATAATGGAGATGGTGGTATTATTTTATTGAAGCAAGCAGCTTGTGTGAGATTTTTTTGTAATCATGTTATGCATCCATTTCGATAGTTTCTTAAAATACTGATCAGTGTGGAGGCATGGAGTTTGCTTTGTAAAATGGATTTTCTAGTTTAGTTGTCCTTTGAAAAGGTCAATGCCACCTTAATTTTCGAAAGATGTGCATGCTCTGTGCTGCTACATACCTCCTCCTAGTGCTATATATATGTGCTTACATTACGCAGTCAGCAGGAAAATGGTCACTCAAATTTTCCTAGTGGCATTTTAGTTCTTCAGTAACATTGATGTTTCTTCTATGAAGTTTGTAAAATGGTCATATGCTTGGACACTGCCCTCGCTTCTCAATGATCTCTTTAGAACTGATTGTCTTCTTTCTTATGTGTTGATGTGCATAAAGTGAATAAGCTTGGAAATTTTTTTAGCATGGATTAACATCTCTAGCTCATGTGTGAACTCGAAGCCTAAACTCGGTGCATCCAATTTCTTCATTGAAGTCTAATGAAGGGAGCATTAGCAGCCTAAATATACATTGAAGCCTAGTGATCAGTCTGCACTTTGCTCTATATACTCTCCGCGGCCCTGGGAAACAAGGAGCACCCGGGTCGTACAAGAGGCCTTGGGCTTTACGTTCCTTGGAAACATGGTTTCTAAGATGATTCCGAATTGTATCGAAGTAGGAAGAGAACCAAAGCCGAGTGTGAGGTACGGCTACGAGAAGAGATCAAGGCATCTCTTAGAGAGGAGCTGGCTGATTATGTCAGAGATGAGATACGGAGATTTACAGAAAATCAACAGGCCGCCTTCGCCGCTCCTGTGCTAGCTAGCCCGCCCAACCGTCTGAGTAGTTGCGCGTCCAATCCTACGATGGAGAACGAGGCCAGATTTCCTGTGGACGACATCCTGGTAATAATTATTATCTCTAGAATGCTTGATCCGTTGATAGGCCAACTGGAGTAGCTAATTTTGTATCGTTATGTAGGAGCCTACGAAGTGCAAGCTCTAAGTGAGATATGCCTCCGTTGCCTTGTGTGCTGCTTGGGGCCTGGCATATCCGTCTACTCAAGGGGTCATGGTGCACCGTGAACCTTTAGCGCCAGGCTTCGGAAAAGTGGCAGTGGATGGTGTACACGCCAATTTCGAGGTCGTCCCGCTACCGAAGCCCCCAACGACGAGCTCATGACTCTAGGGCAAGCCATTGGAACCTTCATCCAGTGGCCCAAAAGCGATATCTGCCTGGAGACTTCTTCACTGGTGGCAGGTCCACAAGGGCAATCTGAACCAGATCAGTTACATGTACTAGTGCCATCTCCACAAGGCCTATCTCCACCACCGCTACCTGCACCGGTGTCATGTTCATGGGCGTTATTCCCGCTGCAGCAACATCCACCGGTGCTACCTTTACAGTCGACCTACAACCGAGGCAGCAAGGGCAAAGCAAACAAGACCGATGATCATATCCCGTACCTACCATTGGCCCGCAATTCGTGCTTGGCGAGCCGCTGGTCGACCCGGTAACACACCTCCAAATCGTACCAATTAGTTGCCTGCAATTACACATATGGTATATGGAACAGTCCAATAAGCCAGAGGGAGAACGGCGCTTAGGTATCACTATCAAATTCGGGCTGGGTCATTTACAGCACAATATTCAAGATTGTGTCTTCATGGTGATCTTTGAGGATTTATTTGATCTTTTCACGCTCAACGCTCTCAACGCCTTACTCATTCGATGCTGGACGTTGTAAGTGTGTACAATCACAATCTCCGTTCATGTCATATCGATAAATGTCATATATAATTTGTTGCTTTCGTGTGTATATATATAGACACATGGTGACTAAAGCTAGATCATCCAAATCATCGGTTGGTTTCTTGGACCCACACTTGGTCGCCATGCATACCATCAACGAGGATACACCCTTCGTCGAGAGGTACATTGCAGCAGCACTGTTGGCTTACCGCGATAAGGAATATGTACTTATGCTATACAATCATGAGTATCATTGGATTTTAATAGTAATTGTACCAAAATGAAACAAGGCAATATACCTTGATTCCCTAAGTAAGAATAAAATGGACTACACAGTTGTTAGCCAAGTAATCGATAGGTAAGTACATTTTCTCCATACATACCTATATTGTAATCTTTCTTTCCTTCTGAATGACTAAGGTCAACTTTTTTGAATCACGTAGGGCGTTCGCGATGTATGTTGCAATGGCAGGTGTCTCGACACACGGGGCCAAAGGCCTGACACATGTTCGAAAATTTAAGGTATTCACTATTACACATTAATTAATACTATGCAACAGTTGGTAGTAATGCCTCTTGAATTAACACATTCTATTTTTTGCAGTGCCACCAGCAGTCGCCGGGCAACACGTGTGGATTCTACGTTTGCTACCATATGAACCTACTCCTCGATTCCTCGAGGATCACCAATTCTAAGGTTTGTCAATCTTCCCATAATTACTTCATACTTATCAGGTTATATATATACGCACATTGATATTCCTATCAACAGGCTACGTCCATCCCGTCAACTGCATTGAAACAGCCCGACCTTTCACAAATTCGAGGAGAGTGCGCGTACTTTTTGGTGGCTAAAGTCATAAACTCAGATGGAGAGTTCCACAACGTACAATGATTTTTTATTGCTCTATCACTCTGGAATCAAGGTCTCGCAAAAGGAACAGATCCATAATCAACAAACTTGTCAGGCTGCACAAGCAATACTTGGATGGCAATCATGCATCATCCAAGTATTGTTTGTGCAGCCTGACAAGTTCATTGATTATGGATCTATTCCTTTCGCGAGACCTCGATTCCGGAGTGATAGAGCAATAAAAATGCAGTGTTACCATCTAAGTGCAAATGCAATGTAGATCTTTTGTAATTGTGTATTTGTTAATAGATATTTTATTTCATTTCAATTAATTGATTTGCAAAATAGATGTTTTATGTTTGCGAAATGAAGTGCGATGTGAATTGGATGTTTTATGTTTGTGAAATGAATTGAGATGTGAATTGGATGTTTTATGTTTGTGAAATGAATTGTATGTATACATGTACATGTTGATCTGCTTGTTTCAGAGGGCATGGCTAGCATTTCCTTAGGCTAGCCAATAAACAGAAACAGATTTAGGGGTAGAAAAGAATATCACAGACGATTTGTAACTAAAAACCGTCTGTGATAGCTGATAATCACATATGATTTGTAAGTAAAAACCATCTGTTTAAGCTGATTATCATAGATGGTTTGTAAGTAAAAACCGTCTGTGGTTATCACCTATCACAGACGGTTTTTACTTACAAACCGTCTGTGATTGTCAGCTATCATAGACAGTTTTTAGTTACAAACCGTTTGTGATATTTACACCACAGATGGTTCGAAAACCGTCTGTGATAACCTTCGATTATCACTGACCCATAAATTCAAACGATTCAGAAAACCGTCCGTGATGACGTTTCTGAATCATCTGTAATACAATTTTCTGTAGTAGTGGAACCAAACTGGCCCAGGCCTGCAATTTTTGGCTCATCCTCAACAACTGAGATAATTGGCACTTAACGCCTTTAACAATAGGTGTTGAGAGGGTCTTAGGTAGCAACCATCAAGTTTTGATACGCAACAGCTAAGCGAAGCTTTTGCTAGTGATCAGACAGAAACTATTTTATACAATAAGCAAAGATATGGGGTATTTGCTGGGCGAATTGATGGAGGATGGCCATGATAACCTCCTCTAGTTGATGCCATCGAGTCTGTCACCCGAAGAAGGCGGCGCCATCGACCCCAAAGAAGGTGACGATGGCAACCCCAAAGAAAGCGGCAACATCAACCCCAACAAAGGCAGTGGCGTCAACCACCAAGTGAAAAAGAAGCACAATCTTTGAGCTCACCGCGGTGAGGGCAACGGAGGTGGCCAATGAAGGACCCCCGCACTCATCGCAGCGGCGCACCAGTGCAATAGCAGTGACGAGTGATGAAGGAGACCCTTCGGCGACTACACCGATGGAGGGGCGGGAAGCACTACAAATGTAGGAGGTGGCAACCAGCAGGAACCCTGGGACCAGCACTGGCATCGGTGTCGTCACCATCACCACGTGGGGAATGGAGGGCGTCCACCCTCCAACAACTAGTATGAGTGGAGGCGCCCTTGAGGCGACCTACGGAATGCTGCAGCAAGAGTTAGTGGACCTGCAGAGAGCCATGTGCGAGATACGGGAAAGTTGGAGCCAGTCGACACCCACTGTGGCAGCAGTGGAGGCTACTACAGCACAAGCGGAGGGTCGTTGAACCCACGCTGGAACCTCTTGGTGGGTGGACCCAGAGTCGCCCCTCTCTGCAGGACTGCAGTAGAGTGCCTGGCCGAAGGATTTCAAAACTCCTATAGTGGAGTCGTATAAGGGCGACACGGACACCCATAAATTTTTGTGCATCTACGAGACTCTAGACTCCAATCGAAGCAGCAAGGGGGACGACACGACAAAGGCAAAAGCGTTGCCCCCTCGCTCTCTAGGGGGGTGTTGTCCTAGTTTTTCGCCATCACCCCTAGCCTTGTATACACATGGAAACAGATCTAGAATGGTATGCACAATAATTTTCAAAGCAACTACATGGAGTGGGTTGACGTCGATTAGCTCTTCGTGGTAAGGCAGGACCTAGGAGAGAAGCTACAGGCCTACTTTCAGCTCTTCGCGAGGTTCACTGCCAAGTGAAGAACATCAAAGACATGACTATAATCAACGTGGCCATCCAAGGTCTCAAGAAGGGCCCGCTCGCAAAGTACAATGTGTGAGAACCCATTAAATCAATTGCCAAGCTCTTCGACGAGATGGAAGTGTATGGTAGAGCAGAGGAAGACGTGATACGGTGCGAGGCAGAGGCCGCACTGACTACCCCTAGGGTGAAGACCACGCTCGCGGCCTTGAAGGAGGACTAGCGTTGTAGGCAACGAAGGGCGGCTCGCTCCAAGTACATCTTTGGCATGGCCGTGGTCGAAAGGGTCGTGGGCGCAGTAGGGGGCGGGGTCACGATAATGGATGTTAGCAAGGACTTTGGTGCGAGGTGCGTGTATGGCCACGGGGCAACATGTGCTCATTCTGTGTTTGTCGTCATATATAAGAAATCATGGGTGCTAAGACAAATGATCTAAAGGTTTATCAATTTAGCAATAATTATTTCATGATTATCAATTTATATCTCTACTCCTTAAAAGAAGGAGTTCAAGGTGATGGTGCATCCTACACTTTCTTCTCTCTGATTGACATGTGGGCTTTTCCATCCCGAAATCCGTGCGCTGCACGCACACCCCCGCCCCGCCCCAGGCTGCCTCCCACCTCATTTCTTCCACCCTCGCCTCGTTTTCTCCGTCGCTCCTCCCCTCTCTCCTCCGCCGCCGTGCCGCCCCCCTCGCACCTCCGCCGCCGTGCCGCCCTCGCCTCCTCCCCTCCCTCCTCCTCCGCCGCTCCGCCCTCGCCTCCTCCTCCCCACTCCGCGCCGCCGCCTCCTCCTCCCCCCACCGAAGCCCCACCGAGTTGCCCTCACCTTCTCCCCACAGTTTCCGCCGCCACCTCCTCCTCCCCATCGATACTTCTACTGTTCCACCGCCGCCGCCTCCCCTCCCTCCGCCGCCGCTCCGGCCTCGACTCCTCCTCTCCAACCCGCGCCGCCGCCACCTCCTCCCCCCACTCGTCCACCACTCCGGCCTCGCCTCCTCCTCTCCACCCCGCGCCGTCGCCGCCTCCTTCCCCCGCTCCTCTGCTCCGCCCTCGCCTCCTCCTCCCCACCCCGCGCCGCCGCCGCCTCCTTCTCCCTCACTCCTCCGCTCCGCCGCCACCTCCTTCCCCGCTCCTCCGCTCCACCCTCGCCTCCTCCTCCCCACCCCGCGCCGCCGCCGCCTCCTCCTCCCCACCCCGCGCCGCCGCTGCCTCCTCCTCCCCCACTCCTCCGCTCCGCCCTCGCCTCCTCCCCTCCCTCCTCACGCAACCGCCGCACCCGCACGCGCCTTCCTCCTCGCGCAACGGTTGCCCCTCCACCTCTTCCTGCAACCTCTCGCTTCCGGGAGCTGGAATTCTTGGGCCGACTCGGGGCTTCTCGTCGCAGTTTGATCCAAGATCAGGAGGAATTGCTGTGGAGACAAGCTTAAGAGTCTGGAAGCTTCTGCGGTGTTCTCGGTGCCTGGGTTGTGTTGGGTTCCGCGTTGATGCGCGGCGTTTCCGGCGCCACTGCTGCGACCGGTGGTGACTACGGCGAGAGTGGTGCTTCAGATCGCGGCGCTTGCCCTGGGCTGTCCTTCCACTTGCTGTGGCTGTGGTTGGGGATTGGTGGTGGGGAGTGAGCAGATGGAAGAGGACTGCACTTATTGCGCTTGCCGCCACTTAGATTTTGCTCCAGTTAGAGAGTAGGAGTAGTTTGGTCGTACTTGCCAAGCTGTTCTTGGTGGTCCTGGGAGTCGGATCGCTGCAGGTAGCCACAGAATCGGGAGTCTTTTTGTTCTGAAGATTTGAGAGCATGTGTGTGTGTGTCAGTTTTGAGTTACGGTACTCCGGCTTCGCAAAGTGGCTGGAGCTGGAGAATGATGTGCTAAAAGGGATATGGTGCATGAGAAAGAATTTGGGTACCTGTTGGGAGAGCTTGTTGAATTGCTTTGCTGGGGATTAAGTCTTGTGGTTGATTTGCGAGGCGTGACACAATGTCTCGGTGCTTCCCATTCCCGCCGCCAGGGTATGAGGCAAAGCCCACGAGTAAGCACAAGGATCTACTAAAAAAGGTGCATGCCTTGTGCCTTTATGGTCACTTGCCAAAGTAGACTACACTTGATGCTTCACAAAACTAGGTTGTTGTCAGACTAACTAGGAGTTGATGAGCCTGATTGAAGAGAGAATAAGTATCTTGCTGTCTGCTGGCTAATACATTGAATCCTTCTTCATCTATTGGAAACAGAGGGTGCATATTAATTGCCAGCTGCCTGTTAGTTAGATTGTTTGTTACTTATTGAATTTTGTTTTGGAAATATTGTTTGGATCTATCAGATGTTACAGTTACCATATTTGGGTTATTTTTTTTCTTTGCTCACAAAAAAGGCCCCCATAAATTGGTACGTAGTGAAGCAGCTTGTTTAGCATTCATGAGTACAGAAATTTCAGATACAATGATACTGTGGAACCAAGCAACTGTAATTCACCTAATGCTCTTTGCTGAATTAATTATAAAGACGGGAAGTGGCATGTGCTTACTGTAAAGATTAGAAAGGGCTATATTTTTTTGGAAAATATACAATGGGCTGTATTGTTGAATGCAATTTAAATTCAGCAACAATAACATATCGCCAGTTTCACAAGAGGGCAAAAAACATAATCTCTCAATGTCACAAAACACACAAGAGAAACATGCCAGTCTTGTATTAGTTCTCTCTATGATTACTCTTTTGTTTTACAAGAGAACAAATATCAATCTTGCATTAGCTCTCTCTATGATTACTCTTTCAGTGTTTTGTAGTCTAGGTTGGGATGGATAGTTGTTTCTCAAAGCAATGCTTTTTTCTCTGTCTGAGAAGGACAACCTGTTGGTATAATCTTATATGTGTGTTTCTTAACAGCTTAAGAGTGCATCTTATGATACATGTATCTTCTTTTGTGAGTGAGCTTTTGCACTGCATGACCAAAACTACTAGCAATATTTCATATTCATGTACGATGGTGTGATTTAGACATATAGTTTATACTAGCTGAATGCCCGTGCGTTGCTACGGATTTTAAAAAATTTTAGAACATATTTGTATGCACGTTTTAAAAAATTTTACCACCCGTTATCAGAACATATAGTATAATAAAATTTTAAAATCCGTAGCAACGCACGGGCATTCAGCTAGTATATATATAATTACGACTTTACTCCTCCTAGCAATGAGAATCAACTCAAGTATATTCAATCTTAATGAACTATCCGAAGTTCAAGGACAACTCTCCACATTCTTGATGGTAAAGGTCATTGACCCGAAAGGAGAGTTTAACCCCGGTGACAACAAATAATACATATTCAAACATTTGATTCGATTGTAATTCATTCAATGGTACTTCATCTAACAATATATTCAATTATAATTCATTCAGTTGTACTTCATTTAATTGTAATTCATTCAATTATAATTTATTTATGAGATCTGTGTACTAATTGTCGTGTGCTGTAAGATCTACAATTATCTATGATCTACTTACTTGTTTTCAGATGGCATGGTTAGCATTTCCTAAGGCTAGCCGAAAAACATAAAATATTTTAGCTATTCAAAGAGCTATCACAGACGGTTTGTAACACAAAACCGTCTGTGATATATAGACTATCACAAACGGTTTTTTGTATTAGTTGTTGTGATATGTTAGATATCACAATGATTATGTTTAAGAACCATTTGTAATATCTGACATATCATAGATGGTTCTTTTGACAAATCATCTGTGTTGTGACTTATCACAGATGGTTTGAGAGCCGTCTATGATAACCACTTTTTATTATAGACATAATAAATCAGATGGTTCAGAAACCATCTCTGATGAGGGTGACAAACCGCCTGTGATAACCTTCTCTATAGTAGTGATTTGATATTTCGTAATTTATCTATAAATACTATCTATTTATCTAGAGAATAGTACGGTGTAAACACAGAGAGTTTTGAATGGTAAATTCAGGATCTAACGCTCCCACTACCGCCGCCATTTCCTCTACACCACAGCTGCACCGGCATCTGTTGGAAAATTTTGCGACCTCCCAGGACCTTCTTCGACCGGTTAGAGTCGTTTACGACCGGTTCCGATCGCTTCTGTTGCCGTGCGATCGCTCCGCTTTGTCACTACGCTCGAAATACCGTGATCGCAAACTCCTATGATCACGCAGTGATGCTGGTGATCACTGTTCACCGTGGTCAAACTCCGTTCCAACCACGTTCAGATCTCCCCTATGAAATCGTAGCTCCCTATGACCGATTACACCATGGTCGTAGCCTTCAACGTGGTCGTAACCTCCTTACTACCACGTTCAAACTTTGATGCGGTCGTACGCCTTCAGATCGCCTTTGATTACTATGCAATGTGGTCATATTGCTTCCTAACCTCACCGTCTTTCGATTTCGTTGTGGTCGAATGCCTTTCGACCGCGTCTACTGAAGATTTGTCATGATCGTAAATTTACTGTAGCTTTGCCGTGGTCGTAAGTCTTTACGATCACGTTTGCCGTGATCGTAGGTCGACTTCGACCACGTCTGCGAGATTGCTCAATGAAAGACAGCGCTTAGGGATTGCTTTTCTCTTCTTCTTTTCTCGCAATAGCTTGGTACATCTTTTGTTACATGTCTACTCCTTCTTTTTATACCCGGTTCTACGACTTTAACACGGGTTTGACTACAATTACAACTCTAACTCCGACTCCGGTCCAAACTCTACTAGTTTTCGACTACGACTTCTAGTTTCGTCTTCGACTTGATTTCGATCACCTCCAAACCTTCTAAAAACAAGATTATTTCCAACATTCTCTCTCTAATATTGTTTTTTGACTTCAATCATGCCGATTATCCCTCTCATGTCTGTGAACTTGACTTGTCTGAGTGGTTTTGTCAGAGTGTCTGCTTTGTGCTCTTCTGTTCTGATGTACTCGATCGTAATTCTTCCTTCTTTGACACAATCTCTGATAAAATGATATCTTGTGTCTATATGCTTGCTTCTGTCATGTAGGACCGGATTCTTGCTCAGTGATATTGCATATTTGTTGTCAACCTTGAGCGTCACCTTCTGAATTGCTTCGTTCGACAACTTGCTTAACAGGTGGGCGAGCCAAATTCCTTGGCATGACGCAGCGCTTGCTACGATGTACTCGGCTTCACAGGACGACAAAGCGACCACTCTTTGCTTCTGTGATTGCCAGCTGACTGGACTCTCCCCCAGCACAAACATTACACCTGTTGTGCTCTTCCGGTCATCAACATCTCCTGCCATGTCGCTATCACTGTAGCCCGTCAGCTGCAAAAACTTCCCACCTCCTCTCTTGTACTGAATCCCGTGATTCAGAGTACCTCTGATGTACCTCAGGATATGCTTTACGGCGTTCATATGCTCCTGGGTCGGCTTCTCCATGAAGCGACTCACGTATTCGACCGCAAACGAAATGTCCGGTCGGGTGTGCACCAGATACCGCAGGCTTCCGACAATGCTCTTGTACTACGTGGCGTCAACTGGCGATCCTGGGCCTGTCTTGCTTAACTTCAGATTATTCTCCATTGGGACTTGGCATGGATTGCACTCTCCCATACCACACTTCTCCAGAATTTTTCGAGCGTACACCGACTGACAAAGTGTTATGCCATTGTCAGTTTGATTCACCTCAATGCTGAGGTAATAACACATAAGTCCCAAATCGGTCATCTTGAACAGCTTCTTCATCTCTTCTTTAAACCTCATAATCTCCTTTGGATTCGATCAAGTGATGATCAAATCGTCCACGTAATCGCCCACGATCAACCTTGACTTCGCATCTCCTCTCGTGTACACCGCGTGTTCAGAGTTGCTTCTTCTGAACCCTAGTGTCGTCAAACTTTTGTCGAGTTTCAAATTCCACGCGCGTGGTGCTTGCTTGAGCCCGTAGAGAGCTTTGTTCAGCTTCAAGACTTTCTTGGCTTGCCTCTTGGACTGAAAACCCGGCGGTTGAGACATATACACCTCCTCCTCGATGTCTCTGTTCAGAAACGTCGTTTTCACGTCCATGTGGTGAATTTCCCATCCACCGTTTGCTGCCAGCGCAAGAAGTACTCGAATTGTCTCCATCCGAGCCACCGGAGCAAAGACTTCTTCATAGTCTACTCCTTGTTTCTGAACATATCCCTTTGCCACAAGTTGTGCTTTGTGCTTCACGACTTCTCCCTGAGAATTTTTCTTCAGGTGAGACTTCATGATCAACAACATCGGTTGAGCTTGAGCTTTGAGATGTGGTCGTAACTTCTTCCTCCCAATATGTATTGTCGGTGACGACTGTTTCGACATCAAAAGTTGCCCACTTCAACACGTCTTTCTCGACATCTTGGTGTTCTTCCCACTCCTAGTGCTTTTCTTCTTGAAAGACCACATCTCTGCTGACATGTGGCTTGTTTTTGACCGGATCATAGCACCTATATGCCTTAGTGCATGGCTCCGAGCCGAGGTAGACCATCCTTCTGCTCCGGTCGTCCAATTTCTTCAGATGTGTGGATGGCTTCACATGGGCTAAGCAGCCGAAGACTTTTAAGTGCTCGATGTTCGGTTTTCTCCCCGACCACAGTTCGTATGGAGTGACTCCATTTAGCGAACGCGTGGTAGCACGGTTTAGCAGATAGACAGCATGTCTTACTGCTTCTGCCCAAAACCTCCCGGGCAGAAACCGACTCTTCAAAAGACTTCGTGCAGTTTCCATCACGGTTCGGTTTCTTCTTTCTACGACTCCGTTTTGTTGAGGCGAGTACAGAGCCATAAAGAATCTTGCAATGCCCTTCTCTTCACAGATCAAATTGAACTCTTTTTCAAGGAATTCTCCTCCTTGGTCAGACCTGACCGATTTCACCTTCTTGTCGACTTCATTTTCGGCAAGAGCTATAAACTTCTGAAAGTTTGACTTTGCCTCATCTTTGCTCTTCTGCATGTACACCCACATGGCTCTCGAGTAGTCGTCCACGATCAGCATGAAATACTGATTTCTGGCATCATTACGAGGTGTGATCGGTCCGCACAAGTCGATGTGAACTAGCTCGAGTGGTTGTGAGGCTCTGAATTTTGTCTGCTATGGAAAACCGCTACGGGTTTGTTTTGCCACTAGACAGCCTTCGCAGACTTGCTCCAGGTGGTCGATTTTTGGTTGTCCGACCACCATCTTCTTCTCTGCCATTGCTTTGAGACTTTGGAAGTTCATATGACCAAATCTCGCATGCCACAGCCAAGCCGAGTCATCTGTCGTACTCTTCAGGCACTTAGATTTGCATGCTTCGATCTGAATCTTTTACAAATGATTCACCGTCCTCTGTACTTTCATTAGCAGTCATTCGGTGCGGTCGAACACCTTTAGGTAGTTGTCTCTGAGCTCGATCTGACAACCCTCTTCGGTCAGTTGTCCAAGACTTATGATGTTACTTCGTAGACTCGGTATGTAATACACATCTAACAATCTTTTTTGGCTTTCGTCCTTGCACTGCACAAGGACCGAGCCTCTCCCTTTGATCTAAACCGACGAGCCGTCTACAAACTGAACCTTCCCGTGCACATTCTCGTTCAATTCATGAAACATCGAGTATGTGCCCGTCATGTGATTGCACGCCCCGTTGTCAAGATACCATTTTGCTTGTGTCTGCTCTCCCGGCTCCAACAGACTTGGAAAAACTTTTCCCTCGTTCAGCAGAACCATTGTCGGTTCTTCTACAGTGCACAGTGACAGAAGCAGCGTCGGCTCCTTTTGTTCAGAGGTTTGAGCTATGTTGACTTCTTCCACCTTCTTCTTGCTCCTGCAGTTAGCTGCGTAGTGACCATACTTCTTGCAATTATGGCACTGAATGTGGCTACGACATTTGGCAGCATAGTGGCTGAATTTCTCGCACTCGTAGCACTGGACGCCAGACTTGTCGGACTGGTAGTCGCTGCCTCCGCGACCAGTTCTTCCTCCTCGACCACCTCTGCCGGACTGGTAACCACGACCTCTCTGGCCATAGCCTCGTCCTTGTCCTCACTCGTGAGACGCACCACGGCCGGTCGATGCGCCACGACCACGACCGCCCCTTGATGACGAGTCTCCTCGGTTCCTCGTGTCTTCTCTTACGAGTAGTGCTTGCTACCCGTTGTCACCTTGATAACTCTTCAGGAGCTGCTCGTGTGATTTGAGCGCCCCAGTCACTTCTTCTATCTTTAACATCGAAAGGTCTTGCGAGTACATAAGTGTGGTCACGACTGGGAGAAACTTTTCTGGCAACACTCTCAAGTACTTCTTCACTGCCACCTCATCCTTTAGATCATCGCCGAGAGATTTGATCTCGTTTACGACCTCATTGAATCGACCAGAGAATTCTTCCACGGTCTGACTCTTCCCCATCTTCATGGTTTCAAATTCACTTCTCAATGTTTGGTGTTGAACTTCCTTCACTCGGTCTACTCCTTCATGCATGGTTTGCAAAGTAGTCCAGACTTCCCTCGCCGTCTCCTTGCCGACTAACTGCCGCATCATCGAGTCGGCACGGCTTGATATATGACCGCCATCGCCATCTTGTCCAGTCGATCATCGAGGACCTTGTCCTTCTCTTTCGGTTCAACCGCGCCCCAGACACCTTGCGCGATCATGTTGACCTTCATCTTCATCGCCCAGACCGGATAATTATCCGAACTGAGGATCGGGTACTGCAGCGACACGCTTTCCTTCACCTTCTCTACCATGGCTCTAATACCAAATGTTGGAAAATCTTGCGACCTCCCAGGACCTTCTACGACCGGTTAGAGTCGTTTACGACCGGTTCCGATCGCTTCTATTGCCGTGCAATCGCTCTGCTTTGTCGCTGCGCTCGAAATACCATGATCGCAAACTCCTACGATCACGCAGTGATGCTGGCGATCACTGTTTACCGTGGTCAAACTCCGTTCCAACCACGTTCAGATCTCCCCTATGAAATCGTAGCTCCCTATGACCGATTACACCATGGTCGTAGCCTCCTTACTACCACGTTCAAACTTTGCTGTGGTCGTACGCCTTCAGATCGCCTTTGATTACTCTCCAATGTGGTCGTATCGCTTCCCGACCTCACCGTCTTCCGATTTCGTTGTGGTCGAACGCCTTTCGACCGCGTCTACTGAAGATTTGTCGTGATCGTAAATTTACTGTAGCTTTGCCATGGTCGTAAGTCTTTACAATCACGTTTGCTGTGATCGTAGGTCGACTTCGACCACGTCTGCGAGATTTCTCAATGAAAGACAGCGCTTAGGGATTGCTTTTCTCTTCTTCTTTTCTCGCAATAGCTTGGTACATCTTTTGTTACATGTCTACTCCTCCTTTTTATATCCGGTTCTATGACTTTAACACAGATTTGACTATGATTACAACTCTGACTCCGACTCTGGTCCAAACTCTACTAGTTTTCGACTACGACTTCTAGTTTCGTCTTCGACTTTAATTCGATCACCTCCAAACCTTCTAAAAACAAGATTATTTCCAACAGCGTCCACGCCGGCTTCCAACACAACCCCTTCCATGATTTCATTCTCGTCGTGGCCCAATAGATTGGCTGTCAGGTTTGTCTAGACCCACAAATTCCCTAATCTGTCTTCTTTTCCAAATTCCCTTGTTCCCTAGTAAACCAATTTTCGTTAAGAATCCATAATATGTACACTTTTCCCTGACTTGTGTTAGTTCCTGAATTTCAGATTAGTCCCTGGTTATTGTTAGATCTCATCAGTGACCCTGCTCATCACCTGCATGCAGTATGCCCTTCAGGCCTTTCTTTGCTCGTTCTTGGGTGCTCTTGATTTCCCTTATCAGCAGATTACTCGATATGAAAATGTACTATTAGCATCTTAGAAGGAACTTCAATCCTGCTATTCTTCTATTCACTGCTCTGTGTTAAGTTTACACCGTACTTGAGGACGAATAATTGGTGCGCTCACAGACATAACTTGCCAAATGTGCCTCACTCTACTGTGCTGTTAAATCTGGGAACAAATATCGCAGATTTGCAGTTTGCAGGTGCAGAAGGTTTCAAAATGTCAAATGAAACCATAGAGGTACAATATATCAAAGCAATTGCTTATTCCACATTCCAACTGTACATGATAGAAAGGTTGCTGCCATGTTCTTGCTTGTATCAGATAAGCTTTTTTGGGCTCATTGATCATCATGTTGAAACTATGACATTTTTGTACATCTTTTCATGTTGTAAGATAATCTTTTTATTTTGATCCTGCAGCAAAGGATGAGCACAAGCACCAGTACATATCAACAAAAATCAATTCACTCTGTGATGAGAGCCTATTAATTTCAATATGTTTTTCGAGCAAGGAGGATTACCCCTGATTTCATTATTAATTTCAATATATAGACGTATGGTGCCTGTCGCCAATTTAATGAAGTTGCAAATTTACTATATCCACTGCTACAACGTTGCTTCCAAGATATGATTATAGAAGTTCTACCGTAGTGAAGTGCCTGCTTCTCACTGTTCATTGGGGAAGGAGCTGGTAAATGCTACAAAATAATTGTAGACTGAGAGACGAGGAAAATTTGGTAATGCAGATTAGTTCCTGTCACTGAAGTTTCAGATACTCACAAAATATTGGTGTCTGCTGGATTGATGAAGGTACACAGGTAGACAATTATTAGAACCACACTTGACCATTGGCAGATGCATCCTTTAATCTAATCTACATGGTGAGCTATACAGGTGGGACTAGTTTTTGTTGTGAATACCTGTAGTTCTGTTCCTTTCTTGACTCCATGATCAGTAATGTTGTGAATTACATAATACGTGTATAGCTGACCGCAGATACTGGCAGGAAGATTGATACTTCTCAATGCTTAATTTCTACAGCGATATATATGTTGGGTTCTTTTTTATCATATCAACTTATGTGTAGTGGTAAATACTAAATATTAGTTAATGTGAGAAGAAGAGCCATATTTGTGTATTCAAGTGGTAAGATTTTCCTGTACTTAAAGGCCATCTCATTTTTTAGTAATTAATTGTGGTCTTCATTGAACATGGTTGGAGCACTGCACTTCTGAACACATCCTCGATGATTTAGGACGGCATATATAAGGTCTGTTTATGAGCTAACTGCATCAAGTGGCTGCTGAGAAGAATAAAATTTGTCGTTCTGCGCCATTTTTTATTTCGATGACTTATATGGATATATGTATGTCGTTATTATTAAGTAGAGCACAAATTTCATTGGAATAGTCGTCCAGATCAATGGATATGAGTGTAAAACATTCAGTGACTTGGACGGTAAGACCGCGTGAATCGCAGTCGACTAGTGGTGTCGATAGTCCTAGGCGTACCACCACACAACAGTAGTAGATCACAATTAATGCCCATCACAAGAGTAGTAGTACTTATTTTCTTTCTTTTTTTTGCAGAGATTTTTTCCCCTAGTCGAATTATTCTCCTTTACATATATGATCAAAAGACAACCATCCGAATTCCCCTCAGAAGAGAGAGACCTAATCTATCAAGCCGTACTAACTGTCCTGCCCAAAAACCGCCATGACGGCCATGAGCGTGCCGGCCACTGCAACCAGCAGGATCAAGATGTTGTAGAGGCTGCTTGCATGGGCGATGAGCACTTTAACTTTTATTGTGACGATCAGCATCAGATTGAGCCCGATGGTCATAATGAGGAACAGCAGGATCCAGAGGGCAGTGACCGCCCATACAAAGCGATTCGAGCTCATCGAGTTGGAGTAGCTGCCGAAGAACAAGCTGGTCAGCCCACTACAGGTGACGATCACCGCAGAGTAGTTAAAGATATCCTTAAGATCTCCCGCACCCACATCTTTTCCGGAGCAGCAGATGGCCACGGCGAAGATGAGCAGGAGTACAGGCATGGCAACGGCGTAGAACTTTGTGAGAGAGATGAGGAACAGGAAGGCCATCACCTGCAAAGAGACGGAGGAGATGCAGGCCAGCGCGTAGAGCCACCTAAGCGAGAGCTTGAGCATGCACCGATCTTTAACAAGGGCGACCGTGCTGGTGATGAAGGCAAGGTACAAGAAGAAAGCGGCCGCCTTGGCGATCGGCGTGTTCCTGACCTGCGGCGGCGCGCCCGCCAAGGACGCGCCGAACACCATGCTCAGTATGAATCCCAGGTTCTCCTTCAAGAATTGTTTCAGCTGCTCTTGCTCATCAGTCTCACTCTCACGGCCGGCTGGGAGTGGGACTGGGTTGTCGGCCGGCGGCTGCACGGGCTGCAGCTGCAGCAGTAGTCTAGAGATATCAACGACATTGTCATGTAAAATTTTCTAGATCAGCTCGTACAAACCCAAAATACTGTAAACCAAATCGAGCGATGAACTGTGAAGAAAGACTAACTACAATATATTTTCCTTAATTAAATCAAGCGCAGTGAGAAAATCATTTAGAAAAGACCATATATATGACCCGCAAACGATTGGATCAGTTTGTCCTCTCGATCGATAATATATCCTAGTATCAAGCAACAATAATATATTGCTGACGGAGCTTGAGCCCAAATAGAAAAGGGGCCATCTCCCAATTTCTAGTCTAACCGCTTGCTAAACCTAATGTTATGCACTGCTTTCTTTCTTCAAAGGGTTGCAAAATTGAAGGGGAGGCCAGGGCTCATGTTGGCCTCTACAAAGCTCCACCCCTGCGAGAACACTAGAGTGGTTGATGGGCAAATACCAGTACATCTAGCGGCGCAGGGGTCCCTAATATGGTCACGTGCTCCGGTGTGCCATCCTGCCCTTGCCCGGTGGCCCCATTAGCTCCGACGACGACGTCACCGGTTCCGGGGCCAGCTGCTTCCCGGTGAACTTCCTGTGCATCAAGCGCGATGAGTTAAGCAAATAAAAAGAAGAAGAAGAAAAACCATGCAAGGAGAGGAAAACCTAGCAGCATAGAGGAGAAGGGTAACAGTACTGGTTGATCCGATCGAGTAGCTAGCTAGCTCATGAATGTTTCAGTCGTGGGACGCGTTAAGTACTTCCTTCGTTCAAGGCTGCATTTTTTAATGATTTTATTTATAAATATATGACGTATTTTATATTTTAACATAAAATTAGTGTGATATTTACTCTATATTTTTAATAAATATATAGTTTTATTTATTATTCTCTCTATATTTTTTTTAGATAAAGGATATAAAATCCGGCCTCTATATCCACAAAGGATATACACAGCCAAAAGTTACACGAGCTCTTAGGCTCAAAGCCTCAAAACTGAGGTACATAAAACAACATGAAAGATAGCTTAAGGACTACGAAAAGAACTAGAAAGGTTAATGTTGTGGCTACAGACCAAACAGAGAGAGAGGTGGTAGTGGAGAGTTGGGAGTAAGTGATGGTAATGGCCTTGGCTTCCCCATGGCCTGTATTCCATACATATATACATGGGGATTGCTTTTACAATTATACCCTTACATCTGAGTCTCCCCTTCAGGGGTACTTATGTCATTACACATGGCCCGTTCTGGGCTTTATAACCTTCTACCAGGCCTGCTGGGATTAGGTGCGGGCCACCCCTACAACAGGAGCCTCTCATGGTAAAGGGCTTCACAGGGCCAAAGCCATGTTGCCGAGTCCTTTGGCCCCCTCCGTCCCTGCGGCCTGTGAACTTTCCAGAACTTGACCGGGGGCTGAGGCCGTAGCCGCCACGAACGCCTTGATTGGTGGTTGGCGTTGACGCGCGAGCGCTCCGTTCCGAGGGGGCGTCTAGTCAAAGTAGAGGCGCGCGCGCGCTCCGTCCCCTACCCTTCGAACGGGCGGCAGCGGAGCTGGCGCCTAGCCAAAGTAGGCGCGCGCGCGCTCCATCCCCTACCCTTCGAACGGGCTACGCTGCCGCCTAGCCGAAGTAGGCGCGCGCGCGCTCCGTCCCCTACCCTTCGAACGGGTGGCAGCGGAGCTGGCGCCTAGCCGAAGTAGGCGCGCGCGCCCGCTCCGTCCCCTACCCTTCGAACGGGTGGCAGCGGAGCTGGCGCCTAGCCGAAGTAGGCGCGCGCGCGCTCCGTCCCCTACCCTTCGAACGGGTGGCAGCGGAGCTGGCGCCTAGCCGAAGTGGGCGCGCCCGCGCTCCGTCCCCTACCCTTCGAACGGGTGGCAGCGGAGCTGGCGCCTAGCCGAAGTAGGCGCGCGCGCGCGCTCCGTCCCCTACCCTTCGAACGGGTGGCAGCGGTAATGGCGCCTAGCCAAAGTAGGCGCGCGCGCGCTCCGTCCCCTACCCTTCGAACGGGTGGCAGCGGAGCTGGCGCCTAGCCGAAGTAGGCGCGCGCGCGCGCTCCGTCCCCCACCCTTCGAACGAGTGGCAGCGGAGCTGGCGCCTAGCCGAAGTAGGCGCGCGCGCGCTCTGTCCCCCACCCTTCGAACGGGTGGCAGCGGAGCTGGCACCTAGCCGAAGTAGGCGCGCGCGCTCCGTCTCCTACCCTTCGAACGGGTGGCAGCGGAGCTGGCGCCTAGCCGGAGTAGCCGAAGTAGGCACGCGCCGTTGATGTGGCTATGCCTTGAAACCGTTGTGACCCCGCGGTCTGGTGGTGCGCTTTTAATGGCGACTGGAATCGTGCCGACGCCTGGCCTGTCAGGTGGAAGTTTGTCGCGTCGTGCAGTCTGCCTTCCGCGAGTGGCACATGCGGCGATTTATGCCTGGTGCGTCGTGGGATGTAAGCGGTTGCGTGAGCGCGGCCGTTCGCCTCTTCCCTAGGCGAGCGAGACGCGTGTCGGGCGCGGCATGGCGTTGCGCGCTGCCTGGCCACCTACCAGGCACGCCTCTCCAGATGCCGGCGGTTCTTCTCCCCGGTCGTGGGTAGCCGAACCGCTGGGGGTTTGAATCTGGCTGCGCTTCTGGTCATGGGGGAGGCGAGCGGGCTTTATAAGACGTCATTCGCTATGGTGGGGGCGCTCTATCCCGCCTGCCGCCCATCTCTGCTTATCTCCCGCTGATAGCCCTTGTGCCCTAAATCTTGGGGAGCGATGGCCAGTCATGACGGCGCCTCCCGTCATCCCGGCGGCGGCTCCTCGTCTAGCCGGGACGAGTCACCCTTCCCTTCTGAGGATTACGAGCTGGTGCTGCAGGGGCGTTCGCACGGCGACAAGTGGTGGGACGCCATGGAAAACTCGGGGGGTCGCTGCTCCCGTGAGCTTGGGAGGAGCCGCGTGACTGAAGAAACGCTGCAGCGGCTTGTTCAGGAAGGAAAGATCGAGGAGCGCGACGGGGCTCGCCTACCCCGCCGCGACGAAACGGAGCCGAGGCCCCAGGCAACGGAGGCGATCGTTTTCGTCGCGTTCTTCGACGCCGGTCTTCGAATGCCTTCCACAATGTTTGTGGGCGAAGTCCTGCGGGCCTACAAGTTGGAGCTAGCGCAGCTGACGCCAAACGCTATAGTCCGCCTAGCTGTCTTTACATGGGCTGCGCGGACGGAAGGGCGGCGTCCCAGCGTGAGACTGTTCATCGTCCTACACGATGCGCGCTACCGACCCAGGAAGATTGAGGGAGCTGTATCCAACTTTGGTAGCGTCGACTTCGTGCTACGAGCGTCCTGCACGACGCTATTCCCTGCCCCGGCCGGCTTGGAGAAGTGGGAATCCGGCTGGACGCGGCGGTGGTTTTATTATGTCGTGACTAGCACGAGTGGCCTGCTATGCCGAGGTGGGCCAATCTCGTTCAACAGTTCGCCACGCGTGAGGCCGGGGGCTGATGACGCGCGGAGGCTATGGAGGCTTGCTGGCGTTACACGCCGGCTAAGTATGCGCGACTTGGCGGAGGAGTTTACGATGTACGGGGTGGCTCCGCTCTCCGCCCGGTGGAAGTACGGGCGACGGGGCGATGACCGAGAGGACGGGGTGTGCCCGCCAGTGTCTTGCCTGCTTCCACCCTCCGCCCCTTGTAAGTCGCACAGTGCGTTGGTGTGCACCCGTGTATCTGTGTAGCCCTTGGCTGACCAACTTGTTGCCTTGTGTGCAGTGGCTCGGCTAGAAGATGCAGAGCGCGCAGCTGCGATGTTCCTGGGCCCGTACACGCTCAAGGAGCACAAGCTGCGTGAGGCTGCGACCATGGCGGCAAAGCAGGGGCGGATAAACCGCACATGCGCGGTTCTTCGCATTGCTGTGCCCGAGCGCGCCGTGCCTGCGGAGGCTCCTGCAGGGTCCCCGAGCCGCCGTGGTGGCGGTAGCCACGCGGGGGCCTGCTCAGGGGTCGCCGCATCCAATCCGCCAGCCCCCCCGGCGGTTGGCACCGTGGATCAGGATGTGCGACCGGTGATGGGTCCGGCCGGACCAGCTCGGGAGGGCGGGTCGCCCCGAGCCTGTTGGCGATATCCTCCGCCGGCGCTGTTGAGCCCGTGAAGACGCCCCTTGTTGCGCCGGATCCTGGCAACCTGGGGGGAGACGCCACCCTTGGCGGTGCTTTGCCGCCCACGGCGGCCGTCGAGGACGCGCCCCGGGCGGCAGCGCCCGAAGGCGCGACAGGAGCTACAGCTGCCGACGTCGCGGAAGAATCTGCTGTGGAGCCACAGGCGAAACGCCCTCGCATGCGGGCCCCTTCGCCTTCGAGGAGTCGGTACAGCGTTGCTGGCCCTGTGCTTGGAGCTGCGGCGCCCGACGCGGCCGGCGCGGCCGAAGGGTCCTCTCAACTGCCCACCGGGGTACTCGCTCCTCGACTGGCGGTTGAACAAGCGCCCCCTCTTATCGCAACGGGCGGTGCAGAAGGTAGGCGCAGTTCCCTTTCCTCGCACGACTTCGCGAAACTCTCCCCGATTTGCTCGCTCATTCTGTCGACATCAGGCGAGACGAAGTCTCCCGGACGCGGCGAAGGATTGAGCAACGGGGGTGCGCGCGACGTGCCGGACCCTGAACAGGGTACCCTGCAGGCGGCTGCCGCCGTTGATGTGGCCGAAGCCTCCGCAACCCCTGATGTGGCGGGGGCTGGGCTCGTCCTTTCTGACTTCCTCCCACGCCCGGAGACGCTTCGCGTTTTTAGTGGAGCCGTGGAGCGCGCACGCGACGGCTTTGACCAAGGGATGCTGTCGTCGTGCGAGGGGGACCTCCTGGCACTCGCCTTGCGGGCCTCGGAGATAAGGGTAAGTATGCGCGCTCGCGGTTGCTAAAGCACCGTCGAGCACCTGCTGACTTTCTGCCATTTCCAGACGCTTGTCCTTATCCACGCGCTAGATGAGGCCCGCATCCGGGAGCGGAGAGCCCTGGAGGTCGAGCTTCATGCTGCGGATGACACCCACGCCACGAAAGACGAGCAGCTTCACGCGCTGGAGGGCGCCCTGGCGGCCGCGCAACAGGAGACTGAGGAGGTCCAGCGCGCCGCGGCGGAGGAACGCGCCTCCTTTTTGCAGCAGATCGCCACCCTGGAGGAGGAGAAGGCCCAGCTGGTGGAGTCGCTTGCGGAGAAGGACGGTGCCTTAGACAACGCGTCCACGTCGGCGTGGAGGGCCATGGAGTCTCTGAACCAGGCCCTCCGGGACCTGTGTGTCGACGTGCCGGACGCTACCCACGGGCCGGGGGACTTGGCGGAGACGCTCGGGCTGGTCGAGGAAGGTGCCGGCGTTGCTCTCCGCAGCGCGAAGACCTTCGGCGAGCATTGCAGCTTCCTCGGTGCGTGCCTCGCCCTTGCTCTGCTCCATACTCATGGGTGCAGACATGTCCACGAGCTGGCGAACCCTCGGCTGGATCTTCCTGCCCGACCGGAGGCGCTATCGGACGCTATCCGATTCATTTATTCTGGCCTCCGGAACTTCCACCGACGGATCTGGGGCTATGTCGGGGAGGATGCGGCCAGGGTCGCGGTGCAGCACACGTTACACGGGGGCGGGGACCTCCTCCGCTGGCTCGAAGGAGTTCTTCAGCGTCCCAACGGCGAAGGGTGAGCGGTTTGCCAAGGGGGCGGTGTATTACATGCTTTCGCTTGTGGTCATGTAACCCCGATATTTTTTGTGCAAAATCGAGGTAGCACTCAGTCTTAATATTGTATGCTGCTTGTTTGTTGTTTTTTTTCAAGTACGCACAGGGGCAACGCTTGTGCGTGCGCGAGACTTGTGTCTTGTTTAGAGTCCGTAGACTGGCGCGTGCGGAGGCGGACCTCGACGCTACGACTTAATTTAAAGTCCGTAGACTGGTGCGTGCGGAGGCGGACCTCGACGCTACGTCTTAATTTATAGTCCGTAGACTCGCGCGTGTGGAGGCGGACCTCGACGCTACGTCTTATTTAAAGTCCGTAGACTGGTGCGTGCGGAGGCGGACCTCGACGCTACGTCTTCATTTAAAGTCCGCAGACTGGCACGTGCGGAGGCTGACCTCGACGCTAGGACTTCATTTAAAGTCCGCAGACTGGTGCGTGCGGAGGCGGACCTCGACGCTACGTCTTATTTAAAGTCCGTAGACTGGTGCGTGCGGAGGCTGACCTCGACGCTACGACTTTATTTAAGGTCCGTAGACTGGTGCGTGCGGAGGCGGACCTCGACGCTACGTCTTCATTTAAAGTCCGTAGACTGGTGCGTGCGGAGGCGGACCTCGACGCTACGTCTTCATTTAAAGTCCGTAGACTGGCGCGTGCGGAGGCTGACCTCGACGCTACGACTTCATTTAAAGTCCGCAGACTGGTGCGTGCGGAGGCGGACCTCGACGCTACGTCTTATTTAAAGTCCGTAGTCTGGTGCGTGGGGAGGTGGACCTCGACGGTACGACTTTATTTAAAGTTCGTAGACTGGTGCGTGCGGAGGCGGACCTCGACGCTACGTCTTCATTTAAAGTCCGTAGACTGGTGCGTGCGGAGGCGGACCTCGACGCTACGTCTTCATTTAAAGTCCGGAGATTGGCGCGTGCGGAGGCTGACCTCGACGCTACAACTTCATTTAAAGTCCACAGACTGGTGCGTGCGGAGGCGAACCTCGACGCTACGTCTTATTTAAAGTCCGTAGACTGGTGCGTGCGGAAGGCGGATCTCGTCGCTACATCTTATTTAAAGTTCGTAGACTGGTGCGTGTGGAGGCGGACCTCGACGCTACGACTTTATTTAAAGTCCGTAGACTGGTGCGTGCGGAGGCGACCTCGACGCTATGCCTTCGTTTATAGTCCGTAGACTCTCGCGTGCGGAGGCGGACCTCGACGCTACGTCTTATTTAGAGTCCCAGACTGGTGCGTGCGGAGGCGACCTCGACGCTACGACTTCGTTTATAGTCCGTAGACTCTCGCGTGCGGAGGCGGACCTCGACGCTACGTCTTATTTAGAGTCCGCAGACTGGTGCGTGCGGAGGCAACTTCGACGCTACGACTTCGTTTATAGTCCGTAGACTCTCGCGTGCGGAGGCGGACATCGACGCTACGTCTTATTTAGAGTCCGCAGACTGGTGCGTGCGGAGGCAACCTCGACGCTACGACTTCTTTTATAGTCGGTAGACTCTCGCGTGCGGAGGCGGACCTCGACGCTACGTGTTATTTAGAGTCCGCAGACTGGTGCGTGCGGAGGCGACCTCGACGCTACGACTTCGTTTATAGTCTGTGGACTCTCGCGTGCGGAGGCGGACCTCGACGCTACGTCTTATTTAGAGTCCACAGACTGGTGCGTGCGGAGGCGACCTCGACGCTAGCGCCGGTGGCGGGGTCAGTCGTCGCAGCGCCAGTGACGGCGTCCTCGACCACCGCACCTGCGTCGTTGTCCGCGCCTGCAGCAGCCGATGCCGAGGCCCTGGTGCCCATGCGACGCTCCGATCCGGCCGCCTTTTTTCCCTTCGTCGCCGCCGACGAAGCTTTTTTCGGTGCCATCCTTCTTCGGACCTCAGGCTTGCTCCTGTCCTCCCCACGGACAGCGCCAACTGTTGTGGCTACAGACCAAACAGAGAGAGAGGTGGTAGTGGAGAGTTGGGAGTAAGTGATGGTAATGGTCTTGGCTTCCCCATGGCCTGTATTCCATACATATATACATGGGGATTGCTTTTACAATTATACCCTTACATCTGAGTTCCCCTTCAGGGGTACTTATGTCATTACACATGGCCCGTTCTGGGCTTTATAACCTTCTACCAGGCTTGCTGGGATTAGGTGGGGGCCACCCCTACAGCAGCTAAGCTTCAGCACTTTTGCTCCGTCCTTGCTTACAACCAAGCCCCTAACCTCATCCGACCGAGCCACCCAAACTTCGGTCTGCTTTGCGTGAAGATGGACCTCCAAGGCGACGTCTCCAAGAAGGCGACGAGAGTCACCAACGACGCCCGCCTCACCGAGGCAAGGCTTTCACCTGGAGATCAGTACACATGAGAGCTATGTAGTGCCACGACACACCTCCAGGAAGGATCACCGGCAAGACTTTCGCCAGCACCTCCACAGCACCCCACGCACTACCCCCACACAAAATAGACCGCCACCAACACTCCGGGGCCCTACACGCCTCAAGGCCATGGCATAGCCACCCTTGAACTCCACGACGAGCCACTTCCTGCAACGTCCGCCACTGTAGAGACCACTAAGCGACGTCTAAGCGCCACCACTGAGCAGATCCAGGGACATGAGCCACAGATCAAACCTACATCAAAACAACGGAAGGGCCTGGCACAAATCTTCCTGAACGCCTTATGGAGCCTGAATGGCACGTGGATCACCACCGCCTTCTTGCTCCCGACCGCAACCAACTGGAACTTGGAGCTGATGAAGAGGACCTTGAGGTCGTTCTTGAGCTCCTGGTTGCCATTCTCCATGTCGAAGAACGCCTGCGCAACAGAGTCCACAAACTCCGAGGGCTCGAGGCCCTAGTCCTTCTGCACCTTCCTCCTCGCCGTGACGGCGCCGGCGAGGCGGCTGCGCGCGCTCTCTCGTCTCTCTCTGCTGGCGGAGAACATAAATTGACTCTCCTCCTGTTCCATCACCAGCAGTTATATCTCCACCTTGTACCATAAAGCCTTTGATAACACGATGGAAGCATGAGCCCTTGAAGTGGAGCGGCTTGCCGGTGGCGGCGCCGACGCCCTTCTCCCCGGTGCAGAGCGCGCGGAAGTTCTCAGCCGTTCGCGGCACCACCGACGCGTAGAGCTCTATCACGAACCTCCCCTCCATAACGCCACCGATGTTGACGTCCATGAAGCACCTCGGGTTCTTCACCTCCGCCGCCGCCGCCACAGCCGGTGCCACGCCCTCGACGCCGCCCTCCATTGCGACAGAAGCCGACGCGGGCGGGCGGAGCCGGGAGACGGCGGCGCGGGCGTGGAGGCGCAGGCACGGAGACGATGGAGCGGCCGCGGCTCCCGAAGGTGGCGGCGCGGGCGCGGCGGCCGGGAGGCGGCGGCGCAAGCGCGACGACCGGGAGGCGCTCGGGCGACGGCGCGGCCGGCACGGATCCAGGCGGGGGAGGCCGGATCTGAGGCGCGGCGGCCGGATCTAGCCGGAACGGGCCCGGAGGCGGCGAAGACGTCCGGAGAGGAGCCGGGAGCAGAGGCCGGCGCGGGGCGACTAGGCCGGATCTGAGCGGCGAGGGCCATATCTGGGACGGCGCCAAGGAGGAGCGGGCGGATCCGGGCGGGAGGCGGCCAGAGACGACCGGATCTGGCCCAGAGGCGGCCAGATCCGTGCGGCGCCAGTCCGGCGGCGGAGCGGAGGTGGCCGGATCTGGCGCGGGGTCGCCGGATCCGGCGGCGGATGCGCAAGAAGAGGCGGCTTGGGTGGAGGCAGCGTTCGGCGGCCCGATCTGGTGATGAGGACGACGGCGGGCGCGAGCGCTGGTGCGGGCGACGACGGCACGTGAGCGACGGCTCCGGTGGCCGGGAAGAGGTGGCCGCCCCCGGGATTAGCTCCTCCCGGGGGCAACAGCGGAAGATGCGGCGGTATATATATTGAATATAGTACTTAGAGATAATAATTAAAGGTAATCTAGTTATTTTTACTGTTTTCTTAGTTTATATGTTAAGGAGGAATATTTCTTATAAACTTGGATAGATGAGTAAAAATTAGTTGTGTACCAGTTTGGTGGGCAGCTGCCGACTTCAACGAACTACTGGAATGGGAGGAGGAGCAGAGGTTGGGAGTGAGCGTGTCTATTTATTTACTTATTTATCGGGCTGCGGCTGGTCACAAGTTTCCAGCCGTGTTATTGTGCGAGAAATTTTGTTAGGTTGCTGTAACTCTCACTGCTGATCCTTGCCCAGCGTCGACGAGCACCGCGCGTGCGTGATTGCCGAAAAGTATGAATTGCTGTGTAATTACTGGGCTGCGCTCCGCTTCCATCTCTGCGTTGCAGGTCATCGCTGAAATCTAAGCTTTTTCCCGAGCTGATAGAATTGTTTTCATGATATCTATTCCTCCAAAGATGTACACATATTCCTAACATCTTTCTTGTCAAGAAATAAATAAATTTGTAGCGCACAAATACGGAGGACAAAGTAACGAGTTGGAGAGAGAACCCCTGGTACACTAGGTTACTAAGGCATAGTATATATTTTTCTATTCTTTTTTATTTGACGTTTTTTATATTTTACGGTCTGCGAGATATAACTTTAACCGTTACTTTTTATAACTTTACACTAAAATATACTAATAAAATTCTAATATTATAAAAATATTTTTAACGATAAATTTAATGATATTATTTTTATATAGACAATCTAGATAATTTAAATTTATTGACAGTCAAAATTTAAACATGAATTCTAAGAAGACAAGTAAAAAAACAGAGAAAGTATATACAATTCAGTTTATTTTTCGGATTGCTGAACAGTCTCAACTTGAATTTTCTCACTATTGGTCTAGTGAATTTGGTTCTAGATTCATGCACCGTATCTCCGCCTTTAATTTGTCTCCAGAAAAGTGAAGACATAAATACGATGAATACTGACGTGTAGTGGCCCCCACGAATCGATTTTGTCGGCCGTGCGTAGATCACGGTGGATCGCGAGGTCGAGATTCAGGGCGGCTACTTGGTGGCGACCATGCATGCATGCTAGGGATTAGCAGCTGGCCAGTGAAAAGGTCACGTGAGCTATTGCGGAAGCAGGATATTCCGCACATTGACCCATGCACGTGACTTCCAATGTAGTACCTCGGTCTTTTGGAGAAGCTTCGTCATGTCTTGTTTGGTCGGGAGCCAAAACCATTTTTAACACCGTCTCATATTGTATTTATAGAATAGTAGTATGTGTGTAGTATTTACAAAAATATCGTTTTTGTCGTTCGATGGCCGGACAGCAAAACTCGCGAGACGACACGTGGCGCTACCGCTCCCTCACCAGACGGCAGGCAACCTGCCGCTCGGTGACAAGATCAGCAGGCTTGCCTGCCGTCTGGTGAGCGGGCGGCAGGTGATTGCCTCGCGGGCGCTGCCGCTCACCCACCGGACGGCAAAAAGCAACATTTTTGCAAATATTGTCCGCATACGGCTATTTCTGTAAATACGATAAGAAACAGTGCCAAAAGTGGTTTTGACTCTTTAGTCGGAGTATGGTCTATCCATGACGAGGATATTCCGCGCATGGATCCCTGCACGTCACTTTAAAAAAGTATCCATGTATCTTGTAATATATGTCCGATGTATATCTAGAAAAACATATTATTTAAATAATATATAATGAAATTGAAGTCCTATTTTTTGCAACAGTAATAAGGCCAAGTTACTGTTTTTTAGCCCGCGGTTAGGTTTCAAATTTTAATTTTTTTTTGAATTCATTTAATTCTAAAAATCGTGATCCAGAACATACAGATGAAACGTGAGAGAACAACTGCTCTGATTTGCCAGACAAGAGTAACAGACTTTTCACAACTTCTTTTTCTTAGTAGTTCTAAAAATGAGCACAACAACCGTAAACTGAACCTTAAAATATTCTTCTTATTCCAGACATTTTCATTATGTTCGTAAACACGTCGTTATGTAATTTTATTAATACATACGTTCTTTTTTAGTTGTGTTTTCTCTAGTTATATATTTAGTAAAAATATTAAGAAATGAAATTATATGAGAGTATTTTCTATAAAATTTTGTATAGATTCCAGAACTGGTATAGTTTGGTATATTTTGATATGAGAATTGAAAGTTATGGTAATTTTAGTACTAGGACAACGAGGTTGATTAACCCGTAAAGGGGAAAATTTATGGGTTTGGAGATCGTGTAGGAGCATCGTCATTTGTTTGTTGTCTTGTAATACTATGTCTTATATTGAGAATGAGTAATTGCTATAGGAGGAGTAGCGTCGGTTATATTGTTATCTCCTAATCAAACCGGTCATCGCAACTAGAGAGAAGTGCTTGGTAGAATGATAGACGATAATTAATAATTACTCACCATTATTAAATTATTCATGTAATGTAATAATTTTGATTATGCTTTTGATCAGCATGATATAATTTGATGATGATTGCGATATGTTTTAAAATGATGAAAAATGGTATTTGTGACATAACATATGCATTACGAGCTAGGGCAGTGAAAAGTTAATAGGTATGAGTAAGGCTATTTGAATATTTCAATGTGCTCTTGAGTAAAACCTATAGAGATAGGCATCTCCACAGAATGAAGGGAAAAGACCTACTTCGGTAGGCACCTCGCGTGTGGAGGAAAAGATATACTTCCATAGGCACCTCCACGGATGAAAGTAGACGGTGATATCGACGGGCGTACCCTCTATTATACCGATATAAGCTATAAAAGAGACATGTATTGCATTGTATTCATGAAAAGTGAGATGAAATATTGGGACATGTGGGTGAGAATTGATGAGAATGAGATGTGAAAATTGCGTTAGTGGGAACTGGTTATAAATTGTTAAAATGATATTGATTCATTTATTATTCTGCTTTGTACTTACTGAGTTGTAGACCCACCCTTGCTTTATTATTGTTTTTAGGTGAACGTTGAAGGTGGTATGCATGGGTGGAAGTAGCACATGAGACATTGCACATTCATAATTCTTTATTCACTTAGAGTTTAATAATTTAATTATTATTATATTCAGCTTAGACAATCTATGTAATAATTAGATAATCAATGATTTTCTCTTAGTTTTTAATGGTTCCTAATGACGTTTTAAATATGTTTCTCAATATAGACCTATACATGGTTTATCTGGTAAATTACTTGATTCATATTAGCTCAACTTATATATGGTTCATCTTGTAATTAAATTACTTGTTGATGGGCAAATACCAGTACACATCCAGCGGCGCAAGGGCACCTAATCTGGTCACGTGCTCCGGTATCCCATCCTGCCATTGCCCGGTGGCCCCATTGGCTCCGACGACTAAGGCCCCGTTTGGCACAGCTCTAACTCCGAGATCTATGCTGGATCTGTAATTTGTTGACTAAATTAAAGTGATTTAAATATTTTTATTTAATATATAATATAAATGAAATGAGTCATATAAATGCACTTAACATGCCTGCAACTCTAGATCCAGAATTTCCTAGAGCTACAGATGACCAGCTCTAGAAAATCTACAGATTTTCTAGAGCTAGAGCTCTGTCAAATGGGGCCTACATCACCGGTTCCGGGGCAGCTGCTTCCTGGTGATCTTCCTGTGCATCAAGCACGATGAGTTAAGCAAATAAAAAGAAGACGACCAACCATGCAAGGAGAGGAAAACCTAGCAGCATAAGAGCAAGTATTATAAGAGGCTGTAAGCTGGCTGTATGCTGAGGTGGAGGAGAGAGAGGAGGAGAGAGAAGAGAGGTGGGCTGTAAGCTTACAGCCAGCTGAAGCACAAGAACCAAGAAACTTTGTGAGAGGAAGGGGTAGATCATACAGCCTTCAGCTGGCTGTAACTACTATATGAGTAGGCTAATAAGTGGGCTGTAAGTATCTATATAGCCAGCTGAAGGCTGTATTATAAGACTTGCTCTAAAGGAGAATGGTAACAGTACTGAATACTGATTGATTCGATCGAGTAGCTTGCTAGCTCATAAATTACTAGTGCTAGCTAGTTTTTAGACAAAGAAAGAAATAAATGTTACGTATAAATAAATGCTACGTATCTTTTAATGACCTTATTTATAAATATAGAATATATTTTATATTTTAATATAAAATTAGTGTGATGTTTACTTTATGTTCCTAATAAATATATAATTTTATTTGCTATTTTTTACATGTATGCATTAAATATAGTGCTTAGAGATAATAATAATGAGAAATAATCTAGTTATTTTTATTATCTTTTCGATTTATATGATAAAATAGAAGTATATCTTATAAATTTAGATGGAGAGAGTAAATATGTGTTGTGTACCAGTTTAGTGGGCAGCTGCTGGTCTCAACGAACGGCTGGGATCGGAGGAGGAGCAGAGGTAGGAGAGAGCGTGTCTATTTATTTACTTATTTATCGGGGCTGCGGTTGGTCACACGTATAATTGTGCAAGAAATTTTGTTAGTTTGCTGTAACTCTCACTGCTGACGCCCTGTGTCCAGATTCCCTGGCCAACGTGATCCTTGCCCGGCGTCGACGAGCACCGCGCGTGCGTGATTGCCCAAATTAAATATGTTAAATTGCCGAAAGTATGATTGCTGCGGGATTGCTGGGTTGCAGGTCATCGCTCAAGTGTAAGGTTTTTTCCCCAAGCTGATAGAATTGTTATCATATATCTATCCTTTCAAAGATGTACACATACTCCAAACATCTTTCTTGTCAATAAACAAATAAATAAATCTGTAGCGCACAGATATGGAGGACAAATTAAAGAGTTGGTGAGAGAGGCCCTAGTACATTAGGTCAATAAGGCATAGTGTTATATATGCAATTCAGTTTATTTTTCAGATCGCTAAACAGCCTCAACTTCTCTTAAACTCTAATCCAAAAACTCATAAATACTTAATCTTAAGAGAGAATGATTAGATGATTAACTATAAATCTCTATCATAACCTATTAAATAGATGTGCTAGCCAACCCTATCTAATCTTTAGTGGATACTATCCACTCAACATATATAGGGGAACCTGATAACCACATATACGGGTTTTTACTAACACACTATACTTATGCACTTTTCAATATAAGCTTGAATCCGCTAAATTCTTAGTCAAAAGTAGTTTCCAGTAATTTGGCAAACTACTAAAATACCCTTTCTTGATCCGATCATCTTCTTGCATTGCAAGTAATCGGCATGCTTGCCACGTACAGGTGCACCACTGGTTTACCACGCATCAATAAATCTCTCCTATTCCGATTCCACTGGACCACGCTCCACTTAGACCGACCAGGCCTTATAGTGCAATCCGTCGCTTGAACTTTCTTTTAACATTTCTCACCTTTCTCGTGCCAGGTTTGAGCTCAGCCATGTCATCTGGCATTCTTGATCGTTTTTAGCCTCAGCTTTTCATAAGCGTAGCCCTGATCCTCACAGTTGATCATGATTGACTTCAAGTGATCCTGTACATCTAAAGACAAAAAATCGTTTCTGGATATAAATTTTTCATAACTTGACCCACATTAACAATAGCATAATCTATGCAACCTATAACCACTTACCTAGGTTATCAAATCATCTAATGACTTAAATTTCGTAAAATCATCCATTTCTACAAGATATCAAGAAAAATCTATAAATTTATGAATTTTAAAGTTGCACGCCTCCAAAATAACAGTAGTTTATCACAATAAAACCATAAACTTTCTCACATGATCCTTTTAATATATAGTATATTGTTGTAGGGGTGGCCCAACCCCCCGTGACTGGGCCGTGCAACTAGTCCAACATGTAATAGGCCCAATAGTGTAGAGGAATATAACAGTGTAAATATGCCAGTGTACCCCCATCCTTTGTAAATACTAAGGGGTAGAATGGGGATTTCCCATTCTACCCCACTCACATATATATAAGCCCCCAGAGGGGCAAAGGGGGACACATCTATCTCATTCTCACCACCTCTCCACAAATCTGGCTCTCCTCTTCCTCTCCTACTAGTCCCCTCCTTCTCTGTTTAGCCCGTAGCTACGACAGATGGCGCCGTCCGTGGGGACTGAACGAAAAGTCGCTGAAGGAGCTCAGAGTTGGCCATGCGGCGCTCCATCAACGACAGATAAGTACTTGGTTCTGTTTCGTGCATGCTGCGTTGAATAGATCTGGAATCTAGTCGAAGCAGGTATTGAGTAGATCTGAGATCCGGTCGAATCGCCTATTTATATGTTGCTGTCATCTTCGTGCCGGGGGGCATTCATGCAGAAAAGCAATTCCTGAGATGACTCGGTGGCATCCTCACATGTGTGCATGTGATTCCACGCCTCCGCTCATGCCGTCGAGGCCCGCCGCGCACCGCTGGCTCCGCGCGTGACGCCGAGTCTCCGCGCCGAGAAGGCTCGCGCATCTGGCCGAGTGCGCTCCAGTCCGCCCGAGCTCGTGCATGCACCCACGAGGCCCCAGCGAGGTCCATCCAGGCGCAAGGATCCAGCCGTTAGTGCGCGCGTGAAATATCCTTTCACGTATATCTTTCCATCCATGCATGCACGAATGCAAGACTCCATGCACATCTATCCATGCTTGAGAATATACATTCATGTATCCACGCACGAACTCCGCTATCCATCTATGCATGCAATCATACCCGCAGCTGCCCGTCGACTCTGCCTTCGCTCGGCGTCCGCGACCTGGACTCCGGCCCTGCACGACGGGCTCCGCAGGGGCGGTGTCGGCCTCCGCTCGGCGTCCACTCCCCGAAGTCCGCGACGACGAGGATGACGCTCCTCGCATCGCCTCTGGACTTCACCTCGCCCCCGCAACGACGTCGTCGGCCTTCGCCTCGACGCCGCGGGGACTTCGCCGGCATTTGCCTCGATGCCGCGGAGACCTCGCTGGACTTCGCCTCGCCCCCGCGGGTAGCATCGATGCTACCGTACTGGTCTTCGCGTCGTAGCCTCCGCGCCGAGCCCTCTGAGCGTGCACGAGGCTACGGTCCGTACGTGCGCGAGCTCTACACATGTGAATCCTTCTGCATGCATGTAGACTCCGCCCATCTCCACGCATGCAAATCCTTCTGTACGCGCATACATGTGACACTACTACAGAAAGCCTAATAGTAGACGCCTCATCACAGACGGTTTTGTGAAACCGTCTCTAATGAGCACTATTACAGACGGTTGTAATTTGGAGGACGTCTGTGGTATTTGTGGCGGGAAAATGGATTATCACAGACGGTTATTAACTATGAACCGTCTGTGATACGTTTGTATCACAGACGGTCTGTATTAAAAACCGTCTGTGATAATCCCAGATTATCACAGACGGTTTTTAAATAAAAACCGTCTGTGATAACCTTGTTATCACAGACGGTTAATAATTAAAAACCGTCTGTGATAATTCACAGACGGTTTTTTATTAAAAACCATCTGTGATAATGTCAGTAGGCATTTATTGCGCTGCTCAGACCGCATCTGTCTTCATTTCGATCCAGATCTAGCCACTGCTGCGCACTTTTTCACTCGGGAGGAAGCTAGGCGATTTCAGGCCTTGTTAATTTGGTGGGAAGAGGCAGAGATTGAGCTTTGAAGATTCATACTTTGCTGGTTGTTCTAGATATGGTTAGTAATGCAATTTATTTTTTTCTTTAATTGCATTACAATTTAGTTCTAAGTAATCCATGAGTGGTTATTGAAGATGGTTAATTTGCAAAATTGTTGGTTATATAATAGCTGTTGTGTTTGTAATATGAATCTAGCAAATAAAGTCTCAATATAATAAATGTGGCCGGTATATATGTAGTTATAATTAGTTAATCTAGATTTTAATACTAAGTTGTTATATATGTACGTAACGTAGGACCGAAGCTGGATGTATGCCGCGAGCCGTGTGAGTGAAGAGTACATTAATGGCGTTTCTGCTTTTATAAGAGCTGCCGAGGAGGATATGTTGAATAAGGGGGCGATATATATGTGCTGTCCATGCACTGACTGCGAGAATGTGAAGATGTTTAAGAACCGAGGGCAAATTGAATCGCACTTGATTCGGAGGGGTTTCAAAAAGGATTATACGTGTTGGACCAGTCATGGCGAAGTGAATGATCATATGCCGCCGGATGACATCGCCGGTGAAGTGAATGATATGCCCCCGGATGACATCGCCTGTGAACTGAATGACATGCCGCCGGCTGATGTCGATTGTGGGTCGGATTCGGATAGGTTGCACGATGATAATCTGGATCAGATGCTTCGCGATGTTGAAGAGAACTATGATGAGAGAGAGTATGTTAAATTCCGTGGCTTGATGGAGGACTCAGAGAAACCTTTGTACACGGGATGCAAGTACACGAGGTTGTTGGCCGTGCTTGAACTGTTGAAATTGAAGGCAAGCAACGGTTGGTCGGACAAGAGTTTCACTGCGCTGCTAGGTCTTTTAGCGGACATGCTTCCGGATGGAAATGAGTTGCCTAAAACCACGTATAAAGCCAAGAAGGTTCTTTGTCCGTTGGGAATGGAAGTAGAAAGAATACATGCATGCCCGAACGATTGTATCCTCTACCGTAAAGAGTATGCAAACATGCATGTATGTCCGGTGTGCAACGCATCCCGATACAAACGTAACAATCAATCAGTTGATGGCGAGGGAACAGAGGCGAAGAAAGGACCTCCTGCTAAGGTGACATGGTATTTTCCTATAATTCCCCGTTTGAAAAGGTTTTTTGCAAATCCAAAGGAGGCAAAACTGCTGCGTTGGCACTCGGAGGAGCGCAAGAAGGATGGAATGATAAGACACCTTGCTGATTCCGCGCAGTGGAGAAACATCGATAGGAGTTTTGCAGAGTTCGGTGCAGAACCAAGGAATATAAGGTTTGGACTGAGTACAGATGGAATGAATCCTTTCAGTAGCATGAGCAGCCGACATAGCACATGGCCCGTGACTCTCTGCATCTATAACCTTCCTCCTTGGTTGTGTATGAAGCGAAAGTATATTTTGCTGTCGATACTTATCCAAGGGCCAAAACAACCTGGGAATGATATCGATGTGTTCCTAGCACCGTTGGTGGAAGATCTAAAAGTAATGTGGAACGAAGGGGTACAGGTATGGGATGCGTACAAACGAGAGAACTTCACTCTGCGCTCCTTATTGTTCTGCACCATAAATGATTATCCTGCCCTTGGTAACCTATCGGGCCATAGTACAAAAGGTGCCAAAGCTTGTACTCACTGTTTAGATGGTACCGAGAGTGTGTGGCTGAGACACTCACGCAAAACCGTCTACATGCGTCACCGCCGGTTCCTTCGGAGGGCTCACCCATACCGCAAGATGAAGAAACAATTTGACGGAGAGAAGGAAGATGGTTCAGCTCCAAGGCATTTAAGGGGACGCGAGGTTTATGATATGGTTAAGGATTTAGATGTTGTCCTCGGAAAGGGACGTAAATTGAGGGCTCATGAGAAGAACACCTGGAAGAAGAGATCAATATTTTGGGACTTACCTTATTGGGAGTACCTAGATGTTCGGCACTGCATCGACGTCATGCACGTAGAAAAGAATGTGTGCGACAGCTTGATTGGTCTCTTACTGAACATCCGTGATAAAACAAAGGACGGTGTCAACGCACGGCTTGACTTGGCTGACATGGACATCAGGCCTGAGTTAGCACCGACAAGCACTGATAATGGACGAACGTACCTTCCCCCTGCGTGTTACACTCTGTCCAAGGCTGAGAAAACAGAACTGTGCCAGTGCTTGCATGGTGTGAAAGTTCCGTCTGGTTACTCCGGCAACGTGAAGAAACTTGTTTCGATGCAAGATTTGAAGTTAAATGGCATGAAGTCTCATGATTGTCATGTGCTGATGACACAGATGCTCCCTATTGCAATTAGAAATATTTTGCCGATCAAAGTCCGAGAGACAATCATGAGGCTATGTTATTTCTTTAACACAATTGCTCAGAAGGTCATCGATCCCGAAGGACTAGATGCTCTGCAGGACGAGGTGGTGATGACTCTATGTCACCTTGAAATGTATTTCCCTCCTTCGTTTTTCGATATCATGGTCCATCTCGTTGTTCACGTTGTGTGGGAGATAAAAATGTGCGGGCCCGTATTCCTACGCAGCATGTACCCATTTGAGAGGTTCATGGGAATTCTCAAGTCCTACGTACGGAATCGTTCTCGGCCGGAGGGCAGCATCGTCGAAGGTTATGCAAGCGAAGAGGTGATTGAGTTTTGTGTCGATTATATGGCTCAGATTCAACCGATAGGTGTCCCTCAATCTCGTCATGAAGGGAGGCTGAAGGGTCTCGGAACTATCGGAAGGAAAGCAATCACTCCAGATATGGACACGTATACTCAAGCCCATTTCACGGTGTTGCAACACATGACTGAAGTGGCGCCTTATGTGGACCAGCACAAGGATGTGCTTCGGCAACAGAATCCAGAGCGGCCGGATGTTTGGATCATGAGGCAACACAACCGTTGGTTCAACCAATGGTTGAAGGAGCAAATTGCTAGGAGCTCGCCGAGTGAGACGCTGAGATGGTTGGCAAAAGGGCCGACATTTACAGTTGTGACATGGCAAGGATATGACATAAATGGGTACACATTCTATACGCAGTCTCAGGATGTCAAGAGCACTAACCAGAACAGCGGAGTCCGCATAGATGCATTCAGTACCGATGGGTCGAGAAACTCGTACTATGGCTTAATAGAAGAGATTTGGGAGCTCGACTATGTGGTTTTCAAGATCCCCTTATTTCGCTGCCGTTGGGTGCATCTCCCACAGGTGAAGGTTGACAAGTACGGTGTCACGACCGTGGACCTCCAACGTGTCGGGTACAAAGACGAACCATTCGTACTTGCCAATCAAGTTGTTCAAGTTTTCTATGTAACCGACCTGGCAAATAAGAAACGCCATGTAGTTCTTCATGGAAAAAGGAGAATTGTCGGAGTGGAGAATGTAGTGGACGAGGAGGAATACAATCAATTTGACGAGTTACCTCCTTTTGGAAATGGCATAAGGGTCGACGATGAACAACGTGACGAAACTAGTTACGTACGCATTGATCATGATGAAGGGCTAATTTTTAAAGGAAATAAGCAAGTACAATAAGAATGTATATGTGAAAATGTGTGACAATTTTGAGATCTATATGTGAAAATGTGTGATGTAGTCAATTTTGAGATGTATATGTGAAAATGTGTGACAATTTTGAGATGTATATGTGAAAATGTATGATGTAGTCAATTTTGAGATGTATATGTGAAAATGTGTGATGTAGTCGATTTTGAGATGTATATGTGAAAATGTGTGACAAAATGTATATGAGTATTGGCATTTATGTATATGTGTGATGCACATGTGATGGTTGATATGAATGCAGCTGGTTGGTGTTGTATATGAATGCAGCTGTTTGGTGGTGGATATGAATGCAGCTGTGGTTATTGGTGTTGTCTTAATAACTACAGTCGCAAAGGCTTATCACAGACGGTTTTAAACTTAGAACCGTCTGTGATATCAATAAAACAGACGGTTCTAAGTTTAAAACCGTCTGTGATAATATGACTATCACAGACGGTTATACACTTAGAACCGTCTGTGATATTTATACTATCACATGCGGTTTTAGACTTGGAACCGTCTGTGATATTAATATCACAGACGGTTTTTGAGTTAGAACCGTCTGTGATAACCTCCCTATATATACCCTCTGGCTAGGGTTTTCCCTGTGCGCTGCGCAGTTATTCGATCTAGATCCAAGTAAATCCCGAGCCCGTCGTCGCCTCCGCCTCCCCGAACCCTCGTCGGCCGCCTCCTCGAGCCCCTCGCCGGCCGCCTCCGTCGAGCCCCTCGTCGCCTCCGCCTCCTCGAGCCCCTCGTCGCCTCCGCCTCCCCGAACCCTCGTCGACCGCCTCCCCGAGCCCCTCGCCGGCCGCCTTCGTCGAGCCCCTCGTCGCCTCGGCCTCCCCGAGCCCCTCGCCGGCCGCCTTCGTCGAGCCCCTCGTCGACCGCCTCCGTCGACCCCCTCGTCGCCTCCACCTCCCCGAACCCTCGTCGACCGCCTCCCCGAGCCCCTCGCCGGCCACCTCCCCTCGATTACCGACTGCATTGTGAGCACTTTCTGTGATGGACTAGGGTTTACTGCAGTAGCTTAATTAGTTTGCTATTTGGTACATTAATTGTTTACTACAGTTGCTCGATGATGATAAAATCATATACTGAGATTGGTTCATTCAGTGCTTGAGCTCTAATAGCTGTCGGTTCATGCAGTTTTCAGGTTATAGCATGTTATTAAATTGATCTGTTCGGATTTAATCTTGACAAGTTAAAAGACTGAATTATTGGGCAAAGTTAACTTGTGTGGTCTTGATCTGTATGAATACTGTTGTTTGAATATATGCATGCTAAATATATCTTGATCTTGAGATTTTAGAGTTTGTATCTAGAGCTCAAAATACTGAATTCATTATTTGGCATAACCAATCAAGGAAGAGTATATGATTTAGTAGCGGGACGGCCAAGATTAATCTTGTGCAACCCTACAATTTGAGAGCACATATTCATGTTGAGACTGTTATTGATTCTATTATTGATGCTTGTTGCTTGTTGCTTCATATTGCTACCATTATATATGTATATATGTAGGTATGTATATGTATACATGTAGGTATGTATATGTATATGTATGTATATACACATATAGTATGTAGTATATAGTATAGGCACATAACCCCTCTCTGTGTCCACATCACCCCCTCCCTTCTCCCCCTTCCCTCTACTCCTCTCCTCTCTTCCGAACATTGAGCATCATGTTTGACTTTTCGTGCTTCCTCACTTTGAACATTCTCATCTTATCTTAATAGACCCACAAAATGAGCAACATGTCACCCGCGCATTCTTCACCATCATCGCCGGAGGCGTCCGCTCCAACATCAAGACGCCAAGGAAGAGGGCTATCAAAGAAGCCTCAGAGCCGACAGACCATCACAGCGGTAAACGCAGCTGGGGTCCCTATCCTTCCTAAGCAAGCGGTAAACGCATTCCGAACCATGGTCGGAATAGTTGCACGACAACGAATTGAGATCACATACAATTCGTGGAAGAACGTGCCTGACACTCGGAAACGTGACCTGTGGACCGAAATCTTGGCATCGTTCGAGTTCCCAGAAGAACACTTACACGCTGTGGAACGACAAACCTACCAAGCGGCGTGCAAAGCATGGAAGAACTTCAAGAGCACGCTTGTCAGGAAATACGTGGAGACGGACGAAACGCCTTTTACTAAATACCCATTCCTGGAATCACAATGGGAAGAGTTCAAGGCGATGAAAACGACCGAAGAATTCAAAAGTACAAGTGTGGCGCACAAGGCCCTCCAGGCAAAAAACACGCACCCCCACAGACTTGGCACAGCTGGGTATGCGGGTAAAATCCCGCAGTGGAGGTTGGAGGATGAGCTGGCAGCTGCAGAGGACATCGCCCCGCCGTTTTCCAATATCCCGGATGACCGCGCTCGAAATTGGCTTAGAGCAAGGTCATCTACAACGACATCGGGGGACGTCTCCTTTCGAAACCCTGCAGACCAGCAAGTGTCCCAGCGCCTGGTAAGATATCGATCGAACTACGTAGCTTGTAATTACTCCACAACTTCGTACGAATTGAAATGACATGTCGTGCTCTTGCAGGAAGAGCTGAGTTTTGAATCTACCCTGGGATCATTCCAGGGAACAAGGGAGAATGATATGCTCTCCGTGGCCCTGGGAAACAAGGAGCACCCGGGTCGTACGAGAGGCCTTGGGCTTTACGTTCCTTGGAAACATGGTTTCCAAGATGACTCCGGAATGTATCGGCGTAGGAAGAGAAACAAAGCCGAGCGTGAGGAGCAGCTACGAGAAGAGATCAAGGAATCTCTTCGAGAGGAGCTATTTGCTCAGATGGGTGAAGTAATCAGAGAAGAGGTGCGGAAACAGACAGAAAGTCAGCAGGCCGCCACCGCCGCTGCTATGCTAGGTAGCCCGCACAACCGTCCGAGTAGCTGCGCGTCCAATCCGACGCATACCCAGTCCAAATTTCCTGTGGACGACATCCTGGTAATAATTATTACCTCTCGAATGCTTGCTCCATTGGTAGGCCTATTCGAGTAGCTAATTTTGTATCGTTATGTAGGAGCCTACGAACTGCAAGCTCCAAGTGAGATATGGCGCCATTCCCTTGTACGCTGCTTGGGGCCAGGCATATTCGTCTGGTAACGGGGCCATGGTGCACGGCCAAGCTTTAGCGCCAGGCTTCGCAAAAGTTAATGTGGATGGTGTGTATGTCAATTTTGAGGTGGTCCCGCTACCGAAGCCCCCCAACGACGAGATCGTGACTCTAGGACAGGCCATTGGAACATTCATCCAGTGGCCCAAAAGCGACATCTTCCTGGAGGCTTCTTCACCGGTGGCAGGACCAGAGCAACATGCACTGGTGCCATCTCCAGTACAAGACCAGTCGGTTCCACCACCGGATACTACAACGGTGCTATCTCCACGGGCCCTATTCTCGCCAGAGCAACTTGCACCGCTGCTACCTTCAAAGTCGACTTCCGTGAAGTCGACCCATAGCCGAGGCAGCAAGGCCAGCAAGGGCAAAGCAAAGAAGACCAATGATGATCTTCCGTACCACCCTTTGGCCCGCAAATTCGTGCTTGGCGAGCCGTTGCTCGAGCAAAAAGCCCTCCAAAAGCTACCATATAGTTGCATGCAATTGCACACGTGGTATATGCAGCAGTCCAATAAGCCAGAGGGAGAACGGACTTCAAGTATCACTGTCAAATTCTCCGAGGAAGATTTACACCACAATCTTCAAGAGTGTACATTCGTGGTCGCCTTTGAGGATTTATTCGAGCTGTTCATGCTCAACGCTCTTGACGTCTCAATCGTTCGATGCTGGACGCTGTAAGTGTGTACAATCACAGTCTCCGTTAATGTCATACCGATAAATGCCATATCTAATTTTTTGCTTTCGTGTGTATATATATAGACACATGCTGATTAAAGCTAGAGTATCGAACTCATCAGCTGGTTTCTTGGACCCACAATTGGTCGCCAAGACTACCATCGACGTGGAGGCATCCCTCGTCGAGAGGTACATTGCATCAGGCCTGCTGAGTTGTCGCAATAAGGACTATGTACTTATGCCCTTCAATCAGAGCTTTCATTGGATTTTAATAGTAATTGTACCAAAATGGAACAAGGTATATTACCTTGATTCCCTAAGTAAGAATAAAATGGACTTCACAATTGTCGGCCAAGTAATCGATAGGTAAGCACATATTCCCCATACATATCTACATTGTACTCTTTCTTTCCTTCCGAATGATTAAGGTTAACCTTTTCGAATTACGTAGGGCGTTCGCGATGTACATTGAAAAGGGAGGTGACTCGAAGCGCGGGGCCAACGGCCTGCTGACACATGTTCGAGATTTTAAGGTATTCGCTATTTCACATTAATTAATCCTATGCAACAGATGGTACTAATGCCTTTTGAACTAACACATTCCATTTTTTGCAGTGCCACCAGCAGCAGCCGGGCAACACATGTGGATACTACGTTTGCCAACATATGGAACTACTCCTCGATTCCTCGAGGGTCACCAATCGCAAGGTTTGTCACTCTTCCCATAATTACTTCATACTTATCACGTTACATATATATGTACATTGATATTCCTATCGACAGGCTGTATCAATCCCGTCAACTGCATTGAAACAGTCTGAGCTTCGAGAGGTTCAATCAGAGTTAGCGTTCTTTTTGCTGACTCAAGTCATACAGCCAGAAGGACGGTTCCACTGCGCACACTGATTTCCTATTGGTCTTATCACTAAGTGTAAATGCAGTGTAGATCTTTTGTAACTGTGCATTTGTTAATGGATATTTCAGTTCAATTCAATTAATTGATTTGCGAAATGGATGCATGCTTTATGTCTGTGAGATGAAGTGCGATGTCAATTGGATGTTTTATGTCTGCGAAATGTACCTGAAAGCAAATGAGATGTGTGAATTGTATGTTTTTTGTCTGTGATTATCTGCTTGTTTCAGAGGGCATGGCTAGCATTTCCTGAGGCTAGCCAATAAACAGAAATAGATTTTGGTTTAGTAGGAAGGAATATCACAGACGGTTTTTAAGTAAAAACCGTCTGTGATATGTATCACAGACGGTTTTTCATTAAAAACGGTCTGTGATTATTAGATATCACAGACGGTTTTTAATTAAAAACCGTCTGTGATATCTGATAATCACAGACGGTTTTTAATTAAAAACCGTCTGTGATATCTAATAATCACAGACGGTTCGAAAACCGTCTGTGATAACCTTCGATCATCACTGACCCATAAATTCAGACGGTTCAGAAAACCGTCTGTGATGACGTTTCTGAACCGTCTGTAATGTCGATTTCTGTAGTAGTGTGAGTGCTTGGCACTTCAAGCTGGCGCGCCACCCCGATGGCCTCGTCGAGAAGAAGACGAATGGCGAGACGGTGGGCATGTACCGGAGGCACCTCGTCAGCTCGCCGATCACCCAATGGAAGACTGCGGCCGTCGGCGCGGACCTCCTCGACTGGGCGAGGTCAAGGTCACGGCTCTGTGGAGTCTCCCACATTTGCGGCCTCAGCACAGCAAAGTAGCAGCCGTGGAGCCGGCGCAGCCGGAGTTCGCCTCAGCCGTGGCCTCCGCGTCGGGGAAGACTGCCTCGGAGCCTCTGCGGGACTCCACCCCAGTCCGTGGGCTTCCTAGTGGTCGGAGTGGTCCTCGCCGAGCTGTCCCGAGCCTCCACCGTGGTGTCCGAAGCCTTCGCCATGATGCTCGCACGCTTCGCCGAGGATACAACGCGCGAACGATCATACGCCAGACCGCCCGGAGTCTTCGGCGAGCCCCTCGGAGTTTGCGCCTGTGAGATCTGGACCTGGCCGCATACCTAGGTCCAGCCGGGTTTTTACTCCCCGGGCCATAGGTCCACATGGGCGGAACACAACCAAGCCCACGGAGCAACGGAGCAACAACCTTATAAGTGGTACTGGGCCTTCTCCCCCCAAAAGACTAGTCCAATGGGTGGGGGCTCCCCCACACTTATAAGTTGTGCTTTCTCCTCTTCCACAACCAATGTGGGATTATTCCCAACAATCTCCCCCTCACACATTGGTTGGACACATCTACAACCATGAGGTCCAAGGAGGTGTTAGGCACCTAGGCTCTGATACCAAATGTGAGATCTGGACCTGGCCGCATACCTAGGTCCAGCCGGGTTTTTACTCCCCGGGCCATAGGTCCACATGGGCGGAACACAACCAAGCCCACGGAGCAACGGAGCAACAACCTTATAAGTGGTACTGGGCCTTCTCCCCCCAAAAGACTAGTCCAATGGGTGGGGGCTCCCCCACACTTATAAGTTGTGCTTTCTCCTCTTCCACAACCAATGTGGGATTATTCCCAACAGCGCCGACCTCTCCAGAGCCAGGTCTGAGCTGAGACAGAGCGCCACATTGGCTTCGGCGTTTGCTTCTCCGGAGATCGAGCTGCCCATGACGACAATTTGCCTCGTCGCTGGGAAGACTTCGCCGACCTTCGCTCAACTCCACCTCAACTTCGCTGGTCTACCAGCGGCACTCCTTGGCTCCGCGTGTTGCCGAGGACTGCCTCCGCGTCGAGACTCCGCGCCGAGGATTGCCTCCGCGTCGAGGTCGCTACTTCGCCTGCGGAGTCCAGCTCGTGCGAGGTCTACGGAAGCCGTGCGAAGGGCCGAGCGTCGCGGAGCCTGCGAGGGCGAATGAAGGCCGGCGAAGATCGAGGCATCCAGACGCGGGCTCGGGAGAAGGGCAGCGCTAGCGGAAGCGGAAGCCCCACCCCGAAGTCTCCGGCCCGAGCTCGACGTGGATGGATGTATGCAGGGTGTAGGCCACGCGCAAACACGAGCAGGCGTAGGGCTCCGTGTGCCGCAGAAGTTCCAAGCTGGCCGTGCACGCGCGGAGGAAATGACGCGGCAACCGTGCCATGCTGCGGTGGGGCTCCGACTGGCCAAAGCCCGCCCCTTGCTCGCCCGTCAGGGCGGCGGCGGAGGCCATGCTCCGGACCATCGCAGTGCTGGAGGAGGCGGAAGCGATGATCCAGCATGCTTCGCTGGAACCCGAGCAGGCTGTGGTGACTACACCACCAAGACTTCGCCAGCTTTCGCCTCGACTCCGCGACCACTTCGCCGGCCCTCACCTCGGCTCCAGAGAATCTTCGCCGGCCTACACTCAGCCCCATAGCGCCTTCGCCGGCATTCGCTCGGCGCATCCCTCCGCATCGGCTCGCCTCCGCATGCCGCTGGGCTCCGTGCATGGTAGCAAGCCGCGTGTACGGTGTATCCATTCGTGCATGCATATAAAGACTTTGCAACCAGAGCGCTTGACTCACGGCGTCGGCTCCGCACCCCATGACGAGACCTCCGCTAGCTTCATGCAGCCAAGATCTCCGCACCTGCGGAGTCTACTCCGCGACGTCACCTCCCCGCCCGGTACGCCCGACACATGATCACGCATGTTGCTTTAATAATCCCTGCTGCATTTTGTGCTTGCATGGCATTGAGGAAACGGTTGTGCGTCATGTCGTTTATTGCGGCAACGGTTCCATTTTGAGAGCATTTGATCTGGCCATGTTTGCTTCTTCGGTTTTGGCCTGTTCTAGGCTACCGTAGCATCTAGTGTTTTCCAGTACTGCATTCTGGAGCATTTTGTTGTCGCAAATCTTCGGCCATTTTCTCGATGCCTCTCTTTGGGTCCTCGTTTTTTATTTTAAATCGTTCGACGGCCTGGCGCCTCGGCGTAGTCTCCGGACTTTAAATAAGACGTAGCGTTGAGCCTAGCTCCGCACGCGAGAGTCCGCGGACTATAAATAAGACGTAGCGTTGAGCCTAGCTCCGCACGCACCAGTCTACGGACTTTAAATAAGACGTAGCGTTGAGCCTAGCTCCGCACGCGAGAGTCCGCGGACTATAAATAAGACGTAGCGTTGAGCCTAGCTGCGCACGCACCAGTCTACGGACTTTAAATAAGACGCAACGGGGGGACGCCTCCGCGCGCACTCTACGGAGTATAAATAAGACGTAGCGTTGAGCCTAGCTCCGCACGCACCAGTCTACGGACTTTAAATAAGACGTAGCGTCCAGCCTAGCTCCGCACGCGAGAGTCCGTGGACTATAAATAAGACGTAGCGTTGAGCCTAGCTCCGCACACACCAGTCTACGGACTTTAAATAAGACGTAGCGTTGAGCCTAGCTCCGGACGCGAGAGTCCGCGGACTATAAATAAGACGTAGCGTTGAGCCTAGCTCCGCACGCACCAGTCTACGGACTTTAAATAAGACGTAGCGTTGAGCCTAGCTCCGCACGCGAGAGTCCGCGGACTATAAATAAGACGTAGCGTTGAGCTCAGGTTCCGCACGCACCAGTCTACGGACTTTAAATAAGACGTAGCGTTGAGCCTAGCTCCGCACGCGAGAGTCCGTGGACTATAAATAAGACGTAGCGTTGAGCTCAGCTTCCGCACGCACCAGTCTACGAACTATAAATAAGACGTAGCGTTGAGCCTAGCTCCGCACGCACCAGTCTACGGACTATAAATAAGACGTAGCGTTGAGCCTAGCTCCGCACGCACCAGTCTATGGACTATAAATAAGACGTAGCGTTGAGTTCAGCTTCCGCACGCGCGACTCTACGGAGTATAAACAAGACGCGAATCCCGCGCATGCCGTGGGCACCGTCCTCGCGCATACTCCCCGGAGTATAAACAAGACGGGGATGCTGATCCCACGCTCTCTACGGAGCATAAATAAGACGCAGGTGTTGTCCCTGCGCAAGTCTACGGACTCTAAACAAGTCGTGCGCCGAGGTCCGCCTCCGCACGCACCAGTTATCCTCACGCACTCTACGGAGTTTAAAATTGCGCAATGACCGAGACACTAGGGAGTGCCTCGCCTTAGTGATGCGGCACCTGGATGTCGCACCTTCGAGCGCGTTACACCAGGGAGTGTATCCCTCCTTTTTGAAGGTAGGGGAACGGCGGTCTCGCCTCCCTACCTCAGCGAGCGTAGTGCCTTCAGCCTGCGCTCCAAGCGCCCGCTCCCCTCGGGCACTCCTTTTTGAAGGTAGGGGAACGGCGGTCTCGCCTCCCCACCTCGGCGAGCGTAGTGCCTTCGGCCTACGCTCCAAGCGCCCGCTCCCCGCGGGCATTCCTTTTTGAAGGTAGGGGAACGGCGGTCTCGCCTCCCTACCTCGGCGTGCGTAGTGCCTTCGGCGTACGCTCCAAGCGCCCGCTACCCGCGGGCACTCCTTTTTGAAGGTAGGGGAACGGCGGTCTCGCCTCCCTACCTCGGCGAGCGTAGTGCCTTCGGCCTACGCTCCAAGCGCCCGCTCCCCGCGGGCATTCCTTTTTGAAGGTAGGGGAATGGCGGTCTCGCCTCCCTACCTCGGCGTGCGTAGTGCCTTCGGCCTACGCTCCAAGCGCCCGCTCCCCGCGGGCACTCCTTTTTGAAGGTAGGGGAACGGCGATCTCGCCTCGCTACCTCGGCGAGCGTAGTGCCTTCGGCCTACGCTCCAAGCGCCCGCTCCCCGCGGGCATTCCTTTTTGAAGGTAGGGGAACGGCGGTCTCGCCTCCCTACCTCGGCGTGCGTAGGGCCTTCGGCCTACGCTCCAAGCGCCCGCTCCCCGCGGGCACTCCTTTTTTATGGTAGGGGAACGACGGTCTCGCCTCCCTACCTCGGCGAGCGTAGTGCCTTCGGCCTACGCTCCAAGCGCCCGCTCCCCGCGGGCACTCCTTTTTGAAGGTAGGGAACGGCGGTCTCGCCTCCCTACCTCGGCGTGCGTAGTGCCTTCGGCCTACGGTCCAAGCGCCCGCTTCCCGCGGGCACTCCTTTTTGAAGGTAGGGGAACGGCGGTCTCGCCTCCCTACCTCGGCGTGCGTAGTGCCTTCGGCCTACGCTCCAAGCGCCCGCTCCCCGCGGGCACTCCTTTTTGAAGGTAGGGGAACGGCGGTCTCGCCTCGCTACCTCGGCGTGCGTAGTGCCTTCGGCCTACGCTCCAAGCGCCCGCTCCCCGCGGGCACTCCTTTTTGAAGGTAGGGGAACGGCGGTCTCGCCTCCCTACCTCGGCGTGCGTAGTGCCTTCGGCCTACGTTCCAAGCGCCCGCTCCCCGCGGGCACTCCTTTTTGAAGGTAGGGGAACGGCGGTCTCGCCTCCCTACCTCGGCGTGCGTAGTGCCTTCGGCCTACGCTCCAAGCGCCCGCTCCCCGCGGGCACTCCTTTTTGAAGGTAGGGGAACGGCGGTCTCGCCTCCCTACCTCGGCGAGCGTAGTGCCTTCGGCCTACGCTCCAAGCGCCCGCTCCCCGCGGGCACTCCTTTTTGAAGGTAGGGGAACGGCGGTCCCGCCTCCCTACCTCGGCGTGCGTAGTGCCTTCGGCCTACGCTCCAAGCGCCCGCTCCCCGCGGGCACTCCTTTTTGAAGGTAGGGGAACGGCGGTCTCGCCTCCCTACCTCGGCGTGCGTAGTGCCTTCGGCCTACGCTCCAAGCGCCCGGCCTCCGCGGGCACTCTTTTTGAAGGTAGAAGAACAAAAGTGTCGACGCGTCTTCGGCGCTCGACCCCGCCGTCCGCCTTGTAGTCATTGCCTCGGCGGGACGGCACGTCTTCGGCACTCGACGACACGTCTTCGGCGCTCGACTCCGCCGTCCGCCTTGTAGGCATCGCCTCGGCGGGATGGCACGTCTTCGGCGCTCGACTCCGCCGTCCGCCTCGTAGGCATCGCCTCGGCAGGACGGCACGTCTTCGGCGCTCGACGACACGTCCTCGGCGCTCGACTCCGCCGTCTGCCTCGTAGGCATCGCCTCGGCGGGACGGCACGTCTTGGGCGCTCGACGGCACGTCTTCGTCGCTCGACTCCGCCGTCCGCCTTGTAGGCATCGCCTCGGCGGGATGGCACGTCTTCGGCGCTCGACTCCGCCGTCCGCCTCGTAGGCATCGCCTCGGCGGGACGGCACGTCTTCGGCGCTCGACGACACGCCTTCGGCCTCGACTCCGCCATCCGCCTCGTAGGCATCGCCTCGGTGGGACGGCACGTCTTCGGCGGGACGACACGTCTTCGACGCTCGACGACACGTCTTCGGCGCTCGACTCCACGTCTTCGGCGCTCGACTCCGCCGTCCGCCTCGTAGGCATCGCCTCGGCAGGACGGCACGTCTTCGGCGCTCGACGACGCGCTTTCGGCATCGACTCCGCCGTCCGCCTTGTAGGCATCGCCTCGGCAGGACGGCAGGCATCGCCTTGGCGGGACGGCACGTCTTCGGCGCTCGACGACATCTCCGGCGCTTCACCGGTTCCTTCATAAGCATTGCCTCCAGGGTCTGCGAGCTATCAGTTGCATCGGCACCCTCGTGCTTGCTGTCAGGGAACGGGGGGCTGGGGTGGTTGATCGCGTCAGCTCGCCCATCGGGACCTCAGCGCTTGCTGTCGAGGGAGTACTGTTGTAGGGGTGGCCCAACCCCCCGTGACTGGGCCGTGCAACTAGTCCAACATGTAATAGGCCCAATAGTGTAGAGGAATATAACAGTGTAAATATGCCAGTGTACCCCCATCCTTTGTAAATACTAAGGGGTAGAATGGGGATTTCCCATTCTACTCCACTCACATATATATAAGCCCCCAGAGGGGCAAAGGGGGACACATCTCTCTCATTCTCACCACCGCTCCACAGATCTGGCTCTCCTCTTCCTCTCATACTAGTCCCCTCCTTCTCTGTTTAGCCCGTTGCTACGACATATATAGTACTACCATCTGTGGTACCTCAGTGTCACGCATGATCAGGAGCTTAGCAAGGAAATGAAGAAACAAGAGAAAGCAGGATATGTCGGGAGCCTGTATAGTGGGCCTGATGGAGTGGAGTGGGTGTGTGTTAAGTAGGGTCAAGTGGAATAGCCTACCGCTTAGTTTGTAAAAAGTGCTTAAAAGAGTGAGTCCTTTACGAAATTAGGCATAGGAAAAAATGAATTAAACTTGCTTTCCCACCTGTCTTCTTTCATTTCCCATCCCTTTTCTTTAAAGATCTGATTCTCACCTAATTCTTTTCAATTTATCTAACTATTGCTACTGAATTTGTGTGATTCGATCCCCACGCCATCTGGTCATAAAACTCTTCAAATTACTCGACTGGAAACACACACAGAGAACTTGGGAAGTAGCCAGCAGGGATGGTGACCATGGAGCCTGTCGCACAAACCGACGTCGACGGCCACAAGGACGCGGCCATGGCCAACCAGCGGGACGGGGTGCACGCCGTCCTGGCCGCCACGTCAGCTTCAGTAGCTATCCTGGCTACGTACAACAAGGTGCGTGTCCTCATCCCCTTCTTGCTGCTACTACTCAGTTGCACCACTGTGCACCTCTCCCTAGGCGGCCATCGGCGCTGCAGAGTTGAAGCCTCCTAGGCGCCAGCGCATGTCAACCGCGCAGGGGTGCAGCTGCGCTGGACGGGCTTCCATACGCTGCTCTTCGTGGGGGCTCCCACCTACTGGCAGACGGCCGCCCTGGCCACGACGGTGTCGCGCGTGCAGCTGCTTGGCGCCTACGCGTTGTTCACGCTGGGGGCCTCCCTGGTGCTGGTCTTCACCTTCCACAATGACGTCCCGCGGTCGTTCACGTCAAATCCACAATCTTGATGAACATAAAAATAAGACAAATAAAGGTCTGTGACACAATTCGTATGAATTGGCGGCCGACCGTGTTGTGTAATTCCAAATTCCTTGGGGTTTTTTTCTTTGACTCTATCGGATCATGATTGTCTACAGCCACTTAATCAATTACCATTGCACCTAGAGAAGAAACGTGGAAAGTTCACTACCACCACACTGAAATCAACGTCAAGGTCAAGTTTATGAGGGACATATCACATAAACAGTACTGTGCAAAGTACTGTAACAGTACTGTACATTGCTGTAGCAGCAGACTTAAAATTGATGCTGTCGCTTTCCGGGTGCTGGCGCTGCACGTTTCTTTTTATTTCTTTCTGACGTTGCTGCTTTTCGTTAACCTTCGCTTGGACTTTGGGTAGTACGCGGACCGAAGAACGCCCGCCCTTTTAAGGACGCCATGCAACGCGATAGGTCGTTTCAATGCTGCTGTGCGCTCCTTTCCCATCCAGCGACCCCAACTGTAGCGCGTGCTGTCGCTCGATGACCAAAGCCTTCTCAACGTGATTTCGCACGAGAGCACTGCGACGAAGCAAAACGAAACGTGATCTAATTTTTATTCCTAGATCAATATATTTATAGCTATGAAGTGTTCTCGTTGGCATCTTTTAAATCTTAGCACGAAAGTTACATATATCCAGCCTTTTCCATTATGTTAGTCTCTAATTCTACCTCTATTTATAGTTTAAAGTCTAAATCATGATTTTATCTCTAAAACCATAAGTTCTTTTCTGTAGGACCGAAATGGCGACAGAGGGGGGTGAATGTCGGTCTTCTAAAAATTCATCCCCGCACAAGTATCTACTTGCAACTTCTCTCCAATAGCTAAAAAGCTATGAAGCCAGAAGAAGTTTGCTAATTGGACAAAAGAGACTCCCAGAAAATATCAAAGAGAAGACTGAAATGAACTCTTCGCTGTTCAAGACCGCAGCTGAAAATAGCCCAAAAAGGACTCCCTTTGCTGCTGAAAACAGCCACTACAAATGCTCTAAATAGTGACTATTTTGCTGCTGAAAATGAGCCAAGCTGCACAGCAAAAGAGAGCTGCAAATTGGCTAAGAACTGCACTTCAAAAAGCTGAAATTGACTGCTGAAAACTGCACTCAAAATGCTGATTTTTACTGCTGAAAACTGCACTTCAATTGCTGAAATTTACTGCTGAAAACTGCAGAGCACAAGAGCTAAAAACAGTAGAGAATAGAAGTTGAAAACAGCAGCAATTAGAGCTGAAAACTGCAGCTGGAAGGAGCTGAAAACAGCAGCAAAAAGATGCAAATTAAGTATGCTGAACAGCAGCTTGAAAGCTTCAAACAGGCACTGTAGCAGCAGCTTAAATTCAGACAAGCAACAGAGGGATCAAGAACTTGCCAAAAATCAATGAGGTGAAGAAAAAGCTTCCATTCTTTTTGGCTCCCAACACCTGAGAACTATTTTAAATATAATAGAAGCCTTAACTACACCAAGAAAGCTACCAAACCACAGGAATTTCAGATTTAAGACCACAACCTGAAAATTACAGAGACTTGACAAAAATCACAATTTCTTCTAAAACCTTGAACCTTTGCACAGGATACTTTGAGGATATATTAGCAATCAACTCAGGAGCCCAAACCTCAAATATCATGCCAACTTGAGAGGAGAAAAGAGAAAAACAACAAAACCCTAGAAACTGGGCAAGACTTCAGATGAAGAACTAAAGATCAGAAAACTCCACAATCTCTCAATCTTTGGCAATGAGACTTTGCAGTTATGTTAGCAATAGCCCAAGGGGTTCTTAGACCAAAGATTAGGCCATCTCCTTGAAGGGATCAAAATCTGGACAAAGACCTAGAAAGGGAAAAGATGAACAGAGGAACTTAGAAATGCAAAACTGAGATTAAAAACTTATCTCTGGGATTCTAGCTGACCAAATGGTCTAAGATCACTCTCCCATCACTAAGCAACCCATTTTGCACCTCCACAGCAAGCAAGAACTCGAAAAACAAAAAGTCAAGAAATCTCCAAAAAGGGGCATCGATGAACAGAGCTACGAACAGGAGACAAACTCAGATTTCATTCCTTGGATCACAAAGAATACAGAGGAGTCCCGATACCCCGACTTGATACACAAGGATGATTACAAGACTCTCCAATCAATCCCTCTCCTCTCCAAGCCAAGAATCCAACCCATACATGCTTGGAAGGGGATGAACTCACATGGAACACATCGAAGGTGGACAGACAACACTCTGCCTTCTCACCCACTAAAGCCTAAAGCCAAAACAACCACTAAAGACTCTTTTGACTAAAGGAAACCCTAAAACCCTTGAAGTGCTCAAGTGGGCATGCAGCCCCTCAATCCTATTTATAGCCTTGGCTAACGGGTCTCCGCCCCGTTACGCCTGCTAAATCCAACGGCGCCCGCTCCTGCTTGTGCAGCCTCGCGAATTTCCCGATTCGCCCCTCCTGCACCTTCCGGGAAGCTTCCGCGCTCCTTGCCTCGCACGCCTCGCAACCACCTCGAGTCTACGTCGTCTTCGACACATCCCGACCGTTCTGACCTCAGCGCCACCTGCGCCTAGTCCGGTCCACGTGTCTCGCCACGACTCCACCCGATGTCCTGCAGCCACACAGACAAAGAACACATCAAATAGCACCGCTCGATATATGAAAGCGTAAATACCATAATACTTACCATAATGAAGTCCAAACCTGTCGAATCATCGAAATATGAACATAAACCCATACGACCAGGAATGACCAAGTCCGACCGAGCCCGACTGCGCCATGCAACGACTCGACTCCGAACTACGCAAACCAAACTCGACTCACTTAGACCAACGTCAAATACTCATCATTCACATGGAGTCATGACCGCATGGTCTCTCATTTTCTAATTCCAAATAAGAGATTCGAAACTCTTACGTAATACGGGTTTTTTACACTACCAAATTTTAGACACTCTAAAATTATAACGTGTCATAGTCTCCGAATCGTATCTCCGTAGGTTCAACACACATCATCCATATTTGATCACCATACGCTCTAACTTGAGCATGACCGTCTCCTCCAGCATTCTTGAATCTCTGGACCATGACTTTGCACCAAACTATCCCCCGGTCCTCATCGTAGATCATGATTACCTTTGAATTACCATGCACATACAAAGACCAAAGCAACATCTTTTCCCGACAAAAGTTCTTTTCAACTTGACCAGCATAAGTCCACACACGATATACATCTCAAATAACATCAATACACAACATTGTTATTTTTCATCATCGTAAATATTCTAGACCTAACTACATGGTCTATAGCACTGCTCATTACATAATAGCTTGTCTGTATTTCATGTTTTTTTTTCTTTATCTTAATATTTACTACAAGCAGATAACATATTAATTAACTGTAAGATGCAAGAAAACAACTATCGCTGACGAGTGCAATATTCAAAATAAATATCCTGTGTTTGTGAAAGGAGAGCGTGATATTCAATTATTCATCACCCACTCTCGTAGGAAAAATGCTATGCATAAAAGATGCAAACCTTACAAGTAACGACGCAAATGAGATGCAATACCAATTACATGTGAGGAGGAGGCACTGCTACAGACAGTCCTATCATAGACGGTTTAAAACCGTCATCACAGACGGTTCCTGAACCGTTTGTGTTTATGTGTCCGTGATAATAGGTGGTTATTACAGACGGTTCCCAAGCCGTCTGTGATAGTCAAGTATCACAGAAGGTTTTTCTGAAAAACCGTCTGTGATATTGTGTATATCACAGACGGTCATTGACGAGTGCAATATTCAAAATAAATAACCTGTGTTTGTGAAAGGAGAGCATGATATTCAATTATTCATCACCTACTCTCGTAGGAAAAATGCTATGCATAAAAGATGCAAACCTTACAAGTAACGACGCAAATGAGATGCAATACCAATTACACCTGAGGAGGAGGTACTGCTACAGACAGTCCTATCATAAACGGTTTAAAACCGTCATCACAGACGGTTCCTAAATCGTCTGTGTTTATGTGTCCGTGATAATAGGTGGTTATCACAGACGGCTCCCAAGCTGTCTGTCGAGACCCGAATATGCAAATCCGGACTCTCTGTGTATACTGCACTAGTCCAGGATCACGCTAGTGCACACAGTCAAACATAGAGGTAATCATCACCACAATCACGATATTAAATAAGGAAAACTCAAATTATTAATCAATATCCAAAAGTGAGACCTTATGGTCAAGCTTACAATCTCAATAGCCTTAGGGGCTTAACAAAAATTAGCAGCGGAAAATCCAAAGTAAAACGTAGTGGCCAATCGACATGCCCACGGGCAATCGAGTGGGGAGCGAAGCCTAGAACGCGTAGTCGTCGAAGTACTCGCCTCCTGGAACCTCCTGCTGGTAGTACTCCTCTTCCTCAACTGAGCAACATAGGCGTAAAGCCGTGAGTACATTGGTACTCAGCAAGCCGTTTGTAACAAATGATGCAATATAGTATGCAAGGCTTACCAATGGAAGGCTGAAAGGGTTAATTTGCATAAAACAGCATTTGAAATTACCATAAATAGATTGAAGGCGAATTGTAAATAAAACAATAATGAATAATCAAAGGAATTGAAGTAAACTACTTATGGACTTCCCATCCACAAGCTAAACCCACCCGCTTATGGATATCCCATCCGCAAGCCAAACCAACAGTGAATCAACCATCCACTGACCAGCTACAAATTTTCCAAGAGTAACTATACCTCGTGTGAAATCACCGAGCATTGTCCATGACCGAGGACGCGGCTATTCGAATAGTTTTACACTCTGCAGAGGTCGCACAACTGTACCCACACGATGTGATTAGCCTCAGCTTAAGGTAATCACAACAAGGCTTTTACAAAGTTCAGTTCCAACTCAATCCCGCCCGCTAGGGTTTCGCATCACACCCCCCCTTGCGCCTCATGGAAATCAGCATCCATGCTCATCACAATGGCGAAATTAAAGTTGAAACGTCCCAAATTAATCAGCCAGGTCTATCCCATACTAGACATGTGGTTTGCACGGTAAAGCTCAAATCAATGGCGCACAAAGTTAAGTCCTTAAGTGTTCCCGGGTGAGACTACCACATCCCTCGAAGTGCTCCAACACTTCCCCCTTTACTTGCACGATCACTCGCCCGAGTGAAAACCAATTTTGTATAACCACGCCAACGACACACCAATGCCATGGCACAAATTTTATATTGGTGGCACCAACCACGATTCGGTATATCATTAAGTCAAATTAATTAATCACATGTGATGATGAACCCAAACGATACTAAAAGCATGGCTAAGCATACTAATCGTGCCATCCCAAATGTGATCGTAACATAGCATCACTACTAAGTTTCCCAACCTATGGTGACAATGGCATCATGGCATTCAAATTTAACAAGGAGGGAATTACTCAATTGAGGTGATAACTACCAATTACAAGGTTTGTACAAAAGTAGCGATGCAATGTAATTTAAAACAAAATATTTAAATAATAGATTGCAAACTGGGTTCAACATGATCAAAGGACACGACTTACCTTGGCCTTGCTCAGTTGACGGCTCTTGATCTTCAAATCCAACGGCGGCTCCCTCGAACGCGTGATCTAACGAGAGAGAACAAAACGAAGAGACAAAATAAATTCAAATAAAATTCAAATGAACTCCAACAATTCTCAAACCTGAACCAAAAGATAGAGCTCAATTTTAGATGAATTTAGGAAAAAGAATCGGGTCAATCGGAGCTAGGATGAGGGAGAACGGGACTCTGGAAAATCTGGTTTCAGAAAAAGGCTGAAATTCGGAAATTACACTGTGCCGTAGACCCGGTGCACGGTATGGGCGGTCTGCGGTGAACCCGGCGCACGGAACAGTGCGGCTGACTGGGCGGCTGGCGCGGCGGCTAGGGCTGACATGGCAGACACGTGGCGACACGTGGACGGGTAGGGCTGACGTGGCAGCTGACATGGCATGGTGACGTGGCACCTGGGGGCCTCGGGTGCTGACGTGGCTGCTGACGAGGCTGCTGACTAGGCTGACACGTCGGCCTAGGGCTGACGTGGCCGGCTTGCGTGGCTAGGCTGAGGTGGCGGCTCGGGCGCGCGGCGGCGGGGACGATCGGACGGCTGCGGTGCGGTGAGCGTGGACGCATCCGGGCCGTCGGCCCAGATCTGAACGGGCGGCGGGGATCAAGCGGCTCGGGGCGAGACGGCGGTGGATCGCTGACGCGTGGCGGGCGCGCTGCGCGAAGCGTCGCGCGGACGCGGCGCGGCCGGGTGGCGGGACCGAGGGCGTGGACGCGCGACGGGTCCGGCGGAACCGAGGGCGACGCGAGCGGCGGCGACGGGCTTGTCTCCGGCATCAGCGACGGCGGAGCGGAGAGAGGGGCGCTGCGGTAGGGTCCTCACCGGCGACGGCGACGACGGCCGGCAGAAACGGCGGACGGCGGAGGGACGGCGACGAACGACGGCGAAGCCGACGAGGCGTAGGCGGCGGCCTCTGAGGACGGCGGCGGCGCACGGCGGCGGCTGCGGGATGACGGCGAACCTCGGGGTCAGCGCCCTTAAATACCCGGGCGGCGGCGAGGGCGGGGCAGGCCAGGCGGCGCGGCGGGCCAAGTGGGCTCGGCCCACTAGGGTTAGGGGGGGGTTTTTCTTTTTCTTTTTCCAGAAATCCAAATAAACATCAAAAAGCTCTAGAAAATAGCAAATAAATCCGGAAAATTCACCAAAAATACCAGAAAATTCCTTTTGACACAAAGAACCCAATTAAAATATTTGCAACTTATGTTAATGTTTAATTTAATCATATTAAATCTAAATAAATTCTGAAAAATCCTTTTAAGCTTTAATTAATTCCAGAAAATTATTTTTTGAAAATTGGGCTTTATAAACTCCAGAAAATCAGGATGTTACACTGTCTATGATAACTTACATTACAGACAGTTTTTGAGAAAAAAACCATCTGTGATAGTTAAGTATCACAGAAGGTTTTTTCTCAAAAACCGTCAATGATATTGTCTATATCACAGACGGTTCAGTATTCCTAACCATCTGTGATATACAAATATCACAGAAGGTTAATAACAAAGACCGTCTGTGATACTCGACTATCACAGACGGTGTTTTATAAAAAAAACCATCTGTGATAGTCGAGTATCACAGACGGTCTTTGTTATTAACCTTCTGTGATATTTGTATATCACAGACGGTTCCGTCTGGGATATACGCAATATCACAGGCGGTTAATAACAAAGGCCGTCTGTGATATCGTTCATATCATAGACGGCTCAGTGTTTGAAACAGTCTGGGATATAGATATCACAGACGGTTTTGAACACCGAACCGTCTGTGATAGTTATTGCAACATCAATTGATTTGCCATTTTTTGGCTAGCCTCAGGATATGCTAGCCATGCCCTTTGGAAACAAGCTACATCACGTATATAGCACAGATTGGACGGCATCCCCTAATGTCTTAATCTCTTCGTTTGGGGGCTTCTCAAGAGGGACGCTCTTAAAAACATCATTAATCAAGTCCACCTGAACCTTTATGAAATCGGTCTCTACTTGTACACCGTGCACCAGTGTCCTTGACACCATCCTTTGTTTTATCAGGAATGTTCAGTAAAAGACCAATCAAACTGTCACATACATTCTTCTCTACATGCATGACATTGATGCAATTGCGAACTTCTAAGTGCTCCCAATAAGGCAAGTCCCAAAATATTGACCTCTTTTTCCACATGTTCTTCCTCAATTTACATCCCTTTCCAAGCACAACGTTGATATCCTTCACCATATCATACACCTCTTTCCCGCTAAAAGGGCTTGGTACTGAGTCATTCTCTTTTTTCCCATCAAATTATTTCTTCATCTTGCGGTGTGGGTGATACTTTGGAAGGAACCTACGGTGACGCATGTATACAGTTTTGCACAAGTTGTTTAACCACACACTCTCAGTATAATCTAAGTAGTGCGGACACGCTTTGGCTCCTTTTGTACACAACCCTGATAAGTTACCAAGGGCAGGAAAATCATTAATGGTGCAGAACAACATGGCGCGTAGAGTGAAGTTCTCTCATTTGTCCGCATCCCATACATGTACCCCTTCGTTCCACAGTATTGCAAAATCTTCCACCAATGGTGCTAAGAACACATCAATATCGTTCCCAGGTTGCTTCGGCCCTTGGATAAGTAGCGACATCAAAATATACTTTCGCTTTATACACAGCCAAGGAGGAAGGTTGTACATGCATAGAGTCACGGGTCAGGTGCTATGTCGGCTGTTCATGTTACCACAAGGATTTACTCCATCTGTACTCAACCCAAACCTTATATTCCTCGGTTCCACACCGAAATCTACAAACATCCTATCGATGTTCCTCCATTGGGTAGAGTCAGCAACGTGTCTTATCATTCCGTCTATTACGCCGCTCCCAATGCCAACGCATCAATCTTGCATCCTTGCAGTTTGCAAATAAACGCTTCAAACGAGGAATTATAGGAACATACCACAACACCTTAGCAGGAGGTCCTTGCTTCACCTCGATGCCCTTCCCATCATCAGAGTCATTTTTTCGCTTGTATTGGGATGCTTTGCACATCGGGCAAACATGTAAGCTAGCATACTCTTTACGGTACAGGATACAATCATTTGGACATGCATGTATTCTTTCTACTTCCATTACCAATAGACAAAGAATCTTTTTTGGCTTGGTAGGTGGTTCTTGGTAACACATTTCCATTTGGAAGCATGTCCGCTAGGAGACCTAACAATGCTGTGAAACTCTTGTCGGACCAACCATTGCTTGCCTTCAATTTCAACAGTTCTAGAACTGATGACAACCTCGTGTATTGCAGCTTGCAACCCGAGAACAAAGGTTTCTCTGAGTCCTCCATGAAGCCCTCGAATTTACTAAACTCTCTCTCACCGTAGTTCCCTTCTGCATCATGTAACATCTGATCCAGATTGTCATCCTGCGACCTATCCTCATGATCGAAAGTACAGTCCACAACTGGCATATCGTTGTCTCCCTCGACTATGTCATAACTACCTTCTTATGTACTCTTCTCTTCACCGTGACTGGTCCAACATTTGTACCCTTTTCTGAAACCCCTTCGAATCAAGTGAGTTTCGATCTGTGCTGAGTTGCTAAACATGTTGAGATTATCACAATCAATGCATGGACAGTACATATATTTCATCCCCTTCTTCAACATATCTAGCTCGGCTGCTCTTCTAAAAGCAGACACGCCATTAATGCACTCTTCACTCACACGGTTCTCAATGTACATCCAGTTTCGGTCCATCTACGCTACACAAGTAACAAATGAGTGTCAAAAATGATTATTTGCGCTACTACATAGCAAATCAGACTAGCTATATATATACTTACACGTACATGACATGCATTTATATATATTGCGTAGGTATAACTAGGTAGCCACGTATTCATGACATACTAATGTTAAGCAATAATATATTGAAGCTAGTGAACTACGTACCAGCACATACTCATTCTGAAATTGAGCAAACTAACATTATCTTTCTAAACCTAGCTAGCTAGCTAGATCTAAATTAAACAAAAACCTATCTATCATCTCTTTCAATTACAAAAACATGCATGCATATAAATTATTAGAAGTAATTGAGTATTAATTAACCTCTGATCACCGAGAAGACGGCGATATGTTTTCACCGCGAACTCCCTAAAGCCGGCCGCCTTACTCCACCGATGCAGCGTAATGAAGACAGATCTGTGTCGAGATTGAGCAAGTATACCCAGTAATTTATAGCGCAGATTATCACAGACAGTTCCAACCACAAACGGTCTGTGAAACCAATATATCACAAATGGTTCGTATAAATAACCGTCTGTGAATTATCATAGACAGTTCGTATAAATAACCGTCTGTAAATTATCATAGACGGTTATTAACACGAACCGTCTGTGATGTCCACAATATCACAAACGGTTCGTAATACCAACCATCTGTGATTGTTGAGTATCACAGACGGTTCGTATATAGAACCGTCTATGATTACTGAGTATCACAAACGGTTCGCATATAGAACCGTCTGTGATAATCCTTCACAGATAGTTTATACCACAAACCGTCTGTGATAGTTCAATCTATACTTGAAATTTTTTCTGTTTTTTGGCTAGCCTCAAGAAATTAAATAATGTTACCCATGCCCTTTGAAAACAAGCAAATATAGACGCAAGCACAACAACACATTCAGATCTATTATAGGATAACAAGCTAATGAACCCTTCATGGCACGACGGTGACGCTGAAGAAGACACACTTACGACACTTACGGCAAAAGTGTGTGTTGTCCAGTCTCTCACCATGCCACAACGGAGGCGCTAGCTCACGGTAGTAGTCAGCGTCGTTGAGGAACAAGCAAATACAGAGGCAAGACAAAACAACACATTCAGATCTACTACAGCTAACGAACCCTTTGTGGCACGATGGTCACTCTGAGCAAGACACACGACACTTACGGCAAGAGTGTGTTGTCCAGAATGCCGCCGTGCCACAATGGAGGCGCTGGCTCACAGCGGAGGGGAGATGCAGGAAGCTAGCTAGTGGATGAACTCACGCGTGACTAGTACCGGTGGAAAGGTAAATGGGGAGTTATTAATAAGGGTTGAGCAATGGGAGGAGCTGGTGCCTGCCATTCGATGTGGAGAGAATGGACGGGTGAGATCGAAATCCTGGGTAGGAGAACTGTGATTATCACAGACAGTTTGTTACATGAACCGTCTGTGATAATGAATATCAGAGACGGTTTGTTATACGGACCGTCTGTGATGTCTTACTTATCACAGACGGTTCGTATTAAGAACCGTCTGTGATATTAATATCAGAGATGGTTTGGAATACGAATCGTCTGTGATATTAATATCAAAGATGGTTTGGAATACGAACCGTTTGTGTTAATGCTTAAATATGTGTGCCCTATTCCAGCTCTTCTACACTATCCTTCCCTCATCTTCTTCATCACCAGATTTATCAATAATGACATCTAATATTCTTTTGATCTCCTTCCTCTCATCTATCCATCATGACTTGTTCGAACGCAACCTTACACAGGTGGCCAACAATTTACGTCTGAGGCAGCTCCTCCGCTCATGCCCTGCTCTCCTTCCTCGACTCGCTTCCATCCATCAGCTAGACCTCATCATCCGCCATCGACGGAGGTGTCTCATTGCCACTCAGGAAAGGGAAACCACCCTCAGCCTTGTTCTTCTCTGCAATGTGCATAAAGTGGAGGAAGCTCTTACGGCAGTGCAGAGACACATGGATAACCTTGCCGATCAAGCAGAATCGCCCGATTCTGAGGAAGCTTATCATGGCATCCTCTTTGAGATTATGGAACATGCTAATGATTTGCCCAAGCTTGAGGAGGAACTGGAGAGGGCAAGGACAATCTTGACAGCATTCGAGAACGCAGCGGCTGATCCTCCAACTCCAGAAGCCGAAGAAGAAGCATATGAAGCCCAGAAGATTAATATATGGGAATCTCTTTTCTTTGAACTTTTGTAATAAATTTGCCTTGAATTTAACTCTCATCTCTGTATAGCTTCTGTAGTTCATACGACAAAGGTCTGTCAGGATTAAAATAGACGGTTCGTATTAAGAACCATCTGTGAAAGTTCACAGATGGTTATTAACACGAACCGTTTGTGTTGTCTAGATTATCACAGACAGTTCGTATTAAGAACCATCCGTGAAAGTTCACAGACGGTTCTTAACACGAACCGTCTATGATGTCTCAATTATCACAAACAGTTCGTGTTAATAACCGTCCGTGAAAATATCATAGATGGTTGCCAGTATAAATCGTCTGTGATAGTTTAATCACAGACGGTTCATACAGAATCGTCTGTGATGTACTCATCCAGTATAGCCTCTTTTGTAGTAGTGAGGGCTAGCTTTGTAAGCGCTAATTGCAGCACTTTTTTAACGAACGACTAATAGCAGCATTGGATCTGCTCATTGCTGAATGACGGTGCAGCACCTCTACAGCGCCCGGTGAAAGCCGCGCGATTGTGTGGAGGTACAGCACGTGGACGTAATCTACCAATAGGGCCTCCACGCTCTTTATGTAGTCACACGCCGAGCCGCCGTTGCTGTCTGCGGCCACCTTGGTCCTTAGGGTCGGAATTGGATTCGCCGTCGTCAAGGGCAGGGCAGCGGTGTCTGTTGGGAAAACACCCGTCGGATCAACACGTCCAAAACACCCAAAGAGCTCTTTGTGGTCAAACGAAGACCGAGTAGAAACCCCGAGAGGAGAAGAAACAAGAACAAAGTAGTATCAGGTGAATAGTGTGCTCTACTTTTTCACTTCTAAAAACTCAACTCAATTTACAATCCCTTTTTACAATAAAAAGACTAGCCTAAACGGGGTCCGGGTTCTCCGGCCTCAACTGCCCCGCCGCCTGCCCATACTGAACAGTTCATCGAGAGGAGGATAGCCTGTGTTATCCACGATCGCTCGTGCTGATGCCTGCTACAATGGCCACCAACTGCTACAGTGATTGCTGACTAGTATAGTGTCTGGCCGCACGACCACGACCGCCGATTTCGACCATGGCTTGTCTTCGGCTGTGGCACTGTAGCTCCGACCACATACACATAGGCACCACGACCGCTAAGTTTCGACAATGCACACGCGGACGCCTATGACCACGGCGAGACTAGTCGTAATGACCACACACACGCAGACGCCTACGACCACGGCGAGACCAGTCGTAACGACCACACTGGTCGTGACGACCACAGACAAATAGGTCTAACGACCACACTGGTCGTGAAGACCACAAATCAACTGGTCGTGGTCGTAACGACCACAGTCCAACTTGTCGATTCGACCACACACACACTGCCGACTAGTCAGGTTTATTCAACCACACTCACCCCCTAAACCTGACTTAGGCTTTGAGATCCCTGACGCTAATCAGTTCACGCATTTCACCGAACGTGATTCTGGGAAGTGCCTTGGTAAGGATATCTTCTCGCTGCTCCTCTGTGCTGATATGTTCCATAATTATTTGTCCCTGTTTCACACATTCTCTAATGAAATGAAAACGAATATCAATGTGCTTACTTATTCCATGGAATAGCGGGTTCTTCATGTGTGCGATTGCCGACTTGTTGTCTACGAATGACGTCACTGGTTCAGGCTTCTTCTCGATGATCTCAATCAGTAGACTTCTAAGCCAGATTGCCTGACAAGCTGCTCCTGTTGCCGCCATGAACTCGGCTTCACACGAGAAGAGTGCAACAGTCCTCTGTTTCTGTGAGCTCCATGCGATCTGGCTTTCGGAGTGGTAAAAAGCGAAACCACTCGTACTCTTCCTGTCTTGTACATTTCCAGCGAGATCATTATCATTGTAGCCTGTTAAGAATCCTTCATCTCCTTGCATATACTCTAGACCAGAGTTAATGGTGCCCTTCACATACCTTAGGACTTGCTTGATTGCCTAAAGGTGCGGCTCCTTGGGTGATTGCATAAACCTGCTCAACATGCCCACTGAGTAGCTCAGATCTGGTCGAGTGTGTGTGTGACATACCTCAGACTCATAATTATGCGACAGAAGTCACTAGGATCTACTGGTACTCCCTCCTCATCTTTGCTCAAGTGCAATTTTGGTTCCATAGGAACTTTTGCTGATTTGCATTCCCTACCGGCCACTTTCAATACTTTTGTGGCATACTCTGATTGCTTCAAGGTGATAGATCCTTTCTGCTATTCTACCTCAATTCCCAGGTTGTATGAGAGAAGTCCAAGATCACTCATCTCACATTCTCTCATCATTTGTTGCTTGAACAAATGTATCTGATCTTTGCTAGTGCCGGTAACGATCAAGTCATCAACATATACTCCCACCACCACCAGCTCTTGTGGATATTTTTTTAAACCCAAGTTCCTTCATAGTGCTGTCCAGTTGGATATTGCATGCCCTCAGAGCTTGTCGCAGACCATAAAGCGCCTTGGACAATTTGTACACTTGGTGCTCCTGATTTTCATCTGAGAATCCTTCAGGCTGCTTCACATAAATCTCCTCCTGGAGCCTTCCATTCATAGATGCCGACTTGACATCAGGGTGGTGAACCTCCCAACACTCTTGAGCTGCTAGTGCCAACAACAGTATCACCGTTTCTATTCTTGCTACCGGTGCAAATACCTCTTCATAGTCTATCCCTTGTTGCTACACATAACCCTTCGCAACAAGACATGCTTTGTGCTTGACAAGATTCCCGCTTGAATCTTTCTTCAGCTTGCTTACCCATTTGAGTCCAATTGCTTTGTGACTAGTCAGTAGCTCAGTGAAGGTCTAGGTTTTGTTCTCCTCTATCACCTCCAACCCCTTCCTCATGGCATCCTGCCATTCGGATGATTTTGTAGTTTCTTGGTAGGTCTGCGGCTCTTCTGGTACCAGTAGCAAGAACTCTAGATCGAGTTCAATAGGTTGTGTTTCTGCATAAACTTCTAGGTGTGGTCAGTACCTCTTGGTTTCTTGGTCTGTTGAAGGACACAAGTGCTATGAATGGGCTGCTGAGGTTGGCTAACCAACAGGTAATGCGGGTGTGTAGCTTTCTAGACCTCTAGCTCCGGTGCTGCCGAGTCTGTCACAGTTACGACTTGCTGGTCGGTGTCTCCTTCAGTTTCTGTTGTAGGTTCTCTTACAGTGAAAACTGCTGCTTCACCGATCTCACCATGACATGGCTCCGCTCAATTCCACTTCTTGTCCTCCTCGAATACCACATCCCGGTTCACAATGAGCCGTTTGCTGCAGGGATTGTATAGGTGATGAACCTTACATCCTTCTGAACACCTAGGTACACCATTGCTTTACTCTTGTCATCCAATTTCTTCAAATGGGCAGTAGGGATCCTTGCATACGCAGTACACCCAAAGATCTTTAGATGTGCTAGATTGGGCTTCCGACCAGTCCATACCTCATATGGGGTTTTTTCGACCAGAGCTTTGGTTGGTACTCGGTTCAGCAGGTAAACAGCGTGTCGGGCTACCTCTCCCCACATCATGCCTGTCACTCCCATGGTCTTCAGCAGACTTCGAGTTGTCGCCAATACAGTCCAGTTTCGGTGCTCGACCACGCCGTTTTGCTGAGGTGAATAAGGTGCGGTAAGATGCCGGTGGACACCTTCTTCATCACACAACTGTGCAAATTGTTTCGACAAGAACTTGCCGCCCTGGTCAGTCCTTAGAGTCTTCAGACTACACCTTGTCTCCTTCTCTGCCAACACCTTGAAGTTCTTGAAGGCTTCGACTCCTTCAGCTTTCGACTTCAATGTGTATAATCACATCATCATGCTGAAGTCGTCAACGAGTAGTAGGAAGTACTTTCTCTCGACCCTTCATCTGAGGTGTGATTGGGCTGCATAGATTTGCATGAACGAGCTCTAACGGTTGCTCTGCTCTGTACTAGACTTGACTTGGAAAGGGTAGTCGACTTTGCTTCGCCAGTAGACACCCCTCATAACCTATGCAGGATGTTCTATTCTTGGCACTCCCTTCACTATACTCTTATCGACCATCAATTTCATTGCCTGAAAATTGAGGTGCCCCAACCGAGCATGCCATAACCACTCCAATTTGGCCAGAGATACTGCAAGGCAAATAGGAGCGCAAGTATGCAAAGCGTTCTTGTACAGTCTATTAGCCGTGCGTTTCACCTTCATCATGAGTTTGCCTATCCTGTCATACATCTGTCAGTTGTCCCAGACTCATGATATTGTTGCAAAGGCTAGTGATGTAGTATACCTCTGTCAGCAGTCACTGCTCTCCATTCTTGCACTCGAACAGGATTGAGCCTTTTCCCTTGACTTGTACAGTTGATCCATCACAGAAGCTTACTCTCCCGATGACGCTTGCATCAAGCTCGGTGAAGAACGATCGTTGTCCCGTCATGTGGTTACTAGCACCATTGTATAGATACCACACTCCAGAAGTGGCCTGCTTCTGAGTTGTGACGTGCTCGTCACCTTCTGCGCGTAAGTCCAGTAGGACTTGCTGCTTGTTTAAGAGCACCAAATTACACGGCTCCTCCGCACATACTGACAACATCAGGGCTAGTTCTTCCTCCTGGCATTGCGTTAGGTTCGCCTCCTCTCGACGCTTACTGCGACACTCAGAAGTGTAGTGCCCCTTATTGTCACAGTTGAAGCACCGGATGTGGCTTTTGTCCTTGCCACCTCCAGTTCCCTCCTTTCGTGTCCCGCTAGGGCTGGCAGAACGTCCTCGACCACGCTCACAGCTGCGCCCTCTACACCAGCCATGTCCATCTGTGTTTCCAGCGCCTCGCCCCTTGTTACTTGCCGACGACTCCCCGCCGCCGCTTTTCTGCCGTGCCAACCACTCGGTGTGAGTGAGGAGTTGTCCAGTGCTCGTAAAGAAGCTCCTCGACTCAGCACCCAATAAATTCCTCCCGATGGTCACCTCAAATGAGTAGTACTCCGATCTGGAGACGATGCCGTTTGAGGAGGCCATAGGGCGGCTGATGCCTGCTACAGTTGCCACCAACTGCTACAGTGATCGCCGACTAGTATAGTGTCTGGCCGCAAGACCACGACCGTTGGCTTTGACCATGGCTTGTCTTCGGCTGCAACTACTATAGCTCTAATCACAAACACATAGGTACCATGACCGCTGCACTTCGACCACACACACGCGGACGCCTACGACCATGGTGAGACCAGTCATAACAACCACACTGGTCGTGACGACCATAGACAAACTGGTCGCAACGACCACACTGGTCGTGATGACCACAGTCCAATTGGTCGATTCGACCCCACACACTGCTGACCACTCAGGTTTATTCGATCACAATGTCAATAGCGCTGCTGCCAGGCTTGTCTGTGCGAACCAGCGACCCGATGTCTTCAATGGTGCTGGCGGGGAGCTTGCTCTAATCATCATCGTGCAGCCACGCTGCGACCCTGCCGACATGGTCGGCGCCGAACGTACTCGCGGCGAGCGCGACCAGGAGCTTAGGATTCGGGTGCTCCGCCGCCAGCGCGGCGTGCATGAGCGAGTGGGCACCTGGGCGTCAAAGGCGGGCGCTTCCTCCTCCTTCTAGCCTGGATTCAACCGGTGTACAAGTTCATGTGGTTGGTGTTGTTGAAGCGGTACAAATTTTTGCGGTGTGATTTCGTTTTTTCTCTGCAACACTCGCTTGCAGACGTGAGTGGATTAATTGCTGCATTTCTTCAGGTGCTCGTCGACTAAGCTCAGTTCCAATGTTATTATGCTCTATTCTCTCTTTTCTTTTTCTTGAGCTGTGTTATTCTCCATTCGACAATACTCCTTCTATCCCATAAAACAGAAGAGGATGCTTTTGGATAGGTGTAGTTAATTAAGAGTTTAAAACTGTAAGTACTAATATAATGTATGGATGTATATTTAAATTGGTCCAATGGAATTGATATAAGGTGATTGGTTGTAGAAAACACTAGCATAATATTGTTTTTCTATCTTTTTTACTCCCTATAGTCACAAAAGAGTGACGCTTTCGAATACGTACAGTCAAATCATTTTAATTTTAACCATAGATATTTCATAAAATATATAATTTAAATATACTAAAATGTTACGGGTGAATTTGTCAAAAAAACGTTCATAGCATCAAGCATGCACCAGCCGAACAGGTCGAGCAGCGGGAGAGGAGTGCGTCCGCGTAGACTGGCTGGCCTGGCCCAGGATAACGTAATGGATCATATTCCACTTGGCTCGGCCCAGATTGACTCATCATGTAGCCGAGTTTCACACCACATTGCGCTACAAGGGGATGGTCCAGCAGAAGGAGCATGTTAAGCAGGCTCACAATGTTGGCTAAATGTTCTAGCCGAGTTTCAGAGCACATTGCCATCCAGTGTCAAGGACCTCGTGCCTATTGTGTCTGAGAGAGAGAGAGAAGGAGCAGGAGGCGGCGAATTGGCTGCCAGCGGCGACGGTGGATGTGGAGAACGGGTTTGAGTGAGAGAGAGAGAGGATCGGGCTGAGAGAGGCCGCCATCACGGAGGTTCACCTCCACCTCACCGACGCCTTCACAACTCCAAACAGCATCTAGCACTTTTTCATTCCAAACAGGAACAATAGCAATACATCCAAAGGAAGGTAGAAGAATTCAGATTCAATTCATTAATTACATCCAGAAAAATACAACACGAAAATATGGCTTCTTCGACATTATGTGCTGCTTCCTTCCTATACGTTGCCACTGCATTGCACTACTTCATGTCAGGTTCCTCAAATGGAGTACCTTTGCACTAACTGAGCCATGAAAAACACCTCGAATTACCACCTCAAATAGATGAGGGTATGGAGAAGGGGGATCCATGGATTTGAGGGAAACCTCAAATTTGGCTAGGTCTCCCTAGTGCGGCGGGGCTCAATGTCGGCGACAGGATGGGACGGCATGGTGGGTTTTCCATCTCTTCTTGTTGCAACCCTAGTTTGCAAACCTGGGTATGGAAAGGAGGATCCACGGATGCGCGCGGGGGGGTAGTGAGGGGGGAGTCGTGGGGGTTGGGACGAGATGCAGTCGAGGGAAGGGAGTTGTGGGGTTAGTTCGGGTGGGGAAATTGGGAGCATCGAATGGACCGGCCGGATGGTCACGTCCTGTGCACGCCACATTGGCAACAAGTCAATACCGATGGAGTGCACCGCTAGTAGGAATAGCATTATTGTTGCTAGCCACCCGAGCTATCGTTCGGTCCTCAGTAGCCACTCACTACTCAGTACCCGGCTCTCGCTAGCTTTCCATCTCCTGCAAACTTGCTGTGCCAACAAAACTAGGCTCGGCCCGGTCCAATCTTTTCCATCTCCTAGGTCTTGGCATGGCACTGGGTGTGGAGAAGGAAGCTCAAGGCGTCAGCTTTTTGCAGTGATGCGAAGCTCCACGGGCATGGCCATGGCAGGTCAGTGAGTGAACAGTGCCTGGGCGCACTACTACAAAAAGCTAATACTGGACGCTTCATCATAGACGGTTAACCAAAACTGTCAGTATTAAATACAATTATAGACAGTTTAGATTTAGAAACTATCTGTGTTGCTATTAGCACTAAAAACTGTCTGTGAAGATACAATATCACAGACGGTTCATGGTGAAAACCGTCTAAGAAGTATCACAGATGGTTCTGAACAAGAACCGTCTATGATATTACCGATTATCACAGATGGTTTTTTCTTAAAACCATTTGTAAAGTATCACAGACGGTCCTGAGAAACAAATCGTCTGTAATAATCAGTAATATCATAGACGATTTTTGTTTAGAATCGTCTGTGATACTTTGCCGCACACTATATTCAAACTTTCAAACTGAAGCGTCGCGGCCTCTCAGTTCCGCTACCCAAATGCCTTTATATAATGCCTCCCCCACACACCTTCCCCAAACACACTAAACCAATCTACCTGCTAGCTCCTCCATCGAGCTCCTCCACTTCCCCTGTGCTCCTCCACCTCCCCAAGCTCCTCCGCCTCTGCCGAGCTCGTAACCCCCCCCCCCCCAGCTCCTTGATGCTTGTATTGGATGGATATGATGTGATCCCCTCCCCTCTCTTCCTTGATGCTTGTATTGGATGGATATGATGCGTATGAAAATTATTTGTTAATGCCTTTGTTCTTGCATGTGATGCTTGGATGGATATGGCTAGGATGATCTTGTTCTCATAAATATGCCTGCTTTGGTTCATCCGTATTCTCTGATTGCGCTATTTTATATTGCAATCAGTGAATGTTGATGAACTGAAGGAGACCTATTTCTGAGGTTGGCAGAACCTTATCACAGACGGTTCATAGTAAGAACCGTCTATAATCATAGTTATCACAGACGGTTCTATTTAGGAACCGTCTGTGATAATATACTACCATATGTGTTGTAATTATCACAGATGGTTCAAAAATCGTCTATGATAACCACCTACTAGCACAAACACATGAAGTCAGATGGTTCAAAAATTATCTGTGATGACGGTTTTGAAATGTCTGTGATGATCTGTTTTGTAGTAGTGGCGAGGTGGGCGACGATCATTGGCAGGTAGGGCCAGGGCCAACCTGTCAGTGGCTACGGTGGAGGGGCAACCGAGAGAAGATGTAAACTTTACGTGAGAGAAATGGGAAAATGGAGGGAAGAAGAAGGCAGCGTGGGCTAAGGCTGGTGCATAGGCTGCAAAATTGGACCGAAAGGTAGGGAACAGTAACAAGGCCAAGATACTATTTTTGGCCCATGGTTAGGTTTCGAATTTTAAATCATTTTTAATTGATTTAATTCCAGAAATCGCAATCCAGAGCATACATGATGAAATGTGAGGGAACAACTACTCTGATTTGCCAAACAAGAGTAACATACTTTTCACAACTTTTTCGTAGTAGTTTTAAAAATGAGCACAACAACCATGAACTGAACCTTAAAATATTCTTATCATTCCAAACATTTTTCATTTTGTTCACAAACACGTCACTATGTAATTTTGTTAATACCTACATTCTTTTTTAGTTGTATTTTTCTCTTTTTTAGTTATATTTTTCTATAGTTATATATTAGTAAAAAATATTACAAAAATATAATGATACGAGAGTATTTTCTATGACAAAAATGTAGTGATACATTTTAAAGAGATAAATCCAAATACTTTCATATATATTAGCGGACCCTATCCACCTCTTTTGCGGAATACCAAATGACGAGATGAATTAGCGGATCACAGGGCTAAATTGAAGCATGCCAGAACCTTATTTAGTAGTGAGCCGGTCAATTTTTTTTTAAAAGGTTTCACTAAGTATAACAATATCGTTATTTTAAGGCGCAAAAACTGTTGGTGTGCCAAGCAGAATGCAAAGTTCCAAGCGACCGGCAGGACAAGTAGACCACGGCGGCACACCTCGGCTGGCGTGGTCACTTTGATATGACGCCACAGTTTGTCCAATATGTACTCCCTCAATTCCATAATATAAATTTTTGTTCTTAAAAAACGTCGTCTCATAATATAAGTTAGTTATGAAGATTAAAGTTATAGCTATTACAATATTTTTATCATATATATCTACTTTAATAGTGAAAAAAAAAGCAAATAGTTGTAGTATACCATTAAATAGGGTATGTATGAACAGTTCAGAATTCTTTTCATTTGCCACTTTCCTATCAAGCTTATGAACAGTTCTTGGAAGTCAAAAATCTAGTTCAGCATCTAGAGTTATATCCAGAAGATGATATTTTGACTTATATTTGGAATAATGGACAGAACTCATGGGTGAAGGCTTACAATTTTCTTATAGGTCATATTCAGATTCGTCAATACTATGGTTGGCTTTGGAAAAGTACTTGTTAACTAAGGCACAAGTTTTTTTTTTCTGGTTACTACTCAAAGACAGACTGAACACAAAAAATTTATTATGCGGAAAAACTTCAACCTAGTTGATTTTAATTTCGTATTATGTGGTCAACAGAATGAGGTGGATTCATTTCATCTTTTTTGAAGTTGTCCATTTGTTCAACTGGGATTATCTATGTTCTTCAAGAACTCAGAGCCTTTTGATTCATGATCCATCCTAGAACTAAAACAAAATATTGCTCAACCTTTCTTTATGGAGATTATTATTCTATCTACATGGGCAATTTGGAAAACAAGGAATAATTTGATTTTTCAGTAAATTAGTCCAGATTTTGTAGGATGGAGGACTATATTTAAGCATGAATTTGCCATGGTTATCCATAGAGCAAAGCACATTTACAAACCATTCATTATGTATTGGTTCAATAGTTTGGACTGATTTTTTCGTTTCTTCTTTTTGTTTTTCCTGTTTTTGTAAATATCATTTGTAAACCTTGTTTGTTGCTTAAATTTTATCTTTCTCCGTAGGATCCTTTCCTACTGTTTTGCTTCCAAAAAAGGTATGTATGGTTCAATAACATTAACTATTTCTTAAATTTATTGTTTCCTGAGCTCTACATATAGTAGATTTTAGACTTATATTACGAGACAGAGGAAGTAGATATACTATTTGTGGTACCTCTGTGTCATGCGTGACCTGGAGCTTAGCAAGGAGATGAAGAAACGAGAGAGCAGGAGATGTTGTGAGCCTATGTAGTGGGCCTGATGGAGTGGAGTCGGTGTGTGTTGAGTTGGGTCAAGTGGAATAGCCCACCGCCCAATGTCTGTAGGAAGTGTTTAAAAGAGGGAGTCATGTACGCAATTGAGGCATAGTAAAAAATGAATTAAACTTTTTTCCCCATGGAGAAGGGAGCTCGAGGCAGCAACTTTTGCAGCAACGCGAAGCTCCGCTGGCTCAGCGAGCGAATAGTGCCAACGCGAAGTGGGCGACGATCATTGGCAGGTGGGGCCAGGGCCAACCAGTCAGTGGCTGCGGTGGAGGGCAATGGGGAGAAGACGTAAACTTCACGTGAGAGAAATGAGAAAATGGAGGGAAGAAGGCTGCTCAGGCTGGGGCTAGCGCGTAGGCTGCAAAGTTGGGCCGGAAGGTGGGTAACAGTAACAAGGCCTAGTTACTGTTTTTTGGCCCACGGTTAGGTTTCCAATTTTAAATTATTTGCAAATTGATTTAATTCTAGAAATTGCAATCCAGAACATACATGATGAAATGTGAGAGAACAACTGCTCTGATTTGCCAAACAAGAGTAACAGACTTTTCGCAACTTCTTTTTCACAGTAGTTTTAAAAATGAGCACAACAACTGTAAACTAGACCTTAAAATATTCTTCTCATACACACACACACACACACACACACACACACACACACACACACACACACACACACACACACACACACACACACACACACACACACACACACACACACACACACACACACACACACACACACACATATATATATATATATATATATATATATATATATATATATATATATATATATATATATATATATATATATATATATATATATATATATATATATAGGCAGTCTTTTTTCTACTCCTGGGTGTAATTGCACCCTATATCGTATCTCGTGTAACGGAAGGTATGTACGTGTAGTATACGAGTATTTAAGACTATCTAGGTGGTATGAACAATTTTTCATATGTGGTATGTACATTTTGTCGACATACTCCTTTTTATGTACGTATATGAAGGTATTTACAAAATACGCTAAAAACTATGGACTCCCTTACAATTTTTTCGTGTGGTTCACATTAGAGTATCTTGTAATCAGTATACGAGTATTCCTAAAGTGATAAAGGAGCATTTCAAGTTTGTTTAGGTGGTATATTAGTGGTGGGTGTAATTACACCCGGAAGTAAAAGATATTTTTCCTATATATATACATATGGAATTGCCATCCCAAAAAACATGCAAAATCCAAATAAATGTAAAATAATTATTTTTAGGGCATTAATCTGTATGAGCCTTCTCTACATCATGTTTTGTTTTTGTTCTTCTGATATGTCATGTTTGAAGGTCAAATGTTTTCTTTTTTGTATTGTCAATTGATAATGCATGCATCACGTAGTTTCGTGTTTGTTGGGGGAAAAAGGAAAATAGCTAACCATATATGGTAATTAGAAATATGGAGATAAATTGAATTATGTTTAGAAATTACTATGTCAACTATTTGCATGCCACATTAAGCTTCCAATTTTTTCTTTCTTAATTAATCATGCAAAAAAGTAGCTTTTCTATCATATCTCTTGATAATGTTTTGGTTTCTTCCCTCTTGCATGAACACAAGCTTTATTGACTTGATGTATATCAATTCATCAATTAGAGAGAACATTTTGTTCTTTGTAGAACTTGGATGTTCCCAATCATTAGAAGAGCTAAAATCCAAATTAGATTGTACTTTGTAATCATTAACTTTTTCGTTAAGTGCTATCGTCGTAATCTAAAATTTTAAATTTAATTATTTTAACTTTTGAGATGGAGAGTAAATACTTTATGTAAGAAGCAAGTTGGTGCGAATGGACGGGTTGCCCGCTAGTAGTATTTAATAAGTGTCCATTTCTACCAGCTAGTTGAACTGGGTCATTATTTAATGTATAACAGTACAGTCAATCGGTCTTTTCAAGTGGGTTTTCATTATTTTATGTTGAAATTTTTCATACTTGCCATCTAATAAGTACAAGACGCAGTCATGGGCACCTCGTATTGCACCAGAAGCATATGATCAACACGTCCTAGCTAGGTCCATCGTTCGTTGGGTATTGTGTGTTCAACCTAGGACTGCCCACACAACATCCTACGTGCGCCATACTTAACCAAGACAAAATAATAACATTCAAAATCCCAACATATCATATACAGATAAAATATAGATGCCCTGACAACATATTACAAACAAAGTTGAGAGTTGAGTCTATCTTCACTCTTCAGAATGCAAACAAGCATGATAATTCAAAATCGTTCAAAGTTTTCTTCGAGTATCTATGATAAACGCGGCTTCAATAGTACTACATACCAAAACACAGGAATTTTATCATTCATAATTACGTGTGATACATCGATGCTACAGCATGGAGATCACCGAGAAGTCAAATCCAATGGATTAGTAATATGGAAGAATATATAGCACTTTGCAATATTTCATGAGTAAAAGTTACACTTTGCACCGCCTAAGTTTTCACAAAATACCAGATTTAGCACATACTTCAGCATAGCACCACAGATATATTGCATGTTCGTTGTACAAATCACCCGGTTGTGTTATTCCCTGATGCTTCTAACAGAATACGACCAGTGGACCCCACATATCAGCGAGAAGTTTTCCTATTACTTCTAACTAAATACTGCAAGAAGACCTCACACGTCAGTGATTTATTCGGTAAACATGTCTCGCTGACATGTAGGGCTCACTTTCAGTATTCTATTAGAAGCAACAGGGCGTAACGAAACCTGGTGTGTTCAGCAATGAACATGCATTATACCTGGTGTTATGTGAAAGCACTTGTTGAAACTGATGTTTTGTGAAACTACAGGTAACTTAGGTGGTGCAAAGCGCCATGTACGTACTCGGATTTGCTATCAATATTCCCATATATACCATCTGGACTTTGCCTCTTCATTCAGGATCTATTTCTCCGCAAAAAGAAGTAGCTCGCTACCTCATCTTGAATGGCCAATGGACCATCAAACGTTGAAACCCCATCGCCGCAAATCAATAGACTGACGCAGTAACTGATTACTGGCTAGATGCATGGATCGGATATCAGTACATCACCCACTCACTCAGTAGCGGTGAGGATCGTGCCGGCCGCTAAAACCAACAAGAGCAAGATGGCAAAAAAGCTCTTCGCGTGGACGACAAGCATTTCAGTCCTCACCGTGGTGATGAGCATCAGGTAGAGCCCGATGGCGATGACGCAGAAGAACAACATATCGAGGGTTGAGCCCAAGGCCGATGAGATGGTGGGGCTGCCGGAGATCGCGCCGACCACCCCGCTGCCACCGACAAGCCCGGCGGAGATATCAAAGATGTACTTGAGAGCCTTGTCGTCCTGGTCGCCGCCTTTTCGCCTCATCAAGAACGTAATCGATATGGGCAGAAAGAAGAGTGGGAATGCAAGAATGGCGAAGGCGTACCACCTGTTGAGTGAAACGAGGAACAGGTAGGCCGAGATCTCCAGAAAGATCCAGGTGACCCAGGCCAGTCCACGTCGCCACTGCAGCAGGGGCTTGAGCACGCACAGCGCCACGGAAAAGGTGTTGGCGAGGAACGCGATGTAGAAGAAAACCTTGTTGACCCACGTGTTATTGTCATGTGGTGCGCCGGGGGGGGGGGGGGGGGGGGGGGGGGGGGGGGGCGGGTGCCGACGAGCTGGTGGATAGAGAAAACCTTGAGTAGAAGACGCCGTACACCACCGCCTGGAACAGGAGGATGCTGGTCGAGTATTTTTTCAGTCGCTTCTGCTCCTGCTGCTGCTGCCTCTCGGCCTGATCATCGGCCTCGACTATCATCTTCTCTTCCTGCTCGGTCAGTTAATGGTTAGCAGATTGAACAAAGCAAAAGTCACATCATCTATCGATCGATTGGGGAAAGGAAATTAATTAACGGTGAGCCACCACTGCACGCGGGCGCTAAAACTTGCTGAACACCAAGCCAACTTCCATATGACCCGGTCCATGTTCCTCTCTCAAGGGGGATCGACGGTGAGCGAGGGCGCTGCTGGCCGCCGGTGATAACCCGGAGGTGGGACAAATTCGGCCAAAATTTGACCGAATCGTACATGCTTCGGAGGGTAACGAAAGCAACGAAGTGAGCGAAATTTCGCCGAAATTGTGGACTCCGGTGATTCCTGCCCAGCTAACTGGAGGAGAAGTACATATCATATGATAGAGGAAGGGTAAACAAAGAAGACGGTGTGCACTGTGAGATCTGGACCTGGCCGCATACCTAGGTCCAGCCGGGTTTTTACTCCCCGGGCCACAGGTCCACATGGGCGGAACACAACCAAGCCCACGGAGCAACAACCTTATAAGTGGTACTGGGCCTTCTCCCCCCAAAAGACTAGTCCAATGGGTGGGAGCTCCCCCACACTTATAAGTTGTGCTTTCTCCTCTTCCACAACCAATGTGGGATTATTCCCAACAATCTCCCCCTCACACATTGGTTGGACACATCTACAACCATGAGGTCCAAGGAGGTGTTAGGCACCTAGGCTCTGATACCAAATGTGAGATCTGGACCTGGCCGCATACCTAGGTCCAGCCGGGTTTTTACTCCCCGGGTCACAGGTCCACATGGGCGGAACACAACCAAGCCCACGGAGCAACAACCTTATAAGTGGTACTGGGCCTTCTCCCCCCAAAAGACTAGTCCAATGGGTGGGGGCTCCCCCACACTTATAAGTTGTGCTTTCTCCTCTTCCACAACCAATGTGGGATTATTCCACCCATTGGACTAGTCTTTTGGGGGGAGAAGGCCCAGTGCCACTTATAAGGTTGTTGCTCCGTTGCCCCGTGGGCTTGGATGTGTTCCGCCCATGTGGACCTGTGGCCCGGGGAGTAAAACCCGGTTGGACCTAGGTATGCGGCCGGGTCCGATCCAACATTTGGTATCAGAGCCTAGGTGCCTAACACCTTCTTGGACCTCATGGTTGTAGATGTGTCCAACTAATGTGTGAGGGGGAGATTGTTGGGAATAATCCCACATTGGTTGTGGAAGAGGAGAAAGCACAACTTATAAGTGTGGGGGAGCCCCCACCCATTGGACTAGTCTTTTGGGGGGAGAAGGCCCAGTGCCACTTATAAGGTTGTTGCTCCGTTGCCCCGTGGGCTTGGATGTGTTCCGCCCATGTGGACCTGTGGCCCGGGGAGTAAAACCCGGTTGGACCTAGGTATGCGGCCGGGTCCGATCCAACATGCACCCACCGGAGAAGTGGCCTCTCGGCCTTGCCGAGCCGGGATGCCTTCGGGGTCTTGAGCGGTGGCCGGCGGTGGCTGCTGCTTCGGCTTCGCTTCCGCTCCCGCTCCCGCTCCCGCTGGCGCTTCTGGATCATTTCTGTGACTTTGTCCACGCTGCTGGTCCACGCGGCGATCCCCCGTACCCAGGACCTGACGCGGACGCTGCAACAACCACTCGTGAAGCATCAGAAGAACAGCCGATTAAAAACTTAGCCTGATGATGAATTCGTGGCTAGCTTCCGCTCAAAAAAGAAGAAAATTCATGGAACTTACCTTGATCTTGGCGTCGATCTGGGGTCGTACAAGCACACCGGTGGCAGGCTCACGGTGGTCTTTGTCTTGCACCGGTGGCTCCCCCGGCGAGCCTCCATGATCTGGTGGCGACTGTGCCGTCGTCAGTGGGGAAGGAGAAGACTTGGTGGTCGTCGCCACCTCTTCCATGGCATAAAGCTAGCCACCACCAAGTCACCAACCACGTGGTTTGATGTGATTTTTTTCTTCTCTCTGGGCGACTGGGCGTGGGGTTTGTGTTGGATGGGGTCATGGAACGGAATCTGTCCCCGGGATCCGTCCAAACGAGAATAAACATGGACGTATATTGTAAGCACGTCTCCAATAATATCACTTTACCTATTTTTTATTGTAAAAAAATATCGTTTTGGAATATATCGATAAACTTTAGTTTGGTTGCCGCGTGACGTAGGCACGATGTCAACGTGATGCCATCACAGCCGAAATCAATCCATTAAAAGGTATAAGATACAACTAGATTGGCTAAGAAAAAGTACAATGATGTCGTCAGTACAAGCTCAGACAGTAAACTTAAAAGCACTCCTAGATCAAATACAAAAATCACCGCGGATGCAAAGGGACTCAAGAGAAGTATACAACTACTTAGTGCATTTACTAGGAGTGTTTTAGGGTTACAAGAGTGTCCTCCCCTTTCCCATTACAAGGGATCATATTTATAGGGGGAGAGGGGGAGGCTGGTGTAGTTACAACTTTGTCCTTAGGGTTAGGCCTACTCCTGGGGGTATTTCGGTCATTTGCTCTGTGCGGGTCCCGCCACATCTGGACCCTGAGGTCGACCTGGGGTCGGTCTCACGTATTTCGCCGGGGGTTGGTCACAAGTCGGTTCTAGACCCTCCTAGGGTCGGTCTCACATACTTTGCTTGGGGTTGGCCCTGGGTCGATTTCACGTACTTCTCTCGGGGTTGGCCCTGGCTCGGTCTCGGACCCTCCTAGGGTCGGTCTCATGTACTTCGACCGAAGTTGGCTTGTCGTTGCCCCGAACTAGATGTGGGCCCAAGGTAGCACAGGGACCCTCCCCTAATAGTAGCCCCTCGCCGATCCTAGCGTTCATCCATCGTCCGCCTGTTCCAGTGCACCAATCTCTAAAGGGGTCGGCGTGCGGCCTCAGGCCAACGATCTACCCTGTAACCTACAACTTGGCAAAAATGTTAACCCCAGAGCTGGGAGAAAATCTATTGTGCAATGGTGGCACAAACCAGCTTGTGTCACGGGCCAATTGGGTGGTGACACGTGGCAGATAAGAAATAAAAAGTAATATTTTTACTTTTTGTACTGTAGCAAATCAATAAAAAAATTATTTTTAACTGTTTTGCTACAGTAGAAAACAGTAAAAAATAATTTTTTTATTGATTTGCTACAGTATAAAACAGTAAAAATATTAATATTTAAATACTTGCTGCCATGTGTCAGCGCCCGATTGGCCCGTGATACAAACCAGTTTGTGCCCTCGTTGCACAATAGATTTTCTCCAGAGCTGGAGCGGATCCGGGGAGTTAGTGCGTGTAAAACTTGATCGCAGAGGTAGCACGTGGTACGAGGTGCCCCGTGTCATCGGAATCTCCGCAAAGATGGGCACTGGTTGGCTTCGGTTCATGGCAGACTAGACCTGGCCAAGGGGGAAGGGGTGGACCGGATCCACCATGGACCAGGCTGGCCCTATAGGTACCCCTCCCCCTCTTTCCGATTTCTTCCCTTTCCCCTCAATTCCTCTCCTCCTCAATCCTCCACTTCTCCCCCCCCCCAAATCTTCACCCCTTCCACCCATACCTTCTCCTGGGACACTCCTCCTCTGGCCACCTCGGGGTCTCGGGCCGTCCCACCTGGGACACTCCTCCTCTGGCCACATCCACGACACCGCCTTAGGGCACTTCTCCCACCTGGGCAACCTAGTGCATCGCTCCCCCGAACACCCCCGATGTCCCGGACCTCCCAAGGGCCTGCGCCGCTTTTGTCGCCTCAGACTCTTCCGCCTGGCTAGTCCGATGCATCGCTCTCCCCGCCCTCCTCGGGGTCCTAGACCACATGGGGGCTTATGCCGCCTCGGACCCTTTCGCCCGACCGACCAGGGGCATCGCTCCCCCGACTACCCCAAGGTTCTGGACCTCCCGGGGCCTACGTCGCTTTTGCCGCCTCAGACTCTGCCACCTGGCCAGTTCGATGCATCACTCTCCCTCGCCTCCCCGGGGTCCTAGACCACCCGAGGGCCTGTGCCGCCTCAGACCCTTTTGCCTAAGCGACTCGGCATCTCACCCCAAGGCGTTTTGCCTAAGTCATCGTCGTCAACTCGGAGTCTTCCTCCAGGACCTCCAGGGCTTCCAAGCGGTTATCCGCCCCTTGGGCACCTGGGGACCCCAAGTGGCCGACTTCCCCGCGGCCACCCCAGGGGTTCCATCCTCAAGAACCCGCTACACCCATGTCCAGTGCATCTGCCAGTCAACAGGTGGCTGCAGAGGATGTCCTGGCTTCTCCTCAAATTGATCAAGAAGAGGTAGAGACCCCCCCCCCGAGCAAAACACCTATTTACTAAAGCTTAGCTGGGATTTATGAGCATAACAAGCCAATAGAGATGGAAGAAGAACTTCAGCTGACAATAGCAGATGAACATGTAAGTTTGCAGCAAGCACTCACCAAACATCATTGGAGGATTGCTATACAAATCGAATTAGATTCAATAGAAGAGAATAAAACTTGGCTATTGACTGATTTGCCTCATAATCATAAAGCTATAGGGATAAAGTGGATCTTCAAGATGAAAAGAGATGGAGAAGGGAACTTTGTTCATCATAAGGCAAGACTTGTAGTAAAAGGCTATATTCAGAAAAAGGGTATAGACTATGAAGAAGTGTTTGCATTGGTTACAAGGTTAAAAAAATAGTAATATTGACATTTGCTCTCGCTGCTCAATTCAGATGGCAAGTACATCACATGGATATCAAATCAGCATTCTTAAATGGAGATCTTACCGAGGAGGTATATGTATCTTAATCGGATGGTTTTCAAGTGAAGAGATAAGAAGGTAAGGTATATTGACTCTTGAAGGCCTTGTATGGTTTGAAATAGGTGGTTAGAGCCTGGAATAAGAAACTAGACAGTTCGTTGATTAACGTTGGTTTTGAAAGATGCAAGCAAGTTCTAGCTTTGTATACAAAAAAGACCGAAGAAGACATGTTGATACTCGGCATATATGTTGATGATCTTATTATCACATGAACGCTTGATCGAAGGGTTGAAGAATTTAAGAAGGCAATGATGCAACAATTTGAGATGAGCAATCTCAGACTCTTGACTTACTACCTTGGTCTGGAGGTGAAATAAAGTAAGCATAATATTACAATCAAGTAATCGAATTATGCAAAGAAGATTCTTGAGAAGGCAGGTATGATGGGATGCAGTCCTTGTCATTACCCCATGGAGTCAAAGTTGAAACTCAACAAAGATGAGGCAAGAGAGTCGGTCAATGCGACTGAATTTCGAAGTATAATTGGTTGCCTATGATATTTGATGCATACTTGACTAGACCTTGCATACTCAGTTGGAGTACTTAGCATATTTATAGAAAGACCAACAATACAACACAAGAAAGTATTAAAACATGTGTTGAGATATCTAGCAGGAACTGTGGATTACGTGCCAGTGTATGTCAGGCACGACAACACACCAATACTTGAAGGATTTTGTGATAGTAACCTGGCCGATGATCTAGTTGATTGTAGAAGTACGATTGATACGGTGTTCTACCTTCATGGAAACGTGATCACATGGTGCTAACAGAAACAAAGAAGTGTAGCCTTGTTATCATACAAAGTGGAGTTCATGGCAGCAACTTTAGTCGCATGTCAAGGTATTTGGTTGATGAGATTACTTCATGAATTAACTAAACAGATCATCAAGTCTTTCACATTATTTGTGGACAATAAATCAACAATAGCGCTTATGAAAAATCCAACGTTTTATGGAAGAAGCAAACACATTGATACTTGGTGTCATTTTATTCGAGAATGCATTGAGGAAGGACTGGTGGCTATTTCACATATTGCAACAGGAGAACAGAGAGCTGGTGCACTCACAAAGGCATTGGGACAAGTCAATTTTGGTTGGATGATTAATCTACTCGTTGTCAGGAAGTTGGTTAAAGTCGACAAGGATGAGGGGGTGTTCGTTGGAAATAATTCTACCGAATCCATTTCAGAGTCTGTATCAAGTTGAGTCCGAGTCAGTTTAGATTAGAAATTTATGTTTCAGAGTCGATTTCTATATCCGAGTCTAATTTGTAAAGCTATGTGTAAATAGTAGAGAAAACCAACGAAAAGGTGCGGCAATTTGAGCATCACCAAAAGGATTGTTTATTCTATTGCTAAATTGTTTGCGTCGTTGTCGCCGTACTCGAAAAGTAGAGGAGACTTGAGTAAAACAGAGGAAACTCGAGTACACGGAAGATTACAAGTACTGTAGCACTCGTGTTATTATAGCACTCGAAAGTTACTGTAGCACTCATTGCTACTGTAACACTGAAAAGTTACGACTACCACTCATGATTTTACGCTGAAGCAGTCAAAGTCGTATCTGAGCACTAGTGGTCGTAAACAACTTGGCGTGGTGGTATACAATAAACGATATTGTCCTGTAAAATTTTCTAGATCAGCACGTAGAAATCCAAAATGCCGTCAACCAAATCGAGAGATGAATTGAAAAGACTGACTCTTAACTACAATATATTTCCCTTAATTAAGACAAGCGCAGTGAGAACATCAATGTGGAAAGATCATATATATGACCCGCAAATGATTGGACCAGCTTGTCTGCCAGAATAATACCATACATCTAGTAGCGGCGGTGCGGGGGGCCGGTGGCCCCAACGACGCCGACACCGATTTCGGGACCAGCTTCGTGGTGATCTTCCTATGGATCAAGCGCGATGAGTTGAGCAAATAAGAAGAAGAAGAAGGTCAACCAAGGTGAGCAAAATCCTGCAGCAGGAGGAGAAGAGCAGCAACAGTACTGATCCATCCGAGTAAAGACAGAGAGAAAAGTTTCGGTCGGTTGAGAGGAGGGGGGTTCACAGGCCACAGCAACTGTTACGGGTCATTCTAGATCTGTGCCCGGAAAAGGAATCTTCAGGGTTGGGCCTTGAATCCCTCCTCCTAGGCCTCTTCCCTGATGTCTGCCACGTGTACTCACGGATCTGAAAGCAGCTCTCTCCTACCACAATGCCTCCTCCCCTTCGCAGCGAGTAGCGACGCGTGGGACCGCGAGATGGATGACTAGGTCGAATTTTGGACGTTTCTAGCACTGTTGATACCCAAAATTCCAAAAATAGCCGCGTTGAAAACACAATTCCAAAAATAGCCCCCAAACGACCGCACGATTAACGGCAACGCGACACGTGTCCAGTGGTGCGGCCGGGGAGCGCACCACACCTGAGTGGTGCGGTCCCCGACCGCACCACACCCCCGCCGTACATGCCACGTAGATGGTGCGGTGCCGCACCGCACCACTCCCCTAATGGTGCGGCACCACACCGCACCACTCCGCCGTGGGTCCCACCCCCCCGGTTAGGGTTTGCACGGGTAGAATTTTAATTCAAGTTATTTTTGTATGCATTTGTAAAGATAATTTTTTAAATAAAAATTTATGTATATATATGAAATGATGTGTGAAAAAATATGAATTTGAAGTGGAGTCCACTATTCTGGATGTGTAATTAGTTGTGCAATTTTGAAAATTAAAAATATTGGTTGGTAGAGTACGAACGAAATTTGTGTGAAGTAACGATTAGTGTTTTTGTGATTTTCCTATATTGCTGACCGTGAAAAATGTGTTGAAGTGACAATAATAAATTTCGATCATGGTATATTGTTTTATTGGAAGCAATTTAAAGAAAAAATTTTCGAGCACAAATGTGATATGAACAATTGGAGGAAATGAAGGAAAGTGATATTGAACATGTATGATTATAAGTTTTGTTAATTTTGTAGTTGTGAATCAGAAAAAAATTTGAAAAATTTTAAAACAAGTTTATGTTGATTATATGTTGTAGATGCATAAAAAATTTGGGTAAAAATTTTTTAGGAACGATTGTGCGTACAACGATCGATATATAAAGTGGTAAGTGACTTTTAGGGTTTGGTATGTTTTAAGGGTTTGCAATCCGCGTCATGTTTGTATGTTTTGTCAATTTTGTAGTTATAAACTGCGTAAACATAAGATAAAGTTGTAATAGAAGTTTATCTTCAATGTAAGTTGTAGATGCATAAAAAATTTGGGTACATTTTTTTAGGAACGATTCGATACATAAAGCGGTAAGTGATGTGACCAGTGGCATGTGGCATGTGTGGAACTCTGTACTTCTAATGTTCAGAATTCCACCACTAGTCCTAACATGCATGCCTTAGGGGAAATAACTTGCTAGGTCTATTACATCATGGAATGCGAAAATACGAGATATTAAACTTCATAATACAGTTGGGAGTAACATGCCGCGTAGATTTTTATTACATGCATAACATATAGCATGATATGCGACTAACCCACCCAACTGCTCGTACGACCTACTGTGTGGACCGGGGCCACTTTCCCTTCCTTGCCCGCTCGGCATTGAACTCCTCTCCGGCCTCTTTTGCCTTAGCCGCAATTTCCCTCTTTCTCTCGCGCTCCATCTCGCGAGCCTCCCGCTCCGTACGCGTGCACGCTTCAAGATGAGCTTGCGTCTCGCGCTGTATACGCAGGGTGTGCTCGTGCTTGCGGCGCTCCTCCTCCAGCAACTCCTTCTCCTTTGTGACATTCCACTCCTCGAAGTCAAGGGTCCATTGGTCCTCAGGGTGGATCTCAAGATCGATCCATTTGCGGTAGCCACACAGGGGCTCCGGAGACTGTAAATACATTGGAGATATTGTTAGTGCGTGCTGTGAAGGAGACAAGGTAGGGGAAAATGGTGCATGTGGTCGTTACCGGCTGCCGATAGGTTGCGGTGTCAAAGCGGCGGTTGGGGTAGTCACTGGAGTAGTTTGCGCAACCCCAGTAACGCATACCTAAACTGATGCGGTGCTTAGACTTGAAGAACTTGCACACGTCCCCGCACCAACAAAGGGGAGGTGTCTCCCCCTCAGGTGGTAGTTGTGGCGAACGCTCGGTGGGGACGTCCGGGATTGGGTTGTTGCTACGGGGGCGCTCTGGGGGGGGACCTTTCATCGTAGCACGATGGGCTTGTTCTACCTGGGCCTGTATCGCCCTTATTTTCTCATCGCTTGCGGCATCGCGGGCCGCAGCTGACCGTGCTATGTCACGGGTCTCCTTCCAATCCTTCACCATCTTGTCCCATTGTTTCTTCTTGCCTTTGTCCATCCCGGTTGGGTGAGGGTGAGGGAAGCGCGATGTAGTATGGGGTTTGGATGGGCAATGTTCGCTGGGAAATGGAATGCATACGAATTTATAGGGGCTGTTTTGGTCTCTACTCGTACGTCTAAAGCTGGTCCGCGTGGTGGTAGCAGTGAGTAAAGATGGAAGTGCTGCGGTATCACTGAAAAAGGTCCCCGTTTTATCATGTCACTGCGCAAAGCTGGCATCTTTTGTCATCTCACTGACTAAAGCTGCCCGTTATGTCTTGTCTCTGGGCAAAGCTGGCATCTTTTGTCATCTCACTGAGCAAAGCTGCCCCGTTTTATCATGTCACTGCGCAAAGCTGGCATCTTTTGTCATCTCACTGAGTAAAGCTGCCCGTTATGTCTTGTCTCTGCGCAAAGCTGGCATCTTTTGTCATCTCACTGAGCAAAGCTGCCCCGTTATGTCATGTCTCTGCCCAAAGCTGACATCTTTTGTCATCTCACTGAGTAAAGCTGCCCGTTATGTCTTGTCTCTGCGCAAAGCTGGCATCTTTTGTCATCTCACTGAGCAAAGCTGCCCCGTTATGTCATGTCTCTGCCCAAAGCTGGCATCTTTTGTCATCTCACTGAGTAAAGCTGCCCGTTATGTCTTGTCTCTGCGCAAAGCTGGCATCTTTTGTCATGTCACTGCGGAAAGCTGGCCCGTTTTGTCATATCACTAAGCAAAGGTGCCCCTTTATGTGCGTGTATGAATTGTGCTGTCTGTGTTCTTTGTGCGTGAGGCTGCCCCCCCAGACAGCCTATAAAACGGAGCCATCCCTCACATACTCCCTTGCCATGTTATCAGTCACCTCCTGAGTTAGTTGTTCACAAGCAGTGTAGTTTTCTTTCGTGCTCACTCCCCCAGACTAGGCAATGAGTCAGCTCAGCACGTCTTCATGGGCACAGACGGTGATGTGCCCAAATTGCAACACCTTGGTTAGACGTAGGACATCACAGACGGCCGCGAATCCTGGGCGACACTACTACAAGTGCCCCCATCACTCGGTGAGTCAGATTGTTTCGGGTTCATTGAAATCGTGGTGGTATGTTTAAAAAATTTCTTGTCATGGAATCGCAGGAAGCTCATGGTGGTTGCCAATTCTGGGTGTGGGAGGATGAAATGGGCAATAGGACTGCCAATGTTCGCCATGACAGAGTTGTCGTGGGGGGTTGCGACCCCGTCGGGATGCGGCATCGTTTGGACAGACTCGAGTGGAAGATAAATTTAATGTTGTGTGCTATTTTGTTTCTTGTGATTATTGTTATCCTCAAGTTGTAGTGCTGGAGGTTCTCCTCGTGTATGTTGCTAATGTTTTATGCTATGTTGTCGTCAAGTTATTTTGGTAATGTGTTAAGTACGGTTGTGATGTATTTTAGTCGTTTTGTTCGTTCGTGTGTTGGTGGTTGTAATACTTGCTACATTTCATGTACGTGCAATGTATGTGTTGTTTCGTGTTGTCATTGCCTGAGGCCTTCATATTATGTGGGTTGTACGGTGTTGTCATCTCTCAGCTGGTTGTATGGCGTAGTAAATCAAAGAACTTAGAACAACCCTTTTATACTGGAAACCATATTTGAACATCAAACCATCAAGCACTTGAAAAACATCACAAAAATTACAACAGCCCAATTACAAAAATTCATTTATCATCTCGTCGCCGCCGCCTCGGACGACGTATCTGATCCTCCGAGAAGGTGAACCTGCTAGGGGAGCGCGGTGCATCTCGAAGGTCGTACTGCGAGGTCTGCGTCGCAGGCGGTGGTGGGTACATCTCTGTGGGGAGTGCCGACTGCTGGCCTATAATAGAGCTCAGCCAATCGGCGGAGGGGTCTACGTCCTGCAATGGAAAATACAAAAAAGTTTATAATCATTATTTGTATCATGTGGTATGTTCACTACATGCGTACATACCGGTGCATACGGCTGTTGGAATGACGATGACGCTGCGAATTCACCCATGTACTCCTGCGCCGTGTAACCTTGGTACGTCTGCCCGAACCACTCGTACTGCCGTTGCGTGTCTGCTCGGGTGGACTGACCGCCAGGCGCATATGTCACTATCTGCTGGGGTGTCTCAGGGTCGCTATCTGTACGCTCGTCCGCCGCCCTCCGGGATGACGACGGCTGTAGCAACGTGCTATCCCTTCGCAACTGCTGCAAGGAAAACGTGTGTTACGAATAAATGGCAATCGAGTGGACAAACGAACTGATGGCAAATGTCGTACCGCTGGTCCAAAAGGCTGTGAGGACGAGGGAGCGCAGCTGGGATGACCTCCGGACAGCGACGGACGACCGCCGGACAGCGATGGACGACCGCCGGACAGCGACGGACGACCGCCGGACATCGACGGACGTGCGCCGGACTGCGACGGACGACCGCCGGACTGCGATGGACGACCACCGTACAGCGACGGACGTGCTGAAGGTGGTGCCGACGGCGGCGCTGAAGGCTGCTCTCTGCGGACGCGTCGTGCATGGACATCATCCCGGTGCTGACTACAGCTCATGGCCTTGATCGCATTCCTGAGGTCATTGAAGATGCTACGCGCCGAAGCAAGAACCCGGTTGCCGCCCTCCCCACGCTGCAGCATCTGAAAAGCCTCGTTCTCAGCACGACGCATATGCTCGCACTGTACGTAAACAGCAAATGAGTTAAAACGCACTGTACGTAAAGAAACAATGAGTACAAACGTACTGCAGGTGCACGTACCGCCTCGTCAAGACGTGCTGCTCGATGACGGTCTGGGCCGGCCTGTATGGCATCTTCGTGCGCGACCTCTGAAGGACGGGGTGGGGCAGGCCGAGTAATCTTGCTGCGGGTGCGTGGAATGTACCACTCTAGGTACACACCGTATGTGGCGATGTCGTGTGGCCTAGTCTCGGCCACAACCTCTGTGCTCGCTGAGTCACGCCACAGGTCTGTCCACGGCCGCTGTGTGGCTGTCCAGTCGTCACCATGGTGCCCTCTTCTTGTTTGCCTGCAAGTTAGTGCACATATTGTACAATTAGTATTATCAACACATTACTACCTTGCGTACAGGTACCGTGCAATGGCTTACCGGTGGGCCTTCGGTAGTAGTGCCCGTCCTGCGAGGGGTGGCACGTGCTGGTGGAGGTGAAACTGCCTCATCACTCTCTGCGGGTTGTACGGTTCGACGAAGTGCGCGAAGACGAGGTGACAGGTCGTCAACCAGTACGTGTGGTCTTGGTGGCACTGAGATGACAACCCGTAGGGGGCAATGAGCTGAATGAACCCTGCATCCCATGGGAACCAGACTATGTCGTTGTCAGGAAGCCGCTCGAAATCGTCATGGAAATCTGGGTACACACGCCTCGCTCTGTCCTTAGCCCACCGCAGCTGACCATGTGTCCAACGAGTCCCCATAGTCGGCCCATCTATGGGGTCATCGCCACCAGCCAGACCGTACAACTCCGGGACGAGGTCGTAAGGGTGCACGGGCCTCTCGATCTTAGGCCTCCCAACCGTGAAGTGCTCCCAAGACCAGTACTGCAGGAGCACATAGCACGCCGCCAAGACCGGCTCGCTGGCCTCAGTACGCTGACAGGCATCACACAAGCCTCGGTACGTGGCACTAAGGACTGCTGATCCCCAGCTGTACTGCGGCACCTCGCCGGGCAAGGCATCCGCCAAGGACTCAGCAAGGTGTATGTACGTCGGATGCACGGAGACTCCAGTGGTCGTAGGAAACAAGACCCATCCGAACAAAAAAAGAATGTATGCCATGAGGTGCGTCCGCACGACCCCCTCATGAGCGTCCTCAGGGCAGGTCATGAACTCTCGTAGCCACGAGTGTGGCACACCAGACATGTTGTCTGGGATCGGGATACCGAATCGGGCACCCAAGGCGGCCTTCCAATGCGCCGCCCTGGGGGGTGGCACTACTGCTGCACCACGGATGGGTAGACCTGTCAGCATGGACACGTCCTGAAGTGTAATAGTCATCTCGCCCCACCGGAAGTGGAAGGTGTGAGTCTCCGGTCTCCAACGATCCACGAGTGCGGACAGCAACGCCGCATCGAACTGCAACGAATACGGAACATCCAGCATGCGAGCAAGGGGCAAAAGACCGGTGTCTCGCAGCAGCGGGATGTATCGCTCGTCTAGAGGCCAGTGCTCTCGGGGGCCCCTAAGGACGAAACACGGAGGGCCATCAGGCATTGATGCCCACGCGGTGCATCGGTGGCGGTCATCCCAACGGGCCTCAAGCAACTCGTACGCCATCTCCTGCCGATGATTAAAAACAAGTCAGTACGCAGTGTCATGAGAATATGCAACATACATAATGTGTACGTAATGATAATACATCGTGAAATAAATGACAACAAAACATGAACAAACGCAATCTGCATCGAACGACAACAAATGATAACGAAATATCGAATAAGTCACAACATAACATAATCTGCAAGAAATGACTCAAACAAATTGTACACGGAAATAATTTGGTCAGATACATTCAGCATAGGTTACAGGATGCACGATCCTGTGCTCGCATCACAACAAAGACCGGCTATAGTTACAAAACACGGAAGCAGCAGTGCACAATGACAGTCCATGTGCTGCATACTATGGAGCGTTACTTGATGTCGGCCTGTTTGGGCACTGCCTAAATGAATGGCCAACCGTCTTGCATAGTCTGCACTTCGGCCGCCGAACCTGATCCCCACGCTGGCTATCATCCATGTCGTTACGAATGCGACGGCTCTGTCTTCGCCCACGGGCGACGTGCTTCAGTGCATCGTTCGGCACCCACTTGATCTGCCCTGGCCAGAGCTCCCTATAATGCATGTCCACCCCGTACGAATGGAACTCCGTGCTCCAGGTTTCAAACAGGTGCTTCATGTCATAGTACCTTGAGATGTAATGCGTGGGCGCCTGGTTCCATAACGCGCATGCCGCGTACACGTGGGAGCATGGCTTGTGTAGAAGCTCCGGCTTGTTGCATGTGCAAGACGCTCTGTCAGCAATCGTGCACACCTGCTTACGATCCCCTCTAGCCTGCCCCATCATGTACCTCTGTCTGAGACGAACCTCAAACTTCCTCCGTAAGCCATCCATGGTCTGAGCAATATGCGAACGAGCCTTCTCCATCTTCTTGTCCATGTAGGCCCGCGCTACCTCGGAGAATTCTTTGCCTTCGTCCATATGCCGCTTCGCCATCATGGCTCTATTGACAAAGTATCCTATTGAACGGTTCCAGGTCTCTTCAACGATTGCAGTGATAGGTAGGGATCTCACGCCCTTTAGAACACCATTGTACACCTCGGACATGTTTGTCGTCATGATTCCGTACCTTGCTCCGCCGGTGTCATGCAGTAGAGACCACATCTCCAGGTTAGGTGCATTGGACTGCACCCATTGTGTGAACTCCCCAAGTCTCGTGGAGCCTCCCTCCACGGCCCCCGCTTCAGCCTGCTCAAGACGCCTGACATGCCTGCTGGTCTCCTGATCAAGGTGGCTCCACAGGGCATTGAACTTCGTCTTCTGGTTCTGCATACAAAGTTTTTTAAACATCTTCATTAGTTCCTTGCTATGGAACCTTCTGTGGAAGTTTGCCGCAAGATGCCTCATGCACCACCGGTTCTTCATGTCATTCCACTGGTACGGAGGCTGTGTCCCGTTCTGCATCGTTCGCATTGCAGACAGCAAGCCCGCATTGCGGTCTGAGATAACACACACATCGGGCCGATCTTGTACAACGGCCTGCTTCACATTGACAAGGAACCACAGCCAGCTTTCCGTACTCTCATTCTCTACTATTGCAAATGCCACTGGGAGTAACTGGTCATTTGCGTCTGCTGCAACCGCGGTCAGGATTGTACCCTTGTATTTGCCAGATAGGAATGTGCCGTCCATCGTTAGCACTGGACGGCACCACTTGAAGCCTTCTATTGCCTGATGGAAGGCCCAGAACACTCTGTCAAGCACAAAACAATTCGGCCCTTCCGTCTCATGAACCCGCTCGCACTTGTTAATGAACGTGCCTGGGTTTGCTGCTGCAATCTGACACAACAATCTCGGGACCAGATCATATGCCTCCTCATATGTCCCGAACATACTCCGCAGTACCTTCTGTTTCCCCCGCCACACCTTCTTGTAGCTCACAGCAAACCCCACCGTGTTCGCTACCTCCGCCATGAGAACCTTGGGAGTAATGGATACATTTGCAACCACAAGATGCCTTATCACCTCTCCAACATATGACGACGTCATGTTGCGGTGCTTATGTAGTGGCGCCGCAAGCTCACAAGTGTGATCATTCAGCACCGTTATCCGGAAGTCCGTGGCAGCGCCTCTGAACCGCTGCGCACGGACCTTGCCAGGGCAGGAGCCGTCCACACACTTCACAATGTAGGTGTCAGGGTTGGACCTGTGCACCCGATATGTCCGACTGATGTTGACGGCGTACGTGGCAATAGCTTGCTGTGCAGCACTCTTGTTACGGAAGCTCTGCCCTACAACGAGTCTGCCTTCATTGAATCCCCACTCTGCCTCCTCCGCCCGTGGCAGAACTAGGGATTCCGCTGCGATGTCGTCCAATCTGGACGGCACGTACGCACCCTCCGTGGTTACAACACCACCTACCACACCTCCCGCTGTAGGTTCCCCTTCTTCCTCCTCTCCTGAACTCTCTGTTTCCACATCGTCCTCCTCCTCACTTTCCTGCACCTGGTTCTCAAGGTACTCGTGACAGTCAACACGCGCGGCCCACCACCTCTTGGCACCTTCGTTCGGCTGAAAATTCTCCGCGCGCCTCCGCAGGTCCCCATCTCCTATTGACTCATAGCCTCCTTCTCCTTCATCAGCATCTTCATGACCGCCGGAGAGTAATGCACGCTCTACATCTCCGCCAGCACCACTAGAGCCACCCATAGCGGATGATTCTGTCCTCTCCACGAATTGAACATACACCATTGGCCTGGCATATATCAATGCGTCTGGGTTGCACACGACCTCCATGTAGTTCGCCCATGAAGCGTCGCTCGTCACCTTTATAAGTTGCCACATTGTATCCCCTGCAGCACCTCCAACTGTGGCATACACTGCCTCGATCCGTAATTTGTTCCTTGCGGTGTCCCGATCGAATCCGAAACGCACGCATCTCCGTAGCTCCAACAGGCTCATGGTGTTCAGATTGCGTGCCCGGATCACAGTCCGGTCACAATTATTCAGGTCTGCCCCGTACGGCCCGTCCCGTACGAGACCACTTCCATAGAACACGAACAAGTCTTGGATGTCACCCATGGCGTACCTAACATAAGCCCAAACTGAACCCTCTTAGTATATATCACAGGCAACAACTGTACCATCACACAGCACGTAGCTACCGCCTAGCAGATACAACCGTAATATTTTCATCTCAATTTCGTTGTTCTAACTATCCCATACAAATATGAATGGTTCTTTTTTATTTGCAAATGTAATTTTTAATTAATTTACGGAGTGCCTTAATCTATGCGATACATAAATTACAATTTCTCCAAATTTCTCTCCTAATTTCTATTATTATTGTTCTACTTAATTAACCAACCAACCACTCAATTCTCATCATTTTTAACTTCTTAATTCTTATGTAAATTAAACATCTACATTTTTTCTCTAATCTTTCATTTGTGGAAGCACGCTCTCTCGAACATGCACAACAAGATCTAATATTATTCAGTGATTTTGGCTACAACAATGAGTACATGACAATAAAAACAGTACCTACTAGCAGTGTGCTTTCCGTATTTTTTTCCATAATCTTTAATTCATGGAAGCAAGCTCTCACAAATATGCATGCATACCAAGATCTACTATCCTTGAGTGATTTTTGCTACAAGAATGACTAAATATTAATACAAATAAAACCTACGCAAGTAGCCCTTTCGACTACCAGAGTGCTTCACAATGACATCAATGAAATCTAGCTAAAATCCAGTTAGCGTATTTTTAGGTTACGGTTCACAACAGCAGTACAAAAATTCTTTACATAAAATATAAAATACAATATGCTACAACTACAAACATTTTTTCAAATAAATCGAATACACTACAACCACAAACAACTTTTAACATTACAGTGGACAACAACAACGCATAATTTCTTCACATAAATTATAAAATATAACACGATAATTACATAAAATATAGACATATGGAGAACGTTTACAGAACGTTTACGCTAATTACAGGCTAATCACTATGATTAAATTACAGATGCATTGAGATGATATTTACCTCTTCTTGAAGCTCACGAGACGATCTACAACTTTCTCACTTGCGAAAAATTCAGATCCCTTCCAAAATTACTCCAAATCCTGTGTTTTCCGCTCTTCTTGCCTTCGCTATCAGCTCCCTCTCTTCCGCTCTCTCTTGCTTGCTGCTTCTCTGTCTACCACAAATGCAAAAAGATTGAAGTCTTCCAACGCAGGCTCTCCCTTTGTATCGCGAGATACACTGCGTTCGGAGTAGGGGCCGGCTCTCCAGCTTCGACACATCGCATGTAAGAAATAAAGAAATGCGAGGGAATCGGCTGCATGCAGCACGGGGCGAGGGAATCGGGCGAATTCAGTGCTTTCGGTGGGATGGGACTGGAGGAAAATGGCGCCAGGGGAGAGACAGCCGAGTGGTGCGCTCTGGGGCCGCACCACTCGCGGTGTCGTGCGCCCAGGGGGCGCACCACTGGCCTGACGTGACGGCGGGGGTGTGGTGCGGTCGGGGACCGCACCACTCAGGTGTGGTGCGCTCCCCGGCCGCACCACTGGACACGTGTCGCGTTGCCGTTAATCGTGCGGTCGTTTGGGGGCTATTTTTGGAATTGTGTTTTCAACGCGGCTATTTTTGGAATTTTGGGTATCAACAGTGCTAGAAACGTCCAAAATTCGACTGGGTCGGGCTCTCCGGCGACGCGGACACCCTCAGCCACCTCTGCTCTGCGACGTCCCGTCCACCGACGCCGACGGCAGAGGGCAGCCCCCGGCCTGGGAGCTTGGCAAGGAGAAGACGTTCTGCGAGGACCCAACTAAGAAGCTCATCGAGGGTCGAGGCCACCCTCGTCAACACGGGTGGCAGGAGCTCTACAATGTGCAGTGCCCCTCCCTCGATGAGAAGAAAAGAAGACTTCAACTACATGAACTCCGTTGGTTTTAGTTGATTTTTTTGCAGCTGTGGTTGAAGTTTCACTGTAACTTATTCAATTTTGGTACCAAGAATGCAAGACGGCAAGAATGCGAGATAGCATCTTTGAGTTAGACTTAGTAGTAGTGCTAGTATCAATCAGTCAGTGTAACACCCCGGCCCTCCACAGGGCCCAAGATGCTACCACCATCCACTTACCAATTCAAAAGTGTTGCTATTCAACTTTTAGCAGCACCTCTATTTTGTTTTAATACCCACAGGAGGCAAATGACAGCTAAATTTCAGATAATTGCAAAGCCAACTACTTTATATTGCACAACCACAACATAAACAAGCTTAGGGTTCCATTGCTAGCAAACTAATCCCTAGATTCACCATACAAGCTCAATATACTTCTAAACTGTTATTTCATCTGTACAGTGCCAA